>JANRMT010062791.1:30597101-30674692 GCA_026402145.1 Polypterus bichir lapradei
TTGCTATTGGATTGCCGCTGACGGACGGCCTTATATGGGCAGGCACTAAATTACAAACGCCAGCGGCAGCCTGTCTATGAACTTAATTTAAAGTGTAGGTTTACACTGTGCTTTGTTTCCGAAGTAGCAGAACTCATGAATATGGTTGTATATATCACTCGCTCGCTTCTTATTGTTTCGCTACCTTCTCAATTATATAATGCATGTTTTCTTCAGCGCTTTTTGGGGCTCTTCCTGGTTTTCTACGTACTGCGTGATTACGTGGGAGGCGTGATGATGTCAAACTCCGCCCCCACGGATTTCAAGCTCATCTCCATTACAGTAAATGGAGAAAAAACAGCTTCCAGTTATGACCATTACGTGTAGAATTTCGAAATGAAACCTGCCCAACTTTTGTAAGGAAGCTGTAAGGAATAAGCCTGCCAAATTTCAGCCTTCTACCTACACGGGAAGTTGGAGAATTAGTGATGAGTGAGTGAGTGAGTGAGTGAGTGAGTGAGTGAGTGAGTGAGTGAGTGAGTGAGTGAGGGCTTTGCCGTTTATTAGTATAGATATGTTGTCGGCTATTTTGATTTGTATTGGTAGCGTACGATTTCCCCGGCAGGATTTAAATGGTTTCTCCCTATGATTAGGTAAGCTGATCCTGGCAATGGAAAAGGCTCTATAAGTACTGTTGTGGCTGTAAGAAAGAAAAGATAAAGAAAAGGGAGAAAGAGAGGATCACTTGGAGAGAATTAAGAGGAGTAGGTAGTGCGAGGCACGCCAGCCTAAGAGGTGCCTAGTGGCTAAGCTGTTGGTTGCTGTAAAGGAGTGTGTTAAGCTCCTGAGGACCAAAAAAAAGACTCCTGAGATTTTTTTTTGGAGGAGTAGTACTGGTGACCTGTACTGAAACAGAGTCCAGTTTTGTATTATTTTAAGGCTTCCTGGACTTTTCATGGACGGGAATTGATTATATTAGGGTAAGAGCCTTGGTGTTTCCCAATTTCTATTTTTTGTCTTTTTTTCCATAAGTTGATTTTGTCTTGTCACTGGATTATTTATACGTTTTTGTCCATCCTTTTTTTTTTTTTTTTTTCCCATCAACAACTATAATTTTTTTTTTTACTCCATCGTGGAATAAATAAATTACCTTCTGTTTTGAACATCTGCCTCTCTCGTGCCTCTCTTGTTACTCCCTCAGTCCTTTTCGGTCCCAAACTATTAGCAGGTCATCTGCTTTAGTAGACAGCTTGTGACATTTTGGTGGCAGCGGTGGGATTGACTGGGGGACTTGGAAGATCTTAGAGAGAGCAGAGATGGCACCCAAGAAGGTTTCTGTATCCGTGCCAGCTTCTTTGTCGGGTGAAGAACCACAGACACAGTCCCCAGAGTCATCGGAGGCAATGTCTAAAGAGACACAGACATTGGAAAGAATGTTCCAGCAGTTTCTACAAGCACAGGAGCACAAGGAGAAACAACAAGAGCTGAGGTGGAAGTCGTTGCAGCATCAGTTTACATTACTGCAGGCGGAGGTACAGCGAAGACGTGAGGGAAGTCCTTCGACCCTGGAGTGGGTCGTTCACCACCTGTAAGTCCAAATTTATTGTATACGGAGGGTGTGGAGGCTAACATCAGTAACTCTGCTGCAGGATCTACCAGGTGGGTGGAAGGTTTAAAGCTCCTCCCCTATAAGGAAGGTGAGGATGTAGAGATGTTTCTTTCCACCTTTGAAAGAATGGCAGTTGTTTTTTCATGGCCTAAAACTGAATGGGCAATAAGATTAGTACCCCTATTAACTGGCAAGGCACGCACAGCTTTTGTGGCCATGGACCCTTCTGGATCATTAGACTACTCGTATGAGTCACTTAAACAGGCCATATTGAATAAATTTGAGATTAGAATTGAGAGTTATCGTCTGTGGTTTAGAGCTGCAGAATGGAAGGAGGGTGAAACCTCATTAGAGCTGCAAACTAGATTGAAGGATCTATGCACTCGTTGGCTTAAGGGCTTAACAACAGCATGATAAAGAGACAATAATTGACTCTATTATTTTGGAGCAGTTTTTGCAGGTGGTGAAACCTGAGCTGAAGACTTGGATTTTAGAACATCCGCCAAAGTCTTCACGCCAAGCCGCTGAACTAGCAAAGGTCTTTCAAACTGCTCGAGGCTATCCCAAGAATCTACAAAGAGTGACCAAAACTAATAGGGCTCCAATGACTTATCCAATCCTTCCTAGTGCATCCAAGGTCATGGTAGGTCATGGTTCTCTTACCTCTAAGAGTAGGAGGGATGGGGGTGTAGCCAATGTAATATGTTATCAGTGTGGACAGCGGGGTCTTAAGAAAATACTGTGTCCTATGGCCAAGAGTAGAACAGGGTGTGAGGAAAACAAATTTTGTTATGTACCGTGCCCAATTCCTTGGAAATTAGTGCAGAAGAATCAAGAAAAAGTGGTTAAAGTAAAAATAGCAGGTCGAACAAGAACAGCATTGCTTGATACAGGAAGTACCCAAACCCTAGTGAGACGAGATATTCTTGATAATAAATTGCTGTCGACATCCAGGAAGGTGGTGCTGAGATGCGTCCACGGAGATGAGGTTTCTTATCCTCTGAAGATGTGCATTGAGATAGGAGGCCAGATGTATGCAATGTCAGTGGGAATAGTGGATGATATGCCATACCCAGCCTTGCTTGGACTGGATGTGCCAGATATTGATGGCTTACTGCAGTAGAGCCTGGTGCAGGAAGCCCGGGTCGTGACCAGAGCTCAAGCAGCTGCAGTCAAAGCCAGTGACCAGGTGGACTGGAGTACTTTACCTTTTTCCCAGGGGAATGAGGTCTTAGTCCGTAAGACCCGCAGGCAGCGGAAACGGGCAAAACGCACACCTGCCCTAGATACTGGCATTGCTCCTGCCTTAGGTGATCTTGATTGCTCACCTTTCATTACAGGGGAGATAGGGGCCTTGCAACGTGGCGATCCCAGTCTGCAGTCCTGTTTTGTCAAAGCTGAAAAACATCAGTCAGTTACAGGTGAAACCTTTGTATTAGACGAGGGTATTCTTTACCACCAAGATGGGCATGGTAAACAATTGGTACTACCTAAAGAGTTTAGGGATAAGGTGTTAAACATGGGGCATTTAGGGCAAATTAAGACTAGTGATCGCATAGCTAAATGTTTTTACTGGCCAGGTTGGTCCAAAGATGTAGCCAGTCATTGTAAGAGTTGTCCTGAATGTCAGCTTGTAGGACCTGTTAAGAAAGGAGACAGAGCTCCGTTAGTGCCATTACCTGTGATAGAGGAGCCTTTTAGTAGAATGGCAATTGATATGTTAGGTCCTCTACCACGTAGTAGTAATGGGCATTGTTACATACTGGTCCTATGTGATTATGCAACGAGATATCCAGAGGCATTCCCATTAAAGAAGGTTAAGGCTACTCAGGTTGCTAATGCTCTGGTTCAGTTTTCCAGAGTTGGCATCCCTAGGGAGATGTTGACCGATCAGGGGGCTAATCTTACCGTTGGGCTAATTAAACAGGTGTATGGTCTGTTAGGGATCCAGGGTTTGAGAACCACACCTTATCATCCACAGACGGATGGCCTAGTAGAACGCTTCAATGCCACTCTGAAGCAAATGCTAAAAAAATTTGTCTGACACTGGGGCCGACTGGGATCAATGGCTGCCATACTTGCTTTTTGCTTACAGAGAAGTCCCTCAGGCTTCCACTGGATTTTCACCATTTGAACTGGTCTATGGGCGAAATGTTCGAGGCCCTTTAGCTGTGCTGAAAGAAGCCTTAGAAAATGGCAGTGGTCAAGAAAACCTGAATATTCTAAGTTATCTCTATATATAATCTTCATTTGGATCTTGATCTTTGTTTGTCCGCGAATGAATTAGAAGAAGCACTAGATGGCAGTAGAGAGACAGCTAAAACATAGGCATTGCATTAAGAATCTCCTCCAGGCTTATACTACTGAAGACTGCAGTACTCCAGTCACACCTCAAAACACAGACATTCAAACTAAACAAACTGTTGTGCTTTAAATTAACTAAACAGATCTTCATTTAGATCTTGATCTTTGTTTGTCCGCGAATTCCACGCATGCGTAGAACACCTTCCAGTTTAGTACGTTGTTGTTACTCACGGATGTCAACAAAGTGCCGGAATAACGAAAGGGATGGTGGACAGTGTAACGCTGGTTAGCTCCTGAGGCCTGGTTAGAGCATGAGATTGCCGAAGATAAAAGGTATGTGCCTACATAACCTATGAATGAAAGAAAGACAGTGGGTAAAATGAATGACAATGTAACCGCACGTTCCGGAAATTATTATTGTTACGTTGTACCGTGCCTTGCTCACATGTCAGTGTAGTGATCCCTATTTATGCTTTAAAGAGCCTGGATACCTATGTGTCCCCCTTTTATAACCATTGCTTCGTGTATATTGCCTTACTCTTTAGATTGCCACAAAGCAACCTGCGAGAAAAGTTGAGAAAGTTGAGAAGACATCGTGAGAGGAAACGATAGCGTCGTGAAAACGAGACGGACTGTGAACGGACAGAAGCAGAAATGCTGCTACACCACAACATAATTACTATTCGGACAGTGATTCCGAGTTGGCCGTTCCTATCAAATCAATGTCCAAAGGTTTTCTTTTGTAATTTTGTTTCCCTTATAAAAAATCATAATGCTGTGCGACGAAGGGCCCAGTTCACGACTGGCAGCCGCGTTTAAACAGGGAGCCCTTCAGAGACAACTTTAACACGCGCAACGTAGTTGGCCGCACATGGCTAGTGTTATTATAATGAGAGATCAATTGTCTGCAATGTCAGAGTTGGTTAAAAAGAACATGTTGCAGTCACAAAAGAAGCAGAAAGCCTGGTACGATCAAGCCTCACGTACTCGCAGTTTTCAACCCGGTCAGAAAGTCTTACTGCTGTTGCCCCTATCAACTAATAGTTTGTTGGCAAAATGGCAAGGTCCATATGAGATTCACAAAAAGGCCCAGTAAATTATGAAATTTATATGCCAGACCGGTCTAGAAATAAATATCAAGTCTTCCATATTAACCTGTTGAAAGAGTGGAGAGAAAAAGCTAATGCTGAGGTTCAGCTTTTGATTCGTAGAATTCAAGATCAAGAGGAATTACCAGAGCAGTTCCTGCCTAAAACATCCTTTTCTGTCGATTTACCTGCGTTGGACCATCTTTCAGAGAAGCAACAGGAACAGTTAAAAGCAGTGATTCCGGAGCATCTGTTCAGCGAAATACCTGGTAGGACTAATTTAATAGAGCATACTATTTGCCTCACCTCTCCAGGTCCCGTACGACAGACATGCAGCAGAGTTCCAGCTCGTCTGCAGGAGACGCTAAGGAAGGAGGTACAGTCTATGCTCCAATTAGGTATAGTAGAACCATCTACCAGTGAGTGGTGTAGTCCAGTAGTACTGGTCCCAAAGAATGGACAAATTCGCTTTTGTGTTGATTATTCTAAACTAAATTCAATTTCTGCATTTGATCCTTAACCTATGCCAAGGGTGGATGAACTGATAGAACAACTGGGTCCAGCTATGTTTTTATCAACTTTAGACCTATGCAAGGGATACTGGCAGGTGCCATTAGCAGATGCAGCTAAACCCCTCATGACATTTAAAGTGCCTAGTGGATTGTATCAGTTCACCGTCATGCCTATTGGATTACACGGAGCAGCAACACATTTCCAAAGAGTTATGGATATTGTTTTGAGAGGAGCAGAATCTTATGCTCGAGCTTATATTGATGACATTGTAATATACAGTGAATCTTGGCATGAGCATTTATCACATCTTGCTGATGTTTTTCACAAGTTAAAGCAAGCTGGCCTGGTGGTAAATCCGGCTAAATGTGTATTAGCTAGATCTGAGGTACAATATCTGGGATACACCATCGGAGGAGGATTTGTAAAACCTCAGGTGGACAAGGTGAAAGCTGTTCAGGATTATCCACATCCTAACACCAAAAGACAAGTTTGGTCGTTTCTAGGACTGTTTGGATGGTATAGGAGATTTATTCTGTGCTTTTCGGAGATTGCCATCCCACTTACTAATCTCTTACAGAAGAAAGAGCCCAACCATGTGAAATGGACTGAAGAATGTGAAAAATCTTTTGCTAAATTGAAAAATGCAATATGTTGTAACCCTATTTTGAAATGTCCTGATTATAATCTACCTTTTTGTTTACAGACAGATGCTTCGGGAGGGGATCTGGGTGCTGTATTGCTGCAGGGTGAGAGAGAAGATAGACATCGTGTTGTCTATATAAGTCGCAAGTTGTTCCCTAGGGAAATGAGATATTCCACGGTTGAGAAGGAGGCACTGGCAGTTAAGTGGGCCGTGGACTCTTTGAAGTATTACCTGCTTGGTCATCCTTTTGTTGTGGAGTCTAACCATCGTGTGTTGCAATGGTTAGCACGGATGCGTGACTCCAATGCACGAATTTCACGGTGGTATTTGTCCTTGCAACCATATAAGTTTGCAGTGAAGTATATACAAGGGAAACAACATAAATGTGCCAACTTTCTCTCTCGAATGCAAGATATCGAGGGTCTGAGTGAGGGGATGTGTGACGCTATAGCCTCACCGTAATGCTGATACATGGTGGTTTAGATGGATATGGGGCAGGACTATCTAAGTTTTAAGTGTGAACCACGGAGAACAATATCAGCAAGTTTACCACGGGGGGTAAGATTTTGGTCTTACCCTTCTGTTTAGTTTATTTTCTAGATGTTTGCAAGTTTTGCACGTAACATACCATTTTTTTACCGATCGAGGTTCATTTTTTTTTTTTTTTCCTCATTTAACAAGGGCACAAACGCTAAAAGCAGTCACAGGTGCCTGGGAAGATCAAACGACAGCTATAGGGGGAGTCCAAGTTGTGTTAGTAGCGTACGAGTATCGTAATGTTTAAGCTTGTTTATTAGGAACCTCGAGGTTAGGTATAAATGTTATTTTTTTTTATTTTTTTTTTTTCATCAACAACTATTTTTTTTTTTTACTCCATCGTGGAATAAATAAATTACCTTCTGTTTTGAACATGTGCCTCTCTTGTTACTCCCTCAGTCCTGTTCGGTCCCAAACTATTAGCAGGCCATCTGCTTTAGTAGACGGCTTGTAACACATACCTCAAATATGTCCATCAGTCCTGCCTTCCTCATTTGTTATGCTGTCTACTATTGTAGCATCTGCCATTTCTCCCATTAAGTAAACACATGCATACAGTAATTCCAATGTTTTAAAAAGCCGTTAAACAACTAAATGTTAAAGTACCACATACTCCAGCTTTATAGAATGGTATATTGAGACAGACTGGATGGATTAATAAATAATGCTGGTGCCAATGCCAGATGGTTACTTAAGAGTTAAAATAATCCTCAATTATACCAATTCTACCGTTTTCTGCATTGCCTTATTTTTAATTGAAATGTTTGGTTTCTAGAATGTAATAGTGTCTGTTGTAATACTTTTCATCGCCAAAGTAGTTTAAGGGGTTTAATTATAGTTGTTCTTCCTGGAAGTGCAGTAAATACATGTTCCAGGAATTCAAACAATACTGCATTTATGTTAAAATTATAAATGACTAAAAAACTAATGCAAGCAGCCCAAAATACTTAATATAAGGAAACCACTCAAATATTAACACAATCCTTACAGTGTTACATCTGTGATCTTGTTAGGAGGTGCAACATAAATGTCCACACTGTCATGGTTTAGGCAAGGCTTCCCTGCTGGCTTTATCCTCTTTTCCTTCTGGTTGTTTATTCTGTTGATTTATATTAAAATATACATCAGATTTTTCTTTTTCAATTGCACCATTTTGTATTTTGTATAATCTTTTTTATTAATAGTTTTCTTTTGTGACCCTAAATATGCAGCCTTTGCTGCAGGAAATTTACATAAGGCCTGAGATGCCTCAACCTAATGTTGACATGTTAACTGTTGCTCATATTTTTCAGCTTCCCTATTTGGATTCCATTCTATTTTTGAGAATATTTCTTAGTTAATGGTTTGGGTTCTCTAGTTAATGGACTTTTTGCTTTTGTCTTTGAAATTGGTTTTGGATTTCATATTGGTATATTGTCCATTCTTGAGTTTCCTTATACTGTATAAGGCAACCTTTGTGCATTGTGCCATTTTCAGATTCTTTTTCTTAATAAACTTAATTATAAAGATTATCATTTTCCCTTTACTAGGCCAGAGGTTTTATGATTCCCCTTTCCCTTTTTAGGATTTAAAGGCCTGGTCCTCATGTGTACCGTCATGTGTAGAATTCACACTAAAACATGACATACAGACTGGAAATGTGTGTATACACAAAAAAATCCAGATGTATAAAATGGTGTGTACACCAAGTTCCATGCACTTCCCCTTTATAAATCTCAATGAACGTAAAATTCAATGCATGTGCATGTGCCTACAACCCTACCCTGACTCCTTCCAGAATTTCACAAATTTAAATATGCAAATCAACATAAATAGCCCCTTCCATTCAGTGTTTTGTTAAAAGACAGTGGCAAAACCATGTGGAAAAAAAACAATTTCAGCAAATGCAAAGTGGAGGCAAGGAAAAACATACTATTTGGAACACTGCAGTATGAGCTCACTTTTGTAGACTTGGATGTGATTCTTACATTAGACTGCAAGCTTTACTAAACATTACTTGTTACAAAATATTGTTATGCCTAAATGATGCATGCATTGGTGATTGTTAATTTTTAGTTTAAGAAACTGACCAAATACAGTACATATAGAAGGAAAAGAAAGTAATGGAGTGATACAGTGTGGTGGAGACACTCGAAAGTTCAAGTTCAGAAAGTCACACAGTGCCAGAAATTAAAAAGAAGTTGTCAGATATCAAAGTCAATATGAAAAGGTGAGTCACAGCCCACCGTCTGTTTATTCTGTTTCAGACAATATTGCAAAAGCTGACCCCCGTGCCAAGGACCTGAATCCATGTGGTGATGCTGCTGCTCTGTCCAGAACATTTTCGGGCACTGGTTGCACACACATTTCTGCCTTAGAAACTGCTGGGAGACCATCTGGCTGTGTGCTGACAGACCTTGCTCTGGAGTCACAAAATGCAATAGTGGATGCTATAAGAGATGTGGCTAATGAACTAAGGAATATAGGGGCTGTACTATGTGATATTGACCGCACATTAAATGAATTGGTTAAAAAATAAATGCTGCATCTGATTACCTGTTTTTACATTCTGCTCATTACATTTAAATAAAGTTTTAATGCTGACAAACTTGGCTGATCATTTGATGGGTCAGCATCAGGTTCATCATAATGCATCTCTTCAGGTACGGGCAAGCCATGATTGTGTGCCAGATTATACAGCACGCTACATGCCTTTAAAATGCAACACACTTTCTGTGCACTATAGAACAGCACATTAATAGAGTGAAAATGCTTTCTGGTTACATAAACAAATTCATTCTCTGAAGGTGTAGCATCTGCACCAAGCGCCACAACGGATAGATTCTCTGCTCTTTACATGGCTCTTTGAAGTGACTTGCTATATTTAAGAGGACAGCTTGCCTTTTGCCGCACTAGCTGGAAAAAGCACCTGCAACTGTGTGGAGCTGCTGTGTTTAAATGCTCTCTTGCTATAAATGATGCAATGCCAGGTCATTCTTTTGATGACTTTTAGTTTCCTACATTTAATTGGGATGGACTATTTGGACGTCTGTGGGCACAAAACCAAACACAATCACATGAAGTCAATCCAGTCCTATTTTCATATTTGCAGTTAATCTCATCAATTTTTCAGATAGGGATTGTGCTTGATTCTGACCATAGCCCCTTCTTGCACATTCTAGCTGTCCTGACAGTATCCATTTTTTTGTTTACAAGTATGCTGTGTATTAAAAAGGCATGAATCTCTGCTGGGATTTACTTTTTCTCTGCTAATGCATAGTGATTAACTCAGTGTAATGGAGTGCAACTCAGTACAGCTTGCACTGAAAATACAGAAAGAGTAAGAAGCTATGGCAGTTCCTAAAGTGTATTGTACTTCTGAAATCTTTGGTTATATTTACTCTTCTGTACCTGGAAGATTTAGACTATTATATGATTTGATTGAAAACATCCGGTCAAGTGTGGTTTGGATCTGAAGGACTAGTGACACCACTATTTCGTGTAATGTATGTGGCTGCAAGCAATGAAGTATTTTGTATCATGGAGAGTGTTAGCAATGTATAGAACATATCAAAAGCTGACATTACATTTATTATACATATATTTCCTTAAGTTCTAGTTGACCTTGTATTTCCTTATCAATAAATAACACCTTTATTAATACTTTTTATTGATACACTACTGTATTAATAAATATGTTGTGACTGTTAAGAAACTTTAATCAAATATTCCAAGAATTTTCCAAGTAGTGGATGTATGCATTTAGTACATAGTTGTAATGTTATTTCCACTATATATGGGATCCAAAGGTAGTACTGTACCATGTTACTTTACCCACAAGAAAATTAAGTTTAAGTTAGTACACTGATTTTGTCACCCCTGTTTCTTTGGGTTAGTTGTGTTTAATAACAAATCTACTACTGTCCTGAGGACTAATCTGTGCAGCATAGTTTGCTGCAAATGGACATAAGGTGGAGCAAAGCTTTAGTCTGCACTTCCAGTTTGCTGCAATTAACCCAATATGTTTGATTAGGATGTTGTAATTAGATGTCTGCCTTTTAACTGGGCTCTCTATAAGCAATGGAATAAACCTGCTTCACCTTGCATCCTATTCTTGTGTGATGACAGATGAATTATTGAACATATGATAGTTAAGACATAACACTGGCACACCTTACAACCTCCAGCTTAATTGCAAACTACTCATTTCAAACACTTTCATTTGTTATTTGTGAAAGGGAGTTCTTGAGTCCATTTGCAACCTCTTCTGAACATGAGTACCTACCTACCTACCTATTAAATATATGTTACAATATATTCACTACTATTAGATTAAGTGTTTAATGACGCATTGTTACCAAACCACTTTCATATTTGGGTGTTGTCTGTGTATGGTTTGCTTGTTGTCTGTGTTCTTGCTTAGGTTTTTTCTAGATATACACACAGCCCAAACACACCATTAGGATTTTTTTTGGTAAGTTATATAGGTACAGTGTTTTTATGGCTATGTATGTAGACAATATCCTCTGCTGGACTGAAGTATTTTTATATTTTGTATGAAGATTTTTTTGGTTACCTTCTTTTCTGCAAGGATAGCTGAAAACTTTGCATTACATTAAGGTTCCCAATGAACTGATTTTTTTTTTTTTGTGTGAAGACTCAGTGTACACGATGACCATTTACTCTGAATCCTTGTAACCTTTGTAGATCAGCTAGAGTAAACCTTATATCCTATGTAAGCCATGTGTGGGTTGAACAATCAGCATAGATATGTAAAACTCTTTGTGTTCATCAGTTGCAGGGTTCCTTTCCTTTGTATCTTGTCTGTATTGCCTTTGAATGTGCTATGAATGTGGGCATAGTACCAAGGAAATACCTCTATTATACAGAAGTATAATTACTTCATTTATTTTCTTTATATAGATATACAGTATATTATACAAATCATTTCACTCTTTAGATCAGTTGAGTTTTGAGCAATTAATAAATCTCAGTTTAATAATTAAAGTTATCATGAATTATAAGGCACGGAAAGAAACATAACTCTCCTTACTTTTTTCTCCTTTTTATCTAATGCAGATACAAACTTCAGAATGAAAAGAGGCTAAAAATCATTTTTCACCAGGGGCACATTTACACTTAAAAAAGGGGAACACTCATTCGTCATCCAACAGAGAGATAAAAAAGTTATTTATGTTAAAAAAATACAAGAATTGCGGTTACATATAGAAATCCTCCTTAAAGAATCTGATATTACACCAAGGCCTTTATTATTGATACTGACATCCTTTAGAAATGCCTGTCATGCTACAATATCTGCAACAATTCTCTTAATCTAAAACATTTAGCTGCCACTTAGGAAACTAGAATTTCTAATGAACAACAGAAAAGGGGTTTGTTGAAAAATATTACCACTTTTAATTTGAAAATGTGTAGGCATAAATTAATTCTCAGTGCATGCACAAAGAATACTTAGACAATAGAAAAAAATGGACATTTAAACAAAAGAGAATAGAAAAAGAGAATAGGATTTTTTCCTTGAGTTTTTTTTATTGCAAGTTTAAATTGCATACCCTGAGCAGCTACTGTAAAAGAGTCACTCCGGCACTTACAAAGCTGAATGGACAATGCCTGGGCTAGCTCCAGTATGCTTATCACTCTATGCAACTCTTACAATATGTTGCCACAGGATCTTCAGTGGGAGTCCACTTTCATTCTTTTCTCATGCTTCTCAGCCAAGCTCAATGTATCCTGTATCTCTCAACATCGCACTGCGAAAAACAATTTGGTTTTAAGGTGTATGACATGGTCCGGGAGTGTGATCATTCATTTGCTCATTTTTTAAATTGTGCCTAGTGGCAGACCTGCATTTTTGGTGCCTTGAAACGAGAAACTGTTATGGAGGTCCTTTTCGTAACCAGCAATGTGGTTTGGGTAGCCACTGTGATCTTCTTCAATGGGGTTGTTGTATGACAGATTGCCACACATTTTATTTTTTTGGTACTTTAGTAGTCTTTGAATTTTTATTTTAACTATTATTTTGTATTCTATTACATTATATCATTAATATGATTGCTTTTTAAACCCCCTTCATTTGTAGTAGATGCCCAACATTTTTAAGAAATGTGGACTAAGGTTACTTCTGGGTCTCCTCCAGGATTACGGGCCCTGAAGCTAAAGCTTCATTAGTTTCATGATAGATCTGCCCCTACCTGTGTGCCATGTGCCAGATCTATATGTTGGATTTTTATTTCAAAATACAGCAATTATATTAAACAATTTTTCTATTTTTTAGTTGAATTTTTTGCATTAAAATATGAATTATGGAAAATGATTTCCTTAGCTATCTTATATATCTATATAAGATCTTATATTTCTGCTCTATGTAATGTTCCTGCATTGCTCTGCTACTTTTCACTTACAACCTAGATCACTCAGGTAGTAGCTGACCCTTCCAATAGTCATGGCTCCCAAATAAACAAGGTTATTTGTCCGCATAGAAAAAGGTTGCTACCCAAATTAAAGTCAAGCATCAATTATTTATAATTCCCTGATATTTGTTGTTGCTGTTGCTGAAAAAAAATGAATGCAAATATATTGCAAAATGTGACAATATTAAAAGATTGTTTAGTTACAAAGTATTATTTTACTCTGTCAAACACGTGCGATTAGGAGGCAGCTAAAGGGCTTGAGTAACTGTAATACTACATCAGACCGGGGGTGGCAGAGTGTGCTGACTGTCTCTCTCAGTCTCTTGCAGACCATTCCCGGGAAATTTCAGCAGCACTGATGATGTCACTTCTGGTCCCGGAACCTCTGATGATGTCACTTCCAGTCCTGGTGCTTTTGATGACATCACTTCTGGTTCCGGCATAAATCACATCATTTCCTCTTCTAGCCCTTAAATCTGCCATCTTACTTCCACTTAATCAGTTCTGTTTTGGACTCTGTCTTGTAAATAACTCACTTTTTCAAACCTTTTGCAGCCAGGATCATATTATATGGGTGGCTGCCCTAAACCTTTGTGACTTTACATTATGTAAAGAAATTACTCAAGGAAAAATGTACAGTATATATTCACAGTTGATGTGTATATTTTGTCAGTCATATGCTCATATTAATAAATGTCACACTTGGTACTGAAAACTGTGTGGTAGTACAAATGATAGGTAAATGATGGACAACGTTCACTATCTTTATTAAAAAATATTTAGTAAAACTTTACTGAAATTATTTGTTTAAAAATAAGTTTATTCTTCCCAAAAATTCCTCTTTGCTTATACAAGTACACGAGAACTCAACACCAAATTCTTAGGCAGCAAAAGACTGAATTTATTGTCAAGCTGTTATATAAAGTTTCACAGTCTAAAATATCAAACATAAAGTAGTAGACTAAGCAAAAAGAGAAGACAGGGATGATTAAAGGAAGAGAAAAACAATCATTCTGTCAAAGTGAGTTCTGAAGTGGAACAGCTCATAAATTAGCCCACCTCAGAAAACAAACCAAATACAAGTATCCAATCCACTTTCTGTTCTTTCAGTAAGTGCAGTGGCCTTTCAATTCATAGTGGTGCTTATTTCAAAGTAAGTACTCAAATAGCTTCTGGATCTATGGCACATCTACAAATTCACAAGGTTACTGAGCCCCCTTAATTTCCTCCAAACTCATACCCCCTCATAAATAATCTGGAGCTCTTATATATTCTTGGTTTATCTGCCTCAACCTACTAGTTTGGAGAATGTCTACTGATTTTACACGAACTACTTTAACTTTATGCTCACTCCAGTGTCCTTGACATATCCAAATCCTAGGAACCTCCATGTATTTAACTTTTTAACTGACATATTTCAGATAAATGGCTGGACAGGACTGAAGTGTATTCTGGGAAAGCTGAAAGGCTAAGCAAGGTCTTAGAATGTTTTCTATAGTCAGTTTTTTGCAGTTTTGTGCATCTTTTGATTTCCATGGGAATCAACCTTAAGGTTGTGCAATAACTTCGAGTTTTGAGAAACTGTAAAAGTGTTAGCTGCATTTCCAGTGGACTGTAAGACATGTTTCAGTGCTTAATTTGGATTAGAAGTGGGGAGAGAAAGAGTGGCTGCTTATTTGTTGGAACCTTTTTCAAAAAGAGTTATTGGTTCAGTTTTTACTGTAGTTTTAGTTCAGTTGGACTTTTTGTTTCCTTTCTGACACAAACTACTGACATTTAAATGAAGCTGGAAATTAGCTTAACTGCTTGACACTTTTCAAGGAACTCTGTCTTTGGCAAGAAGTCTTTCTTTTCCCTTTTCATTTCAGGATTTTTAATAAATAATTAAGGAATTGGGTCATATGGGAGATGTCATTTGGAACTGCATGAATACTACATGAACCTATTGTATATTTTTTTTGTATTGCTTACATTTGCTGTTATTGGTTATTCTGCAAATAAATATAGTTTTTAATGAAAAGCTTAAACTCAATATCTCTGTCCAATTATCGATTTCTAGTGTTGATCAATCATTTCCTATCTACCTGGAGTCCCCTAAGGGCACAAAGGATGCTTTGTGTAATTTTCTATTGGTGGTAAACTGGTTGAACTAAAAGGAATAAAGTCCCTGTCAGCGAGTAGCCTTCTTATAGGGTTCCTGGAGTAGAATGCATGGGGTAAAGACTGAGATATTAAAGAGGTTATGGGTAACAATTACATAGCTGGTTTTGACATTTATTCCTATCTCCCCATTAAGAAAAGAACCCAAGGGGTTATACTGGTACCTTTCGTGTTATGTGCACATTACTGGTGATCTGATAAGACGACGAAACACGTCAACAGTTAAAGAGGTTACAGCTTTTGGGTCGCATGTCTATACATATTGGCATATAAAGAATCACACCATTTTTCAGTGCTGGCATCTCTGTCTTTCATGGTCTTTCTACTTCTAGAATGACTTAAATTCTTCTTGTGATTAAAATGATACAGATGGTTAATATTTCCTACTCCCTTTGTTTTATGTACAAGTATCTCTTTTTTACTTTTAATATACAGTAATCCCTACTCGATCGCGGGGGTTGCGTTCCAGACCCCCCCGCGATAGGTGAAATTCCGCAAAGTAGAAACCATATGTTTGTATGGTTATTTTTATATATTTTAAGCCCTTATAAACTCTCCCACACTGTTAACATTATTAGAGCCCTCTAGACATGAAATAACACCCTTTAGTCAAAAGTTTAAACTGTGCTCCATGACAAGACAGAGATCATCTTTTTTTCTTTCTCACAATTAAAAGAATGCAAATATATCTTCTCTTCAAAGGAGTGCCCGCATCAGAGAGAGAGAGAGAGCGCTCGCAAAGAAAAGCAAACAATCAAAAAATCAATATGTGTGCTTTTAAGCATTCCGAAGCACCGCAATAAAGCGGCATTTTTTAGAGGAGCATCAGTATCTTCTAAGCAAACAGCCTCTGTGCAAACAGCCCCTCTGCTCACACCCCCTCTGTCAGGCGCAGAGAATATCAGAGAGGGTGAGATAGAGGCAGAGACAAGCAAACAATCTTATATCATTGAGGAGTTTTAGTTAATATGTAATACATGCTCTGATTGGGTAGCTTCTAAGCCATCCGCCAATAGCGTCCCTTGTATGAAATCAACTGGGCAAACAAACTGAAGAAGCATGTACTTTAAATTAAAAGACCCATTGTCCGCAGAAATCCGTGAACCAGCAAAAAATCCGTGATATATATTTAGATATGCTTACATTTAAAATCCGCGATAGAGTGAATCCACGAAAGTCGAAGTGCGATATAGCGAGGGATTACTGTACTCCCAAACCAATCATAAATAAACATTTAGAAAATTTAATTTATTATTCAATTTAGAGACTAATTGCTATTAATATGGGCTCTGTTTAGCTGTTGGGATATTTTTCAGGTTGGAGTGGTGGGGTGGTGTTATATTTTCTAGGAACTCTTTTTTTTTAAACATTCCTAAATTGCAAAGTTGATCAGTTGTGATTTACTCTACAAAACAGGGTAGAAAAAGGCCCGATTTCTTCATAGGACTCATGTTTGTACTATGTTCCTTTCCAAAAGCTGTCAACCTTTTCTTTCTTTTCTTATTTTCAGAAAGACTGTTATAGCCTGTAGATAGTCACCTTTTAATTTTCTGAAAAAGGATTCTATTTTCCATTTACTGTTAGATATTGTGTTGCAAATTAACTTTTAACTGTTCTGTTAATTTTTTTTTTTTTTTTTTACTTTACCTTAAATAACCTCAGTATACTAGGAAAAAGGGGGCAATCAGAGACTTGATGTTTCTACTGAACTATAATACAGAGCAATTAAGTTATTTCTTCAGTGTTGTTCAGTATTGCTTCATCAGCATTAAAACCAGGTACATGGGACAAAGCAAAAAGAGTTAACAATGCCACATTTTTGCTTCAACGCAGTCTTCTGAGGATCAGAAAACTATTTTCTCTGATTTTTTTCTGAAATGTGATTTCAGCAGCAGCACTCCCATAATACAGCTGTCAGTTCATAGCTTAACTTCAGTGTACACCTCAATCTCTCTTTGTTAAACGCTCTGTGGTTCTCCTAGTTTATACTTTCAAGCAGTCAATCACTCATCATCAAGTGAACACCTATAACTGTCCTATGTTTGATTTATACATTATTATCATTTTCCATTTAAACAGATAAGCCTTAGCATAAAGAAAAAAAAATCTTAAGAGTTCAGTTAAACCATTATCTTCATCTATATTCACATATAATATCCATTTCTTTTTATGGAAATATAGTATTTCAAAATTTTTCTTTTATTTGATGATTCTTTTCAGCATTTAATTCTTTGAAATACTAAATGAATTCTTAAGGATAGCATTTTTCTGACATTTCTCATGACCATCTTTATTTACTTTATGGTATGTAACAGGACATGACATCCTCATGGCTTCTTTTCATACCCAGAATAATACAATAGGGTTGCATGGGTCTAAGAAGGTGCATTTATTAATTGCTAAACACATAAGAAGAGAATAAAAAAGACAGCAATCAAAATAATAAAAGAAGGCAAAAAAATAAACTTTTGCCCAACTAGGCTTTTCTGCACAGGCTTGAGTCACATTTTGTTTAGTGTGGTGGTTCATCTATTTGCCCGCTTCTTAAGGACCTCATACATGCCGCCATTTTCACATCTTGTGATTCTCTTTCTAACAGTGGCCCCACTTCCCAATGACAATGAGTTTTTACATTATCTTGTTGTGATTGTTATGATCTCTGATTAAAATGTATTATGCAAATTCTAGAGGAGTTTCTGGCTAATTGTAGATTTGGAGATTCCAAATCAGAGGTTTGCTTTTGTGCTTCATGCACTCTAACAAAGTTCAAAAATTGTGTTTCTGTCTGGCACTGCTATTTTTGGATCCCACTGCTATGATGCACATTTTGTTAAGTAAAGGGTTAAAAGGCCGGCTCAAGAAGCCATTTTTATCTGAGTTTGAAGGATAAACCCTTAAATTGCTGCTTCAATGACTATTTTGCAGTTAAATTCAGACTCTGAATTGTTGAGCGTGCTTTGGTTCTGATGAATGAACTCTTTGATTCCCGGATTTTTGACTTCTGTTTCTTTTTCTCTGACTTTGATTCCAGGGTTTAGATTTGGTTCTAGCTAAAAGATCATTTTGACCTCCTGTTTAAAAAAAAAAATAAATCTGGCCCAAATTTAATCTCATGTTGATCTTCTGGTCCTTCCTCAATTAATACACTACCTCCATTCTTTGAGATAGTACAATGACATAGTTAGCCCTCTGGTATGAAGTGGCTTTAAACCATCTCTTGCTGTAATTTTCGTCCAAATCCCTGAAATACTTCTCGTCATTTGGTGTTACTTTGTTTAGCAACAAGGACATAAATGATAGATTTCGCTCTAGCAGATCTGGAGTCTTTGAACCCTATGTTGCAAAAAATGGGACAGGTCTTGCTCATTTTATCTTATGTTTTAGGTTAGCCACAAAATATTGTCATGGTGATTCTATTAGAGAACCATGTGCAGTCACTAGAAATGTCCATCTTTCTACCAGGGCAGTTTTTTTCTCTGATTTTCGCATAAAGTTTTTCTCATTTTCTTATGCTAAAGTATGTCTTCACCTTCCATGAGTTCACATTTGATGCGAGTGTTTATGTAAAAGCATTTATTACATTACCATACGGTAATGTAATACACCATACACCGTACCATACGGTGGTGTAAGAATAGGAACGGAAAATGGTGAGAAAGGAATTCAGTATAACAAAGGCTTAGGAAACCACCGTCGCTTTATAACGAAAATAGCAAGGAGCGAAACCAATGCCAATGGTCGAGAGAGTACCTTCCTGTAGCAGGCTACGGAAAACATAGACGTATATAGATAGACACCACATTCACTGTGTTGCCCATTCGACACGATAAGTCAACGCGTCCACACTATTACGAGTGGTAAAAGTGCCATTTAAACTAATACAGGTAGACGTGGAAACTGGGTTTTCTGATGAAAAAACAATAACGTTTTAAACAGTATCATTTACATACAACAGATTTTGGCGAATCGTTTACATGCAATTATTTATATCCACTTATAAACTAATAATGGCAATTATTAAATAATAATAATAATTATTATTATTATTAAATAATTCCTCCAGTATAAGTAACATTTCTCGGACTGCTTTCTTCATCTCCGAAACATTTCTAGACTTCGTCCTGTTCTTATGCAACACAGTACTAAAATATTGGTTAATGCCTGAGTCACCTCACGTATAGATTACTGTAATGCTATTCTATCTGTCATCCCACAAAAATGTATCCCTCGCTTACAATTTATTAAAAATTCTGATGCCAGGATAATAACCTGCTGTTCTAAATACACTGAACATACTACACCTATTCTCTCTCAACTTCACTGGCTCCCTGTTAACTACAGAATAGAATACTAAATACCGCTCTTAACATTTAAAGCTCTCCACAACCTCACTGATCTCCTACAGACTGACACTTCTCTCGCTCACTCAGATTCTCATCTGCAGCTGTACTTTCTGTACCACACATCAAACTCTGTGCTATGGGAGCTCGAGCATCTCTCATACTGCTCCTCAACTTGGGAATTCTCTTCTCTCTCATATACATCAGCTCGATTCAATAACACATTTTAAAACTACCCTCAAAACTTATCTTTTCAAACTGGCATACCAATTGTGAATTTTGCACTGTTACTGCCAGTTATCTTTGTTTGTTTGCTAATTATTGCTTTTTGATTTAGCCTTCTCTTTAGCCTCGAAAGCGACGGTGGACGCGTAAGGAGGATTAGAGATGGGTGGGTGCGGCAGGAGAGTTAGAGTTGGCGGGCGGGGCTCTGTCGTGCGTATCCCATGACGCGGGAGGAGGGTTAAAGTTGGCAGGCGGGGCTTTGTCGTGCGTATCCCATGGTCTTAAAGTTAGTGGGCGGGGCTCTGAGACTTGGCGGGCATGGCTCTCTGTCTTGAGCTCAGTCTTCCGTGCCCTTAGTGAATTATATATA
This sequence comes from Polypterus bichir lapradei, assembly GCA_026402145.1. Taxonomy (NCBI): domain Eukaryota; kingdom Metazoa; phylum Chordata; class Cladistia; order Polypteriformes; family Polypteridae; genus Polypterus; species Polypterus bichir. Next base: position 30,617,280 of record JANRMT010062791.1, read on the forward strand.
TAGATGGGCAAAAGATAGCTTTTGATGCATTAAGTGTAGTCAGGGTTAATTGATGGACCAAATATGACTTTCAGCAGTGAGTTTAACTGGGAGCATGTGCGATTCCTGTTACACTGGGGAAGGGTGCCGTTACCTTTGTTGAGAGTGGAAAGTAGTAAGGACTTTTGTGGGGTTAACAAATGTCTGACTCAAGTGATCAATGAAGAGTATCAGCCTGCCTGTGTAATGTAGGTCACTGTTAACACATTTATTATCTCATTCGGTTTGTCATGTCAGAAACGGAAATGCATGCACCTCTCATGAAAGCAAGCAGTGCAGGTCACTCTTCTGAGATTATTGTGATGGTCTTCAGTTAGGGAAGTTGTTCTTGTATCAGACATGCAGCATTATTGCTCAGCCTTAGTTGACATGTCAGCGATGTAGGATGATGCGTACTGGTGGCCATACCTGTCAGTGCTGTATTCATGTCATGGCAAAGGTTTAAACTGCAGCTGCTATAGGCCACAATCAGAATTCAGGGATTGTGTCAGAAATGTGATGTGTTCAGTCAGTCTAACTTGTGTCAGATATGTGTGAAGTAGCACACTGGGATGGGTGAGGTACTGTGCACTGCTATTTATGCTCCTTAACACTTTTGAATTCCAATCCATGTCAGACCAGTGGTGTGTGCAGTCATGCATATCCTGTAAGGTCATGTGTGTCACCAGGGGACTCATGCATAATGCTGTGACGTAAGCACAAAAGCCAAAATGTGCTTATGCATAGAAAAATCCAGATGCAAGAATCTGTGCGTTCGACAACTTCCACGTTCTTCCGCTACATAAATCCCGGTCAGCGTGAAAAGCAACGCGTGTGCTGTCCCGCCCCAACTCCTCCCAGAATTATGCCTCTTTGAAAATGCAAATCAATATAAATAGCCCTTAAGCTCAGCCTTCTGTGAAAAGACAATGGGAAAAGCACGGGGGAAAATATAAGAATTTCAGTGAATACCAAGTGGAGGCAAAGGAAAAACATACTATTTGTTGATTTAAATAGTGGTATAATCAACAAAAGGAAGTTGATCGAGTGACATAGCGTGTCGGAGAAACTCGAAAGCTCAAGTTCACAAAGTCGCACAGTGCCAAAATAGTTGTTAGATATCAAAGTCGCCATGAAAAGGGAGTCATAGCCCACTGTCTGAGCTTATTAGGGTATAGACAAAAAAAAAGAGGCACACAGTGGGAAAAAAGCACGAAATGTCAACTTCAATCTAGAAATTTCCACTTTAATCACGTAGTTTAGTTTGTCATTAAAGTAGAACATCATAAACTTCATCTTAAAATCATTTAATTTACTAGTTTCTCAGATCCCAGCGTAACTAAAGTAGCAAGTTAAATGCTTTGTTTTGTATTTGATCTTCTATGTGTTCTATGTGTATGAATCACTATGTGCTTCCGTTCTTTCTCTTTCTCCAACAGGACACAGAATCTATTACATTCAGGATATTACAGCTCTCTGAATAATTAAAATACTGAGATGTATATGTGATATCATTTTCATGATGATTGGAATGAAAGCATGTTATTAAACATGGGAACATGATGGGGCAGCGATTGTTCATGTCTCACACAAGATGCTGCTGCGCCATGCGCGACCTTCGATGAAGTAATTTATTGTAGCAGTACTGTCTCTTTCAAACATACTAACCTCCAATTCCTGTCCTTACTTTTCTTTCCCCAAATACCCAATTGCCACACAATCAGCTCTGTAATAGACGTTAGACCATCTGTAAGCTTACAATGATGATTCTTCAAAACTTTTAAGGAACATTGAAATATCTTCATAGTACGTGTTTAATTATTCTATCTGTCTATCGTTCCAGTGTCGTGCCAGCCTAAGTAAATACACAGCGCAAGGCAAGGACAATACGTGAACTTGCTAGCGTGTTTATGTTTAATCATTAACAATACAGATTATTTAAATGAAGTTAAAAGTTTTATCTGTATAACATAATCAACGTATTTTGCTGCATTTCATCTTAAATGATATCGTCATCATACGTAAATACTTGCTTTATAAAGTGGCGCATGTTGTGCAATATTATAACTATAGTGCAAGTTTACAGTGAGGTTATTGTACTTATAAGTACAAACAGTTCTACAAGGAGCAATTGATTGAGTGTGTTTATAGTTCTTGGGATGAAACTGTTTCTGAACCGCGAGGTCCGTATAGGAAAGGCTTTGAAACGTTTTGCCGTGGCTGAAGCAGCGTGTGCTTGATGCTGTATACCGATAATTCTCTTTCCGATCAGCTGCTGCTGTGATTCCCCATTCAGATACAGTGATATAAATACTCCAAGTGGTGCAGTGAGAGTAATATGGAAAAAGATGATCCGCTGTGGCAACCCTTAATAAGAAGGTGCAGTGAGAGTAACAACGCTAAAGCAGTTATGGTATTTGGAATACTATGGCTATTCCCTGGGCCATTATATTGTTACAGGTTAATTACAATCAGATGCATTACACTAATAAACAATATGCGGTTAGTTTCAGTGCATTTATAAAGCCACGTCAGAAATGTGGTTCTAAGAAATAAAGGGTAACCACACAGGAACAGTAGCACTGCTTTGACGCTGGGTGCCACCAGTCTGCAAAACCGAGCGGAGAACTTGCGTACAACAGGGTATGAGGTACCGTGTAAAAGTGCGTGGCTTTACGCCAAGTGTAGGTTTTATACATCGCGATTTGAACGTGGAAACGTTTTTATGCAACATTTCTGTGCGTACGCAATGTTTATACATGAGGCCCCAGGTCTGTGCCAGATGTGAGAGATTTGTGAAGTCCAATGCCTGTTCCATGAACGACCAACTCGTGAACTGTATTGTGTCACTGCATTAGCTGTTGGATTGAAACCAAGATCAGGCTTTAAAGGCCAAGGCAGTGTGAGTTGTTGTGTAACAGAAAAGTCTAATAATTTTATATATATATATTCCATATTTTTCTGTTTTTATTTGGGTTTATTTTCTCTTATACTAATTCAAAGTTTGTGTTTCCTGTATTTATCTTTATTTAGTATTTTATACAGATAGTATCCAATGTTATATATTCTCTGTTCTTCATTTTGAATTTCTGTGAAGCGCTTTGTTTATGGAAAGGTGCTATAAAAATAAAATGTATTATTATTATTATTATACTGCCAATTATGCTTCCTTCTCAGTAAACTAAAGATATTTTACTTAGTTATCAATATAACAACAGACTTATCATCCTTTTGCATTCACTCATTATGGCCTTTCATCATGTTGTTTCTTGAGTCTTTTTCTTCTATTTGTTTCCTCGTGCTTCTGACTTCTAGTATCAATTACTATATGTCCCAGATTTTAACTTAACAGTTTTATCTATATTTCAACTGACTTTTTTATCCAATTAGCTTAGTGTATTTTTTTTTTAATTTTCATAGTGTTTACTTGTCATTAGCTGTTAGCCTTGCACATATCAGCTTTTTATATATTTACAGAGAGAAGAAAAGTCACTGTGCTTCGTCTTTGTAGCATTAAAGATGCTGATATTGTATATTTTCCGAATATTTTGTATCTTTGCTTTAACATCAGTCGCATGATGTTGTTTCTGCCTTTATGATCTCTTTGTTTCTGTTCCCTTCTTTGAAGGGCATTTGCTTATGAAGAGTCATAAATTAATTTGATTTAAAGAAAGGGCAGTTCCACTTAGATGAAAGTAGTAAGTTCATTTACCACAGCTAGGCAAATCTCTTATATAATGGAGATTAGGGGGGGGGGGGGGCCAGGGGGTAAAAAAGGAATTCTTTGAAAAGGAAATGTTTAGGTAAAAATGGTGTATATCTCGAAAAGAAAAATACTGACATAAAACATATATATATATATACTGTATGAATGTTTTATAAAGTTCAGAACAACAAAGTCAGTCAAATACTATAAAGTCCAAATGATCAAAACACGATCTCAGTCTGGAAAGTCAGAATTTCCAAATTGAGGATTATTGCAGATGTTGGATCAACTTCCAGCTTAATCACCATCTATATGGAGGATGCATGATCTCTCAGTGTCTGCTTGGACTTTTTCTAGGTATTCTGATTTTTTTCCACATGCTTAAGATCAACATCATAGGTTCCTATGTGCCTCTTAACTGGCCCAGTGAGTGTGTCCTGAGATGTACTGCTTTCCTCTCAGGGGTTGAAGCCTGTTTTGCGCCCATGATCTGCAAGGGTAGGCTAAGGATCCTTACAACCTGAAACGGAAAAGGCAAGTTTGGAAAATAGACGCATGTACTAGAATTTATATAGACATTCCTAAATTTGGTAAGTTACACTATAGAGCCTGTTAATAAGAACTCAGTCTGATAATAAGAAGACTGATCAATCTTTGATTTTCTTTTTAGTGTCTTTAACTTTTTCACTTTCTTCTAACATACAGTATTTTGACATTTTTGTGGCACTGTGTACTCTCTAAAAGCTCACAGAATGAGTCATCCAGGCTTGCATCACAGTTATTGTCTCCCTTTTTAGCACACTTCGTAAGCTCCTTTTTGAGTGCTCACTGTTATTGCTTTGGTTCTCTTCAAGGTCACTGTGTTTTTTAAGCTTCTGTCAGCATAAATGCCATAAAGAAAAATAAATAAATAAAAAACATAGATACAGGTATGTCAGAGTCAGGTCTAACAATTTTTTTTGCTGGTGCTTCCAGTTGCACCCTCAGGGTCCACATCAGAAAATCAGGATGATGATGATGTGGCAGGCGATATACATCTGTTTTCACTGCTGCAGTGGAAACTTCATGTGACATTATAACCGCAGACCTCTTTGCTGACACAGCCGTACCCTTTTGTTTCCTTTTCTGGATTGTATATCTGAATTCATTTTTGCCAAATAAGCCAGTGCAGCTGTGTCTTTTTCTTTGTCATACACCCATTAAACCAAGACTAAAATTCTATTTATATCGTATATATTTCCTTATTAAAAACATGTTTGATTGTCAACACATGCATTTTTGTAACATAATGTTTTTTTGTTCGCATGTCTGAATGCCTGTCAAGCTACGATTACTAAATTACAAGAGACATTTTGTACTGTGATTTATTAATAGCAAATATTTTTATAAAAATATAATCTATCAAAACTTCTTTGTTTGAAGGAAGAGGGCTGTAAATGCAATGGTAAATAAAACACACTGATATCAGCAATATTTCATTACAGCTACTTTGACTATTACAACATATTGTCTATACTAACAATGTACAGTATATGAAGTGATCACACAATAAATATTACTTTTCTTTGCACTTAATGCATGAGCCAATGATATTGAAGGATTGTTGGTTAAATAAAATGTATAACTGAAAATATATTTGGTAGTTTACTATGGAGTAGGAGCAAACAATTACTGTTTTGGTTTATATCTACTGTAAACTTCCATGATTAAGCTGCATATATACAGTACAGTTCAAGCCACTAAGCCCATTAATCACTTGTGCCCGTGAATAGAAATTCAGGATGTCAGGACTGGTTAGACCTTCCCAAGTTGTTGAAACAGGATAATTCTATTTATGCCCAGTAAAACCACTTCTTGACAGACCCTCGGGAGGGGTGGAATTATTATAACAGATTATTATGATATTGCTCAGCATTCAGACACTCTTATGTAATTATGGCAACCACATGATGTGTTTAATTTATTATATTTTAATTTGTTTCACTTCGGTCTGCATAGGAAATCATTCTTTTAAACTCAATCAATAACTAGTTAATTCCTTTACCTAAACCATTCATTTGAAGCAAAATGCATTTAGTCAAAACTACACTACTCAACAAAAGGCTCAAATACAGTAACTCTACACCATTAAGCTGGACTTTGATGTATCTACTGTATTCATGGCATGTGCTGATCACACTCAATCTAATTTATCATCATGGAGAACAGTTACACTTACCTACACCCATACCTAGGAAGATTTAGAAGGATTATTCAGCTTCACACACTCTTGATTGAGATGTTAGAGGAAATCTGGAATGTTTCCATGCAGATTAGGGTGAATGTGCTAATGGAGTTTTTGATATAGCTTGTGTTTTTTTTTTCCTGAAACCAACGTAGGATGCTAAAGGTTTTGCTAAAGATAGACTATACTTACACAAATGCCTTCAGAGAATAAAACTTGAATTGAGCTTTTCTTCTGCAGTTTTGGACACATGCAATGGTCAGGTTAGGAATAGACTGATTAAAAAAAAAAAAAAACCTATCCCTAGAATTTTATCAAGACTAGTCCACTTCAATTGGCCCGTCATCAGTGTTCCTAATGGTGTTATCTGGCTTTAGTTTCTTTTTGCACCATTCTGCTTATTCTGCTTTTGTAATAAATTATTTTGTTATTTATGTTACTGAATATGTTCTTGTTGTCTTTCCTGGTGGGTTATTTTTATTTATTACTTTTGTGTTTATCACTTTTTTTGTTGTTGTTTTCAAGTGTGTTAATTTAGTTTACTTGTTTTGTTCTTTATATGTTGACCTCAAGGCAGTAGGGCCTTCCAAAGCAGCAGCTGTAGTGACTGCCTATGGCCTGCTTTGTATAAAGGCTTGAGATACCTCAGACTAGTGCTGAGGCATAAGCAAATCCCGCTTGTGTTGTTCAGCTCTGCTTTTTAAGATCTGTTGCTGGTTTGACCTTTTCGTTTGGATTTCTGGTTTTAATTTATGGATTTGGTTTTGTTTGCTTTTTGAGTCGCCTGTTTTTTCTGGCAGCATTTAATATTTAGCCTTTTTTTGCAGTTTTTGGAATTACTGGTTGATTGTTTAGCACTTTGGACCTTTGTTTAACCTCCAGTCTTGTTTCTGAACCTTTCATTTTTTTAATTGTACTGCCAGGAGCTGGAAAGCAGCAAGCCATAATGGCAGAGATTAATAGGTCGTAAGATGAATAAAGGGTTGGAAGATAAAATCGTAAGAGTGGGATGTTCCTAGTAAAAAACAATAAATGAAACCAAAAACAAAACATGAACCATGGTCAGAAATAAGATATCTAAGTCCGTTGCTGTAAATGTTTTAGCATTAAATATATTAAGCACTAGAAATTGTATCCACCAGCTTGGATGAAGAATGTTTCACACTGATGGCTTTTAAGCCATAATGCTGAATCTTTTATTTGGAATTAAATAGCAGCTCACTTTTGAGGAAGGTAAGAATTTGTGATAAAAAGGGAATTGTAACATTTAACATCAAAGAGAGAGAATGAGAAGTTAAGGAGCAGAAAGCTAGAACAGGAGTATAAAGCCAGTTCAGTTAGGATTGCCGCAGCGCCTTGTCTGTCCTTTTATCTCACTCCCTTGATTATGCATTTATTCATGTTGTTTTGTATTTTTAGCTTGTTCTCAGTGCGTTACCCTTTGTGATTCTTCTTTCCTGAGATGGAGATTCCAACTGAATTAATGTCATCAGTTGCTCTGTATTATGATATGGTCAGGTTTCCTGCCTAGGGTTAGTTTCTGTATATGTGTTAATGTTATCGTTTCTTATACAATTACTTGCATTTTATTTTAGTAATTAATTATTCCTCTTTGTTTTGTGTAATTCTTTAATTCATATTTTATCAAATCACCATGAATTTATTTTTAATTCTGTTATTTATTATCATTATTTGTTATATGTAGTCTCCAATGGGGTGGGGCCCCCTGATGTAGCAGCTGTGGGGACTGCACTAAGCCTTTATAAAGATCTTGGATGCCTCAGTTCAGTATTGAGGCACTGGTTTTCTCCAAATGTGTCGTTTAGCACTCACTCCTGGAAATCAGATTTTGTTTTTGGTTTGTAGCTTTTATTTGTTTGTTTTTTTGGACATCTTGCTATTGTTTTAAGGTTTTGCTATTTAGATTTTGTTTTTGGTTATTTTTGTGCTTCATCTTTTGAGGCATCTATATGTACTTTGCCTTTCTCATTTTCTTCTTTAATAAACGTTCAAGGACTAGACCCTACTTGTGAACAATTCCTTAAAACTATGGCCTTGTTCAGGCATATGTTTTAGGACTGTTCAAAGTGAAAATACTTTTGGGAAAATGATGTAATATAAAACTAAAAGCAAACAAAATTTATGTGTGTGGAACTGTTCAGAGCTTCTTAGGATTTGGCAAGAATTCATTAATGTAATTCTTAAATAAGACTGATGTGCTCCTGCCAGTGTCTCTACTAAACTTATATTATTTTAATTGAACAATGCAATGGGCCTCTTTTATTGCTAATTAGCTTTCTGTTTTGGATGAAGGTGGTATTTTATATTGATTAACACATAATAAGACTACATACAGGATGTAAAGCATTGGATGTATAAGCTGCAAAACCTGCTCCTTGACTTTCTAATCCAGGCCTACTTTATGTTTTAGAGGCCTACACAGAGTTTCAGGCCTGCTTGGGAGTACAGTCCTGTTTTTTTTAAATTGAGACTTGATTTTGATTTTCATGGAGCTGACAGTCATACCTCTTTGTTTACTGGGGTTGTGGGGTACTTGACAGCTGTTTAAAAACACTTACTGCCTCTCTGTCACTAATATTTTGTTATAATTTCTGGCAGCCACGGCTATGTTTGTTGTAGCAACAATGCATTGTTCCCATCACATACCTGACATCATTCGTTGTCCAAACTTTTGGATATAATAGTTAAATGAGCACCTCACTTGAGACAGGAATAAGATATTAGATAGCCTGGATTTTTTTTTTGCTTTGTTTATTTGACCTTGAATTCAATCTTATGTATTGTGCTTAATGGTTTATATTTTTACATTTCTATTATTTAATTACTTTTTGTTTGGACTGTTTGTAGCTTCATTTTCTGGTCCTTTTTTAATAGTTTTTTGTTCTATAGGTTGTGAATGCTACAAATTCACAACAACATTTTTTTTTTACTTTGGTAATTTAGGATTTTTGAATTATGGAACTGGCTTGTGATTAATTTCATTATACTTTGGTTATTCAGTAGTTTTGCACTTTTGGTTTGGATTTTTGGACTTGTGAATTTTTTTAATTTTTTTGTATTTTTTAAATTATTCTTCAAATAAAATGTAAATAAAATAATTAAATAGTACTTATCAAGGTGTTTTGTCAGTTTTGGCCTTTCCATTGTGACTCTAAACACCTACATACAATTGATTATTGCAGAAACATAGCAAGGACAAGATGTCAGAGAAGGTGCCAGCAAAGTTAGGTGTTAAGTGTTGTTTGCAATAAGTAAGATCAAGCGTATCCAATAAACTTGATGATGTAGGTTTACTTGAATAATTGCTAATATTTTTAAAGATGGTTTCCTTTCCTAGAAAAACAACCAAAATAAAAAATGCCATATTGGAGCATGCAAGCACTTAGTCAAAGGACTGCCAGAAGGTCAAAACAAAGGAGAAAGAAATAAGAAACCAATCATCGAAATCCAGCATGCAAAAGCAGAAAAAGAAAGTCAAAGGAACAAAGTGAAAGGTGCTAACAATTTAATCTTCTTGGGATTACTTTTTAGCTTCCTTTATACCAAAAAAAAGATGTGAAATCAATAATAGAAGATTCAAAGATAAGGTATTAAAATATGTGCAACACCTTCATATATAGGCATACCATGATGACTATAGACACAGCAAAAATAAACAATATGGTAGCAGCAAAGCAAAAATTGACACAAAACAGAAGCAACAATACCAAAGCTAAATAGTGTCACAAAACAAGACAAAGACAGATAAAGGTTTGGGGCAGCCACCCATATAATTTGGTATCCTGGCTGCAAAAGTCGTTTTCAAGCAACTGGCACTGAAGTGCATACAACGGAGTCCAAAACCAGACTGTGGGAGAGGGGAAAAGGGTAGGCTTTTAAAGGGGAAGACAGGAAGTGAGGTCATAAGGATCGGGCACGTGTTCATTATTCATTGGATCAGGCCCGGATGTGACATCAGGGGGGCCAGAGCTGGTTAGGTCTGTTTCCATTGGTTCGGTCCCAGAAGTGATGTCAAGAGAGCCAGGTGGTGCCTCCCGGGTTTGGTCTACAGAGAAGTGAGAAAAAGAGTTAGTGCACTCTGCCACATCCCGGCATGCCTCAGAACTGCCTTCACTCGAGCCCTTTAGCTGCCTCCCATGCGCGCGTGCGTGACAATAGACAGAATGATAATGAAAAATAAAACTGAACTGATATAAGACACCTAAAGCTAGCAAAATTAGCTTCCTTTGTCCTAAATCGAGATTTATCTTTACAGGACAGTGTTCACAAAGTGAATGGACACTTACCCTTAGCAGATCCATACCACTGTTTACATCAAAATGTTTATGTAGGTTATAATCCTACATTGGTTAAGCAAGTAGTTGTCTATATTAGACATAAATCAGAGAAAGTATGTAAACATACTTAAACATCAATATGATCATCTGTCTTAACATCAGAAAAGACTAATTTTTTAATCCCCCATCAATGATGTTTGCATGTGAATACCATCTACCAAGAAAAAACGCCACACACAGGCACAACACAGGATTGAGGACCCCTTTCATTCCCTCCTGTTGTCCAACAATTACCAAGTGAAAAATGTCTAAGAAGAAAACAAAGAGAACACCTGATAAACCACTTACCTGTCTTACTAAACATCATCATCAAAGTATAAGCATAGTTTGGAAGTTCAACAAAGAAGAGATCCATGCAGCAGGAAAATTATATTGTCAACTATGAATGTGACAGTAGGCAAAACACACTAAATGAAGCCCATGCCAACACCCCTATCACCTTTTATAATAAACATAACTTATATATAAACGTCTACGCATCAAAGTGTGTGTGTCTGTCTGGCCCGGAAGTGAGAGGTGGAATCAGGGTATGGGCTCCACCTCTGAGGAAACAGACAACTTGCTTAACGGCTAATAACACAAATGAGGCCAGCACATCAGCAAAACGAAACTTCAGAAGAAAGACAAAGTCGCTTAGCCGCTAACATCGGCAAAACATTATCCCTTTTACTTTTCCTCCCACTGCTAATACACAAGCGAGGTGAGCACATCGGCCAAACGAATGTTCCTAGGAGAGAGATGCCCAGAGTAGTTCCTTTCAATTACCTGACATCTACATTTTATTTTTTTTCTGACGATTTCAATAGATTCTAGGACCCCGGGCTTTTTACAGCATGGGTTTACACAGCTAGTATAATATAAATATAAATATATATAGTCTTGTGCTGCCTAGTTAAAACAGTTCTCATAACTTCCAGCTTCTTTTGCTCTCTTGAAAACTGGATTCAAAGTCATTCTCTTCTGGGATATCACTAAATCTCTGCCCCATTGGTCTGAAATATGACTGTTTGGAATTGGCTTGTATCAAAAGCTTTTAAGTACTATGATGCCCTATTGGCTGTAGGGGTTGGACAGAAAACCTATAAATGTGCTTGCTTTACCTAGTTCACTCTCTCTTACCAAACTGATGAAAGACTATCTCACACCATGAGCTGAAAAGGACAACACAGTGAAGAGCACAGCTCGGCCGCCATATTGAGACAGGCATGTGGCCTGTTCTGAAGAAAGCTGACCACAAATGAGAACTTAACTAGAGACATTTTAAGTAACTAACAAGTCTGTGTCCTGCCTGAAACTACACATCAACATTTTTCAGGTTGTATGGTTGCCAATGTTCAAATGTACTTTGCATATTGTTATTATTTATGAATATTATCAATAATACACCATTTAAATTGTAACTTAATTCCTTCTTGTCTTGTCAAAGGCTACATATTAATAATACAAAAAGAGAAAGTAGGCTAAAATATTACTCTACCAAGACAAAACATCATTATTTGTAAAAATGTAAAAATCCATAAATATTTTTTCCTCTGCAACCATGTAGCTGTCTCAGTATCAATATACAACTTTTTCAGAGCAAATAGAGACTTTTTCAGATCCTGTGAAAAATTGTTTCTTATCAGTTACTTCATACTACCATTCAGAAAAACCTTAAGTTGCCATTTTTTTTTATATTTTCAACAAATGACAAAAAAGCAAGTAAAACTGTTTTGGCCAGTAGGTAGTGTCACTGAGCCTCAAACCCTTCACACCATGACTCTACACCAGTCCTGTCTATAAAATACTCATTTTAATTAGTAACAGTTGTTTCTTACAGGTTCTTCCAAATTCACAATGCACAGTTCTTTTCTTTTTGTTTTCTTCTCACTCCTCCACTCCTTCCCTGGCAAGGCTCCTTTCCCAATTCTAAAACCACTGGGAATGTGGAGCAACTCCTTTTCAAACTGAACCCAGGATTACTTCCTCTGTAAGAAGACTGCCACCAGAAAGCACTTCCCCCTGACATGGGAGCCTGATCCCAGCAGCTCTCTTTAACAGCAGCAAAAGGACTCCAATAATGTTGCTCAACAGCACTACAATATCCATGTAGCCCTATAGGTGTCCAAATGGGAGCCATACCAGAGGGATGCTGCCACCCAGTGTACTGGGGAACACATAGCCCTGGGAGGCAGTATGTCTCTGTTCTTCCACTATGACAACCTCACAAGTGGAAAAAGTATCACTAACCAATCTGGCTGGGATGCTTGTCAATGCATCCTTCCATTGTCTGGCTGGGAAAGAAACCATCCATCCCAGGCTGGATGCCAACTATCCCATGTCGTCTACAACAATATATAATTTAAAAAAATAATAATAAATAATGTGCTAGCCCCCTTTTGGTTTTGTACAAGATTTTATATATTTCTTTTTATGCACCATCTTTAAAATGTAGCCTTATCAGGACATTTATTATGCTTGCTTTGAAACATGTTTTTGTTAGATTTTAGAGACTAGTAATCTTCTGACAGCCAAACATTTGTCTTTCTAAAGTGCATTGATTTTTTTTACTCGTGGAGGCTTCATAGTAACTGACTAAAGGCAGTTTACAAATCATTGCATGCTGTTAGATGTTAAATTTTAATGTCTGCAAACCAAGCTAGTTGCTTTTCAATTTATTAAATAAGACTCATAAAATTTAACTTGTGTTTTTTTTTAGAATTATTTAGAAAAAAATATAGGTTTTAAGTGACTGAATTGTGTAATCTACACTATAACCTTATTATTCAGCTCATAAGGTAAAACTTGAATTAATTTTAATTGTGTGTATTTAAACAGGAGTGTAGCAAAAAGGCTTGGAGAAAGGTTAATACTGGCACATAACAATTAGATCACAGACAGGCAGTAACTTCATACTGTCAGGGACAGCCAGGAGATGGGGAGCAGCAACAGAGACTGACTTCCTGCATGATGCAGATAAAGATGGGCTTACAAAGGGTTGAAAGTAAAATAAAATTAGAAGACATTTTGGATAATGTTGAGACCACTTTAGAGAAAAGGTCCATTAGATGTGTTCTTCTTCTTCTGGCTGTTGCTAAGGTATTGACTCTGAGGTAGCCAGCCTCAGCACTGTGATGAGAATGAGTAATGAGTGAATATCACATAGGTAGGTATTGTGGGGTGTACATGTAAATCCAGAGGCCTCATGTATAACGCCGTGTGTAGAACTCACACTATAACATGGCGTAAACACAAAAGCGGGAATGTGCGTACGCACAGAAAAATCCAGATGCAGGAATCTGTACGTATGCAAACTTCCACGTTCTTCCGCTTCATAAATCCCGATCAGCGTGAAAAGTAACGCACGTGCACACGCCTACTGTCCCGCCCCAACTCCTCCCAGAATTATGCCTCTTTGAATATGTAAATCAATATAAATAGCCCTTAAGCTCAGCATTCTATGAAAAGACAATGGCAAAACCATGAGGAAAAATAGAAGAATTTCAGCGAATACCAAGTGGAGGCAAGGAAAAACATACTATTTGTTGGTTTAAACAGTGTGTGGCAGATGGCTGGGGGGGGTGACCCGGCCGAGACGCCTTGGAGGACCGGAAGAGGGCATACGCCCACCTCAGACCACGTGGGGGCAACCACCCTGGTTGCTATGGGGAACACAGGTACAGAGCTTTGAAGCTCGACCCTGTAGGGGCCTGTGGTCACTGCCAGGGGGTGCCCCGATGCTTTGGGAGCCCTGGACCTCAGCACTTCCGCCACACCTGGAAGTGCTGGGGGGAAGATGTGCAGGGACACTTGGAGTGCTTCTGGGTACGCAGCCGGCACTTATGCCACACTGGGGAGTACCGGTGGAAGATTGCCGGGAAGCACCTGGAGTACAACTGGGTGCATATAAAAGGGGCCGCCTCCCTTCAGTCGGGTGGAAGCAGGACAAGGTCTGGGAGGAGGTGAAGAGGCAGCCTGAAGAAGTGAAGGCATTGTGTGTGTTGGGGACTTTAGACGTGTCTGCCTGTCTGTGTCCGAGCCAAGTTCCACAATGGCATCCCAGATGGGATTATCCGCCTGTTCCAAGGCGGGGAACCCCGTTAAAAAATAATTTTGTGGATGGCCCGGAGCAGCAGGCACCCCCACACACATTCTGAGGGTGCGGAGTGCTCACAGCCTCGAGAAGAAGAGAGAACCCACAGACCGCCACCAGATCACGGTCGGATCCTTACCTGGTGCAGAAAAACAGTGACGGGTGTTCTAGGAATGCAGCGGGCTGCAATGAGCGTGCTGCCGCTGAAGGCACCTGGGACGGCGCGGTGTTGAGGAAGGCCATGCTGAGGCAGCTGCCTTGGACAGACGGGACCCGGGAGGTAAGCTCCCTGCTCGCCAGCAGCCAGCCCTGGGAGGCTGAGCTTGTTTTGTGTTTTGCAGGCAGAGGCTGCCTGGGTCTACGTCGGTGGCAGATATGCGCTGCTCTGCAGGACTTTCCAGACGTGGCAGTAGCAGCAGGGGCTGCAGAGAGGGAGGCGCTGCAGCTCAGAAAGCCGGCTCGTTGCCGCACCAGGAGGAGGAGAGCCAAGATGGCCGCGGACCGGAAGTCCCTCCACGAGACAGGCATGGGATTGGACAGTGTGTCTTGTGTGCCCGCCAATGATTGTATAGAGGCGGGACCAAGGAATATCCTTCTCTTGCCGGGGAGAGACCCGATTGGGCTGGAGGAACGGCCCCACAGGAAATAGTTGAATGTTTTGACTGACAGTCAGGTAAGTCAATCACCGGCTGGCTTTCTGTGCTTGTCAGCGGTGCTGTGTGAGCTGGAGCAGTCCCTTCAGTCCGCAGCACCGTTTCCACAGGTGCTACGTGCCCTCCGGGCAGAGTTGCTGGAACTGGAGAGGAAGGCGGTCACGTTGCTGGAACTGCTGCAAGCTGCGACAGGACGACGCGACGCTGGAGTCTTCAGCCAGAGTGGGACAGCGGGGACAGTGAGTACAGCCGACCCCGTAAAGCATAAATGTGAGCCCACCAAAAAGGCCCGTGATTCGAATGATCGGAACCAAGTAGGGGGTTCTCTGACAGTAGACGCGGCGGTGAGTGCTGTGCACGAGGTGAGGGGAGAAAGACCTAGAGCGCTGGCAGGACGGGGGCTGATGAGTGCCCTGGGTCCTAGCGCCCTACGCCCGAGCCCACGGCATTCTCCCATCGCTCTGTGCGGATGCAGACGGGGCTGGATCTGTGCATTTGCCATGCACAGACCCACACCGTCATGGCGTCCAAGAGGAAAAGGAGGAACCCAGGGGAGAATGCCAGTTCCTCCGATAAGGGAGGACGTGAGGCAGGTCGCTCACGTCCGGAGAATGGTCATCCTCTGCGGAGGCAGAGGGAAGCTCCAGAGTCAGCGGAGATGACGATCATGTGAGTAGACTCGTCTGTGTCAAGCGGACGGGCACGGAACCTGCGGGGGGGGGGTGCCGAAAAGGCAAGTCACGGGGTGCCGGTCGGAGGGGGCAGCACTGCCAGTGCATGGCATAGAGGGACGCCAGGTGAGGGTGTCCAGGCAGCGGCTCTGCCCCTTTTTCTCTGTGTGTTGCAGGTCCGGACCCTGGACGAGTAGTGGGACTTGCTTCATTGGGGACCTGCCCTTGCAGGACGGGCCACTGCACGGGACGGCTCTTCACTGGCAATGGGGTGCTGCCACAGCTGGTGGAGGCTATGAGGGTGCAAGTAGCTCCAACTGGAGGGGTGCGAAGACCTTGGAGAGGGTGCCGAAGAGGCAAGTTCCAGGGTGCTGGATTGGACCCTGGACAAACAGTAGGACCCCCTTCGGGGATGAGCTGCCCTCGTGGGACAAACCGCTCCGCCTGACAGGTCTTCGCTGGCAGTGGGGCACTCTGGCAGATGCCTGGGGGGGAGGGCGACCCAGCCGGGACGCCTTGGAGGACCAGAAGAGGGCGTACGCCCACCTCAGACCACGTGGGGTCAACCACCCTGATTGCTATGGGGACCATGGGTACAGAGCTTTGAAGCTCCACCCTGTAGGGGTCAGTGGTCACTGCCAGGGGGCGCCCCAATGCCTTGGGAGCCCTGGACCTCAGCACTTCCGCCACACCTGGAAGTGATGGGGGGAAGACGTGCAGGGACACCCGGACTGCTTCTGGGTGCGCAGCCGGCACTCCCGCCACACTGGGGAGTGCCAGTGGAAGATTGCCGGGAAGCACCTGGAGCACATCCTGGTGCATATAAAAGGGGCTGCCTCCCTTCATTCGGGGACTTGAGTCGGGTAGAAGAAGATTGAGGTCTGGGAGGAGGCAAAGAGGAGGCCTGAAGAAGTGAAGGCATTGTGTGTGTTGGCCAGGACTTTGGGGACTGTGGCACTTTACTGTAAATATGGACTATATAAATAAACGTGTGTGGGGTGATTTAGACGTGTCTGCCTGTCTGTATCCCAGCCAAGTTTCACAAGTGGTGTAAACAAGAAATGGAAGCTGATCGTGTGACATAGCATGTTGGAGAAACTCGAAAGCTCAAGCTCACAAAGTCGCAATGTACCCGAAATAAAAAAGAAGTCACATATCAAAGTCGCCGTGAAAAGGCGAGTCGTAGCCAACCGTCTGAGTGTCATATGAAGAAGAGAAAAAAAGGCACACAGTGGGGAAAAAGCACAAAATTTCTACTTTAATCATGTAGCTTATTTTGTCATTAAAGTAGAACATCATAAACTTAATCTTAAAATCGTTTCATTCACTAGTTTCTCAAATCCCATCATAACTAAAGTAGTACGTTAAATGCTTTGTTTTGTATTTTATCTTCTATGTGCTCTGTGTGTGAATCACTACGTGCTTCTTAAACCGGCTTTCTCTTCCTCCGACAGGACACAGAATCCATTACATTCGTGATACTACAGCTCTCTGAATAACTAAAATACAGAGATGTAGACGTGATATTATTTTCATGATTATAGGAGTTATTAAACATGGGAACACGGTGGCTCAGTGATTGTGCGCCACCTTCGATGAAATAATTTATTGCAGCAGTACTGTCTCTTTCAAACGTACTAACCTCCAATTCCTGTCCTTCCTTTTCTTTCTCCAAATACCGAATCGCCACACAATCAGCTCTGTAATAGATGCTAAGCCATCTGTAAGCTTATAACGCCGATTCGTCAAAACTTTTAAGGAACATTGAAATATGTAGTACGTATTTAATTATTCTATCCTTCACGCCAGTCCCAGTGAATTATACAGTGCGAGCGCCATATCCTTGCTAGCGTAGCAACACCGTGTCCTTTAATTATTTACAATCTAGATTATTTAAATGAAGTTAAAGTTTTATCTGTATAATATAATAAACATAATATAATAAACATATTTTGCTGCATTTCATCTTAAAAATGATATCGTCATCATATGTAAATACGCGCTTTATAAAGTGGCTCAGGTTGTGCAATATTATAACTGTAGTGCAAGTTTACAGTGAGGTAATTGTACTTATAAGTACAAACAGTTCTACAAGGAGCAGTTGATGGACTAATGGAACTCTTGGGATGAAACTCTTTCTGAACCACGAGGTCCATACAGGAAAGGTTTTGCCGTGTGAAAAGAAGTTCAAATAAGAAGCATGGCAGAGGCAGCGTGTGCTTGATGCTGTATACCGATAATTCTCTTTCCGATCAGCTGCCCCGAGTAGTGCAGTGAGAGTAATATGGACAAAGATGATCCGCTGTGGCAACCCCTAACGGGGGCAGCTGAAAGAAGAAGAAAAAGGTGCAGTGAGAGTAACAACGCTAAAGCAGCTATGGTATTTGATATAGTTTGACGATTCTGTGGACCATTATATTGTTACAGGTTAATTACAATCAGATGCATTAAACTAATAAACAATATGCGGTTAATTTCAGTGCATTTATAAAGCCGCGTCAGGGATGTGGATCTGAAAAAGAAAGATAAACCACACAGGAACAGTAGCATTGCTTTGACGCTGGGTGCCGCCAGTCTGCTAAACCGAGCGGAGAACTTGCGTACGACAGGGTATGAGCTACTGTGGAAATGTGTGTGGCTTTACGCCAAGTTTAGATTTTATACATCACGATTTGAACGTGGAAACGTTCGTACGCAACATTTCTGTGCATACGCACCGTTTATACATGAGGCCCCAGGACAATCATTTAAGGATTTTCAGGATTAACTTGTCCACCAATATAAAGAGAACCTTAGAGGTTTAACATACCTTTTGCAAACACTTTTACACAGAAAAAGAACTTTATTGGCACAAAAGAAAAAAAACAGATCAAAAGAGATTTGAACGTAACACAGTTACTTCAGTGGGTATGCTGAAAGCTGACAAAATGGAGCTGAATCTTTTAAATATTGTTTGGACAAGTAGTACTACTCAGTTCTAGAACTGATTTAATGATAGCTGAAATTCCATTTTGCATTGTAAACATACCACAAAGGTTTTCTGTCTCTTTTTTTGTTAGATGTACTGCTTATTATACTAGTACTACTCACAAAATTTTGACTATGACACAAATTGCTTAACACACAACTTCTTACAAAAAACACAGTCAGCCCCTCAGGGGGATCTGTAGTTTCTAGGCCTCAGCCACCCAGAGAAGATTGTCTCATGACACAAATTCTTAAACTATTTATGTAAATATATATGTTTCACATCATGGCTTTTACCAACGAAAAATAATCACAAGAAATTGACCTAAATTAAAATTTGTATTTGGTGAAAAATGTAAAATGTGTCTGTCTTCCTGGACAGCAATTCAATGCAATTTTGATCATAAGACTGCTGCAGAGATTCAGTTCTAAGACTCATTGATTTAATCTATTTATTGGTTTACCATCTGCCTTTGTATATGTGTGTGATTTAACCTAACAATACCACATATCACTGCGCATTTAAGGGAAAAACCACCAGTTCATTAAAGGTGTTAAAGCTATTGAAAAGACATTGTGGAATTTTTATGCATACATTTTATTGTTTTTTAATTTTATTTTTTGATCTTCCATTGTAGTGAAGAGTATATTCAGTTCTATATGTGTTGTGTTTTTGTAAGTGTGACCCCCTGTACCTAAAGGTGCTACATTATGCATGTTTGATAGATACAACCTCTGCTTAGTTTTAAGCTTATTAAGCAACATTGTTAACATGCTGCGTTTGTGTAGGATGAATTTCTGTTTTCTCTAGCTTCTTGCACGCTCAAATAAAATGGAAAATACTGTAGGTTTTATTTGTATTGTAATTATGTATTGGTGCCCCCGCCCCCACAGAAAATTTGTTGCAGCATTATTGCAATTTTTATTTTAGTTAAATTAAAAATGAAAGAATTCACAATAGAATTGTTGAAGTATTTTTAACGCTCATTTCATTAAGTACTGTTTTCAGGCAATTCCATATTCTGAATATTTCATTAAGGAAGGAAATTTTATTCAAAATTCAGGCTACACTGTAACTATATTACTATTTCCTGTGTCATTTTGTATAGTGCATCTTGTTTAAATTATAAGGAGAATTCAGTGATAAAAGAGTAAAATGTATTGTTCTAAGTCTTACTGGACCCGAAGAAGGGGCCTGAGTTGCCTCAAAAGCTTGCATATTGTAATCTTTTTAGTTAGCCAATAAAAGGTGTCATTTTGCTTGGCTTTTCTGTACACACTATTGAAATTAGAGGAAAAGCAAAAATGTTATGTGTTTAATTGTACTGTTTACAAAGCTTATAATTAAACAACTGCATACTCCATTAATGCATAATGCTGATTAGATGATTGTAGGGACCAATCTATAATACATCTTTCATAAATCAAAAGAGTATGAATATAAGGGGGATGTTACAAGTTTGAAAAAAAAAAAAAACTTTTTATGTTTTTTTGCGTCTCTTAAAATTTGTGTGCTGTGCTGTAGCAATAATCAGTTACTAATGCTTTCCCAAGCTATATAACTCCCAATTAAAGCTGCTTGCCACCTTCTGGTGTAATAATGCATTCACCTCCTTCTTATCCTTGTCATGTAAGCGTGTCCCAGTCACATGCATCTACGAAGAATCATATGTTTTATTTTATTTCTTCCGTATGGGATTTATAAAGAATTGCCTCCGGCACTACCTGGCTCAAACAGTGATAAGCAAGTTTAGAAAATGGATACATGGAAGGTAAGGTTTTATGCCTTGGCATAAAGAATTAGATACTCAATCAGAAACATGATGAATTCCAGAGTGTATGAAGTTTTGAAATATTGCAGTTGTTTAAAATTGTAAAATATCTGTTGCCCTTTGTCTTCTGCTGGAAATTTCATACAGTTTAACCAAACTCAAACCAGTACTGATACAGCTATCGAAAATTAAAATTATTATAATGTGCAATCTAATATTATAAATTCAGTGCTGTAATCTAATTATTGCAGTACAGACTAGTGCTTGCTAAATGGATGAAAAAGCTTTCATTAATTTTATCAAATGCTCTGTTAAATATTAGTGCAGCAAACAGACTATGGTTTTAAGTTATAAACAGTTGAACAAAAACACTTTTTATTCAGTTGTGTAAAAGGAACCTGTTAAAACAGAACAGTTTTTTCCCCTTGAGTGAAATTCGCAATCAGTACAGTATATTTTTAATTGCTTCATTCTCGCAAACAGACCATCAAATGTGCAAAGATGGTCCCTAGACTCGAATGCTGTGAATAACAAACAGACGTATTTTTCTTAAATGCACATTTAGAATTACAGAAAAAATTGATTATGAATATAAATTACATTTGACTAGTTCTTTCGTCAGTATGTTATAGTGCCAAAATGTTTAAAAATACTTATCTGGGTAGACATTGTGTAGTTCAAGAAGTATGGTACTGGTTTAAAAAATAAAAGGCCCAATAGTATGGATTTTGTCTACAAAATTTCAAAAGTGTTTGATAATCAGCTGTTATTAATATCACTATATTACTATCACTATCACTATATTACTATCATTAAAGAGCAGTACAGGAGAAAGCTGGAGCAGAAGTTGCAGAACAACAGCATGAAGGAAGTGTGGGATGGGATGAAGATTATCACTGGCTGCAGCTCGAAGCGGGGTGCCGCCATCGAGACAGACGTGGAGAGAGAAAACCAAATGAACAACTTCTTTAATAGGTTTGATCACCCTAACCCACTATCACCTCGGAGTACTGCATCCTCCAACCATCCTTCTGCTGATACCAGCATAGGTGAGACATCCCCACCCACAATTACAGCAGCCCATGAGAGTTGAAAAGACTTCGTGCCAGCAAAGCAGCGGGTCCAGATGGTGTATCGCCACGACTGCTGAAGGCCTGTGCGTTGGAACTGGGGAGTCCTCTACAGCGCATCTTCAACCTGAGCCTGGAACAGGGGAGAGTCCCAAGGCTTTGGAAAACATCTTGTATCACCCCTGTCCCAAAGGTATCACGTCCTAGTGAGCTGAATGACTTCCGGCCTGTTGCTCTGACGTCACATCTGATGAAGACCATGGAGCAGCTGCTGCTTCACCACCTGAGGCCACAGGTCCGCCACGCCCTCGACCCTCTGCAGTTCGCATACCAGGAGAAGGTGGGAGTGGAGGATGCCATCATCTATATGCTACACCGATCCCTCTCCCACCTGGACAGAGGCAGTGGTGCTGTAAGAATTATGTTTTTGGACTTCTCTAGCGGCTTCAACACCATCCAACCTCTGCTCCTTAGAGACAAGCTGACTGAGATGGGAGTAGACTCACACCTGGTGGCATGGATTGTGGACTATCTTACAGACAGACCTCAATATGTGCGTCTTGGGAACTGCAGTTCTGACATTGTGTTCAGCAATGCAGGGGCGCTGCAGGGGACTGTACTTTTTCCGGTCCTGTTCAATCTATATACATCACACTTCCAATATGACTCAGAGTCCTGTCACATGCAAAAGTTCGCTGATGACACTGCTATTGTGGGCTGCATCAGGAGTGGGCAGGAGGAGGAGTACAGGAAGCTAATCAAAGACTTTGTTAAATGGTGCGACTCAAACCACTTACATCTTAACACCAGCAAAACCAAGGAGCTGGTGGTGGATTTTAGGAGGCCCAGGCCCCTCATGGACCCTGTGATCATCAGAGGTGACTGTGTGCAGAGGGTGCAGACCTATAAATATCTGGGAGTGCAGCTGGATGAGAAATTGGACTGGACTGCCAATACTGATGCTCTATGTAAGAAAGGTCAGAGCAGACTATACTTTCTGAGAAGGTTGGCATCGTTCAACATCTGCAGTAAGATGCTGCAGATGTTCTACCAGACGGTTGTGGCGAGTGCCCTCTTCTACGCGGTGGTGTGCTGGGGAGGCAGCATAAAGATGAAAGACGCCTCATGCCTGGACAAACTTGTTAAGAAGGCAGGCTCTATTGTAGGAGTAAAGTTGGACAGTTTAACATCTGTGGCAGAGCGACGGGCATTAAGCAAACTCCTGTCAATCATGAATAATCCACTGCATCCACTGAACAGTGTCATCTCCAGGCAGAGGAGTAGCTTCAGTGACAGACTTTTGTCACTGTCCTGCTCCACTGACAGACTGAGGAGATCGTTCCTCCCCCACACTATGCGACTCTTCAATTCCACCCGGGGGAGTAAATGCTAACATTTTTTTTTTTTTTCATTTTTATTACTATTTAATTTAATATTGTTTCTTTGTATCAGTATACTGCTGCTGGATTATGTGAATTTCTCCTTGGGATTAATAAAGTATCTATCTATCTATCTATCTATCTATAGACTGACTACCATTTGTTAACAAATAAAAATGAAAATAAAAATCTAACCAACTCTTTTTTTTTTCAAAATGAACATAAAATGCTCATTGAATGTTATCTAACGATATAGTACATGCATGCTTTAATGGGTTAAAAAATGCGCAATATTTAATTTGTGTGGTAATTAAAATTACTATAGGATTGCTTAACTAAAGCTTTTAAGTGACTAAACTGTGTAAATAAGACTGCAAAGCTCATAAGGGAAAGCTAGCAATATTTTTGATTTTATGTATTTTAACTGGAGTTTAACAGGAAGGTACCTGGACAGCACATGAAAATGTTTCATAGGTTGATGTAAGAGACAGGAAATACCGTGATGCATGCAAATAGACGAAAGAATGCTAGGAGATATGCAGATGTAAAAGCAAATATTAATAAGGCGATATTACTGTTTGAAGTTTTATAAGCTCAGATAAACTAACCAATCTGTACATGCTTGTTTGGAGATGTGAAATAAGGAGCTTGGGACTTTACAGTTAACTTAGTTAGCTAAAAGTAACTTCACTGACAAGTAACCACCAGAAATTATCAATTTTCCAATTACAGTTAATCCAACAACTGCTAATTCTTGCATAATCAGCAACCCAGGCACTGCATAAAAGAAGGGGTTTCAAGACAGCTTGACGACACAGTGTTTGGTATGACAGAAAGAGAAAGGGTAATAAGAGATAAGTGAGAGAGACAGTTTTAATGACAGTGCTTCCTACAAAATCAAAATGTGCCCTAAAGGAGACAAGTGTTAAGAGATGAAAGGCTACTCAACAGTGTTAACTTTAGAAGAGCTGAATTAAGAAGAAAGGAGTAAGACCCCTTAATTGACATGGCAATCACTCTTTGTTTTATTGATATGAAACATTCAGGTTGTATGCATTATTTTCTTTTAGTATGGCTATATCTGCTTTCTCTGAAAAGAAACATAAGTTTAAACTGAAATAAAGTCTGGGTATTATCTCACTGAAACTGCCTTGTTGCTTACTGACACTAGCAACTCAGGTGATGAGTGCTCGCTCAGGTTCAATCCTATCAGAGGTATCGAACTGGAAGCAGGGTATGTTCTTTAATACTATCAGGAACAGGCTCCTGGCCTCTGTTAGAGTATTTAGTACAATCCATTCAAGGATAGCAAGTGCCTGTTAGTCATATCTGTTCATCCTTTCAAAGACAGGAAACTGTGAGCAGAAGGATATATGTGATCCCAGCAGGAGCAGGTTCCTGCCCTTTCTCGGGGTGTTCAGAGGTTCAGCCCTAGGCAGTGGTGGAAACTGAGGCTAGAGTACCCTCAACCATTGTTAAGGTTATTATCTAAGGTTTAGTGTAGAATCCTTTACAAAGGTCACCAGCCCTTATTATGGAATCCAGAGGTAAGTACTGAGAGGTGAATATGTAAAACGAGGCTAATAATGTAGGCATTTCCGGGAATAACTTGTCCATCAATAAAAAGAACTTTGGGAGGCTAAAGTGCCTTTCAGGGACAATAAAATAATTACCTACAAAACGTTTTCACCCCTTGGAAGTTTTCACATTTTTTGTTATACAACATTGAATCCCAGTTTATTTAATTTTACTTTTTTGATACTGATCAATAGAAAATCACTCACTAATGTCAAAGTGAAAACACAGTGGTCTAATTTAACTACAAATATAAAGCACAACATAATCGACCATGTCAGTATTCACCCCCTTTAATGTGACAGACCGCCAATTGGTTGTAGAAATTGAACGATTAGTTCAATCAAGATCACCTATCTATAGTTGATAGGTTTCAATTGATTGTAGTATAAATGCACTTTATCTAGAAGGTCTAGCTTGTGGTAAGCCAGTATAATGACCTAACCTGCACAATGAAGAAAAAAATATCACTCCAAGCAACACTCTGAAAAGATGATTGAAAAGCCAAAATTAAGGAGAGGAAATAAGAAAATATCCACATTGAATATCTCAGGAAATAAGAACACATTCAAGTCACCAAATATCCCTTGGAGTTCAGTTAAATCAATCAGTAAGGAATTTAAAGGTTATGCAAGAAGAAGACTATTGGAAGAGACCACCAAGAGACGTATGATTACTTTGAAAGAGTCACAAGCTGTAGTGGCTAAATTGGAGATACTGTGCAGGCAACAACTGTTACCTGGGTTCTACACTAGTCACAGAGGTAGCACACCATGCAATCATTTATTTTCTATTTTATATTTGTAATGAATCTAGACTGCTTTACAGAGATTTGTTTTCACTTTGTCATTAAAGATTCTTTTTTCTGTTGCTGTCATAAAAGCCAAGTTAAATCCGCTGTGATTCAATGATTCAGTTGTATAACAAAAAATATGAAAATGTCCAAGGAGGTGAATACTTATCATAGACACTATAAGTGCATCTGATGGAGTAAACTTACTAAATATTTTTATAATATTTGAGCTAAAGACCAATAAAGAAAATAAAAGAAAAATGTTGAAATTATTATATAAAAGAGAGAGGAGAAATTTGGGGATCCACTGCCACATAGAATGGATGCTGTACTGTATTATAGATTCCAGAAATAAGTCACAATAAAGACCATATTTAGATGTTATATGTGTACAAATATGTTTTTACAGCGAACTTTAATCATATGGTGCTCTTGCCCAAAGTGTATTATTTTTGCATTATAAGATAAAGGCACATTAAATAATATTCTATGATGTATATTTTATTCTGTGCAGGATAGAGAATGACATCTGAGCTCCTGAACCAAAACGAAAAAAAAAAACACTTTCAGTCATGGGCTGGGGTCTGCCCAGTGCTCTGAACTTTGACATATACAACAGTCACAGAAAAGTTAACAACGTTAACAAAGGGCGCAGGCCAGCTATGTGTTTTTAATAGCTTTTTATCTTTGTCAAGATAAATGTGTATAGTGTTTAATCTAATTTTTGGGATTTTTAAAAATTATGTAATTTTTTTCCTCCAGATATATTTAACGTGTTTGCCATCACTCACTACTTGAACCCTCATTTAAGTGTTACTTGCCTCACAGAGTGGGCTTCATCAGCTTTCGCATAGGGTGGCTTCAAAAGAGTGCTTTTGTTCAAAGCATAACACTGTCTTTATAATTATTTGCATAGGAATGGGATACGCAACTGTTGAAAAGGTAAATAATGAGAAGTGTATGCACATATCAAGAAGCACTTACAGGGCTAACTTCATTCACAGACACATTGTCACTATAAGCATGCAGAAATAAAGAGAAGAACTGCTGCATGAATGGCACCATTTTCCACTGAATCAATTATAATATACAATATGAGAGGGTTTAAAGAAAGAGATCAGTCCAAAGTTGTTCAAACACTTTAAAATTGTATGCTTACACTTCAATTTACATGGCAGAAAATTAGACTTCCAGTCTTTAAAAACTGTTTGAAAACTTCAACAAGTAAGAAGATATATCAAATTATCAAGATGGAAATATCAGCAAGTTCAGTGAATATGGCAATGTAATATTTTTGTCAAAAAATAAATAACGCAAAATTAAAATAGTACATCTTTCCTACTTCATCTGCCGAGAAGCAGTGACAGCTCAAAAACCTGCAGAACAGCTTCTTTGTCACTCTCTGGGTAGTTTTGGTCTCTGCTGTCTGCTGATAAATTGGGTCTTGTTCAACAGTGCCCGTGGCAGCACATTGACTTTATAATGTAAAGTGCAGTATGAGTACTAATGGCAACCTCCAGCCAAGGAACTGAGATGCGAGTAAGACTTTCTTTTTAGCGGTGGTGGGTTGGGCATGTTAATAATAGCAGAAATGTTTACAGAGCATAGTCTATCAACTTCCAGTATCTCTAATACCTACAAGGTTGCGGCTACTGGGCCTATTCAGATGAGATTGGATTTATTGCAGTACTGGTGTAGATGTAATACTACAGACGTGGCAAGCAGTGAATTATCTCAATCTGTTACAATAGCCATCACTTTTAGACTGTACTAAGATTTATGTGTCTTTGCCATGAATTTCATTGAAGGGTAAAGTTATCAGGGGCACAGTACAGGATGCACAACAAACAGCAGTGTTCCATTGCCTGAAGATACCACACTAGAAACACTGGCTGAGTGCTGATTTGCATAGACAGAAGCAATTAACTCTGACCTGCCAACAAGGTAACAAGAAGAGAAATATGTTATAAATGACTGGCATGAAGGATTATTTTAGACTAAATGGTTCTAACAAATGATCCTTGTAGGGGACAGGTAGGATAATGTTGCTTATTATAAAGGGCATTTGATCCAAAACATCTTAACTGCTGCTGTCCTTTAAGGAAAAAATGGGCTCTAATATTTGGTTGTTTGAGAAGCTAATAGAGGACAATTTAATTATCCTGGAAGTAATTCTGAGGATCTGATTGACCTTAAACCTGGAAACATAGGGTGGGGGTGAAGGGGCTTAGTTATATCCCACTCCCAGGGTTTGAAAAATATATATATATGACTTAGGCAAAAATACAGTTTTTAAAAATGGTTGTAATGTATATTGTACCATCACCGGGGTAACATCGGTGGTCCTTTCTCATCCTGGGCTCCAGCATCTTTCTGCTGCTGTTTGTATTATTTTTAAACAGATAAATCCTTTCATGCTGTATTCAAGAAGTAATCTAGGTTTATAAACCCTGACAGTGTAGTAGTCACAATCTTACTACAGTGACTTATTCTAGCCAGGAGCAGCACCAGTATTAAGCCCAGGTGGGCTTAGGCCTACCCACTTTCCCCACTGGCCCACTTGTAACTTAAGTTTTCTTTTTTTTTCTTTAGATGAAAATTAGCCTATACTTGTTACATGCATTTTGATACACATCTCTCTTGATTAAAATATCATTTCATTATAAACTTGCACAACAAAATTACTTATGTTAATTTTATCACTAGTAGAGTGATAAGTGTTTTGAAAGCACATATATGAATGGCAATTATACAGCATATGTCTGCATAACAATGTTTATAGAATAAGATTGACTTAAAATGTTGCCAGTCACAGCCACTCAAAACATGTGACATTAACAAGAGGCTGTCAATTAACAACTTAACTGAAGTTATTTTATGAACTCCCGTTGAGCTCCACAAATTGATTTGTGATTCACTTAAAAGAGTCATTCAAAAATAGTGAATCATTTACAAATCGCCCAACGGCTTTGTCTTGTTGAGGGAAATGTTAACCATGTCTTGACAAACAGCCATTGTAGGTTTTATTAGCGAAAGGAAACAAATAGAAGTGCAAAACATGCCAAAATCTGATGTCCGCTACTCTTGAAAACATTCAAGCTAGACATGCAAAATTTAGAAAATGTAAATTAATGTATATTTCAAAGTAATAAAAATAACATTTTTAAAATAACCTGTGACAAATTTAGGCTCACCCTAAAATAATCCTGGTACCGGTACTGGTTCTGGCCTGTCACATACAATATTGCCAAAAGTATTGAGACACTCCTCCAAATCATTGAATTCAGGTGTTCCAATCACTTCCATGGCCACATCTGTATAAAATCAAGCACCTAGGCATGCAGACTGTTTCTACTAACATTTGTGAAAGAATGGGTCACTGTCAGGGGCTCAGTGAATTCAAGTGTGGTAACATGATAGGATGCCACCTGTGCAATAAGTCCATTAGTGAAATTTCCTTGCTACTTAATATTCCACTGTTAACTTTCAGTGGTATTATAACAAAGCAGAAGAAATTGGGAACAACAGGAACTCAGCCACAAAGTGGTAGGCCATGTAAAATCACACAGTGGGGACGATGCATTCTGAGGCACACAGTTTGCAGAAGTCACCAATTTTCTGCAGAGTCAATAGCCATAGACCTCCAAACTTCATGGGGCCTCCAGATTAGCTCAAGAACGGTGTGTAGAGAGCTTCATGGAATGGGTTTCCATG
Organism: Polypterus bichir lapradei; assembly: GCA_026402145.1. Lineage (NCBI taxonomy): Eukaryota > Metazoa > Chordata > Cladistia > Polypteriformes > Polypteridae > Polypterus > Polypterus bichir. The sequence goes on from JANRMT010062791.1 coordinate 30,646,252, forward strand.
GCCGAGCAGCTACATCCAAGCCTTACATTACCAAGTGCAATACAAAGCATCAGATACAGTGGTGTAAAGCACACCGCCACTGGACTCCAGAGCAGTGGAGATGTGTCCTCTGGAGTGACGAATCACACTTCTCTGGGCGAGTCTGGGTTTAGCAGTTGCCAGGAGAACGATACTTTTCTGACTGCATTATGCCAAGTGTAAAGTTTGGTGGAGAGGGGATTATGATGTGGAGTTGTTTATCAGGGGATGGGCTTTTCCCCTTAGTTCCAGTGAAAGGAACTCTTAATGCTTCAGCATACTAAGCCATTTGGGACAACTTCATGCTCCCAACTTTGTGGGAACAGTTTAGGGATGGCCTTTTCCTGTTGCAACATCTGTGCACCAGTGCACAAAGCAAGGTCTGTAACGAAATGGATGAGCAAGTTTGGTGTGGAGGAACTTGACTGGCCTGCACAGAGCTCTGACCTCAACCCGACAGAACACCTATGGGATGAATTAGAGCGGAGGCTGTGAGCCAGGCCTTTTCGTCCAGCATCAGTGCCTGACCTCACCAATGCTTTCCTTGAAGAATGGTCAAAAGTTCCCATAAACATACTCCTAAACCTTGTGGAAAGCCCTTCCAGAAGGATTGAAGCTATTATAGCTGCACTAGGGGGGGTGGGAACAACTCCATATTAAAACCTATGTATTAAGAATGGGATGTCATTAAATTTCATGTGTGTTTAAAGGCAGGCATCACAGTATTTTTTGCAATATAGTGTATGTTTTGCTCATTTTTATTGTTGTTTTGGATCTGCATACTTTTTAGCAATATTCTGGAGTATATATTTTGAGTTAGTGGAGTTTGCCATTTGATGTTGCTTTCCATGACCATGGGGATATTGTTTATAACAATAGCGTCCTTAATGACTTTCTATGGTCTAACATGTGATATCATTAATGCTACAGTAGAAGTATGGAGGTTTACATTTGTCTGGTGTTCTTGGTTTGGGTCAAATTTTTTGCTTTGCACCTCACCTTAATAATATATGATACTCAAAGATGCTTCCAAGAAGACCTTAGTGTTAATACTTGTTTTGTTTTTTGACTTCATTTGTGGTTTGCATATTAGGTTTTGGTAATAGACTCTAGGCTTGTTTCTGTGTGTACAAACCTAGTGCTTGTCTCCTGCCCTTGATTCTATCTGACCTCTTTGAATTTTCAGCTGTTTGTCCATTACTAGAATTCTTCAGGGCACTTAACAATACTGCTAGCTTGGCCGATTAGTCTGGTTGGGTCCCTGTGCCCTTCCTCTTTCTATTCCAGATCAAAGAGTATTTTACTGGGTGCCAGCACTGTGGTTATTTCTCTGTTCTCACCACATAAATTGTGCAACCTCATTTTTATACCCTTAGGGAAAGCCACTCCTACCAGTTTTGTATTGTAATGTATTTAGACTTTTTAAGGGAAAAACACAAAAAAGATGGGCAGAAATTGCAACAATATGAATAAAAATAAGAAAGGCATAATAAGCTGATATGATGTTTTTACATTAAAATCCAGTGGGGGAACAGCCCCACCAAATGTTGAGCACAATAAGTAATATGCTTTCATCAGTAATTTAACATATTTTTAAGATGTTTATAACCACCCTCAGCTTTTTCCTGTTAAGATTTTTTTTCAATTCTGTTTCATATAATCACAGTAATTACTAAGGGTGATATGATTCAATTCAACATTGTGCTCTCATGGTTTAATACATTTTTGATACAATAATGCTAAGTTAACCTGCTAATGTGAAGATACAGTATATGTGTGTTCACCATTCAAATGAACCAGCATCCAAGGGAATGAGCTCACTGTCCTGTATGACATCACCTCGTCCTTAGCAATTCTAACAAATGACAGGTTGTTTTGCCTGTCTCCTGGGATACAAACAGCTCCCCAAACAGCTCTGTCATGGCAAACGTCTACTCAAATGGTGGTGATAGTAATGTTTATGTTGTCTGTCCCTCTGTTTAGGTGGTTGCGGTTAGCATAGGGTACAAGCCACACACTAGTGCCAATTTTAATATCACCAGTTCATCTAACCTGCATGTCCTTAGACTGTGGGAGGAAACACATATACAAATGAGGAGAACATGCAGACTCCATGCAGGGAGGTCCTGGGATGTGGATCCTGATCTCCTTACTCTGAGGCAGCTCGCCAACCCCCAGGCTGGTGCTATTGCGCAAGACACTTTGTGGTTCTGCCGCTCATGTATGGGATGCGAATGTACAATTTATTGTTATTTTCCTGGGAATTGTTACATATGCATAATAGAACTAACTGTTTTACATTACAGCAAGTAATTAACCATATTAAAAATAGTAAAATGTAATAATTTGAAAGTAAATTATGTTTCATGTTGCATTTAAGTTTTTTGTTGCGTTATACGATTTCGTTCTGTTTGGCTTTAAATTAACATGCAAATATTTTTTAAACTTACACTTTTATTGTAAAACTTCAGTAAAAAGTTTTTGAATTCAATATTCGTCAATATCGCATTGAATTTTGATTCTGTGTTTGGACTTACATTGTGACAAGGCAATGTATAACTGCCTGTGAGAGAATTTTGTTTCTTTCTCTCTAATAAATAAACTTGACTTTTTCAAATGTTTGTCTCTGTGATTTGTTAATTGTCTTTGCAAAATCTGTTCTAACAGGAAACGGTTAACAGTTTAATACTAATGGCATATCAAGATCTCCTTTGTTGTCTAATGTTATCCGGGGAAGATGTACTACATTACCTTTCTTGGATACATCCTACTATTAACAGTAATTCGGGCGGTGGAAGACCGAACAGTGTTAACATTTGTCGTTTATAAGAGCTGAGAGAGCAGGAAATGTGTCTGTCAAAAGCATTAACATGAACGAGATGTAAGTGGACAGTGTGTGTGTTTAAATATGGTTGAGAGGAGGGCGGGACTTGAAAAAATCTTTCAAAAAAGTCCTGTCTCGTCGCAGGATTGTTTTTATATAATAAGAGAGATGTACCCAATGTACAATATATAAATATGAAAAACAATATTAATAATTATCAATTAAAGTAATCATATTAATTTTAAAGTGATATTTTAAATGATGTTAAGTTGATACAGTACTTCTTTCTTAGGTCATCATACCGTTTTCTGACATTTGCAAGGTGATGAGAGTTCTGGCTCAATTGCATTTCTTTCTGGGACACTAGATTATTAAAATGTGCAAAACATCCTATTTGTCCCTCAAGACCAGAAATCACTATTGTATTCACAAATTGTCAATGGTCATAGAATGGTCACAGGTTTTCATGTTTGAACCAAAAGGACCCGTGGCTGAAGCATGCAGTTTTTTTTTTTATTGTACCACTAGCAAAATACCTGCGCTTCGCAGCGGCGAAGTACTGCCTTAAAATTTTTATTAAGAAGAAAATTAAACCTTTTTAAACTGAGGGAAAATATGCCAATAATTATTTGTTAAGGATCTCTTTGTATGCCACGTTGTCAGTTCGGCCCTCCAGTTGTAATATGACCAAGCTGTAGCTGTGCGCTGAGCTTACTCTTGAGCATGCAACGTACAGTTGGCCATGTGAACAGTAATCTTGTTTCAAATCTCACAGCTTGGATTGCTGCTGTCATAATCGGTTTGAGTTTCAGGGTTTGTTTCAATTACGACAGTATTTGTAGGACTTGTGTTGAAGAGACATTCGCCATCTGTCAAGCGTTGTAAGTATACAACCAGTTTCATTAATAACTTCACATCCAGCTTTTGAGAGTTTAAACATTTCTAAACATCAAAGTGTCCACTACTGAAATCGTCACCTGTGAATCTAAGATGTTTAAGAGGCATTGGCGGTTGTCCAAAGGTGTAAAATATTTGGCCATTTCGGTACACTTAAGCATTTCACTCTTCTCGTGCTCCTGTGTAGTATAATTATCTCCTGTACCGTCATCAGTCCACACCTTGAAACTGTCCCAGTCATTCAATACATAAGACACAATGTTCCTCCGGATATCAAGAGTGAGCCTGAATGGCCGTGCAATATGGAAAATGGAGAATGGAAAAGGCAGGTGCCATCTCCGGGCATAGAAACCACTTGGTAAGTGACAGTTCTTTGATCGATGGTGATCACCTCGATAGACATGTTAATGGGGGTACGGTTGGAATGATAAAGGAAATGGGTACCTGAACAATGTAAAGTAAGTCTAAAATACCTACACAATAACTATAATCGTAATAAATGAACAATAAAACAGCGGAGAAGCCGTGGATTAAATAAAAAGGCTGTAGTTATCAGCAGGGAGACATGAATACCGTGGCGAAGCAAGGAAGGGAATGTAGAGACTGGAGCGACAGACGGCCTTATATAGGTAGGCAGCCAACAACGTGGGAGGCGTTGGGATGGGGGAACCCAACGCCGCCTCACACGGTGACCGAGCTGCAGGCTATGGACGTATATATGTACTTAAGTAGGATTCAGTTAGTGTTGGGAACCCGTGTACCAAATTTCTTGAAGATGGGCCCATAAGTAACAAAGACCGTTGAAAAGTTCAATATGACGGCCAACAGTGGCATCATATCACCGAAATAAGTACCAAATTTCAGCCTTCTACCTACACGGGAAGTTGGAAAATTAGTGACGTTGGAAAGTTCAATATGGCGGCCTTCGAAATAAGTACATACATCGGTTTCGGTTAGCGCAGGGAATCCACCTACCAAATTTCATGAAGATGGGGCCATAAATAAGAACGTTCAACATGGCGGACGTTGTCGACCGTTATGACCGTTATGTGTAGAATTTCGAAATGAAACCTGCTTAACTTTTGTAAGTAAGCTGTAAGGAATGAGCCTGCCAAATTTCAGCCTTCTACCTACACGGGAAGTTGGAAAATTAGTGATGTTGGAAAGTTCAATATGGCGACCGACAGTGGCATCATACCATCGAAATAAGTACATACATCGGTTTCGGTTAGCGCAGGGAATCCGCCTACCAAATTTCGTGAAGAAGGGGCCATAAATAAGAAAGTTCAACATGGCGGACGTTGTTGACCATTATCGACCGTTATGACCGTTACGTGTAGAATTTCGAAATGAAACCTGCTTAACTTTTGTAAGTAAGCTATAAGGAATGAGCCTGCCAAATTTCAGCCTTCTACCTACACGGGAAGTTGGAGAATTAGTGACGTTGGAAAGTTCAATATGGCGGCTGACAGTGGCGTCATACCACCGAAATAAGTATGTACATTGGTTTCGGTTAGCGCAGGTAAGCCGCCTACCAAATTTTGTGAAGATGGGGCCATGAATAAGAAAGTTCAACATGGCGGACATTGTTGACCGTTATGACCGTTACGCGTAGAATTTCGAAATGAAACCTGCTTAACTTTTGTAAGTAAGCTGTAAGGAATGACCCTGCCAAATTTCAGCCTTCTACCTACACGGGAAGTTGGAGAATTAGTGATGTTTGGAAAATTCAATATGGCGGCCGACAGTGGCATCATACCACCGAAATAAGTACGTACATTGATTTTGGTTAGCGCAGGGAAGCCACCTACCAAATTTCGTGAAGATGGGGTCAGCCTTCTACCTACACGGGAAGTTGGAAAATTAGTGACATTGGAAAGTTCAATATGGCGGCCGACAGTGGCGTCATACCTATCGAAATAAGTAAGTACATCGGTTTCGGTTAGCGCAGGGAAGCCGCCTACCAAATTTTGTGAAGATGGTGCCATAAATAAGAAAGTTCAACATGGCGGACGTTGTCGACCGTTATCGACCGTTATGACCGTTAAATGTAGAATTTAGAAATAAAACCTGCTTAACTTTTGTAAGTGAGCTGTAAGGAATAAGCCTGCCAAATTTCAGCCTTCTACCTACACGGGAAGTTGGAGAATTAGTGATGAGTCAGTCAGTGAGTGAGTGAGTGAGTGAGTGAGTGAGTGAGTGAGTCAGTGAGGGCTTTGCCTTTTATTAGTATAGATTATATTTAAGTCACTTTTTCTGCATCCCCTGATGTCAGAGAGTCTGAGGAAACATTGATGGCATGAGGTTTTGAAAATTAATTTTCAATTTGAGCTTGTTTCATTTTGTACAGTGCAGGAATTACACTCATACTAAAATGTTGATGAGATGGAATGGTGTAACATCACAAGCACAAGCCACATATTTGGAATCCTACATTCTGCCCTACCAAACAGGGTCTCCTATCTACCACTGTAAATCTTTCAGATTGAATCAGCTGGGAGAGTCTGCTCTCCTCTACTCCTAAGGAGTACTGCACTATATTGTACTGCATGTGCTTCTTCCACTTTATCGAAAATAAGTCATTAATATGATGCTCCTTAGGACTACACTTAAACAGGCGTAACAATTAAATGTTGGAATTTCTCAAGTCTCGACCCTTGAATGTGTTGAATATACCTGTTCCATGACAGGCAAGAAATTTCGTTTCATTTACAGCATTTTTACTGGTGTCACAAAGTATACGAAATTTCAGAGATAAATGAAAATTCCATGCATGTGATACTAAATATTCAATATATTCATCATTGGTTTAATGTTGGTCACTAATATGTGAAATGGAAATGCAGTGTCTCTGAATACCATTCTACTGTGCTTTTCCGGATAACAGTAAATCAAAATTGTATTGCACAACATTACAGTTGTTGACTACAAAATGTTGTCACTGTTCAGCAGTGACCGTAGATTTTCTGTGGTCAGGAAACATTTTCCTGTGCCTTTTAACTGTATGTAGAATGTACTGTTACTGTTCTTCATCAATTGTTATTGCAGAGTTGTAATCCTAAATAAGTGCAATGCCTCTTTCAGCAAAGTCATTTACAGCTTGCATTTCTCTGACACAACACACAGCTGCTTGATAGTCTGGGCGATCATTCCATTCATCTGGACTAACCAAAAGGTGGTCAGTTGGTAGCCTCAAACTTTTGATCAGTTGCTCCACAGATTGTGTAACACAATTGTGCTTTCTTTGGATGGCAGCTTATGACCACTTATAGTATATGAATAATTGGCTCACCAACCAGCCACACTGTACTCTGGCTACGTGTCAAAGGTGCAGACAAACTTGCTGCCATGTAATAACGGAAAATGAAGCAAAACAAATGATATAAACAAAATTTTAAATGCAAGCAAATTGCCAAGCAGACATAAAAAAATGGTGACCCTAATTATAATTGTGCAGTAAGTTTAAGTAATATAGAGGAGGTAAAATAAGAACAAATTACCATAACATAATGTAAATACTAGTAGTTAAGAAACAATTTGCAAAAAGTCCACAAATTAAAAACTCACTTATATTCAACAAGCAAATTACTGTAAAGACACTAATTACTGTAATTGTTACAAATAGTACACAACAAAATGGCAGGTAATAGTGATAAAGAAGTTAATTTGAAAGGATATTTTAAAAGATAAGTAAGATTTATAATAATTTACCTGCAGTAGTACAGTAGTTGAACCAACATCTGAAGCTGAAACAACACTGAAAGCTGGCGAACCATTACTAGTGCAAGCTGAATGTGACACCTCTAGAATTTTTTTTAAATCCATAAAAATGGTTGAGACCTTCAAATTTTTATAGTCATTTTTAAGTGCCACCCTAATGCTCCTGTATTATAGAGATGAAGAATCCTGGAACTGAAAGAACAGGTAAGTATGTAAAAAAATCTTTTTTTTATCAGATGATTGCTGGCCTTGTGCTGAACAGCAAAAAGTTGTGCAGTCTGTGTGATCCTGATTTTTCTTCCCAATATATTGTGACATGTCCTGTATCACTTCAAGCCGTTCAGTTTAGCCAACGTATTTTCCTGAGCAATGTCTGGCTTTGATTCTCTCACTTTACTTAGTATTTAAATCTTTATGACTCTGGTTTTTTTTTTTTTTTTTTTTACAAATATGGCAATGTCATAGAGGGTATCACAATTATCTGATGCAAATTAAGAGAGACCAGACAAAAGAATACCATTATTTGACTGATTTTTTTGTGACATAAAATTTGCATTAATGTGTATGTTTCACTAGTCATTAAAAAAAGAGGGACAGATAGAATTATCTAGGTAAGTTGATGTTTGTGTTAAAAAAAAAATCCCATCTGAGTTTTTATGCCAAAAACGTCATTATTTCCAATACTGTTTAATAAAGATGGGAAATTCGGGAATAATCTGCAGCAGTTCCTCTATGTGTTTTCCATTTGTGCAAGAACATTTTTACAGTACAACAAAATATTTATTGAATGACAATAGTTTTTGCGATATAAATTAATTTGTAAAGTAATTCTAATAGTTTCCTTTTTACACTCACACTTTAATTTTGCTGAATGTTAAATGCTGTCCTTATGAGAAAAAGTCTGAGTGTTATTTCAGCTAATAATATGCAATCCAGAGTTTTAGAAGTAAATATTTATTAAATATTCATTGTGTACTAGCTTTCAACTAACAGACATGCAAAAGACCCCATTTGTATTTGTACTTTTCTTACTCGCCCTCTCATAACAGCAAGAAACGGAAAGCATAAAGACTGGTCTGTTTAAATAGCAGAAGCTGAGTTTCACCATTCTGGTCAGCATTCCTTGACAGGCACCTGCTTTGTCACCTTCAGCCATTAAAAACCTGCCCTCCAAAGCAACTGGCCCCATATTGAATTAAGAAGCATGAAATTGAATAAATCCTTTTTGTAAAGAATATCCAAAGCTCAAAGTATGCAGCCTAATGATCCTAGAGTAAGAAGAAAATCTGACCTGAAGAATATTTATGAGAGGCTTTGCTTTAAAGTAAGAATGTGATACAACAGAGAGAGTGCTGTAGCTTCATTTGCTGCCAAGTTTAGATCACAGATAAGGGAAGCATAACATCTACGAAACATTTCTGAGTTCACATCCACAAAATGATGAAATCAAAGTGAGAAAATGTACCAATCTCTCCCTCTCTCTCTCTAGCATCTAGGTCTTTTTAGAAGTGGGATTTGTACAGACTGAACATCTTTGTTCTGTATTCTTGATTCTCTTAAAAAAGACTTAATTTCCTAAAATATATACAACAAAGCAATAACAGCAAATATACCGGTATGCAGTATATATGCAGTTTATATATATATATATATATATATATATATGTGTGTGTGTATATATATATATATATTTATATAAAGAAGTGGAAGAGTAACTTACAGTAGTGCTGTAGCATGCCATTGGCTCTGATTAATTAGCAAATATTAAATGTATTAGTCCATATGACTTCACAGAGTTAAGAAAACAAGATAATTAGATCAGAAAATATGAATAGGAAGCCAATATTTAAAAACAAATACATAAATCTAACACTATTAGGGTTTGATATCTAATAAATGACCCCTTTATGCTTATTGTGTTCATTCTCTGTTGGACAGTTTATTTGAGTTTATTAGATTCTGGTTGTACTACTCCTGTTCCTACTCCTAGTCCTCCTACAACATTTACTATTACTTGTTTTTCCAGGGATAGAGAAAGAATGGGAGATGAATTTTGATGGACAATCCAAAAATAAGGTCAAAATAATTATAAGGGTTTTGAAGCCAAAGTCAAGTCTGCAGAGAGAACAAAGCGAAAAACACTAACCAAAAATCAAGTCAGGGAGCACACAAGAAATTATTAACACCTTTAATCAAACACACCTCTAACACCATATTTATCCAGAATTTTCGACATCTGGGAAGTGCATGATGTTGACGTAGATTTTGCAGTTGTGATGTCATGTGTTGTTGCATACTACAAATGGTATACAACTACAAAGAAAATGGCATTGCCCATAAAATGCCTTTGCATCAAGACTGGAACATATTTAAATACTATGAAGATGATTGTGTATTGAAAAAATAACAACAGAGAATAATACTTCACGGTTCAAGAAAGTACAGGAAAGTAGGTGGAAGTTGTATTGACATAGGTTGAGGAGAGACAATGAATATGTGGGCAAAAGAGTGATGGGAATGGAAGCATGGGGAAAAGAAAGTAAAGGAGACCAAAGTAGATGTGGATGTTAAAGTAAAATAAGATCCGTAGGAAAAGGGCTTGACCAGTGAGGAGGTGCAGGACCAACCCCACATAGAAGTGGGAAAAGAAGAAGAATTCTTCATGGTTCAAATCCCATGGCAGAAAATGTAAGAAAATAGATGAACCAGATCCCCCAACTCCACCCACATAAAATCACCACACTAATAATAAAAATAAATAACAATGATTTGAGTGACAGAAGGCCTCTAGTTCCACTTGATTGGAAGTCAAAAAAGTGAAAGACTTTTTTGTGTGTGGCTCTAGCATTGTCTTCTCCATCTTAACTCTTATCTAATAGAAAAGATTTGTCTATTCCTATTCTAATATACATGAAATAAATGATTTCTAGGAAAGTAGATTTGGGTAGAAACACTATGTACATGAAACTAGCAATCATCGATTTTTGCTGCCAATATCTATTATCTCCATTTAGTAAGTCTTTCCTTAAGTACAGTAACTAATGGTATTCTAGCATTTTATTGTATGGTGACAAATGTACTCGCAGAAACTACAATAATTCAGTCTACAGATCTTTGAGTTATCCCTAGGCATTTTCAAACAACCAAAAATGCTGTCATTTGTAATTGCTTACTTAGTGTGTGTGTAGCTTGCATCCCCTGTAAATGGGAAGGTCAATAACACAGATGAAAAAGAAACAATCAGGTTGCTCCAGTATAATACATTCTTTTTTCTTTACACATTGCCTCTTGGCAGAGAGATGCAGATCAACATTTTGTAATGAAAGGACTCACATGAATATAAAAGAACGAGCATTATATCAACTGCTCTTTTTGAGCTATTTACTCTAGTACACTAGGGGGAGGTTTGAAATAACAGAAATTGCACCAACCTATATAGTGAGATCTGTTATGACAACTTGTAAATAATTAATTTATTTCACTGGAATGGATTCCCCTGGCAAATATTGCACTTGAAGATTTGTTTTCATTCTGGATACTTTTAATAAATTTTACTCGCCTTGTAAAAGATTAATCAGACCTAGCACATTCTGGCACTAAAAGTCAAAACCCATTAAAACACAAAGATTAGAGTTTTCAGAAGGAGAAACCAGCTTGATATGTGCATGATGCATATTTCTCAGGGTGTTGCTTACAAGTTCTTCTGTATTAATATCTTTGTAAAGTGTTTGATGTTTCCAAAAAGAAAACTGTGTATTTAGAGTTTGAGATACTCATTATAAAATTCTAAAAAGAAAGATGAACATAAAGCAGGTATGAACATTCTTTAAAAGCTTTTTTTTTTGCTGCTATGTAAGCATCCCTAAATCTTGAATTTAGCTGCTTGTTAGAAAGAATATGCATCAGTTCAAAATAGTGGATTCTAAAAATGTCCCACAAACCAACCCAAAAAATCCATATTTTTCTTTCATTCCAACATGAGTAAATTTGATTTGAAACATCAGCTAGTCATTAAAGCTTTGATTAACCAAATTGATAGAATTTAAATGTGAAATGGCCAGGGGGGATTTTACAGTTGATAGGAAATTACCTTAAATCAATGCAATGGTATTATGAAAGTTTATAGCAATACATCATTAATCACCATTGTACCAGACAATGCTTTGATCTTCTTAACTCACTGTGTGTGTAAAGTATTTTTGAAGACTTGCAAGGTTTCATGGCATTATTACATGGAATGAATGAAGTTCTTGCGTACCTATGTTTTATCCAAGTGTGTTTATTTTTGAAAACAAACGTTTGGGTTGTCTCTGCAAATCTAAAAATACTTTGCCTAGTATAAACTATTTAAAAAATTGCCTGATCTTCAGGAGCAAAAATCACATTAAAAAGTTCTAAATTCTTGGGTGAGCTGGAGAGACTGGAAAGGAGCTGTGCTTGGCTGGTGTGACCCCAAATGTCTGCTATAAGATTTTAATCTCGTTTTTGCCTTGTTTTAAACGTCTAGATTTTACCTTTTTATGGATTATTTATTTATTGACTTTGAAAAAACTGCACTTTTATTTGGACACTGGTTTTGTTGTAATAAAAGCACTTTTGCATCTTTTCCCTTGTTTCTTTTGTTGTCCTCATTGACCAGCTCATCCAGTTACATTACCGATAGTGTTGGGTTCAAGGGCTCCCAAAAGGAAAGTGAGTGTGAAGCAGAACCTGCATTGTCACACTTGCTTTTCAAGAATAACTCAGTCATGCTTGCGCTGACATTTTACCAAAACAAGAGTAATAAACCAACTTCCATATATATGAAATGCTTAAAATATCTTCTTAGTTAAACTCAAAGCAAATTGGGCACAAGTTATCTTTAAACTAAACAGAGTTTTCCAGATCGTATTATCATAATGCATACTCATCCATCATTCAGCATAAAATACCATCAACAAAAATAGATAGATATTTAAAACCTTTATACAATATGAACACCTCTCAGTTATACTTACAACATACTTGTAGGGATTCAAAAAGATGATATCACATTACCTATTCAGTAGTAGTAGTAGTATGGTTACCAGACATATCATATTTCCTGGGGCAATCCTGTATTTCTTGCCCAATTTTGGTGTCCTGATTTTTTTTTATCCTCATTTGTCCTGTGTTTTCAGCATGAAAATTGTTGTAGAAAGTGCACTTCAGAGTGTACTTCTTTCAATGCACTAAAAATTACCAATTGTATCAATTCAATTCAAAACAGACAGTGTTTATGAAGTGAAGCTTACAAACTGGTAAGTGCACAAATGTGCACTTTCTGAGATGGCTTGCTTTAGCCACATGCTTAATTTGTGAATATGACTACACATATGTGCACATTTAACAAAGAAATTTAGAGGAAATTTAAAATTCTGAAAGAAGATGTTTTTGGTTCTGAGAACACCAAACAAATTTTCCAGACATGTGGAGGTAGATGTTTTGTTTCCTGTGGAAGACACAGAGATATTACTCAGCATATCAATACCAAAAACATAAAGATGCCAAAAAGAGTAAGTATACCAGGTAGGCCAGGACTTGAAGCACAATATATTTATGCAAACATGGGGCTGTTTGCATATCATTCAGTAGCATGAATAAAATATTATCTGAGTGGCTGCATAGGGCCTTCTAATTCAGTTGAGTTATGGTATGTGCAAGCAAGAGTCAAACTGGGTGTTGATAGCATTGTAGTACAGCAATAAGCCCCCAGCAAGTGTACACTCTACAAAAGATGTAGTTTAAAGTGCACAACTGTTATAGTATCTTATTATATGAGTGCCTTTGAAGGCTTCAATTGTTTGGTTTCATTTTTTTAGAGTGTGTATAAACATTGCAAATGTTTTTGTATACAGCATTGTAAAACTGCGATACTCCCAGTCTCTGCTTTCCAAAAACTCCCACTTCTCCAGAGGGGCCTTCCTATATTCTTTTAGGGAAAATCTGGTTTCTCTAAGTAGTATTGCAACACGTACAAAATAGAGTGAAATCCTTACTTGCATGTCCAACACACATACAACATTTTTGCACTTCTTTACTTCTTATAATCATCAATCCTGCTTCAAGAAAGCTTACCTGATCAGTTCAAGTATATTAGAGACCAAGCATGATTCCATAGGAACACCCTGAATCAGTCAAAATCTTGTGAAACTTTCCACTTTTAAGTCAATGGTTAACTGATGTCCTATACTATTTCAAACTAGAAAAAATAAAATTCTTACTCAGAGGAACTGTTCAAAACTTTTTGAAATATGGCAGGATTTAATCAATAACACTTTAGATTAAGCTTCTATGTCAGGGAAAAGGATGCTCTTTCTTTCCTTGCTGCTTCAAAGATTTGCTTTGTTGGCTGGCTCTTCTCTTTTTCTTTTGGGTGGGGGTTAGTTAAATTTGTTTCTATTTTATGGATTGTTATTTGCTTTTAATTAAAATTAATAAAATATATACAATTATGCTTTTGTTTACCTCTTAAAATATACAATGAACTAGTTCTACGTGTAGAATCAAAATTCAGGTAGCAGTATATCTTTTAACTATTATGATGAGATAGTAATGTGTTTCTTTTTGGTCAGCAAGTCATATCAGTTGTTCACTCCTAAAGGTTTCATTATTTTTTCTGCAATGTTTGACAGAAAGTACTAAACTTTAGAATGTGAAATACATTCTTGTTATTTTATGTATGCACTTTGGGAGTACATTAAAAATTTTAAAATATCCATGAACCCTTTGTCAATGTATTTCTGTGTCTATTAATTGGTGCAGCACAGTGATGCAATGGTCAGTGTTATTATTACTGCTCCGAAGACATGTGTTTCGTCTCCAGCTCCATCATTGTGTACAGTATGTAGAGTGTTTGCACACACTCTCTTCTCCGGGTAGTCTGCTTTCAGCCCAGATTCCAAAGAAATCTATCTGAGGTAAACTGGTATCCCTAACCTGTCCATGGAGAGTTCGTATCCTGTCAAGGGTTAATTTCTTCATTGAACCTATTTGTACCCGTAATTGCACCTGAGTCCATATAATTGTCAAAATCAGGGGTATGGCTACGGTTGGGCCCACCCATAAGGGCTGTCTACCCACGCAATAAAAAAAACAGTAAAACTAAAGTTTTCACTTACTTTTGCATTTCGATGCTCTACCAAACTGACGCCCTTTTAACACCACTGAACAAAGCATGTTCAACAGTTACATAAAATTTGCTCCATATAACATTTTTTCTTGCATAATTTTTGTATATCTAAAAGAAGACCCAATGTGTCACATATTGACCGTGGTCATTTAGAAAAATTCCACAATCATGTCAGCGCCTCTTGGAAGCCATACTTTATTGACACCACTTTTTTATTCAACATTGAACTAATGAGTACAATTTTTTTTTTTTTCGTTTTTAACAAAACATGCTTTTATATACTTGTATTATTTACTTTTAAATCATTCATTATCTGAACTGTTTACATTTCACTTTTTTTCCAAATCAACCTTTCTTAATGGAAACAACCGAGCAGGTATTTGTTTCAATTCAAATATTTTTTAAACCAACTTTGTTCTTTGCAGACTTGTAGGTTGATGTGTACCTATCTCTGAGAATGAGGGTAATGCAAAAACCAGTCCTGCATGGGATTCCAGTCCAGAGCCTGGCACACCCATGCATGCACTCTGTCACAAGTCATATATTTAAAATCATTTCTTTTATTAACATACAGAAGTTATTTGACAGTGGTCCATCTGGAAATCAAACCCTGGTCTCTGAATCTGTTAGGCAGCAGAGCTACCACTTTGTAACCACACCACCCACCAATGCACCACAACATGCGAGTAAGCAGTCCTTAGGAAAATCATTTGGATTCTTTTCTATGATATGTGGGATACGGTCACATGTTGCATGGTATTTCCAGAATTTAACTAGAAAAATGATTACAATATTTCAGTCAGTCTTCCAATAAAATCACATTTAGTTAGTCATAACTCTAGAGCACTGAAGCATGATCCAAATCTGCTACAACTCAAATTATATTTATTCAGACATATTTCAAAAAGACTCACTTCCAGCCACAAAAGCCACCAGTTTTCATCACTCCTTATATTGAAAAAAGAAGCTAATAGATTCCTTTAAGACCAAAATTAATTTTTTACAGAGTTGAAGGATAGATGATAAGTATAATGCAAGAAAACCCATTACATCTTTAGTGAATTTTTTGATAGGTTATTTATTTATTTAATTCTTGATTGAGCTCCATTAAAAATTACAATGCTTACATTACAGACATGCAATGCTAGGTCTTACTCAGATCAGAATAACAGGTGGAGAATAAATGACAACCTTGAGGTTCAATGTCCAGCCATTAGGCCATCCTGAATTATTAATAAGAAGTCTTTATGTCTTAATCTGTGCTTAAGTTTTCATACATAAAATGCAAGCTAAAAACTTCTCATAGCATGAATACTTCAGTGTCAGCATTATGACATGGTTAGGCTGAAAAACACAAACCTAAGGATAAGTGCCAACAAAAAGTTTCACGGGATTGCTGGTGAAATCCCTTTTAAAACTCTATCAGTTTGCTTGTCAAGTAGAACAATGGCTTTACCAATTTGGAAGTGTCAGTTGTGGTGCTTTACACAATTAAATAAGGATATGTTCTTTTATGGAACCCACTGAAAGTATGCCTAGAACATCCTACTGAGAGACTTTGCTAACCTAAGAATACATATGGATCATCATCAGAACCTAGAATATGATTTTTTTTTTTGACAGACTATTTCATCTTCCTTACATAGTTTGTTGGCAAAATGATCTTTACTGGATGTAAACAATTTGAAAAATCCAATGATGGACAGAAAATATATGCTAAGGAGAATATGAATATTTTAATGTACAGTACATCATTTAATTTAACATACAAGTGGACTTGTATAATCTTATAACAGGACTGTTCTTAGCCATGGCAGCGTGTACTCTGTGGGAGGGTCGTCTTTAGTCACCGAAGAATTCACATGCTAATTTGTTGAGAGTCAGTACAAAGCAGTTTACAAAATAAGTAGAGAATCGCCTAATTGAATGTATGCTGTGTCACATTGACAGAAACGTGTCCTTTGAAAATATTATTAAATATAGATCAGTCATTCTTAAGTACAGTCCTGGGGACCTATTTAAAGCTATTATTTATTTATGAGCAGATTAGTGGCTCTGACACTGAACAAGCTGCAGCCTTTTGGTGTTCACTGTCATTCCCCCATGTACTCTGCTTATTGTTAATTGTCATTATTTGGGTATAAGAAAGGGAGCAAACTCTGTTGAAAAAATGTGAATTAACAGGAAAATTACAAAAGATAGTTAATTTAAAGCAAAGACAAAAAATATACCTATTTGTATTTTTATTGATATAACCCTGACACTACTTTTCTGAAGGAAAAAAATCAAGCTTACTAAACAATGAGATCAGTTTGAGAGAGAATAACACACTGATTGTGAAACTATTTGGAAGCCGCAAAAGTGCACCAAGATTAAACTTGAAAAGAACTGACATTGACCACTCTCTCATGGTGCTGAGTAGCCTCTGGGAGATACATACGAACATGTTCATTTTAATATATTATAATGTGAAAATACTATATTTTCATCTACTTTTGTACTAATCGAGAATGTCTATTTTCTTAAACACCACAGAACTTATAATGCATGAGATAAGTCCCAACAGGAAACTTGTCATTGGGTGTTGAAATTTCAGAATTACACAGGGGTTCTCTCCCTGACTTTATTCTATGCTTCCAGTCATGATAGTCTTTAATTCTGAATGCATGCTTGAGAGAGCCTCTGCACAATTCCCTGCAACTTAAAAAAAAAATCAAAATTCCCAAAAACTTCTGTAATGTATAAGCAGTGTAGAAAGTTATTTGTGCAAAGTTTAGGAGATTGGGTTATACAGAGTGTAACACAAGAAACTGATTTAAAAAATGGTTTGGCAACTTCTAAATCAACAGATCCAATTGGCATTATAGGAGAAAAGTTGTCACTTCTAAGTTGGCCAATAATTTATCTGCTACTAAATGAAATGTGGGATCTCTTAAGTATATGTTGTTAATCATCAGCGAGCTCATAGTTATATTACATCCATCCATCTTCCAAACCCACTTTATCCTGGAACCTATCCCAGCAAGCATAGGGCATAAAGCAGGAACAAACCCTTGATGAGGAACTAGTCCACCACAGGTTGAATACACAAACGTACAGAAGGGCCAGTTTAGCATGAACAGTCCAACTAACTTGCTTGTCTCTGGACTGTGGGAGGAAACTGAAGTATCAGAATGCAAGCCATGAAGACCCACAGAGAACATGCAAACTAAATGCAGGGTACGCCTGGGACGTAAACCTCTTGTTGTGCAACACTGCCATGCTCCACCTTTCCGCCCTCATAGTTATATTACAAAAAGTAAATTCAGAAAACAAGGTACAAATTTCTTGTAATGTAACTTAAAGAAATATAAAAATTTCACAGACCAATGTGGTTTCTTTGATAATGATACATTTACTGATCAGCAATATAAAAATGCATTGAGCTGTCCTTGCAAGAGTAGGTACAGAGGGAAAATCTAAAGGGCACATTTACTCAAATACAAACATATACTTTACCATCACAATCACTTCATCTGATCAAATTTAGAGCTGAAGATTAACCTAATAACATATCTTTGGAATGTCTAGGAAAAATGGAGTATTTACAGACTCTAGGTGAACATGCAAGTCTGTTCAGACAGAAACACAAGCAGGATGTCAACTTAGATCCCTACTCTGAGACAGCAGCACTAAGATTGCATGTCACCATCCTACTAATAGCTGTAAGTATTAAATCATCTTAGCCCCAACCAATACTCTATAGTAGTATAAAAAGATGAAAACATCCGCACCATGCAAATTAATGTTTTCCTGTGTTGAGTTGAACAAGTATAATCGCTAAAACATATACACGTTAATTGCATTTTAAAATAAAATAGACCTTGAAGAAATTTATCTGCCTAAATACACCATACTTATATTGTGTATGTACAAATATAATACATCAACATTTAATTACAATTATTATTTTTCTTCTTTTACTGTCGAGGGTCACAGTAGCAACATGTTAAGCAGGGCTAATCAGACCCCTCTATTCCAGTCAACTTTCTTCAAAGTTTTCTTTGGTAATACCCACATACTTACAGGACAACTGAGACATATCCCTCCAGCCTCTATTTTAAGAGTAAGCCCAGAAACTCTACACAGAAACATCATTTCATATGCTTGTACTTACGATCTCATTTTTTCATCCACTTCCGTGAATTGGCGAATATAGGTCAGGATGGTGATATCATTTGACTGGTAAATTGACATCTTCAGTACATGTACAAGATCTGAGAAGGGATCTAGCTGCAGTTTACAATTTGTATGACATAGATCAGGTAATACCCATAATGTCAGTCAAAAAACACCCTTTGACTCCGATAACTTTCCTACAACCCTAATATTAACCATAGTGTAATGGGGAGCTAATGTTAATCATAGTCTAATGCGATGGGTGTTACGTGACTGATGTTGAGGGCGTTTCATGATGTTGGGGCATTACATGACTGACCTCACACGTACTGCAGTCTGCTATTACACTCTGTTGACACTTCCTTAAATGTTTCACTTAGGGCAGCTGCTCCTCTGTTAACTTTCCAGAAGAGGACCACTACCTCAGATTTGGAGGTTCCAATGTCACATTCAGAACCATTCCACTGCACATCAGAGATCACAGTTTGAAGAGGCCAGGTGGAGAACAAAATACTGCATTTTAAACAGCCTTCAGCTTTTTACAAGTTCACAAAGCAGATATAGATGAAGTTCATTTTATTTTATATGACCCCTGAAGTATTTGTACCAGAACAAATTGTACCCATTGTATCTGAGGTTCAGCTATATGACAGACTCTGTATTTCAGAATTGCAGCAAAGGCTTCCCCAATGAGGGTGAAGAGTATAATTCCTTTGTAATTGTAACACACTCTCTTCTCCCCTTTTAAAATATGTGGACCACTATTTCCACTTTTCTGCCAGTCCAAGACATCATCTCCACCTTCCACAAAACATTAAAGACACCCTGACAGTATCAAGTGCTTTAAAAATTTCTAGTTGGTTTTGATCCATATCTGTGTCTTTGAGATTATGGAGGTTTTAAAAACCAAAGTTAGTTTAGAAACTGAGATGGACCCAAACCTAATCAATACTTCTTGCTCTGCCTTCTTTGAGGAGGGATTATCGATGAGGTTTCAGAATTCCACATCTCAATGATAACTCCATTTGAGGTAAACATTTTTTACCCTTGTTGAGAATTGCCTGGCCGATGTACTATATACCATTCAAATAGTTGTCAAATGGTCTGAGAACAAACAAAGGTCCATTGTCTAACCATACTCTATCCAAATGCATGCTTTTGTTTGCTGCATCTACCAGCTTTTTGGCCTGCTAGTACCTCTCTTTAAAGTACTGTTAACATTGCATGATTCTTCAACATGACAACTTCCCTTACCGCTGGTGTCCATCTACAGGTCCTAGAACTTCACTCATGACATGCACCTACAAACTTCTGGCTACAGCTCCTTGTGACTGCCTCCATTAGAAGGTTTTCTTTACAATAGTCTGATTACTTCAGTTTATACACTTAAAAAAATGTTCCTTATGTATTGTGTTTCTGTCTGTCTGTCTAAAGCTACTCAGAATGCTGGTCCACCACAACAATGTGTTTCTGTTCTGTTCTAGTAAATGATTGTTCAATAAAAAATCCCACAATAAGCATAAATATACACCATAAAATTTCAATGAACTCCGTCATTATCTGACCAGAGTTTATCTATAAAGTTATGAACATAATAATATAAACATCATTTTAAAAGTAAACTAGGGCATCTGATTCAATTCCCCATGGTTAATCTTTCTCCTTTGTTGATATATACAAAATCTAATGTTACAGTTAGGAAGTTTTGTAATGTCAGAAAAAATTACTTATTGTTTTATTTGTTTGTCAATTGCTGTTACTGAAATTATTAAAATATTAAATTTATTATTAACACACACAACACAAAAAATGTTCAACATACAGCATACAGTATGTCCTGGAATGATTCCAAGGATGAGTTAATGAAGATATGATCTTTCCAAATCTGTGGGGGAACATAAGTTTTATTAAAATATAAAATAACTTGTTAGGTCATTCTGACCATTCTCAGTGAATATTTAATTTGAATTAGTAAGCTCATTAGTTCTCCAGGTGCAAGAGAAAACCAAATGTGTATGAAAACAGTAATTACAATGAGGGGAATATGGACCTCTAAACATCGAGGAATCAATCAGGATTCACACCTGGTATATGCATGCACCTGGGAGTAAGTGTCAGAGATTATATAATGCAGATAGCAAAGGTATTTTATTAAATAAATAGGTATTGGATCTTTGAATAGGTCATTTTAGTACAGAACAAAAAGGAAATTTAATATTTTAAGCTAGTCACCCTATAGAATACATACATATTTTTAAAATTATATTGTTAAGGCCATTCAAAGAGTAAAATGGCTTATAGAATAATTAATAATTCAGAAGTTTTGTAGAGTGGTTTTCTAATAGTCTGTGTTCATAACTGAGCTACAGCATAGAACCATTTAAATGCTCTTGACATTAACTTGCTCTGTAGCATAATCAGTTAAAATATTAATTTTCCCTTTAATC
Organism: Polypterus bichir lapradei; assembly: GCA_026402145.1. NCBI lineage: Eukaryota > Metazoa > Chordata > Cladistia > Polypteriformes > Polypteridae > Polypterus > Polypterus bichir. Next base: position 30,667,466 of record JANRMT010062791.1, read on the forward strand.
TCCAAAAACCAAAATCCAATTGCAGTGGGTGGTAATAGGACCTAAATTAAGAATTCTGATGATTAGCTTTAATGTTACAACAGTGTTAAATGCTGAACTGTAGTAAATAAACATGATTCTGTCAAGCAATTGTTTATTATCCAGATGTGCCAGGATGTTATTGAGTAAAAAAGAAAATGGCATCCTCTGTAGATTGGTTGTGATGATATACAAACTAGACTAGATGGTCCAGAATATCTGGATAGTCCACTATCCTCTGAAAGCATTTCTGGTCAGTAGCCATTCAGTCAGTTTATTTTAATTTTCTTTGGTACTACCATGAATAACTGCAGTCCTTTTGAAACAGGCAAGGACCATAAATTCTCTCAACGAACTATTAAAAGATGTCAAACATGCCTTGCAATTTCATCCAAACAGGTTGACTTATGAACAACCTGTAACATGACTGACTTTTTTATGTGTTTTACTAGGTTTGTGGTGTTGCTGCAGTTCTGACACGTACCCCATTTTGCTTCATTATTGTTCACTCAGTGGAGTAAAATAACTCCAAACAGCACTTTGCTTTCTTTCATTCACTGCCTCACATAAACAGCTCCACTGCTTTGGTTGGTGGATCGCAGCATTGCCAGTGTAAATCCAGGATGATGAAAAGCACGGTAGAAAAAGTAGCTCTGTTTTACACAATATGACATGTTTAATTTAATAATCATGCTCTCACCATCAAATGCTTTTTAAAAATAATTTATAATAAACTTGCATATTATTGAAAATGTGTAATATTGATACTTTTAATGTGAACATCAATGTTTAAATTAAAAGGTCTGGATCGGAAGCATTGATCGATCTGCCCATCCCTGATAACCACATGTTGGCCAGAATAATGATGAGCAGGGGAAGTCAGTTGCAACAATGTTTCTTTGTTCTTTTTCCTGGCCTTTCTAGAAGTTTTTGTTCAGTTACTCTCAGCTGAGTCATGCTGGTTGCGCTGGTTGTATATAAAGGATGACAGCAGCTTCTACCTAGTTAATCCAAGGGTGTCTAAATTGTCACCATCCCCCTTTTTCTTATTTTACCTACCAACTAGTTAAACATTTCAACTTTCTTTCATTCTAAATGTTAATTGTCCTTTGGAATGAATAGTTAAAGTGTTGAACCGTCTGACAGGCTACTTTTTAATCTTCCCTTTTCATTCAGAATAACTAGCTAAGATGTTGAATAGCCCCTCATTCTACATTTTTAGTGTCTCGTTTCCACTATTGTGCAAAATGGCTTCTTATTCTAGCCTTTAAAAAGTTATTCCAAGGGCCGCTTATTCTACAGTACTCTTTCCTGCCATGCTACAGAGTAAGTTTTGAATGATTTCATTCTAAACTTTAGCTTACTCATTTTCTGTTTTGCAGAGTTCTGAAATATGTTTCAAACATATTATTATCTCTTGAATGAACTGTTAAAATGTCGAATGGCTTCTCAATCTAAATTTCTAACCGTCCTTTTCCTTTTATTCTATAGAATAGCTATTGCAAGCATTCCCTTATTTTAAACCTAAATCGGTGTAATAAATAACCCTGCAGAGCTGTTAAAATCATCTTATATATTAGTAAGGTAGATTATTTCAAGTGATAACCATTTATACTGGTAACGGTAACATATTGTAATTTTCATCCATTGTCCCTGTGAGCATAGTGGCTAGTCATAAAGCTTAGCAGCTTAAAGACCTGGCTGAAAGAAATCAATTGGGTGTACATACATTTTACAGAAATTCAAAGTATCCAATCAGAATCTACAATGGGATGGTTCCCTTAGGAATGCATGTAAATAAAGTTCAGCTCTGGATGGTGAAAGTATGTCTTGCTGCTGGTGACTTTCTTTCTTTCTTTCTTTCTCTCGCGAGAGTGGTGAGTGGGCGGAGCTCTGTGAGAAAGTGAAAGTGAGAGCGGGAGAGTTTGAAGGTCTGTGATTTTACTGTTTGTTTCTCCTGATTTTTTGTTCTTAATTGTTATTCTGTCTCTAACTGTTTATCTTTTTGTTGGATTGTTTTTTTCTGAGGAAGGCCAGAATGGCCTCCTCAGGAGGAGTCCGCTTTCGGAACGGTGATTTCGAAAAACTCACCAGACAACATGGAGTGAAACTCATGCCAGAAACGACCTGTTCTCTGGAAGAGTGTGTATTGGCTGTAGGAAATGTAATAGGCTGTGACAATGTTCGTTCAGCCTCAAGAATGAGCAGCGCGGTGGTAATGTTTGTTGCTACAACGGATTTTGTCCACAGATTGGTAGAAAATGGAGTTGTTATAAAGGACACTTTAACCCCCGTAATGCCTCTTACAACTCCTGCAAAAAAGATTACCCTATCTAATGTACCTCCTTTTCTATCTAACGAGACCCTTGAAAGAGAGCTATCTCGCTATGGACAGTTAATCTCGCAGATTAAACGAATACCTTTGGGATGTAAAGCACCCCAGTTGAAGCATGTGATGTCTTTTCGGAGGCAAGTTTTAATGATTTTAAAAAATACAGCGGATGAGTTAAACGTAGCATTGAGATTCCGAGTGGATGGTTACAAATACGTTATCTTTGTCACATCGGAACCGATGAAATGCTTTAAATGTGGCAAAGCTGGTCATGTAGCTAGAGATTGCAAAGATGTTGTTAAAACTGCAGAATTAGGCAAGCAACTGACCCCAGATGAGACCCCCGACCGCCCTGGGGATCAGACAGATGCGGCAGAGACGGCGTCTGCATTTAATAACACAGCGTAAAGTAGCGGCGGGATCGCTGTTGCTCAAAAGGAAGACGCTGCTAGTGATTAGACTGCGTTGGTCCAATTGATCAGCGATTCACTTAATGCCGATCCCAAACTGAATAGGGATAATGAAAATCAAGACCTCCCTGTATCAGAGTCTGGAAACACTGTTAATGAGTCGGGTGTTTTCGAGGTATCGGACTCTGCTATAGAATCAGTGGTCCCAAGCATATGGGGTGATATGGAAATGGAGTGTGTCGGCTCCGACAGTACTTTCAAAACACCGAAGGCTATTAAAAGACATTGTGGGACAGACGAGCAAGTTGCTTTTAAAAAAAGAAGCTTTGAAGAGACTGCAGCTGCGGCTGACACTGAAGCGTCCTCGGTTTCAGATTGTGGGGAGGACGGGTATTTAACTGATTCCTCTGTTGTGTCAGAAAGTAGTCAGGACACCACAGAAGGATATGGATTCTACAGAATTAGAGCCTTTTTGGTTGAAACAAAGGGGAAAAGAGTGGATGTGCAGAATTTTTTTCCGGATGTTAAATTATGTATTTCCTCCGTCAAACGGTTAATGAAGCAACGATCGGGCACTGAGGTTTTTTCAGACAAGGAGGGGTGGAGGCTTCGAAGTATTTTAAGAAAGTTACGTACCACTGCTAATTTAACAACTTGTTAATAATGGCTCAAAATTCTGCATTTCATATATTACTTAATGGTATTATAGCATTTTTTTTGGTTGCATTATCAATTTTTACAATGCACGATTTTAAAATTGGGAGTCTCAATGTTGCAGGTTCTAAGAGCCCTCTTAAGATCGCGAAAGTGTGCGACTTCCTGAGAGGGAAGCATCTGACTGTGGCTTACCTTCAGGAGACGCACAGTGAAACTGCTCTAGAAATTGAGTGGCAGAAATGCTGGGGAGGAGACTTTTTTTTAGTCATGGGTCAACACGCAGCTCTGGTGTTGCCATTGGTACAGTATATCTAAACAAGTGTGTCCGACATCAGTGTCTGCCTTCGAAGTGATAAAAGGGCGGATGCTTAAAGTAAAAGTTGACTTGGACAACAGCCGGTTGGTTTTTATTAACGTATATGCTCCAACAATTGGCAGTGAAAGAGTGCGCTTTTTTAAATGTCTTGAGCGTACTTTATCAGAGTGTGACCCGGATGAATGCGTGTTTTTAGGTGGGGATTTTAACTGTACCCTTAATGATGCACTGGACAGGAATCATGCAGAGCCCCACCCGCGATCTGCCAGAGCGACAGGCAGTATACGTGGGCACAGGTGCGAGGTGGCACCCTTTCACTTGCCAGGCTTGATCGGTTTTATACTTTTAACCATCATCTTAACCGTTTTAATTCATGTGTCATTGTGCCAACAAGCCTTTCTGATCATGCATTAGTTACCTGCAATGTTCTTCTTTCATCTTTAAAGTCAAAAAGCTCTCATTGGCATTTTAATGAGCTTTTATGTCAGGACTCCCATTTTAAAAATTGTTTTAGGTACTTTTGGACACAGTGGCGGGAAAGGATATGTCAGTTCTCTTCTCTGAGTCAGTGGTGGGATGTTGGTAAAGTGCAGATTCGCCAGTTCTGTCAGCAGTATACTCTGAATGTCACACGGAGTTTGAATGATTCTATGAAAGCACTGGAGGAAGAGATAGCAGCACTCCAGCAGGACTTGGACTCCTCTAAGGGCAGTGAGAATCTGGACATGTTGAAAGTGAGAAAGGCTGCCCTCGCATAACTGACTGATTATAAAGTACAAGGTGCTTTGGTTAGAGCCCGTTTTCAAGCGGAAACTGAGTGTGATGCTCCAACCAAGTACTTTTTTGGGCTGGAAAGAAAACAGGGCCAAAGCAGAATAATTCATTGTTTACATGACCCCTCTGGAAGTGAGATGAGAAGCTCTTCTCAAATTAGGGCATTTGCCGTTGATTTTTATTCTAAGCTTTTCTCATCTGAGCTGATGGAACAGGACTCTGCTTGTTTGGGTTTTACTAAGGGACTGCCGCAGGTGCCAATGGAGGAGTTACCAGCCTTACAGAGAGGGCTTACCCTTGAAGAACTCTCGAGGGCATTGGCAAGTTTGAACACTGGGAAAGCTCCAGGTATTGATGGACTTACTGTCGAATTCTACAGGCTGTTTTGGGAGTTCATCGGACCAGACCTGCTTGCGGTTCTTCAAGAGTGTTTAGATAAAGGTCTCCTCCCCTTGAGCTGTAGAAGAGCTGTTGTTGCCCTCATTCCAAAAAAAGGAGATCTCTGTAATATTAAGAACTGGAGGCTAGTAGCCTTGCTTTGTACTGACTATAAAATATTTTCTAAAGTGTTGGCTACGAGAATGAAGGAGGTGTTGGGTCATGTCATTCACCCTGATCAGAGTTACTGTGTACCAAACAGGTCCATATATGACAACATCTTTTTTATCAGGGATACATTTGAAATTTGCAAATTGTTTGGTCTACATGGTGGTCTAATTTCCTTGGACCAGGAGAAGGCTTTTGATCGGGTGGAGCATCAGTACCTTTGGATGATCTCGTAGTATTAGTTGGAACACAACAAGATGTGGATGGGCTGGTATCTGTACTGGATGAGTTCCAAAAAGAATCATCAGCTAAAGTAAATTGGACCAAGAGCTCTGCAGTACTATTGGGTAACTGGATGGGTCCTTTTCTTTCATTGCCTTCTGGACTGAAATGGACAAGAGATGGTATTAAATACCTGGGATTACATCTAGGAGGCATAAACAGTGAAAGTAAGAATTGGGAAGGCGTTACAGAAAAGGTCAGAAACCGTTTACAACGCTGGAGATGGCTACTTCCCCAACTGTCTTATAGAGGACGGACGCTGATCATAAACAACCTTGTCGCATCTGCTCTATGGCACAGGTTGGCATGCCTGGAACCCCCACCTGACCTGATTACTGAAGTGCAAAGAGAGTTGATTAGTTTTTTTTGGAATGGGAAGCATTGGCTGTACCGAGGTATTTTGCATCTACCCAGGAGTGCAGGAGGACAAGGACTGGTGGACATTTTTAGCAGAAAAAATGCGTTCAGACTGCAAACTCTGCAAAAACTGCTTTATGGTCATATGGCTGTGTTCTGGAAGCCACTAGCGTGTGCTCTCCTGCGCCAAGTTGGCAACCTAAAATTGGACCGCGCGCTTTTCTTAATGGACAGTGATTTCTTCCCCTTAGGTAATGTTTCAGATTTTTATCGAAATATATTGAGAATCTGGCAACAGTTGGATTGTCGTATTGAGGAAAGATCCTTAAATTTATATTGGACTTTAGAATTGCCAGTTGTCTCTACCATGGCTGTAGAATCAACATCTCTGAAACAACGCATGATCAGAGCTGGTATTCTACAAATTAAACATTTGATTCAACCACAGCTACTCAGTTGGCTGAGCGCAGAGTCAGTGGCTGCAGCTTTAGGTCTGAACTCAGTGCGCACAGCAGAAAGATTTTTGCGGCAGATTTTTTTGAATATACCTTCAGCTGCTAAGGATTTATTGAAAGACTTTTTTAATGCTACAGATTACCCAGAGCCTTTGTCAGCATTTCCAAATTTGTTAATTAATGCCAAAGAGAACTTGATGGGGGAAAATGGCAGGAGAAGAACTAAATATCTTCCTTTTGACTCTGCAGAAGGGAAGGAGCTCTATAAAGTGTGTGTCCAAGCTCGATATCAGCCCCAACTATGCAGATACCCGGATACACCCTGGAGGGATAATTTGGGAGGGGTAGAGGGTGTTGGCCCCATTTGGGACAGTCTGTACAGTCCACCATTGAATAAGAGAACTGGCGATCTGCAATGGAGAATTGTTCATGGGATTGTGGCAGTTAACTCTTTTTTGTCCTTAATTAACCCCAACATCTCAGAGCTGTGTCCTTTTTGCCAACAGAGAGAGACTGTTTTTCACTGTTTTCTTTACTGTTTTAGGATTCAACCTCTTTTATCTGTACTTGACAGTGTCTTTAATGTTTTGGGTGTTTATTTTACCAATCAGATTTTTATATATGGTTTGGCTAATGTGAAAACAAAAAAGAATGTTGGCAGATTAGCAAATTTTTTTATTGGGACAGGCTAAGCTTGCCATTTATATCACGAGGAAGGAAAAAATTAAGAGTGACAGGGAGTCTGACTTGGTGGGTTTCTTTAAAGCACAATTAAAAATAAGAATTTTATTAGATTTCAAGTTTTATACGATGACCCATAATTTGCATACATTTATAGAACAGTGGTGTGCAATGAATGCAATTTGTAAAATTGTTAATGACGAGTGTGTTTTTGTTTTGTGAATTAACTATTATGATACTACAGCAAAATACTCATTCATAGGTTACATAGGATGTTCTTTTTTATTGATGGTTTGTTGATTTTGTAATGATTGTTGAATGTTTAATAAAAGGTATTTTAAAACTCAAAAACTCTTTCTTTCTTTCTTTCTTTCTTTCTTTCTTTCTTTCTTTCTTTCT
>JANRMT010062791.1:30674702-30726241 GCA_026402145.1 Polypterus bichir lapradei
TCTTTCTTTCTTTCTTTCTTTCTTTCTTTCTTTCTTTCTTTCTTTCTTTCTATCTTTCCAAACTCCTCTCAGTCAAGACCAGAATATTGAGAGTAGCTTAGCAACCTAAGCAGCATTCAATAAACAGCCTTTGTTAGCTGTTTAACCATATACAAATGCATTAAAATCTCCTCTTCTCAATCTTCTCAAATGTGATATAGTCTGTGTTTTTGTCAAATGTGAACATTCTATTATTTAGACACTGCTGTTAAACTAGGGAAGAAATTAGGTGCTCACAATATTCTTCAAATGTTTGTGTTCTGATACAGTATATCTCATGTACAAGTAATGCCAGGGCAATTTGTTCACTTCTGAGGTATTCCCAGACATGTGAACTGTACCTGTCCAAAGTTTCATGTTGATAACACAAAATAATAGTTACAGCATTTGGCACCATTTGACTCCCCCTCCCCTATCCAAAACCTCTCCAAATATGGATCAAGGTTCAGAACAGTTTTATTGCACATAAAATTGTGAGTCATATTAAAACTCTGAACCCCGTCCCCTAATACAATCTTACACCCTACCGCATCTACACATTTTCTATTTACATTGTTTGTCTCAGCTTCAAATAGTGTATTTTTTGTCCTTAGTGCTTGTTGTGCTAGTCCCTAAAACAGTTTCTATTTGAAACAAAGCAGAGTGCAACATCGCACAAAGTGCAATAAACTACTGTCCTTCTGTGACAGTTGACAAACTTTCTTCTGGCTCATGTGACATCTTGTCCAAAGTATGGTGGCATGCAACTTCCTGGTTTGGGTTGGTCAGGTGCCTGTGGCTTGGCGGTATCAGAAAGTTCCACTATCAGCTGTTGATGAAAAGCCTTTTGCAAAGCTGAGTTTTCTTTTTTAATTTCAGCAGTCCTTTATGCAAAATAAAATCATTGACAACAGCAATATCTTTGAAATGCCTTAACCACCGAATGGAACACTTTCTGCTTGGTTGGAAAGACTGTTCACTTTTATTTGTGGAAATCCTTTCCTGTTGGACCTGATTGTGCCACATGCCCATGTACGTTTCTCCATCAAGTTCTGGAATAAAGCTGGACTTGTATGTTGACAATTTTTACACAGTTTGTAGCCCATTCCAAACAGTGAAAAGTCCATTAGTGACATGACAGACTGATGACTTAGACCACTGTCTGAAAGCATTCTTTTTCCTTGATAAATAATGAAATTCCAGGTGTCACCAGAGATGAGAATATGCAAGCACAAACAGTTTATAACCCCATTTTGTTTGTTTGCTCCTTATATACTGCTTCAGACCAATATGCGCTTTTGTTGAGACTATCCTTTCATCAATGGAGAGGTGTCTGTCTGGCTGTTAGAAAGCGTTATAAGATGGCACAAGGGCATTATATAGGGGTTTCACCTTACAAAGGCAGTCAAAGCCCATCAGTTCCTTTCTTCTGTTTGTTTTTCTTGTCATCATCAAGGTCACAAAAAGGCAGAGACCACAAAATTGTGCGAAACTGGTCTCTGGACATTACTGATGATGGAAATGAGAAGTTGTACTCACGCTTTGCGCTTCAAGTAACTGGTTGTGCTTTTAAGGCAATGGTGTCAAAAAATTCACTTACAGAGAGAGGAGTCCATTTATATTTGCTCCCCATTCCAGAGCATTCATGTGCAAACTTTTTGGTATTTTTAGCAATGGTGGTCACAGAACTGCAGCTAAAATATAGCTGAAACAACTGTAAAGGTGAATAGCTCTATGACATGATCAACCGTGGCCGTGGAGGACACTTGTGTACAAAATCTAGCTGAGGCGGAACATTGTAATCTTCATCCAGTAAGCAGTATCATACTTCTTCAGGATGAACAGCAGCGATGTGGGTAATTTTTGTAGCCTTCCCGGGCTGTGAGGTTGTTGGTAAGTGGCTGGAATTTGGAGTTGAGGGAAGAGCTGGGCCTGTACTTCTGGCTGGGTGTGATGCTTTCATAGGTAAGCTGATCCTTACTTTGCCAGATGTTGATTGTCTAACACTATGGCCAGACGCAAAGGAGGGTAATGCTAAACATTTTTGCTGTGGTGGCTCTCAATCCTCAGCAAACTGGTCTCTGTGCAATGACAGACAAGTACAACTAAAGAGTAAAAGTTAAAGAAAAATGAGAGAAAATATTATGAGGAAGAGAACATGCTTCGTACTTGTTCATATCTAAGGTGCTTTAACAAGCAGAAAGTTAGTTCACCTGTGCAGTTTCAGCGTGCACCTCTAAATTATCCCAAGGTGCTCCAGTTGTGACTCACCACTATGAGTATGAATGTAAGGATAAGAGGCGGGTTGGCTCTTTTACTTTTAAGTGTATTCCAGTCTTGTTCATGATGGTGTTTGGAACGTTGCGAGCATACGATTGGATGACTTGTGGATTATGTGATACAAGCACTATGAGTTTTTTTTTATTTAATGGACATTTTTAATGTTTACAGTTGTCCAGCATTGGTGACCATGGACCTATTATATTAGAGACTGTGTAATCTCCATTCTACATTAAAACGTAAAATATTTTTTCAGCCATCACTACAAACTACATGGGGTAAGTAACATATAAAATACTTTAAGGGTAAAGTATTCATTTAACTCAGGCCACAGGTTGAAAAGCAAAACATTTGCCTAAGAATGAAAACAAGACAATCATTAATATATAAAAAAATGACTTACTTTAGTAAACATTAAGCAACATGAATGCTCCTTTTTCTAAATGCACACATTGTAATATGGAACAAATAAAAAAGTGAATGTCTCAACTGGATATGCATAGCAACAATATAAGTGAACCTTACATAATCAATACATTCTTGAAAAGCATTTATTGTTAAACAATTTACTTTTATTGAATCATTAATAATAATAATACATTTTACAATAAATCCTTTCATTTTTATCATAATTTATAATACATCAGTGGTAAATATAAGAAATTAATATGCAGAGAAGAATGGAAAATTGAGACAAAGGTTTCTTGTGTGCTTTGTATTCATCTTTACACAAGCTGCAAATTTCTGAAATTCTGCTTACACACAGAACAGGAAACTCTGTACCAGCATTCCTAGCACCTTGAGGGTCTCTAACTTTTTGCACCTGGTGGTTCCCCCATGTGATACACTCTGTTGACAGTAGTGGGTGTCGATTGTGAGGAAACACCTGTTAAAAATTGCTCTTGTGTATCTGCAGGAAAACTGATGGAACAGAGTAATTATCTACAGAAAAGGGTGACAAAAATGTCATTTTGAATGAATATAAATTGTTTCTGCATTTTTAAACAAAAAAGATCTGGAATATCATAATTAGGACAAATGGTATGTGATGATCAAGTGTGCATAATTCTAGGTAACTCTAATTAGGACCAGTGTCATCTTCTGTAGTGCCTCTTGCTTATTCAGTTGTTTTTTTTTTTATTTTAATTTTACAACCTGCCCTAATGCACTTGATTGGGGTTATAAATGTGCCTCATTTGCTTTAAACTCAAGGTTACCTGTTAGAAGTGTATGTGTCTATGTGATAATGAAGCAGGTCAAAGAGTTCTGTTTCCTCTAAAAAAATGTCTTAGTGAAACATCACTATGATGTAATTCTATGTTCTATTTTTCACATTCTGTTGAGAAATTTAATATTAATAATAGGCACACATTTTTAAAATGGAATTTGTATGTATTTTAAATAAAATGATCAATAACTGTTGCAGACCTGTAGGTTCACCCATTACCAGAAAACTAAATAGCCACAAAGTGGCCAAGTCATAGATTCTGAATTCTGGAGAGTTAAAGCAGAGCCATAAGGTGATCTACTATGTAATCTCTGCTTCAGGATCCTGAATTTTTCTGGTGAAGAGATGTTGGACATCCTCACTATGCAATACAGTATACAGTATAGAGTCATAGGGTAGGCTGCTTTGGAGAGGTTAAGGTGAATAGGTGCAGGGAATCCTAGGAAAAGGATACTAATGCCCTAGGACACAGTAATTTGAAAGTGTGCAGTCTTTCAGGTCTGTGGCTTTAAATATCAGACCATAACTGTCATAATCTGGTTGGTATTCCAGTAATAAGATATACAAATTGTCAAAAAGAATCACACAAAGTTCAGGACTGGGAGATCAAAACGCACTGTCACCAAAACCAAAATGAAAATCCTAAATCAAAATTGAAAGTCAAAGCCAAAATTCTATTACCAGGAATTTACAAACAAGAAATTCACACACAAAGTCCCAACGAAATATCCACAATCTCAAATGACTCAGGAAATGAATGGGGCTGACCTTTATAGACTTGTCCTGATGACATCACAGGTCATGATCCCCAGTCATCCTGCAAGAACAGCTCCCAAAGAACCTGAAAATAGTGGCAGAAAGAAGCATTTAATTTTGACTATGTATTTTAAAATATATTCCAAGCAACAACAAAAAAAATAATGCTAGGAATAGAATCTGCAAACCAAAAACCTATAAAGCAAAAAGCTGAAACAGAAGAAAATTAAAAATAAATTAAATTGAAAACCAGTTCATAACAACTTTCATATTAGACTAATCATTTTGGGTTTGGTTTTCATCATCGGTTACTCCAAGCTAATGATTCTTTGCACAGCCTTTTCAACACTCTTTGATCTTCTGGATGAGCCTTTAATATTTAAGCGCAACAATAATAAGCAATCTCCTAGCGCTCACCAAGTGCGAAAATTAAAAACATCTAATGATAGGTGACATATCAGACTTTAACTTACTCAACATATATAAGCCAAAATGCAGCTCATAACAAAACAATGGTCAGAACTGAGTGACCATCAAGCACTACTGCCTCTTTGGAGTGCTCCTGCATACAGTAAGTGTCTCAATTGAGGCCAATTGCTGTGGTGTGCCTTTTTTTTCCACACCTTGAACACTTGTGAATAATTCTGAAGTCTATAATAAGCCTCATTCAGAGGCACCCACAAGGCCTTAGGGTGTGTTTGCCATCCTTGCTGCACCTTTATCTGACCATCTACATGGTCTCACTCTCAATGCTCTGTCAGGCACTGCAGTTGTTAGGTATACCATAAAGGTATATTCCTCCTGGCAACCTTTTCTGACTCGGGCAGTTAATGGTACTGCTTCCTAGCCTTAAATCTCTTTCTCTTGTTCATGTAGACCCTTTCCTTCCTTGTGACTGGATGTCCTTTTGTAAATATATGCAAATATGTTAATTATACAATGAGAAAACAAATGTCAGAAACCAAGATGATATAATACTTAATCTATTAAGTTTCATTTTATTATAATTTAGAATACTATCAAATGATTTTATTTCAAAAAGTGTTCTTTTGAAGTACATACAGTGAGGTTCAGCTGTCATGTTGTCTGACTATATTATACAACTGTACTGACAATGGAGTACAAAAAGACTACTTTATGTTGACTGCATGCTTGTGCCTAATGGGAGCACTAGTGCTGACATATAAATCATTTCTGATTTTCTTAATTCAGACCTGAGCTCCTTTAGTTTGGATTGCTGGCTTCACCTAACGAAAATATAAATGACTGATTTTCTTTTTTTTCTAGTAACTCTCAATATATTATTTATTAAGAATCTCCAATCACTGCTCTGTTTGACAGCTACAGCAGCACAAATGAAAGCTGAGCATGTAGTGGAGCTGAGGGAAAACTGAAGCCTCCTGCTGCGGACTTACAGACAGAACTAAGTCAGCACACATTACAACTCAAAGCAAACATCAGACAGAATGAACGACTTTGATCTAAGACCTCCACAGGAAGCTTGGATCTTAAGAAAATTGTCAAAATGTAAATGAATTTACTACAGATATGTGTCCTAAGGCACTTACACTGGCAAGGGCTTGCAACATATAACTAAATATGTTGAATAAAAAAACACAATTTCTTCTTTCTCCCCACCATAATTTTATCTAGATAATTTTTTTTCTTGAATTGTTGGCAGATTGTCTCATTAGTAGGAACTCTGTTGAGAAGGAAGCGGTGTCTCTCATGGTCCCTGTACAGTCTCTTTACATTGAAATGAATGATATTTTAATGAATAATATGAGAATAACAATGGAAAATTTCAAAAAGTTGATTCTTTATCTACTAGTGAAGAAGACTTCCTAATGCATGTATTTGATTTTCTTATTACTGCTGTTAAATACAGTATATCCTACTTAGCTTAACTTTAATTTACTATTTACCTCAGAATATTTATAGACATTTAAGGTATCAGAAATATAAAGCACTCTGCTTTTTAACCTGCCATTAGACTGCTGTAGCTCAAGTTTTGGATGAATGTTTTAGTCTGTGCCTTGTCATGTATTATAGTCTTGAAGAGGTGGGCTTTTTGCCGTTGTGCCCCTAGTGTAAAGTACAAGTTCTTCACCACCCCACATTTAATAAACACGGTTAGAATGCTGTTTTTGCTATACATCTTCACAGGACATGTACAGTTTAAATTAAGCCAACTTTTGATATTGTTGATTATAATAATTATGATTAAAAGTACAACATATGCCAAGTGATTTTCAAAAGCAAAAGTACACATGCCAGTTAATTTCAAATGTACAATGAAAAAGTTTTTTCACACCAATAGGTGAAAAAACTTGAAGAGTGTGCATACCTGGAAAAAGTTTCTGAGCTTTATTCATAGTGCTATTATGCATCCACCTATCCATTTTCTTTACATGTTTCATCCATCTGTAGGACTGCAGGGATCCATAGCCTATCCAGAAATGCTTTTGGTTCAAGCAAGGAACTAAGCAGCAAATACTGATATACTGAAAAAACTGATATAAAAAATAATAGTTAAGGCAGCATATAGGAAATCACTGCTCTCATCCCATTAACATATTTCCAGTAATAAAAGGTGCCATGGCATTCAATAGCAGATTTCTATGGCACACTGCATTGTTTTGGTTTGTGTCTCTCCAAAAAGAAGCCATGGCTAGCAAAAAGTACTACACATTGCAAATAACTAGTCATTACAAAATATGAAAAAAACTGAATTAATCTGTTGTGACAGATAGGGGGTGCTATCGCTCCCTTGAACCCTTTTCCAAGGGAAAACTGCCATCTATCACAGTACTCTTCCCCACGCAACGAATTATAATTTGGAGTGGCCTGCCCCGTGAGGGAAGTCTTTCTCCAAGAGGACGTTCCGGTCGAGCCTTGACTAATCCTTATCTCTTGTTCTCTATCTAAGGGGAATTTTAGTCCAATTCGACAGCTTGTCCCCCGTTCACCAAGGACAGTTTCGCCAAATGTGGCCCAACCTTCGGAATCCATAGCACTGCCTCTGTCCTCCTGTTATTTCCCCCCTGCAGGACTGAAAACAATTGGGAAATGTTAGGTCTGCCCCTTTTCTTGCTGGGAAAGAACCCCCCGCCGCCTCTAATGGTTCTCTGTCGCCTTTCTCTTTCTTGTCAGGAGACCCCCCGTTTTATTTTTGGGATCTCCTGCTTACTCTGGGGTTTGTCAGCAGTTTGGGTCTCTCTATGAGAGAAAGAGCCCCTTTCCTGTCTGCACCACTTTAGATTTATTATTTACATGGGTCGGGGTCTTTAGGACCGAATCACTCCGAGTGACAGCACCATCCAGCTGCTCCGGCTCGATCAGCCCTTCCCCCGGCCACTTTGTAAATGTTTCGGCCTCTCTTGTAGGGCATGCATCCACTTGGCAACTATTTCATTATATACGGTACTGGCTTTACTCACCTGTACCGCCACATCATGTAATACGGGAGACTCCCGTCCGATTCTTTGTAAGTACTCCGTTACCTTCCAGATGGGCGCCTCAGCCATTTCTCCCAGATCCCCGACGATCTTTTTAATTGCTGCCAGCATCTGGAAAACACCTTGCACGGGCTCGATTAGTTTTTCGAGTTCACGCACGTCAAAAGAAATAATTAATCCGGCGGGTGGTATACTCACTTCCTTGTTCTGTTTACCTGCCAGCCGGGTGCCAATGAGCCCGTCCACTGTTGGCACGTGCTCGGACAGGTCTCGCGGAGGCTTCTGGGAATTGGAGTTCTTTAGGCTTGAGGACCAGGTTGCCTTCTTCGGCGGACTGCGGTCTGTTTTTATTAATTTGTTAACAGCCTGATCAGCCATTTCCCGGCCCTCCTTACCTTCTTGCGGGGTGAGCGATGCTTAGCTATTCTCCCCCTTCCCCTTCAGAAAGTCCGAGTCCGTTTCTTCGGAAATGAAGGCGCAAACAGCGGGACGTGGATTTCCTCCTTCCCAGAAAACACCGGGTTGATCTCGTGTCCCTTGCCGGCCGCCGAAATGCGGAAATCTTCTTCCATGCTCTCTGGCTCGAAGAGGAGCGTGCCATTGTCTTCGGGACAGTCTCCTTTCTCCCGCGGAGCCTCCAGGTGATCATCTCCGAGGTACATGCACAGGATAACGTGTGTTACTTTAAATGGATTATCCACGACATTCCCGGCACGTACCTCAGAGCGATCGTTGGTCCCTGGATGCTTCTCTGGACTTGTGAGGCCGCTTCGTGACTCCTCCCGAGCGTCGGCCATTATAAGCATGGCTCTCCCGCTGGCGATACTGCTCTGCTTGCCCTTGTTCTTCCCCATACCGGACTTGTTGAAGGTTGGTTCCAGTGCTGTTGTTGCGTGTCCGTACGTTGTCTTCAGGGGGTTCTCTGTAAACAGAAATTTTTGATAGAGGTCCTCTGCAATAGACGCTAGAAAATCCTGCCGACTACGCCACTGTGACAGATGGGGGGGCGCTATCGCTTCCTTGAACCCTTGTCCAAGACTCCAGACACCAGATAAAAGTCCAAATGTTGACTTTATTTACACAGCACAGTGCACAAAGCACTCTCCACCCCACTATACTCATAAATCACTAATCAATACATTACAAATCACAATCCACCACTCCCAGACGCGTTGACACCCTTCCACCCAGCTCAGCCCTCCATCTGGGAGCTCCCACAATCCTTTTATATTCCCTGACCCGGAAGTGTTCCAATCCCCAGTCCATGTGATCTCCTATCACTTCTGGGTCAGATGAAAAGTCCTTTTCTTCACCCCAGAAGCACGTCATTCCCCTTGTCCATGTGACTCGGACATACTACCAGGGCGTAAGGGAAATAACCATTGTTCCTCCCTGCAGCATCTCCTAGTGACCCCCAGGGTATCCAGCAGGGCTGTGTATAAAAACTCCAATGTCCAGGATTCCCTGCTGGCATTCGGGGCAACTCCATGCTGCAGGGAGGGCTCCACCTGGCGTCGTGGGAGTATTGGCCGGGATGAACGGCCGGCCATCTATCACACTGTTGAATAAGTATTTAAGTAAAGAGATGTGTTCAGTTATCCATCAGGTTAATAAAAGTCTTCATTTAGCTAAACATGTATACCTTTGGGATGTGGAGGGAAAAATATCCAGAGGAAAAACCCTTGTAGATGCAATGTGAGTTATATGGGATTTGAATCTAGTTTCTTAGAGATATGTGTCAACACAAACCATTACATGCATGCATGCATACAAACATTCTCCAAAATGCAATTCAGGGTTCCTGGGTGCCTGGAGCCTTTTGTGTAATAACCATGGAAACGGCACCATTCACACTCACACAAACCCACAACGGAACCAGTTTAGAGTCACAAATTAACCTAACATGTCTTTGGTGATGTGTGAGGAAATATACCCGGAGAAATGCCTGCAGAGGCACAGAATAAACGTGCAAACACAAATGCTGAACATTGGATTTGTGAGGCAGCATCATTAACCATCACACCTCTCCGCTAACCATTATGCCGATCAATGTTAATAATAATATTTAGAATATCATTTGGTTAGGTCTGAAGCATACATTTGTTTGGCGCCCTGCTTAAAATAAATAGGCAAAAAAATAAAAGGTTAGTTTTAACATACTAATATAAATATAAAGTATTGGCCATGGGATAATATCTTTTATGTCTTAAAGCTGTTTTTATTAATGCTTTATGAACATTATATGTATTATTACTGTAAGAAGTACAACTGTTAACCATACCATATGTAACTCTTTCCTGATATTGACATACATTTCATAATTTTATTTTTATAAATTATTTTAAAACATTTCAGCATTCATTTTGTGGACAGTTATAATAAAGATGAAGTAATATCCACTGACCTAAATTTTTAAGAACCAACAACCATTTTCTGTTTTTAACTGCTTAATCTGCATAATTATCAGAACATTTTAAGTAATTCTAGGATTACTTTAAATGGTTGCTGATGTAATGTTCAGACAGATTTATTGTGCTTTTATGACCATCTAACCTATATCTTAATAAATTAGTATACAATTTATTTGAATGATCCTGTTTTGATGTTATTTCAGTCAAAGTCTTTATATAGAGTTTTTCAATAATAAAAGGATTCAATAATACACTATATCACACATTCAATATTTTTTAAGACTATTTTTGATATTCCCTATCATTTCCCTCCCCTCTTTCCCCCACTGGATGATATTTTAAGAAGAAATGAACTTACGAGAAAGGTCTAAGATCATTGCTCTAGGGGTTGAAAAAGAAAAACTGTATTCATGAAAGCCTTCAATATTTTTATAGAAGCTGGGCAGATCCCCAATGAGTATTTTTTTCAGTTTCAGATAGTATATAACTTTCCTAAGCCACTGCAAAATACATGGTGATAGTGTCCTTTAAAATTACAAAAATTTGGTGGCGAGCGAGCAATACTGACTTCATTAGAATAAGGTTTGTGGATTGATTTTCCATTCAGGATAATTACTTAAGGGTCTAGCAAAATTTCAAATATCCCTGACAGCCTAGTAAAACTGGATGGTTGGAACAGCCGTGTTTAAGACAAAAATAAAACCAATGAATTAGGTGGCTGGTGCCAGTTCTTGCCTGCAACAATTGTAATCCAATCTGCTGCACAGTTTTTAGAAGGTACAATCTTAATGAGAAGTGTACAGTGTACTGTTTTAAATTGTATTTATTTGTGCTTATTACAAACTGAAAAGGAATGTTCAGCATTCTATAACTGTGACTTTACAAACATCTTTGGTTGAGAGCATAAAATCTTACTATAGTATTATTTTACTTAGTCTAAATATGAGAGTTCTTGTAGTCATTAAAATGATTTTTGTAATTATTTAAAAGCAGTATCTCTACAGGAAGGGGTTAGTTTAAGAATCTGAGGTGAATGACTATTAACAGAAGTTCTGCTTTCAAGTTATGTGTAAAATATAAAGATTAACAACATGGCTGAGGTACCAGGTGGTCCACCTGTTTATTAGCCTCCAGGCTTAACTACAAATTTTTGCTAATTAAAAAAAAAACAGTTTGTAGCACATAAAGTGCATTGTATTCTATCTGATCCTCAAATGATAGCCATTGGTAGGTTTGTTGGGTTTCTAAGATGTGGCAGTGAAAAAGCAAAATTAATGGTGGAATTAGGAGCTGTGTTCTGGTTCCAGCTGTTCTAGGTTGAGGACAGTAAAGACAAATGGTTAGGAAACTGTGCAACTGCAAAATCCTCCTCAATGGAGACTTTTGGCATTTTTCAGATCAAAGATATTTCTTTGTAAAAATGGTATATATGCATTTTCCATGTGATATTGTGTTCTAAGTGAAATGTTTTCTGTGAATTAAAAAAAAAATGGAAAGCTAGTCATTCCATTATATAATTTAAACTTATGGAATCGAGGTGGCACCAGAAAATGGTGGAGTGGTGGCTTTGGGACTAAAGATCTGTTTTGGTATCTGAAAGGTTGTCGGTTGCTGCCAGATGGGACCCTACTCTGATGGGCCTTTAAGGAAGACCCATAACCTGAAACTTGGCTCTGTACAATGGCTGATCCTGCACTCTGTCCTCCAAAAAGTTGCTTGAAAAGATATTTTTTCTTTAATTAATTAATAAAATGTATTGAAATAAAAAAAATATTATTTTTTGAACACTTTCACATGGCAAATACATATATACCACATTTAAAAAAAAATGTTGACTTTAAAAACAGCAAACTTATTCTTTAAAAGCCTTCCCCATAAGGGTCACATTATCTTGCCTAAGGAGATTAAAAGACAGTTAAAATTTGATTTATGACCAGAAGATAAGTCATAGTCAAAACAAACAAATAAATAAAAAAAAAAAAAAAAAAAGCCTAAACCAGGAAGATAATTAAGCCAAGTAGTGAAGCTAAAATTCTAAGCCGGAAATATAACAGAGAAAACAAAGCAAAATGATCTAAACTGGTAATTCTTAATCACTTCCAAAAACCACCATAGCAACAGTACTGAGATATCCTACAATAGGGCAATGCACATGAACAAACAAAATGACATCAGAAAAAAATGTGAATTCTTTGCAGATTTAAAAAACTTCAAAACAAAATGAATATCAAAAATCAAAAGTCAACAACCCCTAAAATGTGCAATGTAAAGAAAAAGTCTTGAAAAAGGTTCTGAACTATGAGGAATAAATTATAAATAAACCCTAATCATAAAGCATATAACCCATTATTGATAACAAGTTGTTTTTTTACAGACCTTTTGCAAAGTTGCAGATGTATTTTTATACACTGTTAATATGTAAAGCCAAAGTACTTGTGCTAAAAACTTAAGCCTAGATATTTCAGTGAATAGGGAAACCCACTTTGTATTCAGGATTCAATTGCAACACAAAAAATGCTTCCTGTATTTGTAACAAATCAGTCATGAATTTTACAGCACTTTAAAGGAATACCCCATCCAAATAGATTTTTCATGTTTACTTACCCTATATTGTTTGTAGTGATGACTACATGCAGAATGACAGAAAAAAGTTTTCTATAACAGACCCTAATGGCGAACTGTACTGTACAATAGAAAATGATATGAAAAATGTCCATAGAAAAAAGAAAAAAATATTCATTTTACTTTTATCCGATAATCCAAATGCCCATTATTCAGTTGCATGCTTAAAATTTGCAAAGCTCATGTTTTTTTGTTTGTTTTTGTTAGAATTGCCATGAATTAGAATCGAATCTCTACAAAAAAAGGGTGTGAGATCTTCAACAACCTTCATGGGCCAGACCAGACCTCCTGTGCCTGCCTGAATTGGGTCTCACTCAATGAGAGTTGTCTTGCAGGGTCAAAAAAGATTTAAGTCTCAGAAACTAAACTTAAATATCAAAATATCAAAGCGCCTCTTAAACAAAGGAAACCATTAAAAACCTTTGGTTGAAGAGACCTATTAAACAAGGAATCTTTAAAAAGAAAGAAATATTAATTTGAAATAGCAAAACTACCACAAATGCTCAAAAACTAGTTGCTTAAAAGACAATCCTGGGATAACAAGTCCCAATATGTATTCCAGATATCATAAATCAAAGACAAAGCTGTATAACATCAAAAAAGCCAGACATTACAGAAAAACAAACAATACTCACAATGCCAATAGACTTCAATGTGCCATCTTCTGACCTCTCCTGTGTCTTTGACCTAAATAGCCAGAGGGTGGGCTAAGGCATGGTGATGCCATTGTGGCCCTGCCCTTGGAGGCTTCACCAATAAGGAACATGGAACATAAGTCAACTTAAAGACAATGCACATAATTAACTGATCATAAACAAGATTGACAGAAGTTACATAAAAATACAAAAAATAATAATACAACTGACAACTAAAATGGCAATAAAACTTATAAATATGCATTAACATATAACACAGCCTCCAGACACCTAACAAAAATCTCACAATCAACAAAACCCAAATACAACAAAAAGGCTTATCTTTAGTCTGGGGTGACCAGGTATTAAAACTTTGACCCCACAAGGCGAGAAGACTTTGGCCTGATGAGGGCAATTGGACAGCAGCGAGAAGGATACCTCCAGACAAGAAAGACTGGACAGAAGCAGGCACAATTAATGAGAAAGAAGAAAAGACCATTGATGTAAGAGTAAGATTATTCATTATGACAGCAGCACAAACAGGAAATGTTGACTTCAACAGAAACAGCATACCTTGGAGTGGATGATTCACACATAGCAGCAACAAATATTGGAATGTTAGAAAAGCTAATTGGGTTTAGGTGGTGGCAAAACACAGGAGACTTGAGTTGTACAACAGAAGGGCCTTAGTTTTTGGTTCCTTTTAATATGCTAGGCTATTGGCTCATTCCGGCATAAAAGATGTTAAGTATTAACACATCTTAAATGTAATGTGTCAAAAACATCATGATACTCATCAACCTCCTTTAAATCAAGTATTCTGGAAAGAAATGAGACAGCTCTAGCAAACTGACTCATGATTTTCTGTAGCTCCAAAAATTCTTTTCTGTAGGTGACTTGATCTTTAAATCATCATAAAAATGATAAATCTTCATATTTAAATCAGAGATTTTTGCAAACAATACAGCTTCTTCCATACAATGAGATGATTAAGGCTATGGTTTTTGTTTTGATGGGCAATCATTTGGTCATTACCTGGCAGAAGTGTCCCACTGCAGTCAGGACAGTTTTAGACCTCGGACAGATCTGAGCACTTCAGACACTATGTGGTCCATAAATTGACTTCCTCTTCTGGAGCCATTCCCCTGTTTCGCTGGTGAACTGAAGCCAGAATTACACGTCCCTCATGACAATTTCAATTTCCTTTAGTTCTTGCACTCAAATATGTATTCAGCATTTATTAAACTTCTAAACTATCAAGGTCTCTCAGTTCTGCATCCGAAGCAGTTGTTTTGGTGTTGTATTAGAAACAAATTGAACAAAAAATCTTAACATTTTGTATTTCATAGTATATCTGCATTTGCCATGTCACATTCATGAGACTGTACTTTTTAATATGTTAGTTATTTGCTGCACTCAAAGGAGTAGTGGCTCTGTGGTTAAGGATCTACACTGGTAATCAGAAGGCTGATCCCATATAAAAATGGGAAATGCTAAGGAAGAAGATAAATAAGAAAACATTATATGCTGCTCTCATCTACGATTAACTCTACATATTTTTATACACTCTGAATCGAATAAAACATATAATTTGTGTAAACAGTCAAAATATGCAATACTATGCACCGGACGTTTAGGATCTCTTTGTGGTCCTCTCTGTGTTATATCATTTGTACTGTATTATTACTGGTGTACAAAATGTTAATATTTATATTAATGATGAATTAATTGTGGCAGAGTTCAGAGGAATGACGCACTCGCCCTTACAAGCACGGAGAGGTATAAAGTAGTCGTTTCAGTCGCCCAGTTAAGACCTTCTCTGTTAGCCGAGCGGCTTTGCGTACCCATTGGGAATGGCTTGCACCCTCCCAGCATGTACCAGTACATGCTCCCCAACTTGACTTGACTTGATATTCAGTTTGCCACCATTATTATAATAGTATGTTTAGCACAATAGTGAAGAAGTGTACCGCTAACACGGGGGTGCAGGTGGGGGCGTAGAAAGTGGATGGAGTCAAAAGAGAGGGGTGTCATCTTACGGGCCTCAGAATGTCTTAGGTCGCTGAATCTGTCTGAGGCCTAAAACTGTCCTGACTGCAGCTGGACTCTATTGTTAACTGGAGCCTCTATGAAAGCAAAAACAGTATGAGGCATCCAAAAACCTTCACAAACCCAGCCAGGCCCCCAATGCATGCGTGGATTAGGCGTCACTTCAAATAGGTTAAACTCCTAGCCCCAAAGACCTACTTCAACGAAAGAATGAGGCTGAGCATTAGCCATTTAGGAGGCAGGGATGCTTAGTCCTTCAGATTTTCTTCCTGAAGAAAGAAGCGGACATTTAGAAAATAATTCACAACATTGATCACAATGATTCCCACTTGAACTGCCTGTCTCTCATAGCCTTTATAGGGCTGGGGGCAGTTTCTCAATGGAGATTGACAGGTGGCCCAGGCTCTTGGGGTTCCACCCACAAGGAACATGGAAGATTCTCACAAGTGAAGAGACAGCACGTAATTGTAAACATACTGTAACAGAAAATACATAAAAATAAAACACATAACTCAGAAACAACAAAAACAACAATAAAATACATAAAAACATGTAATAGTATAACAAGAATTTTGCGGAGGGGATATGAAACACAAAAATTTATTTTGTCAATTAACATTTGTTACTTAGTATGCTATTGCAGAGCATGGGTCACCATAGGGTTCTATTATATCTTTTCTTGTTTTGCATGAGCACATGAAATATTTTTTTTTCTCACTCATCACTACAAACTACATGTTATAAATAGTATTAAAAAATATATTTTTGGTAGAGTATTATAGACAGCAGAAATGGATCCAAGCTTCTCTTTCAAACGGAGTGGTGGCTCTGAGGCTAGGGATCTGCACTGGTAATCAGAAGGTTGCCGGTTCAAATCCTGTAAATGCCAAAAAGGGGCCCTTGAGCAATGCCTGCAATTACTTAGCGTTTTGAGTAGTGAAAAAGGTGCTATATACAGTAAATGCAAAGAATTATTATTAAACTGAGAAATATAGAATTTCTGCCAGAATTCCAGTGTTTGCAAATTGGCAGTTGAGTAAGACAGGTGGAGTCTGATTAGTTTACAAGCCTCTGTTTTTTATTTCATATTAATAAGGATATCCAACTAAAGTGTCATAATTGACTGCTTTTAATGAGACTTTTAATCAGGAAATACTAAGAATCCCAACAGCCAGTTTCCATTTTCCTATTAATACTGCCCTGCAAATTCTTTTTTTTTCAACTGACAATGAATTCAAGAGATAAAAAATATGCAAATCAAAATTCCTTTCCTGACAAACTAACCTTTATATATATTATACAAGATTCTAAATAATGAAGCATCAATATTTCTTTGGCTGAATAATAAACACTTAGCTGACTGTGACGGTAAGAAAAGCTCTACTTTCTTCAGCCTCTCATCTTCTTTTCACTAGAGAGTTGAATCAGTCACCCTTTAGATCATTGTGCCTTTTTAGAAGGACAATAAAAGAAGAAAAGTATTTCAAGCTCATGTAAAGACTCAAAATGGGGATAATGACTTACTGTTTCATCTACATACACTGGAGGCGAAAATCATCTTGGGAATTAATGGCTAAGGGCAAATTTCTAACATGAAAATAAAGTTTAGGGGCTGTGTGGAAAGTATGAATGAGGCACTTGGCAGGTTTTTTTTTCAAAGCTTAAAGGTGACATTTAAAATGTATAGAGGTTCTAATTTAATGTAAATATGCTTAATGTAGTAATTCTCAGTTTTCATAGACACAAAACCAAAACACCTTTCCTTTGGCTAGATTATTGAGAGAGAATCAGATTTCATTCTTGCTGGCTGCCTCTAAATCACAAAGTATGGAATTGTTTTGTTACAGCCAGAGTGAACTCATTGGCTTATAATTGTTTCACTTTTCTGAATTTTCTTTGTTTATTTTATTGTAGTATTTTCTTGTGCTAATGTGCTTTTGTTACTATTGTTCTGTTAGTTTATTATATGCTATCCAGATATAATGTGTTCTGCTATGTCTAGATTTAGGGCCACCCTAAAGTCCCTGCTGCTTGAGACCACTCTTAGCCTTTACATTGAGGTAAATAGATGGTCTCAGCAGTGGTTCATTGATTGCTTTCTCTAAAAATTCACTTGCATGAGTATTATTTTTTCTGGTTTCTGATTATTGAGATTTAAGATTGGATTTATTAGCAAATAAATATCTTTATTCATTGTTGGCTTAGTCGTACAAACCAGAGGTTTGAAGGTTTCTTTCCTTTGAAGGGCACTTTTGTAAATTATAAAAGACATTAAAAAATATTTTGGACTTCTGAAGCAAAAATTTACTTTTTGGACCTGTGTAGGCTGAAGCTTGCCTGTGTAGTTTGGGTCAGGCTGCCTAGAGTGAGGTCTATTCTACAGGGTGGGCCATTTATATGGATAGACCTTAATAAAATGGGAATGGTTGGTGATATTAACTTCCTTTTTGTGGCACATTAGTATATGTGAGGGGGGAAAATTTTCAAGATGGGTGGTGACCATGGTGGCCATTTTGAAGTCGGCCATTTTGGATCCAACTTTTGTTTTTTCAATAGGAAGAGGGTCATGTGACACATCAAACTTATTGGGAATTTCACAAGAAAAACAATGGTGTGCTTGGATTTAATGTAACTTTATTCTTTCATGAGTTATTTACAAGTTTCTGACCACTTATAAAATGTGTTCAAAAATCATTGTTAAGATTCTTCCAGTTAACCAAAAAAGTCGCTGTGTAAGCAATGTACTATAGGAAATTACAATGGACTTAATCACTGCAGGACCTTTTTTCATCTGGTATTACTACATATAATGTTATTAGGAGACCAAGTCTAACTTAACATTACAGTAAGACAGCAAACACACCAGTATTTATACATATGTGCATTTGAAAATTTCTTTCTTATGGAACATAACTATACATAATATGTTCTTTTGGCGCAGTAACACACAGATTATTTGCTTTAATAAAACAGCAGATTTCCTTGAGGAATCTTGTAGTCATGTGAAATCATACAAGGCTTGCCAGTTTTACTATAAACATGCATATTTCCCACTTGGACAACACATAAAAATCAAAATATCCTCTGGAACCAGCAATATAGACATTAAACAAAATATTACATGATAATAGGCATATGGTAGAATGAACTAATACAAAAAACCTTGCAATTTTCTGCAAAAGAATTGCATTAGTCAAACAACAGGCAGACATTGACACTGTAAGACTAATGTTCCAAATAATTACTGTACCTTAACAAATATCCATCAATGCACTCCCACTCCAAGCCAGAGGTTTCAAGATGTACAAATAATCAAAATATCAAAGGGTTGTTGTCATCACAAAGAAAATATGTTTATTTCCAAGAAACCATATAAGCAGTAGAATATGCAAATTTAAACCTGAAAAGTACAAAATGTCATGTCAGCTACAGCACAACAACAATATACTGTAAGCATTCTAAATGTGCCTAAAGCAAAAGTAAATTGGTAATGGGTGTGATTCCCATACAATCTGGATGAGGAGCAGAAGGTCATCCAATGTGTCAGGTGGCTCTTTCAGTCTTGCGTTGCACTTCAATGCAACATGGCCTCTGTACTGACGATGATGGAAGGGTAGAGAGTAACTGCTGACATGCCCCCGATATTGAAGCCGGTCTTGTTCTTTCTTATCATACCACTTGCACCAATTGGGTATCATAGTTTAAGCGCCAACACCCTTCCCATGTTCTGTCCATGTGCCTTTGGACCAATTCTGGCCAGGCACAATCTATGTTCTTGAACTTTCTACTGATCAGTGTCCAAACCCTGTCTGTCGCCAGGGCAAAATGTTCTTCTTCATCTCACGACCCACAGAGTGTGGATAATGTCTCATCTCAGACAATCCCAAGTTCCTCTTTTAACTGGTTCTGACCTTTTATGTGGTACACAGAACAAGCAGCAAAGTTCAAGTTTATACTTACATAAGCAAATCATGGTGCAAGGTCTCTTTCTAAAACCTTTTCTAGCTCCATAAATTATCACTCATGAAAATACCAGTAACATAGCCTATTATCAATCAAAAGGTACTTCTCTATATCAAAGGTCATTTTAAACATTGAAATAGATGGCCAGCAATTCCTGAATTTTTCCTCTGCCAGCACATGTTATTCTTTTTCTCTTGGATCATTGTATGGAGTGTTAAGTTCTGCCTAAAACAACAAATCACCTTTCTCTGTCTTGATATTGAAGAATTGTCAATGCAAAAGCTGTATATAGTGCAATCAGGTCTGGCTGGTAAACAATAGCAAATTTCAAACTGTGGGTTTTCATTAAGGTATCTTTCAGGAGTTTAGCCCAAAATTAACTAATTAGTGTACTGCAATGGTTTTCTTCACACAATGTTTGGAATCATAACAGTTGTGGGAAGCAGCCCGGACACAGACAGGTACACATGATTTTAAAGTACCACACACATTTATTTACAACTATGTATACAGAATGTGAAGCACACACAACCCAGTGCTGCAGCACCAATCACCCCAAAGTCCAGGCTTCTTCAAAATGCCTTTGCCTCTTCAGATCCAGCTCCTCTACTTCAAGACTGTCCACTTCCACCTGACTCTAGCCATCGAAAGGAGGGAGGCGGCCCCTTTACTACACACCTGGATATGCTACAGGTGCCTCCTGATGAGCTTCCGCCGCCCCTTCCTGGTGTGGCGGAAGTACCGACTGTACACCCGGAAGCACTCTGGGTGTCCCTGGTCTTGTTCCCCCCAGCACTTCCAGGTGTGGTGGAAGTGCTGAAGGTCAGGGCTTTACAGACATTGGGACACCCCCAGGCGGTGACCATGGGCCCCTATAGGGTTTAGCTTCTAAGCTCCGTTCCCGTGGTCCCCAAAGCCACCAGGGCGGTCGCCCTCCTCCGTTCCTCTTGGGCATCCCGGCTGGGTACCACCCCCAGCCACTCGCCACACAGTCCAGAAGTTAATTCTTCAAGAGTGACTGTCCAGCAGATTTTAATTTTTGTACAGCCATAGTTCAATTAAAGTATCTCAATTTGGTAGCTATTAGGTAATAATCGTAACTCCTTGGTTCAGTATTTCAGCATGATACAGTATAGCTATTACTAAACTTTAAATGTTTGTCATTTGAATGGCCAATTCAACCAATCATAGCTTATTTGTTCCTCTGCCCACAATTAACTCAGAAAAAGGCAACACATTGAGAAAATGTAAATAACTTACACCATGAAGACGTTATGATTATATAAAAAACTTTAATCAGGACAGTTAAAAAAAACACCTCTGTATAGCCAAGTGTTACACACATGTGCTTGGGAAACAATTTAAAGGATCATATCAATTCAATTACACTCCTAAGCAGAGGTTGGCACTGTTTCCTAATGCCTTTTCTCTTCCTCCCTCTGCAGAAGCAGTGATTGACTGTTGTGTCCCCAGTGATGTCAGTTCTGGTTGCTGACTGACTGAACCCACATCCTCCTGACCTCCCAAGAGAAAACAGGCTCAGACGCCATTTTGGGTGGATGAAAAATATCTCACGTCTTAATGACACATTTTTTATTTAATTTAAGAACTGCCAGCTATACGGGGATCACCACGGTGCCACAACACTTTAGCTGTGTCTTTTTCTCATTATTACACAAGATACAAGTTCAACATAAAATTTGTCAGCATCTGTACTTAGGGTTCTCTTCCTGATTTTTTTTTTTTATGGACTGTAATAGTAAAAGACCTCCTAATAATTTCTGAAGTGATTTGTCCTAGTATTTGGCTGCTGGCTATGTGAATGTGAATGTTCCACCCATCCTTTGTCAGTTCTGCTTAACACATTCAGGGTTGTGTGGGCTCGAATCCATCACAGGACACATTCACTCAAAAGTAGCTAATTAGCCAGCATATCACACTGGTTTTTGGAAAGTGTAAAATGATCCAAAGTACCTGGTGGAGATCCCACAGAGTCACAAGGAGAGAATAATCAGGTTAGGGGTTGAACCTGGGATTCTGGCACTAGGAGATATCAGCACTAATCACTGTGCTACCCAAACTGAATGCTTTTTAACATCCATTTTAAAGAGAAGAGAAAGAAAAAATAGTATTGTGAGTTCTTTTTAGTTGCATATAAAAATCCAGTAACAATTTTGAGCTTTGTTTTGGTTATAATCTTATGATTCAAATTTGATCATGGAATACTAAGTGTATACATATAATTAAACATATTATTTTAGTTGCTTCTTAAACTGCATTTTGGTTACAGGGCAGCACTATTTAGATCTTTATCTGTTGGTTTTTTTTTTACTTTATTACATTTCAAACAATACCACATTAACACAGTGTCTGTATCTCATATGTCTAATGTTCAATACTTAATTTTCTACTTCATAGTGAAATATTGTGCATTCTACCTTTTGTTGGGAGCAAAAAAAAATCAGTGAAGTTTAGTAACAATTTGATTTAAGGGATACATTTTTAACGATTTTTTTTATATGTATTAAAATAAAACTACTTAATTTTGGTTAATACTATGGGCCTTAAGGTACCCTCAAAGATTGTGTTAAAAAGTGCAGACTCTAAAACACCTAGAGATCAGCTCTCCTATTCATTCAGTAATGAAACATTATTCTGGCAGTAGTGATTTATGTAATGTGTCAGTTGGCAGCAATAATTTTTTGGTGTCATGAGGTGTAAATTAAACTAAAGGTTCTTTAAAATGAATGATTCTTAAAGATTTATTTAAACCTCTCTTAATTTAAAGTCATTAACCTTTTCTTTAAAATAAGAACTGCAGAAAATGCCAGAGGTGATAATCCTTTCACAAAATACTTTCAGACACAAGAACAAAAAGAAAGTTCAAGTCCCAGACCTTTGGTTTTACTGTACATACTGTAGACCGACAAAGAGAGCTTCAAAAAATATAACACATTATCAGTTCACATCACAATTATTTAACACATGTTGGTCATATTGTACACTATTTTGAAAGCCTTAATATTACTCAAAGAAAATAGAAAAATTATAAATAATATCAAAGACCAAAAAATGTGCCTGAATCTGGATTTATAGATTTATTTTTATATACTAGTTATATTTCCTTTGATTAAATATAGTATTTTTTATATTGCAGAAAATTCAACTTTCATCCATTAAATGGTTTTATAAAGAATACTAGCTGTACCCCATGGCTTCGACCACATAGTAATGAAACAGGACAAACTTTAAAAATCAATAGACGTTGGCACTACATCTGATTGTGTTCAGCTGCGACGGGAGAGCGTTCCCAGCCTGGGGATAAAAGCACCTGGCCGTGATATCTCTGGCAATCAGCAGCTACCCTCTAAAAGACATGGAGCTCTGATCTCTCTCTCAAAAACGTCAAACGTTACTCCTTAACAATCTGTAGATGATAATGTCTGTTGAACAAACAGATATTGCTAGCTAAGCGGAGGCAAGGTGCACTCCAACACGTGGTGAGATGTAGACTAACTCGAACAGAGGCTGGTGAGTGAATGAGGAAGGCTACACAGCCACTCTTTCTGGTGGATTGGCATAAATACATCGGTACTGCAAGCGAACTATGGTACTTAGCACGATGAGAGAAGTCGCAAAATCAACTGGAAAGTTCAAGCAAACTATAGAAAACAACCAGATCTAAATCCATTAAGTAATTCTCTCGTGAAAAGCGGACAGACATAAAGCGGACAGACATACAGACAGAACGTGCTTGGACCACAAAATTTTTAAAACCGTTTCTTAGCAAGCACCTATGGGCCAAGGGTAACCTACATTCCAAATTTCAAGTCCAAAGTCCTCATGGTTCGGGAGATTTCGTGATGAGTGAGTCAGTGGTATTTGGCTTTTATATATATACAGTATATATATAGATTCTTGTAAATACCTTTGCATTCAGACTAAATAACGGCTACTTAAGAAACACAAGTGGCAGTTCAATAGCATAACTGGAATTATTGCCGCCTTACGAGACTGGGACTCCAGTTCAATTTACAGCTAAACTACTTTGTCTATTGATTTTGCATGATCTTTCTGTGTTCAAATTGATCACTCACTGCTGTTACTGTTTTGCCTCCAAGAGATGAAATCCTCTTAATTCTGCCAAAATATAGAAATTAAAGAAAAAAGGCTTTTTACTTATAAAAAGTGATGCAACTTGCATTTGATTACAAACACGCTTTAGTTTAGAAATCGGCTCAAGTGTTTTTTTTTTCAACACAAAGTATACTTTATACTATAAACATTTTGCCATTGTCACAGTTGATACATACTTTTCAGACAGCAAGGTTCATTAGCACAAGAAAATCCCTAAGTGGCAAGGGTGATGGACTCCACTGTGTTATAGCGGATCCAAAAAAAGGGCCAGGTTTTAAATCCGTAAAGCCGTGTCTCTTTCCGTGGGCGCAATTGCACAGGCGCGGGGAGTTAATTGGAGTAGTTGGAGCGAGTCATACCTGCATGTGTGGGTGCGATCGTTCGCAATTGCTTCATTGGCTTCCTGCAGCGTGTGATTAAGGCGCTGCGGCCACGGTGGTGTGTGTGTGTATGTATATATACAGGCCAGCACAAATGAAAGGGGATAGAGGGATCGAGGAAATGAAGAAAGCAGGAGGTTAAAGACATAAATGGTAGTTTTGAAGTTACGATCTGGCCACCTGGAAGGAGGAGACAGCATGAGCTGGGGCCCTGTGAAGGAGCGTTTGGATGTGATGCTCTAGAGGCTAATCCACCCCACTGAATGTTCGGTTGGAGTGGGATGAGCAAGGCAAGTGTCCTCCCAATGGATCCGAGGAGCGACTACGGGAGTGTGAAGGAAGAAGGGAGGAGAGCCAACCTCGGATGTTCTGGGCGTGATGTCCTTAAGACAGCCAAGATGGAGGTCAGCTATGGGAGCAATGGGTGAGCCGGGGAAGATGAGATGGACGTGTGCTGATATCGGGATTAGAGAGACTGCCTTTTAACCTCAGATTTTAACGGATTTATTTATTGATTTTTATTCTCACTCCTTTGGATTTTATGGAATTTATATATGTACTTTTTTTCAACACTGCACTATTAACTTGGTTTGGACACAACTGTTTGTTTTAATAAAAACACCTTGGCACTTTTTACAGTATCCCCTGGCTTCATTTGAGAATTGTCCTCATATGTCAGCTCATCTCAGTGACATTACAGATGGGTTCAAGGGCTCCCAGAAGATGAATGGGAGCCTGGAGTGAACCCACATCGTCACATCCACATGTCCTAAAGAGTGCTCTTCTCTCTCTCTTTGCAGACAAGAAGCATCTAGCCAAAGTCACACCTGATAAGGTCAGCAGTACTACGTTGGTAGATGCACACCCTATGAAGGGCACTGTAACATAGACCGCCTGTTCCAATTAGCTAATACATAACACCAGTAACCCAGTCTAAAGAACCATAACTTCACAAATTTAGAGACTGTGGTGACTTTCCCACATAGTCTTGCTTGCCACTTTTTCTCACGGCCAATAGCGTGCTACCTGACAGAATCAGTGCTGCATAAACAGTTAAAATGTACGATGAGTTGGTGTGTAAAACATGAGACATCAGGCAGAGGAGCTTCTCTTCTGTTTGTGAGGTCCAAAGCACTCTTTCGTCATTACTGCATTATATGAGCATTCATTGGATGTCCGCTGTCATGCAAACCAAGCCTGCCCTTACGACTAAACACAAAATCACACTTGTTTTATTGAGGTGAGTCGTGGATTAGTTGAAGGGAGTCATCCTAGACGACTGGACTTCACGGGAGTGTGCTACTGACTGCCTCTAACTTTCTAGGATTCTGAAAATTAAGAATAGAAGGGAAAATCACTAGAACAGTCATCCTTTGTTACATGGCTTTAAGACAGACCACATTATGCACATCAGTGCACCAGCATGAGCAAACCACAAGCCTCACCCTATGTCCCATGTGCTCATCATTTGGTGTAATTGCTTTTGTCAATGTACATTTTTATATGGCACCAACATTTGTCACTCTGCAATTTCTTGGTGCACTGCTCAAAATATATTTCCAATAAAGAATAAAGTTTAACAGTTTTAATAAACTGGAAGTATTCTGTGCATTACAAATCAAAAAAATTGCATTGAACAGAGAACTAATTAATTACACAATTTTCAGAATATTTTTATTGTTGCTCCTGAGTATACATTGTTTAAAAACATTTTTTAATTGAAAATCTTGTGAGAAAAAATCATTGGTATTTATTAATTCACACACCAAAGCTAACAATCAGCTTGATTTTTCTTCTTAAAGACTATTTCATTTTACTGATTGTATGCTCTTTTTAAAGGTAAAATGGTAATTTAATGTTTCTATTTAATGTCTAATGTAACACTTGAGGGTACAGTAAAGTGCCTTCATTTAACATGTAATGTACAGATAATACATTTTATCCAGATCAGTTGGGAATTATTGTACATGCCCTTGGAAGCAGACACCACATAGCATGGCAAAAATTATACATATCAGGCTTCAGTTGGTATTTCCTCAAGCTACATGGCTACCATTTACAGTTACTTGAAACTTTACATTTTTAAATTTTTTAGCATGTTTTAGTTAAGGCAAAAGAACATTATGGATATTTAATTAGGTGCTTTTGCTGGTACTAGGAAAATTATGGCAAGTATAAATATAATCCAAGGAATATAATAATTACAGATTACAAAAGTGATGAGTTGAGAGGGGATACTGCACTCTTTGCAGCTATTTCTTACTAATTTTTATAAGAAATTGATACTTTGGACTAATAGACTGGAGTTCAAAGCAATACTTTTCCATTTCCATTCCCTTTTCATTCTATTTAGATAATGTTCATGTCTGCCCACAAAATATCAGGAAAATAACCCCTGTTCATAGCAAAAGATGGGTAAAGTTCCTCATAAACGCAAAAAAGAGAGAATGTTATGCTTACAGTAAGAACGTTTCATTCATGCAAATGTGACAAGACTGTGGGTATTAGAGGTTAGAAGACACTGTCATAAATGGTATGTAAGGAGCAAAACCTCCTTCCAGGGGCTTTCAAGATTAAGGAAGAAAGTGAAACCATAGTATTAAAAATACTATAATATGTTAAAGAGAAAGTGGTCTTTTCTTAGAAAAAAAGGAAAGGCTATAGAGGATCAACAAGAGACTAAAATAAATCCTGGTCATCAGGTGTTGCCACAGAGTCCCAAATTGGAAAAACGTGGGGTACAGTGCCCATTTAATAACTAAGGTACATAAGTGCCTGATTGCTACAAGCTAGCACTTGACCTCTAACTATATGGGTGTGAAGTTCCTTTAATAAGATGGAACATTTAAAAACCTGTATGGAGATCAGGCCCTTAAAAGGACTATTGAGGCTTCAGGAGTAAAAGGATACTGAAGCCTGCCTGTGACCAAATCAGTGATTCTAAAGCTTGTGTGGAAGTGACTCTGGGAAGAGTTTAAGCCAACTCAGGTCAAAGAGTCAATTAACAACTGACAAACCATAGATTTCAGTACTCCGGATGCAAAGTTATTGTAAAATATACAATTTCATTCCAGACACAGGTGCAGGCTTATTAAAGTCTCAACAAATGCACTGAATAAGACAATAATCAGTACGTACCATTAACTTAATTTACAGTATATTTACAAGAAACACATTGTAGCTGAAAAATTCATAATTAAAATACTTATTATACAGCTGTTGCCTTTTCAAAGACAAAGTATACGCAAGGTATTCACCATAATGCATAAAACAAACAAACATTTTTCTTAAAAGACAAAGATCAGTTACTTTTTTCTAGTGTAATTAAGAGTGTTCTTTGCTGCCATTCATATCTATTAAATATGTTATATATTATTAAAGGTATAGGGAGTTTTTTTCCACATATAAACATTGAAGTTACATTTAAGGGAAAAGGACACAGTGTATTAAAGCTATATAAAGACATACTGATCTAATTCAGGTCAAGATCCCTCAATAGCTATGCAGTCTTTTTTTAGCTAACTTTTTACTATTTTTATACCTACCTTTTTAAAATATATTAATATTACTATTATTATTATTATTTGTCACATTTTGGGGAAGTCATCTGTATTAACATTAGTCAAAGCAAAAATAAATAAAATTATTTTAGACAATGAACATAGCTCTCTTTTTAGTAACATTTAAATATAACTTTTATCATTTAATTTTCTATACATTGATAATTTTCTTATTTTTGTTTTATAATTGGTCGTCCATAATCTAAGAATTATGGGCTTCAGTTTAAGCCTGAAATCTAGAGATATGATTTTTTGGTGACTTCAGACTGGCCTGGTTTAAATATGTATGCACATAGACTGGCATTTTTCTAAGATTTTTTTCCTGGTTTATATCTGGTGTGGCTTGTGTAGGCTCTAGTTTACCATGATCCTAAATTTAGATTAAGTACTTTCTGAATGATTAAAAAAATTAAGATCATCCTACTTTTTACCATAAGACTGTGGAATGAAAAAACATTTGCAACCTCTGATTGTCTTAGTTATTATTCTGTCCTTTTTTGAAACTCCACAGATCTACTGTATCTCAACCTTCTCATTTCTGCCACATCTAACTTCTCCTGTGATCCCTTTATTGCCAATGTCTCAGCTCCATACATCATTGCTGGTCTTACCACCATCCTAAAATCTTTGCCTTAATTCTTTGATGACACTATACTCCTGAAACCTTCTTCCAATTGTTCCATTCACACTGCACTCTACTGGTTATCCCTGCATCAAATTTTTCCATCTTGGGCTACCACTGATCCTAGATAATTAAATATATCCACTCTTTTCAATAGCGG
The DNA here is from genome assembly GCA_026402145.1 of Polypterus bichir lapradei. Lineage (NCBI taxonomy): Eukaryota > Metazoa > Chordata > Cladistia > Polypteriformes > Polypteridae > Polypterus > Polypterus bichir. The sequence continues at coordinate 30,702,982 of JANRMT010062791.1, forward strand.
TCAGTTCATGTTCCTGATCATCATTAAACCTCATATATTCTGTCTTCTTCAATTCTTCTTTATCTTCAATTCTCTATATTCCAACACCCTTCTTCATTCTTACTTCCTCTCCACTTCTTTGTATCTGGTGCTACACAACAGAAAGTCATCAGCAAAAAGCATGCACCAGGGAAATTGGTCTTTTATCTCATGGCTCAACACATCCATAATAGTGATGTTCAAAATGATTCTTTTTAGTGATTTGGTCCATTTTGTTCAGTTCACCAAAATTATTCAAATTTTTAAATCACTGATTTGGTCTTTTCAAAAACAACAATAAGCTTTGCTAGTTTAAATTAAGTACATGTAACTTATTTGCATTTGATCAATTGATCATTTTTCAGTCAATTTATGATCCTTTTCTTAGATGTTTGCTTAACAAAGCAGCACTTTATACTCACTCATAAAATGGCTGAAAGAAGGGTTATTGAAAAACTCATTGAAAAGTAGTTTGTATGTTACATATAAAATCAATTGATGACACACAGGCATTGATAATGATTCTTAAATGTCGTTTTTAATAACTTTAAAATCATGTCAGTTTTCTCATTAGGTTCTCTCCAAAAAAAAAACAAAATACCTTTTTTTAAGAACTTCCTTTTTTCTTCTAAAATCCCACCTACTAACATTCTACTGGAAATTACCAACAACAGGAATGTCAATCAACATCAATATAAATTTAACTTATTACTGAACATAAAAATACACAACACCACATACAGTATTTTTGTCTTAAAGTTGCTTGTTACCCTCCAAGAGTCGTTGATTTTGGAAAACTCCTGTCTGATGAGGAAACAAAATGTAAATCAAATGCATCTGTAAAAAACAGTAAACATATTATAGTGGAAATATATTGACATAAATTGCTTGAACATCACAAATGTGAAATAAAAGCAAAGTCTTTCCTTTTTTATGCCTACAAATTAAATTATTAAAAAATAAGGATTTACCTTTTGGGGTGGGAGGTACAGTATTGTTAATGTGTTTTATTATTGCATTGTTGAAAGTTGAAATGTTTATTTAGTACTAATATTAAAATCAGTGTATTTGTATTTTCTACATGCAATTCCTCAAAACCTCATTATCCACCCTGAAATTTCACAACGCCTTATGATCCAGCTTGGGGGTACTAACCAAACCTAACCCTAGCCATTTTTTCGAGCCTCTCCACACTATGTTTATTAGGCAGCAGTCACATGAAGGCAGTGCCAACAAATAAATTTAGATCTCTGATAGTGAACTTTTAAAATAACCCAGAGCTTCCCTTCTAGATTTTCTAGTTTTGGTGATTTTTGACCTTGCTTCTTCTGGATTTGTAAGTTCAGTCTTGTAGTTTAGTTCTTGCTGAGATCTTCAATTTCTGTGTTTTTTTTTTAGATTCTGCTATAAGGACTGCATCGCTCTTGTTTTTTCTTGCAATTTTTTAAATTTTCCACAGCTTACCTATTGATCTGTTTACACTATTTTTGGATTTGTAATTTTACCACACTCCTTGATGCCCTCCATTATTCTCATTTTATAGGGATGGGACCACCATCAGAATTATCCTTCTTAAGTGTGGTGCCACCTTTGAGCACCATAATGAACTACTTTTTGATTATGTGTTGGTGCTTTGGATAGAACTGCTTTTCTTTTGAGACGTTTGTAGGGAATTATGGAGTTTTGAAAAATATTTTTTATATTTAGTATAGGGCTTCAAGCATTGTATTTTAGCTCTGATAATTTACTCTTTTCCTTGTTTTTATTACTTTAAAACCGCAAAAAAAGCCTTGCAGAACTCAAAATGTAAATTAAATAAACTTATGCAATGACTAAATGAAATCAAGAATCCAAAATTCAATTATAAAGAACACAAAATTTTAAAAAAATCACTAAACACTGATAGTCATTAAACAGAAGAAATAAATTAGCAAACTTAATTATAATAGCAAAATAAACAAAAAGCTACAGCACATAGCAACAAGAAGAAAAAAAGAATAAAGGGCAAAAAAATGTAAAAAATGTAGAGTCCCATGGAAATTTTGCATTTGACTTGATACCATTGCCTCATTTATCAATGTTATGGTTCTTGATTACACATCTTTCTGCTGCAACCTACCTCTGTATGTGTTCCTTTGGGACAGAACTGCCCAAAGCATTTGGCCCAGAAGTACAGTATGTCACCAGGCAGTTATATACACTCACTCTTACCAGCCAAGCCATCAACAAGCACTGTGATTAACCCAAAGAATTGAATCTGGATCCATATTAAGATCTATCCATCCACCTGTCAAACTCACTTATTCAGAGCTGCAGGGAAGCTGGAGCCTATCTCAGTAAGCATTGGGTATAAGGCAGAAACAATAACTGGACAGGGAAACAGCTCATCACAGGGTGCACACACAAACACACACACACAGACTGTATATAAGGAGACAACCCACCTAACTTGTGAACACAATTAGAATCTGTAAAGTAAGTCCACATAGGAAGCACCTGGGATGTGAACTGTGGTCTAATGTGTTGATCATGTTTCCGTCTTACATACTAATTAATGATGCTACACAACATGAAGTCCTACTTACATGGTAGCAGTGGAGTACCACTGATGACAATATGACCACTGCCTAGAAAAAATGCTCATATCTGTAGTATAAAATATTGCTTGGCAACCAAGGAGTTACTAAGAGCAGAAGGACTATGGTTATTGCATTGCATTTAGTAATAGCCTGACATAAGCTCTCAAAAAATGCCCTCTTTAGCTTAGGGAGATCCATGTACATGCCAACATGGGTAAACATAGGTGATGATCCTTCTTGATATGAGAAGAAACTTAGCATGGAATTTTCAAAAATACACCCATGTTCTAGAGAAGTTGAGCTTCACTTGGAGAGATCCAGCACTATGCCCTTGACGAAACAATATGGATGTTTTTTGCCACACTCACATGATTGTACTATAAACAGAACAGGGTATGCTTCCTCTGTCTGCATCCATTCAGTTTTGGATTATAAATCTCCTTAAGGGAGGTTCCACTTGTTTGAAGAACACATGGCATTCTTGTTACTTTTTAATGATTATTATACATACTTATAATGCATTTTATTTATATAGCACCTTTCTGATGTTGCAAATAAACTCTTGTTGACCAGATAACAAGCTTAAAAATTGTTTTCTTGGGTGGCCAAAGACTTTTGCTTAGTGCTATAGTTCAGGATTTCAGTATGTACACAAACACAAATCCACATGCACATATAATTATATTATATTACGTATAATATAATTCTGATTTAAAATTATTATCCACTGAGAAAAAAGTATTGAAATTATCAAGGATTATCAAGTCCTCTCCTTAATGTGCATGTTTCTCATAATGATGCGTATTGCAATCTGCAGTAAAATCTCTAAGACTAAGTGGAAAAGATTGCTCATTAGAAATTTAAAAATAATAAGGCATGGGGTGGCAAGTGAAAATGGGAATTTAATGCACACCATTGGGGTGGGTTGCTTAGATAAAACCCTCAGGCACTGCATTTTAGTTTTAGCAGCATCCCACTCCTCGGGTGGGCATTACATTCTCATGAGACAATCTACCTCATATGTTATCCTTTATGTTATTTATTACAGCCCTTGTACTGTATAGATTTTTCCATTGCTTGTAAGTACTTTCTCAGACTCTTTAAATAAAACCGTTCCCTGAAGCTTAAAGGGCACTGTACAGCAATATAGCATAAAAAAAAGTTTCAAACATGCACTGCATTCAATGAAATAGTATAATATCTAAATAAATAATCTTTCTTTGGTCTTAATTTGTATTCAACATCAATTAAAATTTTCTTCAGGAATGCACTAAAATAAAACTGATTTAAAAAAATTGGCACTTGCTATCTTTAAAAACTTAGTATACAGAACAGAGTTGCAGTAATAGAATGAAAGTTTGTCTTCATGAACACACACACTGTCATTGTACAGTATGTCTCCATAACAAATTTAGTTATGTTATGTATATATGAAAAACATATCCTATTTACTTCCAGCAAAAAACATGCGATAATAAAATCAAATCCACAAAGAAAATATTGTCAGACTACACATATTATCTATACCTTTATAAAATACTAAAAAGTTCACCTCATATATATTCATTCACTCTTTTGACAATTAATACATATACTTGTGAAATAATTAAAGAGATTATAACTTGACAAATATAAATAAGCCTAAAGTACTGTACATAATTTAAATTGAGATGGATGCTTTTTCAACCATATGTTCAACACTCATTAAAGTTGTTTGTTTTTATTAAATATGTTGTTTAACTGGAAAACATTGTTAATTGTATTATCTAGCGATAAATAAATACATGATTTAGGTTGATGTCAATCTTGCCAATGTAAATTATAATGTAAATTATGTCTTTATAGGGTTATATTTTTTATCTTTCTTATGATAGCTAGATAAATAGTTAAAAGTTTAACAATAATAACAATGAAAAAAAGGAAAAATTTGAAACTTTTAAAGGAGTTAAAAGTTTAGCTTCTGTAAGGTAACAAATGATGTGACAGGAATTTTGCTTCCAAAATGTGCAGTCTTAAAACCTGATAACATGCCTGAAATTATTTTCCACAATTTTAATGAAAATGGGAGTGGCATGGTGGCAGCCGGTTCAATGTTTTGGTCACCCTCTCCTTGTTTGCTGAACTCTGGGTACTCTGATCGTCCTCAGGTATTCCCAAAGACATGCAGGTTAGGTTTATTGAGACTCCAGATTGGCCCTGTGTATGTAGGCCCCATCCAGTACTGTTTCCTGCTATGTGCACAATAGCGATAGGATAGAGTCTGGCCCACCATGAAACCCAAACCGGGTTAAGAGGGTTTGATAGTACTGTGCTATGAATCAGAGTGGAAGACTCTACCATTTAAGTTTGTCTTTTACTTTTTTCTTTGCAAAACACATCAAAGTAAATGAAGCTGACTGCTAAACCATGTTTTCATGCCCCCAACATAGTAACATCAAATACATTATTTTTTGTTGCTCTCTTGCTCTCTTTATTTCTAAAAAGCATGGATTCCTCCCCTTCATCCTTGGTCCTCATTTATAAAACTTTCTGGAGCATTTGAGCACAAAAATATGTGCATAAAATGCTTACTTCAAAAAAAACAAAAACATTTATAAAACCTGTTGTACACACATTCTACACAATTTACCCTTATAAACCTCAATCACATTGTAAATGTGCATTTGTGTAGAAGTATTGACACTAATCAACCTCATAAATTTGCAATCACAATGCTGCAGACATTCATTGACTGGTAAAGCAGCCTTCCTTCCTGACGTGTTCAGACCCTGCCTACCTGCATTCAAGAGCATCTGCCTGTGCTCCACAACTGAACATGAAATATCATGCACAACATTATAGTGCCTATCCTTTGCCTTCTCTGGTCTGGAAAAGTGCCAACATCTGTGCAAATAGCCGCAATTTCCAGCACGTGTAATGACATGATTGCTGATACAACAAATAGTACAGAACATATAAAAAACTGAGGTTTGCTAAAGTTAGTTTACCTCAGAATAAATGGAACACGGCTTGACCCAGGCCATAGAGACATGATGTTTGTCAGCCTCATCTTTGTATCACATATGACTTGTACATTAATGGAGCGTAACAGCTTATAGTGAACAAAAGCAGTTCCATTCTCACTAGATTCCCTTATGGCAAAATGAGTGCAGTAAAGAGAATCAATTGTGTTAGGAGAATCAGAAACTGCTGCAAATTACCTTTTTATGTTGGCAAAAATATGCTACAGTATGTTTAATGTATGTACACCCATACCATACAAAAACTGAATGCACCTCAACAGCCAGCTAATGGCTTTCAGCACAGCGGGCAGACTGGAAAGAAGCTTGGGTGAGATATTCCTGATATGTCGGCCATTTCCTTAAGAAGTGTTAGCAGATGTAAATTGACAAAAAAAAAAAAAAGTTCTCTAGTGAAAATGTGCAGCATGGGCCATCCTTAAAGGGAACTGAAAAACAGTCTGTACATCTTATTCAACACTTTTGAGGCTGAATATGTTTGTGATGTTAACAGCTCAGTAATATGAATTATTATTATAATTCATATCCCTGAGTTGTTATAATGCATCGTATTATATTATAATATTATAATATGTGCAAGTCGGCATTTAGCTGGTCTGGCTGTATTTCCCTGCTTGATCATGGATGTCATAATTTCCCATTTTCTCTGAGATATTGAATACGCATGGGATCGAGTTGCCAGAAACATGTGCATGTTCCCCTTCAAGTTTTCTTTTATAAATCTCGATGATTGTGTGGGAAGTTGCTTGCACTCATTTTGAGTCTCTTTTTGTGCATATACAAGCTTTATAAATGAGGCCACTGGCCTTCAACCCTTGAACCAGTGTTCAGTATTCTTTGAAGGTGTCAGTCTATTTTGTGGCTTCTGGGCTGCCCATTCCCTAAAAAAAAACAATGACCCTCCTCTCAAAGGGTGGAGGTGAGCTAATAGTAAAGCAGGAAACAACTGGCTTCAGTACAGCCCTCTTGGACATTGTCCTTTAATGGACAACCTGACCACTGTTTCACCATCAAGTGGCTCTGTGCTGGCACCTGTCACCCAGAAGATAATGGCCTTTTGCAGTCCTCCATGGCTTTTCTTTCATTATCCATGATACCTATTGGATTTTTACCCCTCTTGAATCTAAGGGAAACATCAAATATTTCCTAGGGTGTAACCTCCTATTGCTGGTCCTTCTGTTTACCTGCCTTTTCCCCAAACTCTTCCTATTCTGTTCTGAGGCTTGGCAATGTTTGTGGGCATTACTTACATGCTGGGGACATTAAAAGGGAAATGTAGAATAGTGGATTCATTTTCACCTTTGCATTCTTGCCTTTGTGACAGCCACTGAGTAATGTTCAATTTGATCCACTTTTATGAAATTCTTGGGCCATGCTGTGTTTTTAGATTCACTCAGGGGTTTGTATAGCAATTTTGAGTGTTGTGGGATTCTGTTTGTGTTGTCCTTCTTCATAATGCTTTTCTGTATCTTTTACCTTTTCTATCTGTGGATTCTGTTTTTTGGATTATGAACTTGTTTACATAAACCATTTTAACTTTCAATATGCCTAGTTCATCATGAGCTCACCTAGATCCACATTCCACTCCAGGTTCACGCAGCTGGTCGGGGTTTACAGGGAGACATGCAGTGGTAGGCCACACAGGTTGGCATTTTCATGAGGAGGGCTGTTGTGAGGAGGCTGTGCTACAGGTCCTGTCATTTATGTGGCCGTGTATAGGTGTCATGTGCTTGACATTTCCAGAGTACAACATGTGTCAAAGTCTACTGCCCCTTAGTGGCCCTTGCCTTCTTGCACAGACAGAATTAAGCTTAATGTGACATTATGGGTTCAGGCAAGGGAGAGATCCTCAGTAACTCGATGAATAGGGTTGTCCCCAGTGACTGGTGCTCCTATAGTCTCTATTTGAGGAGATAGAATTCTTAGTGCTTAGAGGACACTGCACTGCAGTGGTCAGGCGCATACATTGAAGAGCTTACCAGGAAACTGTGCTCCTGCAAAGGACTGACATCCTGCCCATAAATAGTTTTGTGTATGTGGCTCTTTAATATAATATCAGGGGAACAAGGGGATACCTGGGGAGAAGCATCAAAGAGAATTACTAATTAAAATGACTGCTCCTTGCTTTAGTTAATTAAGTTTGGAGCACAGTGACGACAGCTCTTTGGCAGAAAGAAAATATAGCTGCCAGTATGGCTGTGGTGGGCCAGACAGAACTAATGGGTACTTGCTGTTTTATTCTGTGTGGGCTTTGGCTTTCCTCCCAGTGTGACCATTTGTTGTGATTATTTGTGAATAAAACATGCCTTCAAATTGGATAAATACTTGTGTGTCTGAGTTCATATTGGTTTCAAGGGACCAGATAAAGCTGCTTTTTGTGACCATTGATGTGTGCATTAACATTGTATAGCATTCTCAAATGTGCTTAAGCTAATTAAAGTCACAGGGTACCTAGTCTTATAGCAGCACCATTGGGCCCAATGCAAGAATCAATCCTTGCAGAGTGTACCAGTGCGTCTTAGCTCATTTTATATATGTAGTGCATATACCATTGCACAACGGTGTATTAGTTAGTGATTCCCTATATGTTTATGGATTCGTGTTTGACTCCCAGTATGAAGCAGTACATTCTTTTTATGGTCTTTTTCTAGGTTTTCTGGTCATTTCCCACATCTCCAAGATGTCTGTGTTGTTATAACTGGTGTCTTTAAATCTGGATGTTGGGTGTTTGCTAAAGTACACCCATCATAGACAAAAATGCCTTCAAAGGTTAGTCCCTGCCTTGTGTTCAAGGCTACCAGGATAGACAGTTATTTCTGACTCTGTAATAACATAACATAAAAATGGATGAATGGATATGTGACTCATCCTTTTATCAGAAAAATGACTAATCTTTTTTACTAAGGGTTTTTTCCATGTTTCCATCTGAGAGCAGTATCAGAATGTATACTGAATCAGAAATTATATACAGACAATGCTTCCAGCACTGACCAGGACAGAAATTCTGAAACGAGAAAATGTATTTGTCAATAAAACAGTGCTTCAATTTGTATCTTGGGGTTTGTTCCTCACAGCAGTTTGTTATTATGGCAGCCGCTGCGCCAATGAGAGCTCTAGTTTATACAGACCTACAGGCTGACTTACACAATGTGTAGTTCTTATCAGTTATGAACAAGATTTGTCTGTAGAGAAAATGTATCTCCCAACTTGGGAATTTATCCAACCAACTGCAAACAAATTGCTCCAGCTTAAGAGGCTGTTAACTTTACTGTTTCCATGAAGAAAAGACAACACTTGCATAAAAAATATTTAAATGACAGACACTGTTAAGAATAACTGAGTTTAACTTTCAAATATGTTTTTATTAGATACCTCCTACCCCATCAGATTTAATTATCCTCCAGATCTCATTAATGACACACAGTCAAAAATGTCATAAGTCAGATGGTCTGACACAAAATTTCACCTCAACACTTTTGAAAACTTCCCTGTTAAGCATTAAGTAGTTTCTGTTCTTAAACCACCCTCTTTGTGGTATAATCTTTTTACAATGTGTTATAACAGCGCAATAAATCTGTTAGCTTAAAATCTAATCTCCCTGGCCTTTTCCAGAAATCATCATAAAATTTCAAGAGTCCCCTTAATGGCACCATTGAGGTGAAATTGTTTAATCTGCTGTAAGGTGAAAGGTCAGCAAATGAATTTTTAAAAATCAATCAACTTGACGGGCAATAGAGAAAACTGTAATAGATAAAATGAGAGGGAAAAGGGCACTGTCTTTTTCTCATAGGTCAATAGCAGCCAAGAGAGTCACTCATCCACTTTTCTTTCACTGTGTCTCTCGTTTCCCATTTAATATGGACACCCAATTAATACTTCAGCTTCTTGGACAACCTCATTTAAAGTGAATTATGGCAATTTCTCTCCTTCTTCGAAATGAAAGCGATCACAATACATCATAGCATTGTTCGAATTAACACTAATTGATTCAGGTTGCAGAGGCAGTGATGGGCCGCTTATACAATCTAGACCTTATTGGGTCCTGGAAGGGATAGCAGGAATATTAGATTCCTGGGTCCGTTGTTATGGTGATAGGAGTCATGTGACCTCTTTCTGAGTTGGTTGTAAGGTTCTATTGCCAGCCCCAGTGGGGTCTTCAGTAAACTGAACTGATGTCCAAACATCATTACATGGTCCTCTGATATTAAAGAAGGGGATCAGTACTTTATTGCAAGCAACAAGGATTTGTCATTGTACCTTTGTTATCCAATTTGCAACTGCTAATGTGACTGTGGCCTGCAGGCAAAAAAAAGCAACTACTAAAAAAAAAACACCTTTATTACACAAGTTGTCTGGGTACATCTTGTACGTTGTGTATGCAGTGTCTTCTTTTACATAAAACACTCAAGTGTTTTTTTAAAACAAGGGAAACAGACATATGCTATAGTCATTAATGCACTGAGTAGATACTAGGAAAAAAATAATAAAACCACCCACACAAGCCTGTTAAAATTTACAATGAAGAAAACGTTCTCTGCATAATTATAAATAGCAGGCTTACAAAATTAAGGGAAGGATGTTTTATTTGTTAGAGTTGAAGAGAAAAAAAAGCATATTTCTTTTGTATTTTATGATCAACTACATTTTATGACGTTCACAGCGGCAATATGCAGCACCTGTTTTGGTTTAATTACAAGCATCAGTACTTGTTAAGGCAATATTCAGTACTGGGTTCACTTACTATTTAAATAAAAGACATTTGAAATTGTAAGAACTGAGAGAGAAAAATGCTTTTAATGCTTTGTTTTGCTCACTCAGTGAAGATAATGACTTTCAAGATTCTGAAGTATTACAGATAGAACAATTTATTGAACGTAGTCTTAGCTGTTCAAACGAAAAAAAATCTTTTGCAAGTGCTAAATCAGACTGCTTACAGTTATAAAGCGTACGTTTTTTATTTTCATGCTTCACCGTAAATTGCAACCACCTACTCACTCTCATTCACGCCTTCCCTGTGCTTTATTGCATAAGTAATTGCCCTGGCTTAAGTTTATTTTGTGTTTATTTAATAGTTTTGTTTTTTTATTATTATTTCTCAAATCTTTTTATTTTTTTGTAAATTTTGTTAATTATTTTATTTATTATTTACCATTTACATATTTGGGCACATTTTCTAGCATTCCTGGTGTTTTGTGGGACAGCTTCTATGGACGTAGCTCTAGAGATCCCTGTATTCTTTATACACCAACTGTTTTCCCATACGTGACAAAAATGACCCATGAGCTCCAATCAAATATGCTACCATGAAAGTTCCTGAAGAAGATGAACCTCGTATCACACAGTGTGCAACACCTTTTTTCATTCTAGAAGGAAACATACATTACTGCTTTGGAAACTCTTTCTGCTTGTTCAAAGGATAACATGCCTGTTTTCATTTTGGTTCCTCTTTTTAAAACTGTTGATCCTACCTGATTTTAACACATTATAGGGAATGTCTCATCTTTTTGTTAGGGTATACTTTTGCCAAAGCCATTTGTTTCTTTTTTTTGCATCCTGTTTGGTTTTTTTTTCATTCTGATCTGTGATATTATGATTGCATATTCTTTCATAAAGCTATGCATTATTCATATTTTTTGTTAAATCAGCCAACATGGTGACACAGTGGTTAGCACTCCTCTGGCTGCTACCGGGACCTTTAGTTTATACCTATTACTGTCTCTGTTAAGTTTGCATGTTCTTTCTCCACTTCCATGGATTTTACTTAGGTACTTCTGTTTACTTCCCTATCCATCCAGATGACAGGCCAACTCATACATGCAGAAAAAGTTACTAAATATACTGTCACCATTCGGCAGGAATGGCAGCAACTTGATGCTGTGGCGGGAAACCGGAACTCTTGCACGGCCAGAATGCCCAGAGTGTGGAAGGACTGGAGGAGAGATTATTTTTGGGACAGTTTCTCCCCCAGGCCGATAGAGGGTGCTCCCCCTGGTTTCCAGCAGAGCCATGGGTCATGAGCATGGGAGCTCAACCCTGTTGGAACCTGTGGCCACCACCAGGGGGGGCGCATGGTGTAGCCGGGAAGAAGCTCGTTAGGCACTTGGAGTCCTTCCAGGTGCCCTATAAAAAGGGGCCAGTCCCACCAATCAGGAGCCGGAGTCTGGAGGTGGAGGACAGAGTTTGTGAGGAGAGGAGTGGATGTGGCAGAAGAGAAAGAAAAGGACTGAGCAATGCTGGTGATCTGTGAACTGTGTACTGTGAGAAGAAGATAAAAAGCATGTGTTTTGGGACTTATGTGTGTCCTGTGTTTGTCTGTAGATGGGCTGATTTCCACAATGCTTATAACTTCTGAAGCTTTTAATATTTATTGAAAATAAATTTCAGACATGATATTGTAAAATGATTTATGTACACTAATAGTACATGTAATTATATCACCTCATATCGCCTAATTTGCATGTATACATTCCCAATTAATAAAAATGCAAAACTGTTTACAGCTCATAATGTTAAGCATTAAAGTACAATATTTGTTTTTAAGACCAGGCATTCACCTGCACACCTGTACTCTGATAAGTCAACATGGGCTTCAATTGCCATCCTTGTCTTGTGTAATTAGGATGTAAGTTTCTCTAACTTGATGCTTCTGTTGCAGTAAATATCATGATCTAGTTTACTGAAGTGGCAGAATATGAATAACCTTGAAGTTAAATAAAAAGTGTAATAACCACCGATTAACTTGAATGAAAAAATTATTAGTGCAGCAACCAAAATTCCTAATCATGAGCAGTTTTATAAATTAGAGAGTCCCAAATCACACAGAGCTCTCAAAATAACCTTGAAACCTGACTAGTAATGAAAATTTTTATCAAAACAAAATTTGTTTTTACAAACATATTCTGAAACAAAAATAAGCTCCAAAGAGCAGAAAAGGCACATAAGACAATGTCTTTAAAAGGCAGTCCCAAAAGCGAAAAATCCAAAATCCAACAGGCGAAGTGAAAAAACAAGGTAACAGGTACAAAAAATCTAGTAAATCACAAAAAGCATAATAGAAATAATCACTAGAGGAACTCGCCACCACCACAAACACATTCAGAATGGGTTGCAAGGGACTGTGAGTTGTTCTCAGCCTTTATAGTGCAGTCCCTTGACAGAGATTGTCAGATCCCCCACCACCGGGGGACCACCAACAAAACACATGGAGCATAGAAGATAAATATGTACATAGAAACTAAGTGACCATCACAATTATCATAAAGAAAACAATCAAAAATGAACAAAAAAGACATTTGTATCTCATCCAGTTTAACAGCAGGGCCAGATAAGAACAAATCTTTCCTAAGAAGTATGGCGATATAAAGTAAGATACAAACACTTTAACACTCTGAACGCGAGGTATGAGTTAACTTGTATCTCATTGAGCTCGTCAAAGCATGACATACGAGAGAAGTCATACCTCAATATACAGCCACTATAAATGCAATAAGCTTACTGGCGAGCTTTGGTGCCGTGTCTCAATTACCTACTGTAGTGCTGTCATCTAGCGCAGGGGTCCTCAATCACGGTCCTGGAGAGCCACAGTGGCTGTAGGTTTTTGCTCCAACCCAATTGCTTAATAAGAAGCCCTTATTGCTCAAGTAACACTTCTGCTTCACTTTAGTTGTCCCACTCGTTAAGATTGTGAACCCTTATTGCTTATTTAAGTCTTAAACAGCTGTATTCTTGGTTTTTAATTGCTCCTAATTAGCAATAACATGCAAACAACAAAAGAGACAAGCATTTCTCCATTTAGCTTGTTACCATTTACACCCGTGTGCATTTATCATGTACTATTGGGTTTAATTAAATACTTGGAAGGAAAGTAAAGAGAAAAAAATGAAGGACTGAGAATTACTCATCCATTTTAGCCTTCTAATCATTTTGATGATATCCTTAGAAAGGAGAAGAAAATCTAGGATACGAGAATTACCTGACATAGCGGAGTTAAAGCACTAACAAGCCATGAAATTAAATTATTGGCAAAAATTGCTTTCTAATTAAGCAACCAGGTTAAAACAAAAACCTGCAGCCACTGCGGCTCTCCAGGACTGTGATTGAGGACCCCTGATCTAGCGGAAAGTCATAGAAATTTTTTTTTCTTAGTGAAAACAGCATGGTGAAAATAGTATTATAAATAGACAATCCATAGTTATGATATCGTGAAAAAGGTATAAAGCTGCTTATATTTTAAAACAACTAAATGTGTTGCAAGATAAATATTTTGATGATAATGACAGTGTTCAAGATAGTGTCAATCAACTGGATTATGTGGAACCTGTAGGTTCTGGCACTGATTGCATCACTGCCCCAAAGACATGTCTTCATTGTAAGACGTCTGACATGTCATGACTGTCAGGACAGCATTACATGGACATGCTGCTGCCCATTGATCACAAACAGTCGGCAACTACCAAATGTGTGGTGTGCCTCAAGCATGGACAGAGCAAATAAAAGCATTATTTCATGTGCTTCTGCAAGGTGCCATTGTTCTAGTTGTTTTGACTACTGGTCAAAATAAAGTAATTAGCAGTTTCTTTATATTTTTACTTAGTATTGCCTAATCTTATTTTTGTTTTTTTTTATAAACCTTTCTTTCTTCATCTTCTAAAGCACTTTGGGCTACACCATTTGTATGAAAATATGCTATATAAATAAATATAATTGTTTTAACAGAGTTAAAAAAAATTGTTTGTGATACATTTCTTTACATTTTTTGCAAGTTTTGGTTGAGCTTATTATTCATCATATATACTGTATACAGACCTATATAGCAGCGTCCTGGTAATAAATAGTAAATGTGTTAAAGGAGGCAAGTAAGGAATGAAGCCACGAGATCAAAATCCCACACACTTGAGCTTCGCCGTGTCTCACTCTTTCCTTGTGCTTCGTACACGTGAGTATCACCACACACTCTGACACTCACTTTGAAGCAGCAGTAAGTCCCCTTTGTCTGAGCTCTTCTAGTAAAACATGAAAGTTCTCTTTAAGTCTGACTATGAAGCTATTTTCACGCTATGCACAAATGTTTGATAAATCTTACCCTGAAACAAAAGCTGAGATCTAGCTGGCCCACTTGCTAAACAGGCAGTGAGGCAGCAAGTTTGAACACAGCTAAGCTTTCTGAGTCTGAGGTGATGACTTTAGCAGTCTTTAAAAGGCATTTCTTCTTCATGAGGCGTCTGACTTGACACGACAGGATAGCACTACATGGACAGTCTACCTGATACTATAAGGCAGAATGTTTTTTTGGGATGTGTTAGAGGCCATTTGTATTGGCAGCTACAGGGGAGATGTTACATTGAGAGCAAAAGTTGGTGTTGGTTTCTTTAAGGAGAGAACAGGTAAACATTGCAGCAGAGTGTACAGTTGTTGGACATCGTATTTCTGAATTTTTTTTATTTAATTATTTTTAAAAATTGAGCTAATTTCTTATTGGTAGTTAGGGTCATTATCCAGGGTTGTAATTGAACCCTGAAGCACTTTTCAGTTTTTATAAATGGGGTTGTTGGGCTGGGTGGGTCTACAAGGGACTTTATGGGTCGCAGTGTAAAGAAAAGGGAATTTCTAATGTTTTGGTTCAGTACTGAATTTAATCATGTTTATTCACAGTATGTGTAGCTGGTACTTTAATTTTAATTCGCATTATGTTTTTTTTTACCTTGATAAACTAATTATACCAGTAATTCTGTAGCAAGATGGTGATTCTTTTTTATTGTGTAAAGTTTTAAAATGTTCCCAGCTGCTGGCAATAAAGCAATCTGCTGTATTAACTTGCATTTGTTAAATTAATTTGGGCTTCCCTCTGGCCCAGTATTAAACATTTTAAAGGGTGTTGTAGTCAAGGTAGTAAGAAACAACTGTATATAGGATGCAGTCCTACAATTATTTTTTATGCTTTTCTCAAAACATCAATGAATGATAGAATTTATTCACAGAGGCACATTTTTTTGATTATGGTATTTACTTATTTTGCTTGCATATAGGTGAAATGATAATATGATATCCTCTCTTTTCCTACCCAATTGACTAGTATGAATGCAAGAAAACATTCTGCTCTGAGTGCAATATAAATAATCAGTTTCTGCCTTTTAAAGGTGAAGGATTTCAAATGTGACAACAGCTCCCTTCTCTGAGCTGTGCTCTGAGGTCACCTCCTCAGGCCATTCGCCTTTTATCGTTCTTCAAGCTGTACTCCATTGCACATTTTAGGATGGGGACACATTTTTCATGTGTTTACAAAAAGTTGTTACTGTATTTCAATAAGAAAGTGCACCTTATACATGTTTTAAAATATATCTAAAAAATATTTACGGTAAGCAAATTTGTTTAATGTAATTGTTTATAGGAAACAAGATCATTAAGAGCATCCTTCACATTGTGCTGCAAAACTAAAATTTGTACAGTTAAATGTTAAATGATTAAACTTCCATCCATTTTCTAACATAATTATCAAATTCATTTTTGCTGGAAAGTGAGATTTTTTTTTTTCAGAACATAATACAGAAAATAATAAGACTGGTAGGCAAACTAGAAAATGGATGGAAAATATCCAAATGTAAAACTTGAAAAGCATGCACTTTATAACCATGTTTACCATATAAGATGCTACATTAAATATTAGCTCACATTAATTATTTGCTTAGGAATATTATAAAAAGCATATGCAATGCACTTTCATTATTGAAATATGGCAATTGTTTTTGTAAACGATGAATATAGTAGAATAATGCATCGTCTTCCTAAAATCTGCTATTTCAGTTTAACAGATTAAAAAAGGTAAAATAAAGAAAACATTAAACATAAAGGAAGTAAATTAGATCATTTCACACTTAAATCATTTAGGATTTGGAAAATGCAGATTACAAATAATGTTGTGTAAGCTGTAAGACCATGAGTTGTAATAAAAATTGGAACATTCGGGTGTTTCGCAGACAAAGGTTTACAGGGGATGAACAGGATTGGCTGTCTAAAAGGTATTCCTGTCCACATTAAATGCAAAGACAGAATTTGTAGCCTGAAAAAAGAGTGACAGGTGCTCACTGTTTAATAATTGACAGATAGCAAAATGTTGGGTGGGTTAACTGGCATCATTGAGTGTATTTACATGCACACCCAAAACCAGGACAAGGTGAATAACCTGGTTAAGGCAGAAACCTGGTTGCTTATGAACCTCTGTTTACATGGATGAGTCCAATTATGGAGTTGTTCGTTGCAAAATGCTCCACTGTCACTAAACTGCGTAAAAAAGAGTTAAATGTCTGTAATCCAAAAACAAACACAGTGCTTGTGTCTGTCAAGCAGTGTGAGCATCATTACTTTTCAAAATAACCTACTTACATTACTCATTACTTGTAAAAATTACAAACAGTGCGCTACTTTTGCATCACTTTCTCTTCTTTTGTATGGAAAACTGCATATTTGACCGGGCAGCATTTATTATTAAATCCTAAATCCTTCATATGAACCTTCATGAATCTGATCAAAAAACACAGCCAAACGTGATAACTTTCTTGTGTTTTGTTAACATGTTTAGTCCTTCATGTGCTGTGAAGTATATCATATCCATTGGATTTTTTCATCCCTGACCTGAGCTATTGAAAATTTGTGGTATGAATACTCAGTTTCACATTACCATATCACACTGTCTCAAAATACTGCAAATACCTGCATTAAAACTAAACAGACAATATGTTTTTAATACCGGATTGCATACAGCACAATCTTCTGATTGAGTGTGCGATTGAACACTGCAAAGGAGCAGCATACCAGTACGTTTGCTTCTTGCCTTACACCCAGTGATGCTGGGATAATAAAATGCAGGTACTTCTCCTTCAGTAAAATAAATATGTTGTTAAGTTACTCTTTACCTTAAAAAGTAATTGGACTATGTAACACACATCACATTTAACATGTTTCCACAGCACTGCTCCTGCGATTGTACTGCTGAGCTTACTGCGTGTTCAGTTCATCAACATAAATTTAGCAATTTCTAAAATATTGACAAAGATTATTTAAACCAGGAGAAGGAATAATGTAATCACCAGATCATTTATCTCAGGAAGTTTCTCTTGTAGATGCTTCTACTGGTGGCTGTTGAAAATGTGCACAAATCAAATACATACATAGGTGAGCAGAGTCAGTGGACATGCACAGACTTCAAAATCCTTAACTGTAACTCAGTTAAGGGTTTACATGGCCAAATAGCCAGAAATTGACATGTATTAACCTGGATTCTCTCAGGCCAACAACCCAATTTCTCTAACCAGAATAAGGGTTTACATGGCATTTTAGAAACCAGGTTTCTCTGAATAACTGGGTTGTTAATGCAAGTAAATAAACTCACTGTTAAAATAGTAGTAGGGAATAGAAGGGGATTTTGTTAGAGGTCGAAGGCAGGAAATAGGATGGAGTTTTGTTAGATGTGGAAGAGGAGGGACATTTTGCTGGAGGGTGGATGACATTTTAGAAGAGGTAGGAGAGGATGAACTTTTGCCAGAGAAAGGACAGTGTTTTGTCAGATGGAGGAAGGCCTCCTAAAATGGACAAAAAGTATAAATAGCTGAGTAACTTCATGTCCATTGCAAAAAACTGTTTCCAAATCTAGACGTGACAGTGGTAACGGTCATGTAGTATTTGTAAGAGCAGAGGAGGAGGAGGAAGAAAAATGATTGTGGGAGATGTTAATATTACCGTTTTTTTTAAGTAATCATGTGCCATGTACTGTATGTCCAGAACAAAAAGCAGCTGTGTGCCAGTAACTATATGTTCAACACCCTCTGGAATGATTTGCAATCCTAAACGAAGCAGACACCATACCATGCCATTACAGCACAGACGTCATTGTGTGCTTGTATAAGTTGGTGATCATACATCAATAAACCACATGTGTGCCCAAACTTCCCCCTAAAATAAAATTATTAATGAGACATAAGCTGAACGATTTCCAACCCTTCTCTTGGCAAATTAGTTATATAGATGATATTGTTCACGCAAATGTCCAATAGCAGGTCGTTGACAAATGAAAATCATTAAACAGATCCATTTCTGCATTTGAAGTGAAATAACATCACTACTATAGCTGAGAAAGGTCAAATGTCAAAAAGTTAACTTGCCTTCCACAAGAACAAAAAGAATGCAAATATAATTACAGTCAACAGATGTAACAGCTTAAACTACAATGATAAACTAACATATCATCTTGCACAGACAAGCATGTTTTTTATTTTTTATCTCATCCTAATATATTTGTAATGCAATATTAATATTTTTAGCCTATTTCAGAAGATGTAAAGTAGTGTTGTAATGTAATATAAAACTAAAAACAGTCATTTAAAAACAGCATGATTCCCCTTGACATTCAAAGTTTCTTTAAACACTTGATGGTGCATTTGTTCTGGAAAATGTTTTGCCATTATTTAGTCATTATATTAGTATTTTTCTTGTGATTAAATAAAGAAAACTGGTATTGTGCAACTGTTTTTGTACAAAAGATACTTCATGTGAGCTATAATTAGAACAGCTGTGGTCAAGATGCATCTAATTGTGTCCTAAAATTACACTTAAAGATTGCATGCTTGTTCTGTATGTGGTCTAATATAAACAAAAAAAGTGGTAATGCATATAACTCTTTGAAAAGAAGATAATTTTAGAATTGATATTTCTGCCTCGGGTGTTCTCAAGAAACAAATGAGGATAGGTCTATTTTTCATGCTAGCTAGTAACTGAATAATAGGATGTGTTCAAACATAATTTCTGAACTTTTTATGATAATGTGCAATCATTAAAATCTTCTATGTACTTTTAAAACATATGTGTTAACACCATTACTGAAGAAAGGGAGAGAAAAACATATGATAAATGTCATGAAAGATGTAAGAATATATATAAATATATACTGTACTGTATATGAAAATATATGTACAGTAATACAAGAATACCTAGAGCCAAAAGGAGTGTTAGGGAACTAGCGGGATCCCATATAATCCAAAGGAAAGGTAGGAAAATTGGCAAAAATAAATAACACATGAGGGTGCCTTAAACAAGAAAAGAAAGCTGTGCTACTGAGTGTTCCACCTCCGTCACTGGTAGTCAACAAATTAACTGCCTGCTTCCAGTCTCAGTTGGTTTTGTATTTCCAGAAGGGGCAGATCCTAATGATGTTGACCCAGAAATGAAGTCACTCACCTTCTGTTCAAGGTTCTCCTAACTGTGGTTGGAAAAAGGTAAATTAGTTGTGGTGTTTTGGCAGCCATTTTAAATTCTTGCCAGTAATTTCTCAAAGATTTCTAGGTATCACACCTACTGTAGAAGTTTTCCATGGTCTATGGGTTCATTTATTCAAAAGCCATCCAGTTTATTAATATCTCAGTAAACATTCAGTTGTGAAACCACACTAAACCAGAAAATATTCAGAGATAGCAGTCATGGTTTAATCCCAGCAAAGAATTACAGCAATTGTCGAATCCAATAGATAGATAGATAGATACCTTATTAATCCCAAGGGGAAATTCACATAATCCAGCAGCAGCATACTGATTCAAAAAAACAATATTAAATTAAAGAGTAATAAAAATACAGGTAAAAACAGACAACAACTTTGAATAATGTTAACGTTTACCCCTCCGGGTGGAATTGAAGAGTCGCATAGTGTGGGGGAGGAATGGTCTCCTCAGTCTGTCAGTGGAGCAGGGCAGTGACAGTAGTCTGTTGCTGAAGCTGCTCCTCTGCCTGGAGGTGACACTGTTCAGTGG
This sequence comes from Polypterus bichir lapradei, assembly GCA_026402145.1. Classification (NCBI taxonomy): domain Eukaryota; kingdom Metazoa; phylum Chordata; class Cladistia; order Polypteriformes; family Polypteridae; genus Polypterus; species Polypterus bichir. Next base: position 30,723,391 of record JANRMT010062791.1, read on the forward strand.
ATGCAGTGGATTCTCCATGAGTGACAGGAGCCTGCTCAGCACCCATCGCTCTAGCATGGATGTCAACCTCCATGCCTACAATAGAGCCTGCCTTCTTCACCAGTTTGTCCAGGCGTGAGACGTCGTTTTTCTTTATGCTGCCTCCCCAGCACACCACTGCGTAGAAGAGGGCACTCGCCACAACCATCTGGTAGAACATCTGCAGCATCTTATTGCAGATGTTGAAGGACGACAACTTTCTAAGGAAGTATAGTCGGCTCTGACCTTTCTTACACAGAGCATCAGTATTGACAGTCCAGTCCAATTTATCATCCAGCTGCACTCCCAGATATTTATAGGTCTGTACCCTCTGCACACAGTCTCTTCTGATGATCACGGGGTCCATGAGGGGCCTGGGCCTCCTAAAATCCACCACCAGTTCCTTGGTCTTGCTGGTGTTCAGGTGTAAGTGGTTTGAGTCGCACCATTTAACAAAGTCCTTGATTAGCTTCCTGTACTCCTCCTCCTGCCCGCTCCTGATGCAGCCCACAATAGCAGCGTCGTCAGCGAACTTTTGCATGTGGCAGGACTCCGAGTTGTATTGGAAGTCTGATGTATATAGGCTGAACAGGACCGGAGAAACTGTGTTGCTGACCACAATGTCAGACCTGCAGTTCCCGAGATGCACATACTGAGGTCTGTCTGTAAGATAGTTACGATCCATGCCACCAGGTGTGAATCTACTCCCATCTCTGTCAGCTTGTCCCTAAGGAGCAGAGGTTGGATGGTGTTGACTTCTAAAGAAGTCCAAAAACATAATTCTTACAGCACCACTGCCTCTGTCCAAGTAGGAGAGGGATCGGTGTAGCATATAGATGATGGTATTCTCCTCCCCCACCTTCTCCTGGTATGCGAACTGCAGAGGGTCGAGGGCACGGCGGACCTGTGGCCTCAGGTGGTGAAGCAGCAGCCGCTCCATGGTCTTCATCACATGTGACATCAGAGCGACAGGCCGGAAGTCATTCAGCTCACTAGGACGTGATACCTTTGGGACTGGGGTGATACAAGATGTTTTCCAAAGCCTCGGGATTCTCCACTGTTCCCGGCTCAGGTTGAAGATACACTGTAGAGGACTCCCCAGTTCCAGCTTACATGCCTTCAGCAGTCATGGTAATACTCCATCTGGACCCGCTGCTTTGCCTGCACAAAGTCTTCTCAGCTCTCTGCTCACCTGCGCTGCTGCAATTGTGGGTGGGAATGTCTCTCCTATGCTGGTATCAGCAGAAGGATGGCTGGAGGATGCAGTACTCTGAGGTGAGAGTGGGTTAGGGAGGTCAAACCTGTTAAACAAGTTGTTCATTTGATTTGCTCTCTCCACGTCTCTCTCGATGGTAGCACCCCGCTTCGAGCTGCAGCCAGTGATGATCTTCATCCCATCCCACACTTCCTTTATGCTGTTATTCTGCAACTTCTGCTTCAGCTTTCTCCTGTACTGCTCCTTCGTCGCCCTAAGCTGGACTCAGAGTTCCTTCTGCACGCGCTTGACCTCATGCTGATCACCACTTTTAAAAGACCTTTTCTTCTGGTTCAAAAGGCCCTTGATGTCACTTGTAATCCATGGCTTGTTGTTAGCATAGCAGCATACTGTTCTTACTTGAACTACTATGTCCATACAGAAGTTGATGTAATCAGTAGTGCAGTCAACAGCCTCCTCAATGTTCTCACTATGTGATCCTTGCAGGATATCCCAGTCCGTAGTTCCAAAGCAGTCTCTCAGAGCCTGCTCTGTCTCAAGGATATCGCGCATTAGTCGAGGTACGGCTGCAATTCTTGAGAGACGATCTACCAGAAATTATTGCAGGGACGCGAGTTCGAATCCTGCTCAAGGCACATTGCCGTATTGGGGAAAAAAAAAGCTTTCTCTTCAACGAACGGTGCTTTGAATCCTACATTGCCGTTGTAGTTTGTTTATTTTTCTTTTTTGATTAAACGAAAACTGTTTAGTGAATGATTTGTCAAGGAACACACAGACAACAAGCAAAGTTAAAAATCACACTTAAACAAACTGCCTGCCCATTCTATTGAATCATAATTATAACAAATAATAATGCATTTCACTTCCTTATATAGTGCCTTTACTATGGTCTGAGACGGCTGCACAGATAATCAAGAAGGATACAATAAAAATGAAAGCACAATAAGAATGAAGAAATAATAGTGCACAGCTTTGTGTTTGTATGTATTTATAATATTTGGGAAGTAATATATTCTAGTTGATGCTGACAATTAATTTGAAGTAGGTAAAAATAAATATTTGGAAATATTGCAAAGGGAAATGTTTATATACTTAGCGCAAAATAACTATATGTGTTCTAGTAAACAGCATACACACCACTTATATATATAGCATTGCCTGAGTATTAAAGGTGTAGGTCTACTTTATAAGCATAATTTATAACATCAATGTTAATATAGAGTATTATTATTATTATTCTATATTGGCCTTGATATGAACGATTTGTGAAATTAGTGTTAAGTATTAAAAAAAAGCATACCAGTCTCTTGTTTTTACAGGTACATATATACACAGTATATGTATAATTTTTACTGCAGTAATTCATGAACAATTATTGGTCTTTATATACCAGAAAGACTTTCCAAGGGTCTTTTGTAGGAAATATGTACACATAGTTGATTTATCATTTTCAGTTAAAAATGAACTCGCCCAAACAATTCAGTTTAAAGTTTTTAAATTGGCAAAGATAAAGTCAAGAAAAAAAAACTTTTCACTTTCTATGATTTGTATTTTTATAATTATAGAGCATTTCATATTATTATTTTTAAAGCTCACTCTATAAAATTGAACTGATTA
>JANRMT010062791.1:30728053-30741635 GCA_026402145.1 Polypterus bichir lapradei
TATCTATCTATCTATCTATCTATCTATCTATCTATCTATCTATCTATCTATCTATCTATCTATCTATCTACACAAATATACCTAGGAATAGATGGAAAGGGCATAAAGTAGGTAAAAAATTAAAACACCCACATATGAGTACAAAAAAATATTTCACACTGTTTATTGTAAAACAAAGACAAAAACAGAAGAAAACATGCTGCGGTCCAAAGTAGACAAAACCCCATTATTTGAGGTAAAGTTGTATGGGGGAAAAGGATGGCAGCTCTCATATGGCCAAAGAGGAAATGAGGTATACTCTATAAGACTACTATATCACTAAAAACACCTTCTGTCAATCTTGTCATGCATTCATTCGTTTTCTGTTTGAGAGTCACAGGACATAAAATTTTCAGATACGATACAAATACACTAAATGTCTCTTTCATTATTATGTCAGTCTAATTTGGTCACATGTCACATAGCAGTTGATCAGTTTTCCTTAGCTATTCCAGTAGTGCTCAGTTGAAGAAAAATCTGGCCATCTTTGTTCCACAATATACCAGTAAACTTGGTGCTGACCTGAAAAAATGAACAGTTATGGAGCTATCTGATAAAATAATCAAAGAAAAATAAGGAAAGAAGCATTTATCTGAAGAAATGCCCGTCTGATGAAAATAACTTTCATGGTCTTCTTTACTGAATCACTGCATTTAGACTATTCTAAGAATAATATTTTTGGTATTAGAGTATATTTCATACTCTTGTTTACATTAAGACACTGTACAAATGAAATTTCCATAGTTTGTGCTCAGCAGTTCTCACTCTATCTATCTATCTATCTATCTATCTATCTATCTATCTATCTATCATTTGCACACTTCAAAATGCAAACTATATATAAGTTTATGCTTTTATGTTCACCGACTTATATTTGTGTCAACACTCATTTCACACCTTAATAATGTAGAAATACTAACAGTAGTGTTAAAAAGTATTGCCTTAAAGAACCATATTAAATTACTGCTCAGGAATTCCTGGTCAAGTGGTATATAGTAACTTTGGTACAATTCTATCCATCTTTTTTGTGACTTCAGATCCTTCCCCTGAAAACTTAATGTGACATCACAAAAGACAAAGAAGAATCTGGCATGGAAGCACAGTTTAATAGGACTGGGTGGAGTAGTGGCCCCAAATCAGCACCGGCTTACAAGTTTGGAGGATGACATAGATGATGGGGGATATTTTTAATCACTGTCTTTCATCCCTTAGTATAGATGGAGCAATAATCAGAGTCTACAGTACAAGAGCACAGAGGCCTACCTCAGTTGTGAAAAGGCAGGACATGTTCTCCTGCACCATGTTAATGGTGTGGATTTAGTTTTTCTGGAAGCAGAGGTAGAGCCCAGGCAGACAAATAACAGCAAGTATCATCCATATACAGTAGGTGCACATCTGTTTGTCAGGTTCTGTGAAGATGGCAGGATGCTCCTGCATTGTTGGCAGGATAAGTCATGCAGTCATGTAGCTATGATATTGTGGAAGGTAAGACCATTTTCTGTAATTCTGTTTTTCATAACATTTGTCTACTTTATTAAGAAAGTTGATTTGTCTGAGTATGTATACCGTATGTGTTTTTGTGTGACGCATCTTTACTGGTATTCATTATTGCGAATCCTCATTTTTGGTTTGCATAACATCATTGTGATCCCCTCTAGCAATTTCACCTCCCAAAATACAGCAATAAAGATTAAGATATGTGTGAATGTGTTCACCCTGTGATAGAACAGGGACTGTTTCTGCCTTGTCCGATGCTTGTTGGAATATGCTCCTAGATAAGCAGATCAAAGAAATGGATGGATGGATGAATGGATATTACATATATTGTTAGTCTCAAAGTTCCCAGCTGCCCAAGAAAATGGTTTAGATATTAACTGCCTAAAGTGAGAGCTACTCAACAATATGTAAAGACTATGCATACTCTATACGCTGAATGATTTGAGCACATGATGCTTGATCTGTGCGGTAGTAACATCATCTCTTGTGCTCCCAGGTTCTTGATGATCAGTGTGAGGGTGGATTATTAAAACAATATTCTTCTACGTATCTTTTTTTCATCCTCACTAGGTCTCTGTTGTACATTAAAACAGAGGTACTGTTGCTAAACCAATTTTTGTGAGTAGAGGTGGTCCTCTTTTGGCTTATTTTCCACAAAGTGTAAATAACACAGATACTGCTGCTTTTTCAATTTTAGGGCTGTCAGCCATAGACATTTTTGGGAGTGGGTGAAAATCAAAAGATGCTCTGCAGCCATATTCAGATCTCTGTAAGATCTTGCTGTTGAAAAAATCATGACACAGGATTCTTTTTTTTCCTTTAAATTATTTGTGACATCCCCTAACAGAACAAATACTACTAGATTTGTCATCACTCAGTGCTGACTTGCACTGTTTAGACTTGACCTGTAAAAGTTCAAAACAGAATTGTGAATGTGAAATGAAAAAAAAGAGGTAGTGTCACTTTTCCTGCCTAAAATAATGAGGACAGGACAAAAAGATTATTATTCAGGTTTGAAAATTTGTATCACGTTTTTCACTGATACAGTGCATCCGGAAAGTATTCACAGCGCATCACTTTTTCCACATTTTGTTATGTTACAGCCTTATTCCAAAATGGATTAAATTCATTTTTTTCCTCAGAATTCTACACACAACACCCCATAATGACAACATGAAAAAAGTTTACTTGAGATTTTTGCAAATTTATTAAAAATAAAAAAATTGAGAAAGCACATGTACATACAGTAAGTATTCGCAGTCTTTGCAATGAAGCTCAAAATTGAGCCAGGTGCATCCTGTTTCCCCTGATCATCCTTGAGATGTTTCTGCAGCTTAATTGGAGTCCACCTGTGGTAAATTCATGTTTGGAGGAAACCAGGCACTGCTCATCACCAGGCCAATACCATCCCTACAGTGAAGCATGGTGGTGGCAGCATCATGCTGTGGGGATGTTTTTCAGTGGCAGGACCTGGGAGACTAGTCTGGATAAAGGGAAAGACGACTTAGCAAAGTACAGAAACATCCTGGATGAAAACCTGCTCCAGAGCACTCTTGACCTCAGACTGGGGCGATGGTTCATCTTTCAGCAGGACAACGACCCTAAGCACACAGCCAAGATATCAAAGGTCAAACCAGATCCCAGACTTGAATCCGATTGAACATCTCTGGAGAGATCATAAAATAGCTGTGCACCAACGCTTCCCATCCAACCTGATGGAGCTTGAGAGGTGCTGCAAAGAGAAATGGGCGAAACTGGCCAAGGATAGGTGTGCCAAGCTTGTGGCATCATATTCAAAAAGACTTGAGGCTGTAATTGCTGCCAAAGGTGCATTGACAAATTATTGAGCATAGGCTGTGAATACTTATGTACATGTGATTTCTCAGTTTTTTTATTTTTAATAAATTTGCAAAAACCACAAGTAAACTTTTTTCACATTGTCATTATGGGGTGTTGTGTTTAGAATTCTGAGGAAAAAATGAATTTAATCCATTTTGGAATAAGGCTGTAACATAACTAAATGTGGAAAAAGTGATGCGCTGTGAATACTTTCCGGATGCACTGTATATCATTTAACATTGTGGAAACTAGCCAGGACACAGACAGGCGGACACCGATGGTTCAATCACCAACACACGTTTATTGTACATATTTACAGTGCACACACACAACCCAGTACTCCCATACTAATCACCCACAGTTCGGGTCTCTCACAATGCCTTTCTCTCTCTTCCTGACCGCCTCCACTCCTCTCCTCCGAGCTCTGTCCTCTTCCACCCGACTCTAGTCATCGAATGGAGGGAGGCGGCCCCTTTTATATCCACCCGGATGTTCTCCAGGTGCCTCCCAATGAAATTCTGTCGGCACTCCCTGGTGTCCCTGGTCCTCTTCCTTCCAACACTTCCGGGCGTGGCAGAAGTGCTGACGACCAGGGCTCTTCATGCATTTGGGCGCCCCCTGGCAGTGACCACGGGCCCCTATAGGGTTGAGTTTCCATGCTCCTTTCCCATGGTCCCTATAGCCACCAGGGCGGTCATCTCCTTGTGGTCTGGAAGAGGCGTAATCCCTCCTTCGGTCCTTCCGGGCATCCCAGCTGGGTACCACTCCCAGCTGCTCACCACAACATGCAACTTAAATCAATTATCCTTTTTTTCCCTTGAGATCGGGGCTAATCTATCCTAAATATTAATGGAAAGGGATTTACACAGTTCTCTTTCCTTATTCCATACACTTCAAAAAGGCTACTTTGTTTTACTTATGCAATTTACCTTAAACATTGATTTGCAGAATGAAGGGTTAATGTTGCTAAGCATCAAGGAACCTAGCTTGATGTATTAGGGAATATTTGCTGCAAATGCCCCTGTTTAAGAAGATTATATAGTAAATGAGCCAGAGATTGTAAAATGCTTTAAAAGTCACTTATTTAATGATAATCATACAATGTGAAAAGTAATCAAAATGTACTTAAAACTATTTGCAACACTATTAAGCACAGCAGCAGCAACATAAGCTTTAAAACAGCAAATGATAACAGACTCAAAATAGCAGAATTTCTACCAAAGAAACTGTCTAAAGAAGAAAACCTCATTCAGTATTTTAAGAGTGCAAAAGGGCCCTTTACCAATATGATGCTGTATTTATCAAACAAAATATAAACTCATATAAAATAAAACACAACATACACATTACGACACATTCTCAGATATATGCATCCTGACCTGATCATCACTAGCAAACTGTAGATAAACCTGAAACGGGTATGGCTGTAACATCATTCCAACACGTACAGTGGATTTAGAAAGTATTCAGACCTATTCACATTCTGCACACTTTATTGTGTTGTAAATTTAATTTTAATAAATAAATTTGACTTTTTGCCAGTGAATCTATACTCAATAATCCATAATGATAAAGTGAAAATATGCTTTCAGGAACATTTGCAAATCTGTTAAATATAAAAAGTGAAATCTCTAAAACCTTTTAAAGAAACCTCTTTGGTAGCAGTTACAGCTTTGAATCTTTTCAGGCAAGTCGCTACAAACTTTGCACACCTGGAGTTGGGCTTTTATAGCTCTTTCGTCCTGTCAGGTTCTCTCAAGTTCCATTAAACTGGAAGGGAAGTATCCATAAACTGCCATCTTCACGTCTTTCCATATACTGTATGTTCTACGGGATTTAAGTGTGGGCTTTGGCAGTGCCGCTCTAGGACAGTAAGAGACTTGTCCTGAAGCTGCACCAATGTTGTTTTGGCTGCACGCTTTGGGTCATTGTCATGCTAAAAGGTGAACCATCGCCCAAGTCTGAGGTTGTGTGTACTCTGGAGAAGGTTTTCTTCAAGGAACTCTCTGTATTTGGCTGTATTTGTCCTTCCCTGAATTCTGATGTCTACCCTCCCTCCACTGAGAAGCAACCTTATTATGTAATGGTGTAGCCACCATGCTTCACGATAGGTCATAATCCATGTCTGGTCTTCACTAGGCATGGAGCTTAGATTTTTATCCAAAGAGTTGATTTTTTTTTTATCACATCAGACAAGAGAATCTTTTTCCTCATCCTCTCAAAGTCCACTAAATGCCATTTGGCAAACTGCAAATGTGAGTCATACACTCTACTATAAACTCCTGATTGATGGTACGCTGCTGATGTGATTGCCCTGAGGATCTCCCATCTCAGCAGAGGTCTTCTGAAGCTCTGTTAAAATGACCAATGGGTTCTTGGTCACCTCCCTCACCAAGGCTCTTCTTGCCTGGTTACTCAGTTTGACTGTGTGGTCAACTTTAAAAAGAGTCCTTGTGGTTCTAACCTTCTTCAATTTCACAATTATTGAGGCCTGTGCTCTTGGGAACACTCAAAGCTTTAGAAATAGTTTTATACCCTTGCCCTGATCAATGCCTTACCACAATGTGATTGTGGAGGTCTACAGAGAGATCCTTGGACTTCATGGCTTGGTTTCTGTCCTAACATGTATTGTAAATTGTGTCACTTCATATATACATAAGTGTGTGCCTTTCTAATCTATGTCCATCCAATTCAGTTTGACACAAGTGAACTCCAAAAAAGTTCTAGGCAAATCTTAAAGCTAATGAAAGTAAGCAGTATCAGGCTTACTGTGCCTGACCACAATTTGGAGTACCACAGCAGTGTGACTCAACACTTATATACAAGAGATTTCAATGTTTGATTTTTAATAAATTTGCAAACTACTCTGAAAACATGTTTTTCCTTTAACATTATAGGTTATTGAGTATAGATTGATAGGCAAAAATGGCAAATTTATCAATTTTAAATTAAAACTACAACACAATAAAGTGCGCAGCAAATAATGAGTCTGAATACTTTCTGAAGTCTCTACATATACTGTATACAAATATGCACTGGAGTTGTTTTTCTTATAGAATGGATAATACAGTAATCATGATAGTGATACTTGAGTGATTTCAACTCCCAGCTAAATAATTGTGTATAGCATGTCAGATATGTGAAAGAACAATGCAAGATAGACAGGTGACTGTTCTCATTTCTTATGGGACATTGGAAATATAATTAGTTGACATTACAGGGTAGACAGCGATGAAAAATTAAAAGAAAATTAAAAGATGCTATTATACTTCTTCAGGTCATGGTAGGAAATGTTAAATTTCAGATTTTTCTGTTTTCTGATTTTTTTTAATTGATAATTATTTGAAAAATAGCTGTTTTTACACTGGGGAGATATTCTAACTCAATGGGCCTCAGTTATAGTGCCATTGGTTAAACATTTGCATAAGAAGTAATAAACTAGATTAGATTGGATTAGATTACACAGCTTTATTTTTCACTGGGAGGAATAATTGTGTTTTTACAGAAATTCTTCAAATAAATAAATGCATAAATATGTAGATAAAGAAATATACTGTACTGTATATACATTATAATGTGACCGTGAGAGATGCTCTGGACACAGTGGCTCCCCTTAAAACAAAAGTGATCAAAGCACACAAAAACTCTCCCTGGTTTAATGAAAACACTCGCACTCTTAAATTAGAGTGTTGAAAACTGGAGCGCAGATAGAGAACAACAAAGCTACATGTCTTTCAAATTGCATGGACAGAGAGTGTTAATAAATATAAAAAAGCCCTCTTTAAAGCTCGCTCAGAATACTATTCTACATTAATAGATAGCAATAATAAAAATCCTCGGGTACTGTTTAGAACAGTGGCTAAATTAACAAATTGGAATTCAGATCAACAGTGCAAAATACCAACAGATAATACAGACTTTATGAACTTCTTCAATGAGAAAATTAAAAATATAACCACATACTAGCTTAGCAGACCCTGTCTCACATTGCATTCAGCACTTTAAAAATTTTAATCCTGTAACTCAGCAGAAGTCTTAACTTTAATTTCTAAAATGAAGCCCACTACTTGTTCCCTAAATCCAGTGTCAACAAAACTAGTAAAAAGTGCAATGGATAATCTTGCAGCGCCTATTCTAAACATTATCAATAATTCATTATTGCATGGCACAGTACCTGATGCACTGAAACTGTCAGTCATTAAACCATTACTTAAAAAGTCAGACCTAGACCCACACATACTAAATAATTATAGGCCTATATCAAATTTACAGTTTCTCTCTAAAATACTATAAAAAGTAGTTGCCAGTCAGCTTCAGTCACACCTTACACATTACAATTTATTTGAGAAATTCCAGTCTGGTTTTCGCACTGGTCATAGTACAGAAACGGTACTACCACGGGTTGCAAATGACATTCTGATATCCTCTGATGAAGGAAACTCCACTGTAATTATGTTGTTAGACTTAAGTGCAGCATTTGACACCATTGACCATTCTATTTTACTGCACAGGCTAGAAAACGATGTTGGGCTTACAGGCCCCATGCTCGCTTGGTTTAGTTCTTATTTATCAAATCGATTCCAATATGTACAGAAATGTGCTGACAGTACTCCATCATTATACACAGAAGTTCAATATGGTGTCCCGCAGGGCTCAGTACTGGGACCTTTACTGTTTTCACTTTACATGCTTCCACTGGGATCTCTCATTAGGAAACATAATGTTAATTTTCACTCGTATGCAGATGACACCCAGTTATACCTTTCATTTAAATCAAATGAAGTATCTCCGATGTTGTTTTTAATTAGTTGTGTTAGCGAATTAAAGGAGTGGATGAATGAGAACTACTTGTCTTTAAATACAGATAAAACAGAGATGTTAATTGTTGGAGGGAATGACGCTGATCACAACAATATTTTGTCATCATTTAACTCAGTTGGAATCCCAATTAATTTTATTGAATCAGCCTGCAATCTAGGAGTTATCTTTGATTCTAGCATTTCATTTAAAGCACATATTACAAAGTTGTCCAAAACATGTTTCTTCCATCTTAACAATGTTAGGAAATTAAGGCGCTTTCTAAATAAACAGGATTCTGAGAAATTAATTCATGCATTTATCTCTAGTAGGATTGACTACTGCAATGCGGTGTTCACTGGCTGTTCAAATTGTTCTCTATACAGCCTCCAGTTAATCCAAAATGCGGCTGCAAGAATTATTACAAAAACAAGAAATAATGAACACATAACTCCAGTTCTTAAATCCTTACACTGGCTCCCAGTTAAGTTTAGGGCAGATTTCAAAATCCTCCTTTTAACATATAAAGCATTAAATGGCCAAGGTCCGACTTACTTGTCTGAACTTATCATGACTTACAAACCTGAGCGCACATTAAGATCTCAAGATGCTGGTCTGCTTATGATTCCAAGGATTAATAAAATAACAGTGGGAGGTCGAGCTTTTAGTTAAAGGGCCCCTAAACTGTGGAATGGTCTTCCTATGGAATGGTCTTCCTGCTTCTATAAGAGATGCCCCTTCGGTCTCAGCCTTTAAATCCCGGCTGAAGACTCACTACTTCAGATTAGCATATCCCGACTAGAGCTGCTGATTAACTGTACAGACTGCATCTCTGTTGTTAGTCATTAGCACTAAAACATAAGTAACATGATAGTTATAATTGAATACTAACCCTCACCTATTCTGTTTCTGTTCTCAGTACTCAAATGTGGCAATTGGTGCCACGTCCCACCTGCCAAGTTGTTTGCCTGCCTATGGTAAAGTCATCCCTGATGGAGGATCGCAGGAATCATGGGAAAGAGGGGTCCTTTCATTGGATTGGCTGACCCAGCACTGTTTCAGCCGTGGAATGGCCAAATGGGAGAGGCAGCTTGATGGATGAGGTCTCCAGGACTCTAAAAATATCCAAATCATATTATGTGATATCATCTACTGTTAAATTCTGCTCCATACTTCTAAAACTTTTATTTTTATGCTGTATTGAGGATTTGCTCTGTTCTGTGTATTGTATTGTATTGAACCCCTTCTTTTGACACCCACTGCATGCCCAACCTACCTGGAAAGGGGTCTGTCTTTGAACTGCCTTTTCCAAGGTTTCTTCCATTTTTCCCTACAAGGTTTTTTTGGGAGTTTTTCCTTGTCTTCTCAGAGAGTCAAGGCTGGGGGGCTGTCAAGAGGCAGGGCCTGTTAAAGCCCACTGCGGCACTTCCTGTGTGATTTTGGGCTATACAAAAATAAACTGTATTGTATTGTATTGTATTGTATACAAACACCATGGTCTGAACACACACCAGAATGACTAAAAAGGAAGAATAATTTAAAAAGAGAGTAACAGTGAGGCATTATACAGGCATTGGTATAAAGGAGCCCCAATAACGGTTCCTGACATGCATCTTCTGAATGATTCATTAGATGAAAGTACTCATTCTTACGGTGTCAGGGAGAGGATGAGTAGGATTCTTCATGATTGTTTTCATTCTCTCCTTCGCTACTACCTTCAGGGAGACCACAGTGTGTCCCATGACTGAGTCTTCCCTTTTAATTAGCTTGTTGATTCAGTGTGACTCTCTGGAAGTGATGTTCCCAGCCAGGCACACTACAGTGTAGAAAATTGCACTGGCCATCACATAGTTGAATAACATGTGAAGAATGTCACTTCCCACATTAAAGGAACACAGTCTCCTATGGAAGAAGAGCCTGTTCTGCCCTTTCTTATATAGTCCTGTGTTATTAGACCAGTTCTGGCTGTCATTGATGTGGACCCCCAAGTACTTGTAGGAGTGCACCACTTTACATCTACTAATGACTGGATATAGATGCTCTTTGTTGTAGCAAAACTCAATAACCAGTTCCTTGGTTTTGCTGATATTAAGGTGCAGATAATTATCTTTGCACCAAGAAATAAAGTTCTCCACCTGACTCCTATACTCTGTCTCATCCCTTTTATCAATACATCCCATAAGTGCAGAATCATCTGAAAATGTCTGCAACATGACTTGGTGTTATATTTATAGTCAGGTGTACAGAGTGAAGAGAAAATGAGACAGGACTGTCCCTTGTGGTACTCCAGTGTTGCTCACGTCCACTCCACATCAGGGACACAATCGCTGAGTCTCACAACCTGCGGTCTCCCCGACAAATAGTCCATTATTCAAGACACTATAGGCTCATGCACCTGCATATCTCTGAAATTACTCCTTAACAAGGCTGGACATAATCCTCACAGTGATGCCAGCTTTGTCCAGGTGAGAATAAGCCTTGTGGCGCATATGGAAAATTGTATCCTCCACTCCAATCTTTGTCTTAAAGGCAAGCCACAGTGGGTTCAGATGGCCTTCCACAAGAGAACTTGTATAGTCCAGGACCAGTCTCTCAAAGGTCTTCATGATGTGAGACATAAATACCACTGGTCTGTAGATATTAGGTAAAGAGGTGCTTGCAGGAACAATACAGGATGTTTTCCACAGCGGAGGCAATTCCTGGATCCTTAAAGACAGACTGAACAGGTGACAGAGGACAAGTTGTTCAGCACAGGCCTTAAGAACTTAGGGACTGACTCCGTCTGGTCCAACAGCTTTTCCTGTCTATAGATTCTTTAGCTGTCTATGTAACTAAGTACTATATTGTATACAATATATTTACTTTTTTTGAACCAGTGGCTAATATTATTAGTTCAATGGAGCTGCTTACTGTTAAACATGCTACATACAGTTGTTGCTGGTGTTGGAGTGGAAGAGACTGCAAGATAACTCCATATTAAAAAGGTATTTGGTAATGTTACATAAGTGATTAAAAGCTGATACATATAAAGCTAAAAACTGCTACAAATCTTGACTCTCCATAGCATCAAAGCCTAAACTCAATACTGTCTCAGTATTTAGTGGTTTTAAATAAATATCTACCAAGAAACAAAACAAAAGTTACTAATTACTTTTACTCACTCAAAAGCACTATCCTATTCTTTTCTTATCACATTCTTAAAAACATTGTTTCTATCAGCTATATAAAAATTGCACTTCATTCTGTTCAACCATGGTTTGGCTCCATTGGTTAATTTGTGTTTATTTATTTTTTTCTTTCCTTTGTTTCTTTAACTTCTAATTGCTCTTTAAGCTGATTGTTGATTGGTATTTTGAACTTAATGATGAATGTTATGACTTATGCAAGTGGACAACAGTGCTGGCTTTTTCAAATATGCAAGGCAAGGTACCGATGTAAAAAATGTGGTGTAATGTCAAAGTTATTGCCACATGCAACACACCCCCAGTCCGCAGAAGTGATTGACAGTGCTGCACAATATTTTTCCCCATTTCTAACTGGTTTCATTTCACTAAGGGACCCCCAGCTTGCACAGTTTCCTCACTCTTGAAGTGCTGTCTGTGGGTTGTCAAGGAACTTAAAAAGGTAGAACTACATTTGAAGGACCACAAAAGTTAAGAAACACTGATCTAGGAAAATCACTGTAATCCAACAAGACAATAAAATTGTTATCAAATGTATCTAAGGGGAAAAAAGTGCAATAGCTGGTACATTTGATGACATGGGGATTTTATTGATGCTCTTACTTAAAATTTGTGAGTGCTGATGAAATTGTCGGAGCAGTGCACTGGCTGATGGGAATTGTAGTCCCAACTTCAACATTTGCACAAGGATGCAGATAAGTGGACATCATGGGGGAAAAGGGTGTGGGGGTAATATATATTAAATATTTCTTACTGCCCAGTTGCATGAAATTGACTATGCTTATAGCCACAGTTCCTGGTAAGCGCTTGTTAAACATGATGTCTCTGAGCTTTGTTGAACTTTGGTCCTTTCAAATCGCTATTGCAAATGACCTTCATTTGCATATTCGGCAACCCCTATTTCTCTGTTAGATTGCAGTCAGCACTGTGACAAAACAGGGAATTTGGTGCATTTTGTTGTCCCACTCACTATACCCTTTTTAATGTCAAATATTAACAAATAAAAAAAGTCTCAGCATTTTTGTTTTTTTCTACAGTGTCACCAAGTTTTAATAAAAAAAAGCATTTTTGAGATTTTCAGGTGTTTAGTATTTCTGTTGTGGAGGGGGGTTATTCCTAAATATAGATATATCAAAAAGTTATTTCTTTGTGCTGCCCTGCGGTGGGCTAGCGCCCTGCCCAGGGTTTGTTTCCTGCCTTGCACCCTGTGTTGGCTGGGATTGGCTCCAGAATACTCCCTTGACCCTGTGGTTAGGATAGAGCGGATTGGATAATGGATGGATGGATAGTTTTCTTTGTGCACACCTACTGCCCTAGATGTACCTCCTTGGCAAACTGAAGCTTTTTAGCTAAACAAGAAATAGTGTTCTTTTTGATGAGTAAATGACTGAGTTAGTCAACTTTGCATTTATATATACTGTATATATGTTGCATAGTTTTACTGTCAAATAATACAAAGAGTATGCAACACGGGTTTCGCCCTAAGTCTGGGCTCATCAGGCATACACACTCACTGCACCCCCCACAGGGATCGAACCTCGGTCGTCAGCTTCAGAAGCAAAGTCTCTTTATGTTGCACCACGGCATGTGGTTTGTTTATTTGACAGCATGTAGATCTGGGTAATTACATTCATGGCATTCGTAGTCTGAATTACAATCTGATTGTATGGGTGGTTACCTACCAGGTAACGCTTGTGGTTGGTCTGCAAGTTGGCAAACATCCGCCACGGTGCCCTCTTTATTTGCGAGAAGCAGATCATAGAATGTTGCATACTGTAGTTTTACTGTCAAATAATACAAAGAGTACACGACACGTGTTTTGCCCTACTTCTGGGCTCATTAGGCGTACACACTCACTGCATAGTTTTACTGTCGTGATTCAGACTATGAATGTCATGAATGTAATTACCCCGATCTAAATGCTGTCAAATAAACGAACCACAAGCCGTGGCGCAACGTAAAGAGGCTTCGCCACTGACATCCAAGGTTCACTCCCCGAGAGGGGGTGCAGTGAGTGTGTACGCCTGATGAGCCCAGAATTAGGGCGAAACACGTGTCATGTACTCTTTGTATTATTTGACAGTAAACTATGTAACATTCTATGATCTGCAGACCAACCACAAGCATTACCTGGTAGGTAACCACCCATACAATCAGATTGTGATTCAGACTATGAATGCCATGAATATATATATATATATATATATATATATATATATATATATATA
>JANRMT010062791.1:30746597-30759660 GCA_026402145.1 Polypterus bichir lapradei
TAGATAGATAGATAGATAGATAGATAGATAGATAGATAGATAGATAGATAGATAGATAGATAGATAGATACTTTATTAATCCCAAGGGGAAATTCACAAATGCCAAACTGTTAAATGTTAAATGCCAAACTGAGCAGAAGAACTGAGAAGATGGCTTGGTGTGAACCACACTCTAGTCCAGAAAAGACTAAGGAGATAAGAAGGCTTAACATGTGGCTCAAATCTTGGTGTAGGTTACAGGGGTATAGTTTTATAGGACACTGGGACCATTCGGGAACAGATGGGACCTGTTTTGCCATGATAGGTTACATCTGAACAGAAGGTGTACCAATGTTCTGTGTTGGAGAGACATATGAATTAGTTAGTTGAGGATTGTTCAAGGCTTTTTCAATTAGACAGTGAGCCACAGCTTCATGAGGATGTTTGGAATCGAACAGACAGCATCAGGGATCAAGGCCCCAAATTAGGAGTGTGTTATAGACCATCTAATGCATACAATACTTTAAATTTACATCTTTTTAATAATATTAAAAATGCAAGTTTAGAGGTGAATATTATCATCATGGGGGACTTTAACTACCAATATATTAGCAGGGCTAGTCTTACAAATAGCAGAGCACACGAACAGGACTTTTTAGACATAATCAGTAACTGTTTTCTAGCACAGTATATTAAAGCACAAACAAGGGGCAAGGCGTGAAAGGATTTAGTATTCTGTAAAAATCAGGATAGATTAGAAGGGTTTAGGTGATTGAATCATTAGGATCTAATGACCACAATTTAATAGGTTCCACAGTGTTTTGACAGAGTGCATATTTTAATGTTTTCGTATTTTAACAAAAGAATATTTTAGTAGGGCAAACTTTGAGCTAATGATATAAATTGGAACAAGCTTTTCAGTGTGTAGGTAGTCAAGGAAATCTGGGGCCGGTTTAAAAATGTTTTATGTATAATGTAGGACAAGTTCATCCTAAAATTTAAATGCAGTAAGGAACTAAAGAAAATTCTGAGGTGGACAAATAAGGAGCTAAAAAAGAAGTTACAAAGAAGAAAAGCAGCTATATAAGTCGTGTAGGACCAGTAGCTCCAGCAATAACTGAAAGGTATAGGAGAGCAATGGCTAAAAAGGATTTTGGGAAGGATAAAAGACAATTGGAGAGAAAAATGGCAAATGTTGAAAGATGACCCAAAGAGATTCTTTCAATGTTTTAGTAGTAAAAGAACTGTCAAAGAGGAAGTGAAGAGTATTAGAAACGGTCAAGGTGAGCTAGAATAAACAGACAGTTAAATAACAAATGATCTGATATTGCAATTATTTGACATGAAGAAGTTGATAACCTCCTAAAAATAACAAGAACTATTAAGGAGGTACTAAATGATTTGAAAACTGTAGAGGGAGAAGTACTGTTTGGATTAAATAGACTGAATTCTGACAAATCACCAGGACCAGATAATATTTGTTCTTGAGTGCTGAAATAAATTAGCAAGTAAATATATAAACCCTTGATGCATATTTTTCGAAAATGTCTATACACTGGGGAGATTCCTAAAGACTGGAGGCTAGCAAATATTATTCCATTGTATAAAAAGGGTGATCAGACTGAATCATGTAACTTTAGGTCAGTAAATTTAATGTGCATTACAGGTAAATTAATGGAAGCAATCGTGAAGAAAAAAGGTGAAGCAGCACATGTCTAGAACAGGAGTATTATAAAAAAAACTTTTCATTAATTTGCTGGAATTCTATGAGGAAACAAGAAAAGGGCACGATCAGAGAAATGCATGTGATATTATTTATTTAGATTTTAGAAGGCTTTTTATACGTACCACATGATAGGTTAGTGACCAAGTTAAAAGAAGGGGAAGTTCAGAACACAGTCTCTAATTGGCTAAAAAATTATTATGGTGAGGGGATCTTTTTCAGAATTAAAAGTGGTATGTCTCAATGATCAGTGCTGGGACCGCTGCTTCTTTTAAAATACATAAATGATCTGGACAGGAATATAATCAGTAAGCTGGTCAAGGTTGCAGATAATGCTAACCTAGGTTGAAGGGCAGATAATGTAGAATCAGCTAAACTGTTACAGTGAGGTTTGGATAGCATACAGGTTTGGGCAGATTTGTGGCAGATGTAATGTGATGTAAGTAAATGTAAGGTATTACACGTAGGAAGTAAAAATGTTAGATTTGAATACATATTGGGATGTCTGAAATGTCAAAGTACAACTTATAAGAAGAACATAGGAGTCATAGTGCACACATAACATCACTAGCTACATCAAGACAATGTTCAGAAACAATCACAAAAGTTAATAAAATGTTAGGTTATATATCATGTTGTGTGGAATACAAGCAAATAAAGTTCATGCTTTAGTTATATAACGCACTAGTGAAACCTCACCTGGAGTACTGTGCTTAGTTTTGGTCTCAATATTACAAAAATACATCACAGCACTAGCGAAAGTCCATAGCAGAGCAACCAGGCTGATTCTGTGACTAAGAGATATGATCTATGAAGACAAATTGAAGGAACTGAACCTTTTGAGCTTAAGTAAAAAGAGAATATGAGGAGACATGATTGTAGTGTTTCAAATTATGAAAGGAATTAGTATAGTAGAGCTCAGTTGTTAGGGACCTTCAAATCTTGAAAAAGAAAACAACATTAATATAACATTTAATATAAACTTATTAAAAAGAAGCCACACAAATCAAAATAAATCTTCCTATCACTGCAGAGGGTATAGATGCTGTCATAGAGGTTGACAGATGAAAGGAACATGATCAAGGCAATGGGGACAAAGATGAATCGAACGAGGCTGAGGAAAGCATAAACTCCAATACGAGTGTGCAAGTAAAATACTAATTTATGTATGCATGTTGGCAAGAAAATGGACCACCCTAGAGAAAGCTCAGCCTAAGAACCACATTGGGCCAGAAGCGGACTGAAAAGACTCATCAGAAAAATTATTGAGATTGACTAGTGAAAATGCGTCTGTCAGTTTTGAAAAATTGAAGAAAAAGCAATGAACTTAGCATGAGTGTGACAAGGCCATGTCAAAAAGCTTTTGTTTTAGGAAATAAGGAAGCTGTCTATAGATGTTCATGCTTGATTTAAACCAATTCTTTTAGTTCGCAAGTGCACAAGTATAGTGGAAGTTGCTGTAGAGTTGCTGCATAGCTGTAGAGAGAAAGAGAAAGTAAATGTTTATTGCTGACTGAGAGAAAGAGAGAAGCTCCAAGTGAGCTGTGGGCCCAGAGAGTGTGCAAGAAAAGGAAAAATGTATGAGGTTTTGGAAGGTGCCTGGACTGGAGGGCTGCTTAAGTGTATAGGTATGCAGCGTGCACAGTGAAATCTTCTTTAATGGAAATGGTTGCCTGTTTTAGTTACACAGCGTCGGAAGTGTGGCAGGTGGTGGGAAAACTGATGAGATTGGTGTTAAAAATCCCATGGATGTTTAAAACAGCGCAACAGACACTAGGCTGGATTTTCTTCATCATATTTCAAAGGTATTTTGCCGTCTGTGCAGCAGTGTCCCTCTGAGTATCCAAAGTGAGAAGGGAGTTACTTTCATCAGCTTGTACAAGGTATTCATCTTTACCTGATATAAGAAGTTTGTGCAGTGATGGGAGCCAAAGAGACCTCTGATTTACCACTGAATGGGAAGTGTCATGTAGTACAGGTGAAGTGCACTAGAGAGCTGAATCAGCTATCTAATTTGCCTGTCTGAAAGAAGGTAGTGTGGTATGGAGAGAGAAGAGATCTCTGACTTACCTTAAGAGTGGAGGTGGACACTTGGAACAGGTCTAGTAAACTGTAGGGCTGATAGATTTTACTTTTAAGTTTATCTTTAGAAGATCTGTTTTTCTAGTATACCTTTAGGAGGAAAGGGGAGTGGAGGATCTGCAGTTTTTCATTTTTTTCCATCCTTTATTCTTTTTCTGATTTTTGAAAAAAAATAAATTGAGTAATTTAATATGTATCAAGATTGTGTGACTTTTCTAAAGTATTTAATAAAAATATTTTGCATTGTTTCTGTTTTTGGTGTCTGTGTTCTTCTTTACCACTCTTATCATGAACTACAAGAGGCTCAAATGCCGTCTGTGCTGCAGTCCTGTAGCATGCAGCCAACAAGAATGTGAACAGCAAATTTTCTGTCAAAATCACCTGATGAGCCATTAGGTTTTGAGTAGTTTCCCTATTAAGACTAGAATTTCTGAAGCCTACAAAAAAACTCATAATTCCGGCCCACCTTAAATTCCTTCGCACCTCTCCATTAGCATCTTTTGTTTTGTAAATGTGTCGATCAACACAAAAAAAGCATTCGATTTACATGTTGCTGTCAATATTAACTTCCTGGCATTTGTCATTTGAGTTCTCCTGTCAATTTTCATTTGAGCTTGGGTTTTTACAGTAACATGTAAATCTAATGCTTTTTTGTCTTTGGTTCTTTTCTTGACTAACAAGCACACATCTTTATTTGATATTTGGACTAAAGTCTTCACACACTAAACAATTCACGTCATTATTAGTATAACATGGAAAACGTTTCTGCTTTAGGTAGGTGTTCAGTATTTCTTGCATTGCATTTCCTTTCATCCTACACTTACCCAGATCTTTGTAGACACGAAACACGCATGAAATGCATGTATTCCAAATAACGATATACTGTATTATTTAACCAATATAACTCCAGATCTCACACGCAGATAAGGAGCCTTGGCTTGAGCTGGGAGAGTTGAGCTCCATCAAGGTAGGAAATGGGACAGTAGGCTGCTTACTGCTTGTGCTGATTGACACATTTACAAAACAAAAGACGATGATGGAGAGGTGCAATGGAACTTAAGGTGGGCTGGGATTACGAGTTTTTTCGTAGGCTTCAGGGATTCTAGTGTTAAGATACAAACTAATCAATTTATTTGCTTTGCTAAGATTTGTCTGAAAACTTGAACTTCCAGTTTCCTGGGGGAAAAAAATTTAACTGTGTTGTTGTGTTGTTATTACACTTTGAAATAATTAATAGATGTTTTTAAATCATAATGATGCTTTTTAGGTAATAGCAAGTGCAAATCTTAGGATACATGTATTTAGAAATAAGTAAGTATCAACTATACAAACTAATTTATATTTTAATTGTATGAGTTATAGGTTATTAGATATAAAAAATAAATTGTTTATTTCAAGTATTACACTGTCTTGGAAGGGAAAGTCTAGTTGGAACAAAGTAAGTTAAGTTAAGATATAGGACATTCTGAAGCAAGAATTTCTGAAATAAGCAGAACAAAATTTAAAAGATTTACAGATCACCTTGAATATAGAAAGAAGAAGGTCTGAATCTTTGTCATTGTCATTAAATTGTTGTAAGGATATTGTTTTATTTATTACTTATATTTTGTATTTATTATTTTTCTTTGTATTTTATTTTTTGTGCAGTAATAAACAAGACAACCTCTTTTATTATTAATTTGTCTAGATTTCTTCATTTTTCTAGTATCAGAAGTTCAGGTGCAGGGGATGTCAGCTTAGGGGTTTCATTGAAGGGCTGAGCAGGGTTAAGGATGTTAAATACATGTTCAGTAAGACAATGAAGTAACCAGACCTGTTAAAATCTCAACTTCAGGTGCTGCAACCAGAGATTTGGAACTGCAGGATGAACCTTATGGGTCCTAAGCTCATCGCTGCCTCCACATCTCTCATTCCTTAGCCATGGAAAGAGAGACTCATCTCAACATTTACAAATTAAGCACAGCATTTGTTCTAGTATTGCAATTTTTGTGGACCTCCTTGTCTGCTGATCCCACTAAGTATACGGCACTCTGTTTGAACAGCTGCCATTCTTAAAACTCCCGTTTCTACCAGGAGACAGCATTCTTTGTAATCTTAGGTCAGTTCTTACCCTACTTGCCAGTGGTCATCAGTTCTATCTAGCAGTTAAAGTTTAAATCCATAAATCAGTTTTAGAACTGCTTTCTTTTACTAAAGCTGTACAATTTGGTTATCTTTGTAAACTAATCCCTGTTAAATGAATGGTGGTCACCTTTGTGGAATGTATAATTTTTATGTATGATTATGTTGTCATTATGTTATTGTTTATGTTTATTTAATTTACAAAGCATCCTTTTCTTAAATAAGTGTTTCTATCAATCTGTTTAAAAACTTTTTTTGAATAACCTAAACATTTGTCTCTGTTTCAGTGTTTTTACTTGTGTTCCACTATTTCATGTTAAGGATATCAAACTACACATTTTTCTTAACAATAATGCTTTTCAATATTCATATCCAGATGTATTTCATCAATGGAAATATTTCATTTAAGCTTTAAGGATTTTTAAAATTCTAGTTGAATTTCCTCACACTATTTGACACTGTTTGTACTCTTTATTTTAATTCATTTGCAGTTTTGGTTTGCTTCAGACCTTTGTTTTTCCTGCTGTTGTCATTTTCTATGTTGCGTATGGATAATGCAATCAAGGCTCACTGCAGGTAAGCACTGTTGTTTCTTTCATTACTTTTATCTAATGTGCTGCATTATTTCATCACTGATCTAATTATGCTTGCATGTGTAAATACCTATATGCTTTGCTTTAATCTGGTTACCCTCCAAATTAAATATACTGCTCACAGGAAAATCTTACTGCTCAAAGGTTGATCTTTGATGGCTCATTAGACTAAAAAGAGATTCTCATTTATGTTTCATTTAAGAATCAACTTTGTCATGGATGTTTCTCCTAAGATTCCATAGGAGGAATAACTTTAGACAGAAAGGAGACATGAGATACAATGGAGGTAAAAGGAATTGGTCTGAAGAGCATGTTATATTTTTTGATATCTCTGTATACTTGTTTCAATCTCTTTCAAGACTTAATGTTATTTACTTATCAGTGGATTGATTACCTTATCTAAAGTGGCTTTCAACATTTGAAATACTATGGGTTAGATTTCTTTAGTTTTTCCAATTGGAGCACAGGCAAATGAAGTCTCTAGGTTATGGTCATTCAGTGTCAGCAGTGGGATTTGCACATACAACTTCAGGGTTTAAAGCCTAAATTCTTCACCAATATACCATACTGCCCACCTTTTCTTCTAGAATGAGTATGATCTAATTGGAGCATAGCAATATAAATTAGAGTAGTTAATAGAATTATGGAGAAGCAAGCACTACAGTTTTGTAATCATAGTAGTGTTTTATTACCACAAATAACTCACCATGTATTACTGAGCACTGTGGTATAGCAGGTCTGCAGTTCAGAAAGAATGGCTGTTTTATTAAATAATCCACTGGCTGTGTCATCCTCCGTGGGCACACTTGCACAGCTGCGGGGAGTTGGTGAAATAATTGGTGCGAGACACACCTGCACGTGAGGGTGCGATCTTTCTCAATTGCTTCGTCAGCATGGAGCTAGACCCACACCCTCACAAGCACACAATGCAAAAATGCGTAACTTGCAAAAAATGTCAATATACTACTTGTTCAATCTGAGCCTATTGTGTGACTTTGCTGAGATCTTTACTAAAACCCAAGAGGAGACTTTTATAAGAATTCTGGGGTATCAAGAGAAAAATCTGAGAAGCATGCGACAAAACAAAATGTCTCCATTTTATTTATTTCTGATGTTGTTGCTATGTAGGAGAAACCAAAAAGATATTAAGGAAATCTCTTTTTTTAATGTTTCATTTGTATGGGTGTGTAAGGATTAAAAAAATTGAAATGAACCATTCCCATTCATTCAGAAATTGAATTCTCCAACCAAATATTTTAAGACACCAAGATATGCTTTATGTCTCATGCTTTCATTACAATCCTCAACAAATTTTTTAATCATTTAAAAAGAATTATCAAACATGTATTAGAAGTCATTGTGTCACTTACCAATATGACTCCCTAATCCTAAACCTAACCTTTTACAATTTATTTTTATCACAACATAAATAACAGATAATAAAAGAGCAAAAAAGTGGTAATGTGGTGAAAATTAAATTAAATCTCCACACAGAGTAAGTGCCAAGTTTGAATAGCATAGCTCAAACAGTCTGCAAGTTATTAATCAAAATTTGAAGTTTATGTGGTGATGTAAAAAAAGAAGCATTATATACACAATTAAAAATCAAGAAGCCTGTTCTACATTATTCAGAATAGCAGTGATTGACACAAGTACATAAAATAGTTGAAAGAATCTGCTCTTGCAGTGGTAAAAACAGGAAAAGCTGGTAACAATTAGTGTTTTCCAGTGTATTCTTATATTGTTTTACTTGGTCTTGTGTCAATATGTGCTCTTCAAAGACATTAACCTCAAACGATTTGCTAACCCTCAGCAAGGAAGTTTTTGTAGATTTTTTTGAGTAGATGCAGACTATTCCATAAGTTACTGTAGATGCAAAAAATACTTTTTCTTCTGACAGCCAACTTCATCAAATAAGATAAGCAAGACAAATATTAAAGTTTGTGTAACAACTGCAGTTAACTACACATTATTGTAGGAAATTAAAATTAGAGAGCACTTATGGTTATGAAAAAATAGATCATTATTCTGTAGTAGTCAGCAATATATGTATCAGATAACAAGCAATGATTGTTATCATGCTAATTTTGTATAGTTTACTATTGATGATTTTACTTTTACTTTTTTTACTTTTGATGATTTTACTTGGTTTGAATCCTACCTGGCAGGTAGAAAATTCTTTGTGAGTTGTGGTAATCACATCTCAAAGACACATGATATCCGATATGGTGTTCCACAAGGCTCTATCCTGGGTCCGCTGCTTTTCTCAATCTATATGCTTCCGTTAGGTCAGATTATCTCAGGTTACAATGTGAGCTACCACAGCTATGCTGATGACACACAGCTGTACTTATCAATAGCACCTGATGACCCCGACTCTCTTGATTCACTAACACAATGTCTTACTGGTATTTCTGAATGGATGAATAGTAATTTTCTCAAACTAAATAAAGAGAAAACTGAAATTTTAGTAATTGGCAATAATGGATTCAATGAGGTTATCAGAAATAAACTTGATGCATTAGGATTAACGGTTAAGACGGAAGTAAAAAACTTAGGGGTAACTGTTGACTAAAATCTGAATTTTAAATCGCATATTCATCAGACCACTAGGACAGCATTTTTTCACTTAAGAAACATAGCAAAAGTTAGACCTCTTATATCATTGAAAGATGCTGAGAAATTAATTCACGCTTTTGTTTTCAGTAGACTAGATTACTGTAACGCACTCCTCTCAGGACTACCCAAAAAAGATATAAATCAATTGCAACGAGTGCAGAATGCAGCTGCTAGAATCCTAACTAGGAAAAGAAAATCCGAACACATTTCTCCAGTTTTGATGTCACTACACTGGTTACCTGTGTCATTCAGGATTGACTTTAAAATACTGCTTATGGTTTATAAAGCCTTAAATAATCTCGCTCCATCTTATATATCGGAATGCCTGACACGTTATATTCCAAATCGTAACCTCAGATCCTCAAATGAGTGTCTCCTTATAATTCCAAAAGCTAAACTTAAAAGAAGTGGTGAGGCGACCTTCTGCTGTTATGCACCTAAAATCTGGAATAGCCTGCCAATAGGAATTCGCCAGGCAAATACAGTAGAGCACTTTAAAACATTGCTGAAAACACATTACTTTAACATGGCCTTTTCATAACTTCACTTTAACTTAATCCTGATACTCTGTATGTTCAATTCATCATAATAACTATTCACAGTGGCTCCAAAATCCATACTGACCTCTACTCTCTCTTCTGTTTCTTTTTCCGTTTTCTTTGTGGTGGCGGCGGCCTGCGCCACCACCACCTACTCAAAGCATCATGATGCACCAACATTGATGGACTTAAAGCCAGAAGTCTACGTGACCATCATCATCAGGTCCTTCCATGAAAACCCTAAATACAAAGAGGACTGTTTGATTTATGTTAGGTAGATTGCCCAGAGGTGACTGGGTGGTCTCTTGGTCTGGAATCCCTACAGATTTTATTTTTTTTCTGGAGTTTTTTTTTTTGTTTTTTCTGTCCACCCTGGCCATCGGACCTTACTTATTCTATGTTAATTAATGTTGACTTATGTTTATTTTTTATTGTGTCTTCTATTTTTCTATTCTTCATTTTGTAAAGCACTTTGAGCTACATTTTTTTGTATGAAAATGTGCTATATAAATAAATGTTGATTGATTGATTGATTTAGTATCTCTCTGATTATGTACTGTATTTCTGATATCTGGCTTTCTGAACTCATCTTCCTGATAATTTTACCACTGACAATTTCAAGGTTGGGAAAGTTCAAAATGTAGACTCCAGATCTACCTGTTATCCATTCATCCATTATCCAACCCGCTATATCCTAACTACAGGGTCACGGGAGTCTGCTGGAGCCAATCCCAGCCAACACAGGGCGCAAGGCAGGAAACAAAACCCGGGCAGGGTGCCAGCTCACCGCAGTCTACCTGTTAATATTTCTAAAAAAAAAACAACTCAAGATAATGTAACATACATTTGTAACCAAATACATTTACTCTAAAATATTTTTCAATGACAATGTTAAAGCACTAAAGCAGACTTTAGGTTACATGATGCACTGGGCAATTTCATACTAAGTCTCACAAAGCCAGTCTTCTTTTAATATTATAATAATTTAATTTCTAGCCTTTCAAATAGAGGAAAGTGCTGCCTTTTTTAACTGTGCCACTTTATATGTGATGGCAAGACACCACAGCTTCTTTTTAATTAAAGATGCAGTTCAGTCCACAAGAAATTTGATAACAAAGTTGAGAGAGCAGACTATACGTGAAACATCACATCTGAACACTGTTTAAAGTTATGGCTGATCTCATTCAGTTGTGGAACTTGCATCTGATGATGATCTTCTGCGAGTACCATACTTCATAGTCATGCAACTGTTCTCATAATTTAAACACCAGCACAATGCACAATGACTCCAATTATTGTATCACCAGCCTTTCTATTTATATATTCAAGTACAATGGAGTGATAAAATTAATAAGCTGCTTTTTATCTACCTTTTATCACCTACAGTACATATCAGTGATCATGAAATCATTATACTTGACACCCCAATATTTGTGGTGATTTGCTGTACTTCATGAAACAAAAGTCCGATATATTTTTTGATCTTGCACATTCCACTATAAGGCACAGAGAACTGAAGACTTTACAATTCAGAATATTGTGCACATCAGACATACACTTACTCTATCAGCTATGCTAGGCTAATGTAATTAGTCCAACATTTATATATTTGTGAAAATATGAAAAGAATGTGCAAATATCACAATGCCAGTGATAAATATAAGAACATAATCTAGGTTTTCATTGCAGAGTTGGAGCCGCATAAACCACTGCCACAGTGTGGTAGCATACTATTAATATACTGTTCAGTACCTTTGTCATTACATTGAAGAACCTTGTTATGACTGGAGGCATTATCTGTAGTAAATTGGCTGATAATGCATAACATACAAGCCAACCAGGAAAACCTGTAGAAGCCTCAGAGTTAAAATTTAATTTGCATTTGCTTACTGCAAATGTTGTGTACTTCACATTTGAGGATATAGTATGTAGGCAGATTCCCCAAAAACTTGATGAGCTGCCACTGATATTAGCTCTGTAAGTTTTTTTAAATTAGTTGGTTACCTTTTTTATAAAGAACTCGCAGTTTATATTACCGCAAATGGAAGATCAGTTTAGGATGCAGTCACGCAATTGTTATTAGAGTTACTGTTATTAAACATGACTGATTAAAAAGTATGTCTACTAATGTACATAGAATCATTCTGTAATAGGTTTTAGTAGTATTGTGTGAAAGTAATATGGCAGTTATTTTGTTGATCTATTAAGAAATGAAAAAGAAAACAGTTAATACTTAAAACCAATCACCAATTTGGCAGAACACAGACTAATTTTATATCTGTCATACTACATAGTGTATAAAGAAGATTTAAAAAATGCATGGATAGAGAAGAGTTGGTAAGTGAAATGACACCAATGACACAGGATCAGTATGATGACTGAGGAGTCAGCAAATGTGGCATCATTTGCAGGATCATTAAATCAGGATGACTACCAAAGTTTGATTAAGTGGGTAGCAAAGTAATATAAAATAAGTTACCCTAAGGCTATGTGAAGATTTAGGTGTTTATGTTGAAACACAATTCTTGTTCTTGAGGCTATATCCAGAACCAATTAAAAGGCTAATAAAGTATTATAGAATATCAACTTCAGAATGATGAATGTTGAATGATGAATTTATATTTTTTTCCTGTTGAAATGATGAAGTCACACTAACATGGCTACCCTTTTATCTGGTTAAATACAAAGTAGGCTGAGATATGTTAAAATAGATTTACTTTGTTTCTGAATACTAAAATAAATAAATAAAAATGGGGAGAACCTGAAGTAGTAAAAGAGAGAAGAGAAAACATATACAGCAATCTTTGTGTAACTAATAGGTATTGATTCCCATCTGCCTGGAAGGATGGCTTATTCACTTTTCCATAATCATGACCCCAAAAGCACTAGCAAGTCTCTTCTCCAGTCTCTTTCTTTCACTATACCTTTTCATTCAGCCAGTCGAGGATTCCCCCAACTCATCTCCCAACTGTAAGCTTTGTCAGCCTATGAGCTTGAGGCTGGTTTAAACCTCACTTTAAGATAATTTCTAGCAAACACCTTCCTGGGATCCTTTACTTTTTCAAAGGAGACACTAGGCTAGAGAAGCCCCAAGTGATCCTCCACCCCTGTGCCTTTATTATCTTCAGAAAGGTCAAATCACATCTCCAGGGAAGCACTCTTGCTTTCTGCACTGTTATTGTGACGATATCTTTCTATATGTTCCTATGAGGGACCATATGGTATCTACCAGCCAGGATGTCCCTGCTATTTCCTCTCTGAATTCATTCTTTTATTAGTTGATGATTAAGGTATCCTTGGCACCTGCTTAGTTGTTTGTCCTCTAGTACACTTTGGGATCATTACCTGCTTCCTCCTAAGTCTTTCTTTCTTTCTTTCTTTCTTTCTTTCTTTCTTTCTTTCTTTCT
>JANRMT010062791.1:30759670-30778497 GCA_026402145.1 Polypterus bichir lapradei
TCTTTCTTTCTTTCTTTCTTTCTTTCTTTCTTTCTTTCTTTCTTTCTTTCTTTCTTTCTCCTCACATACCAGGTGGTCAGGCTACCTGTCCTTCCAAGACCTTCTGTACATCTACAGGTCATACCACTCCCTAGTGACTCCCTTCACTCTGTACAGGCATAACCACATATGTAATTCTTGCCAGGGCTTCCTTCTATTAGGGGCTCAGAGTTACTAAGAATCCTGTTACTGCATTTGCCACCCTTTTGAGTCTCCTTTCCCTGCACTGTTAATCTGAGTATATCTGTCTATATATACATATAAAATCCAATGTCTGTCTCTCTGTACAGTATGTATGTCTGTCCGCTTTTTAAGAGAGAACTACTTAACAGATTTAGATCATGTTTTTTGGTATAATTTGCTTGAACATTCCAGTTGATTTTGCGACCTCTCTCATCCCGCTAAGTATCATAGTTTGCTTGCGGTACCGATTTATTAGTGCGAATCTGAGAGAGATGCAGCAGGTCGATGGGAAGGGGGCAGGACCCTCCTCACTCAGGCGCCAGCCTCGGGGCATATCTTACATCCACTTAGAACAAGAGAACTACTTAACAAATTGTTTTTTTTTCTAGAATTTGCTTGAGCATTCTGGTTGATTTTGCAACTTCTTTCATCGCGCTAAGAATCATAGTTTGCTTGCAGAAGCGATATATTCGTGCTAATCCAAGACAGAGGCTGCGGGCCAAGGGGAGGAGGAAGCGCGATGTCTGGAGTGGGGAGTCGAACTACCTCTCTGTTTTGGAGTGTAACTTGCCTCTGCTTAGCTAGCGATAACTTTTTGTTTATTAATTTTTAAAGTTTGTTCTGTTTCACTTCTATGTGGGCAGAGGCACAGGGAACAGCTAGTTTTATATAAACATACTACTATTTATATGATTAGCATGTATTTTATTGACTTCTCAATGGCATTTAAGGTATGCAATTGGTATAGGACCTGAAGAAAGGACTGACAGAGCCATTTATAGAGAGAAATATTCATCTAGCATTAGTAAACAGGGGGTTCCAGATTACTTTAATTGAACCAAATTATTATTACTATTTTCACTCATCATCTTTTATATTTCTTGCTTCCAATTTAACAGTCCTTGGCAGAACATTGCCAAAGCTAACAGAGCAATCTGTGACTCAACAAAGAGCTCAAACAAAAAACGAGGAGATAACGGAGAAGAGTATTGCCTTTAATTTGATGTCTGTGGATGCAGAAGAATTATAAAAAGGATACTAAGTTATGATTTACTACTGGGAATAAAACCGTATTTGGAGTAACTGTTTAATTCCTATATTACACTTCATTTTAGTTTAGATTTCATTTCTAATCGTGATCATATTTTTTGGAACATGAGATTTATTAGTATACTGTTTTGGAAGGTCAATTTGTTTAAACTGAGCATGCCTTGTTACACTTAATGAGTTGTTTCTCACTTAATGTATTTGCCATTAAAACAAGCTTTGAATAGATTAATAATGTCATTGTGTTGTTAAATAAGATAGGCACAGATTTGTACAGGGAAAAACTAATTCTTCTTATTTTATTTTATTTTTTGCTATACTTACTCCTTCTAATGAATGCCCTGTTGCCTTGTAGGCTGCTTCTTTTCAATGTGAAAATTTCATTTTTGTAAAGTGGACAAATTAAAGGAAAAAAAAATTTATATAATAAACAGTGCGTATAATCCTAAATTTGATGAATGTTTCAAGTTTTTTATATATGTGATTCCTCCATCAAATCATGATTTTAGATGTTAAACACCCCTCCATTTCTTGCCTGACTGTCTTGATTCTGTTTTCCTCTTGATCTTGAGATCTTGCTAACTGTACTATTAATCATGTTTGCTCGACCTGAATGACCTGAAGTTGGTAATTTTCTAGCTTAATTTTTTAACAGGACAGAACACCATGGTGGTGCAGCTATTACTGATGGTGATGATAATACGTTTATTTATAAAGCACATTTCCTATGTTTAAAGCATTTCAGATGTTGATGTTTCACATGCACTCTGCTTTAATTGCTACTGTAGCTGGAGTGCTCTGTGAGGAGTATCACAGTCCATGTTCTTAATCTGTTTTTGTTGGTTTAGGGAATACAGTTTTCTCCCATAGTGCAAAGACTGAATGTCTGGAAATTTGGTGAGAGTAATAGTAGGCGTTTGTGTGTGCTTATACTATTTAAAGCAGGTTTGGAAAATACATAGATGGCATTGTGTGGTTTTGGCTTAGACATAATTGTTCTTATAAAGTGATTGACTAATTAATCATGGAAATTACTGTTAAAGAACATATATGTTGGGCTTTACTGTGGTATAAGTAGAGCTGTGATTTGACAATTGAAAGTCTGTTTAGTATTCTGCACAAAGACAAATTTATAATGTGACTTTAGATTTTATTGCTGTTCAGAAAGTATGAATAATTGAGATTCAGGATAATGCCTAGAAAGAAATCTTTTATTTGCTCTACTGTCTTTTTGTAGGTGAAACTGGCTTCAATTTCTAAAAGTGCATGCTAATTTAAACAGACAAACCTCCCAGTGCTTCTGCTATGTGTTGATTGACAGACCAGATTTGCACATTTAACAGAATAAAAATATAGATGTTCAAGAGCACCTTGTGGTATAAAGGAGCATATTACTTCAGAGATGCAGTTGAAAATGTAACATAATATTCTTAAACTCCTTGATCCAATTCAGAGTCATGGGGACTGGAGCCAATCCTGGCAGCCGTGTGTGAAAGTCAGTAGTTAATCCTAAACAGAGCACTACTCAATCACACGGTTTTCTTGTTGATTTAGTTTAAGCCAACATTAACTCTGAGCTGCAGTATCTTGTAAGACTAAATATGTACAGTAAGTTAATAAATCTGTTTTCAGACTTTCTAGCCATAATCCAGCAACTGATAAAAGAAAGCTGTAACCAAAAAAATGAGAAAGTGACAGGAAAAAAAGTAATTTATTTACTTCATTGAATGATAGTGGAAAAAAATCAATTAAATATATACAGAAAAATAACAAATTGCTTGTCCAGGTTTTGTCTGTGTTTCTGTAAGAAAGTGAAATAGGTTTTCTCATTTCTGCTTTTCTTACTTTTGGATAGGCTACTGATTGTCTTAGTAAACACTGTAATTTAAAAGAACAATTTATTTGAAAGTGTGCTTTTCTTTTATGGTGTGTCTGCCATTACTTTTGCATTCATCGAAGAAACTATGCATCAAAATATATGCCAATTTATACACTTTGTCCTGTTTGGTTATTAATTTATGATGTCATGTTCATTTTTATTACTTTTCAAAAGTTCATTTTATTCCACTGTCAGACCAATTAAAAATATGTAATGATATTATTATCAATTGATAATAATGTGATGCTTTTTTGTAAGTGAGCTCAAGGTTGGGGTTAACTAAGCAGAACTTTATAAATGTTATTTATAAATGTTTTTGAGAAGTGCATGAAAAGATACCTCGTACTTTTATATACGTGCATCATAAAGTTGCTCATTAATT
Organism: Polypterus bichir lapradei; assembly: GCA_026402145.1. Taxonomy (NCBI): domain Eukaryota; kingdom Metazoa; phylum Chordata; class Cladistia; order Polypteriformes; family Polypteridae; genus Polypterus; species Polypterus bichir. The sequence goes on from JANRMT010062791.1 coordinate 30,763,201, forward strand.
GCTTATATTTATCGATTTTGGGAAACGTAAATCAGACTGATCAAAAATGTTAAAAGTAAAATCTGCATTTAAACCTAAAAAGCTAATAACATATATTTTTGTATTAGAGTGGAATTTTGTAATAGAAAACCTAAAGGTATATGATGGGTACATTTTGCTTTACCTCTGCATAGAAATTGTAGCAGTGTTAAAATGCCTTTGATTTGACTCCTTAGTGCCATGTTCATATCATATTCCTCTTTGAATTTACCTACTCCTATACACATTGTGGATTTCGTTTTTTTAGTGTCATGGGTCAGGAGACCTCTTTTAAATCACATTTGAAGTAGTTAACTTTATTCATCTATCAGTGACTGCTAATGCATAGCTGAAAGATATTGCAAATGAGAACACTGAAAGCAATATTTTACTTATGTCATCTGTCAAAAAAATCTAATCATAATTTAAGAAACACAGATTTTCTGGTTGTGACTTAAAAAAAAAACTTGTCTACAATATTACAAATATTTTATGTGAGGAAAAATATAATACATTTTTCAAGGGTAAAGCAAAATGGGATCCTTGAAAAAAGTTAGTGATAAGCATGTGAGATGAAATTTTGAAATTTCCTCCTATGGCCTATGTGGATGATGAATAGGCTATAACAGTCTCAAAGAACAATGACATGCCAATCTAGGTCAGTTTGCAAGCTTTCACATAATCCTGAATATTATTCTTCATTGAAGGCATCCAAAAACGTATAGATTAGTTTATGAGTTTTGTAAATACTTGCGTGTCCAGCTATGACAGAATCATGACCCCAGACAAGAACCTTTTGCAATGTCGCTATAGTCACAAATTACAACCATCCTAGAATTTGCTCTGGTATTGATTGACCTTTTCTAGACTTATTAATATGTTCTGCTCACTCAGGTAACTCATGAACTGATGTTGGTTCCAAACACTTTTCTTTGCAATTATATTCTCTGTCTTGAAAATTGTTTCAGAGTTATTGAATTGATGAGAGAGACAGCATTAGCTTTGGAGTTCTTTTCCTCTGCTCAAAAGGAAATAACACACTTGATACAGCTTTAAATAGCCATTATGCCTGCTTAGCATTCTACCATCTTGCTGTCTTTAAATACATAAGATTCCTATGGTCCAAGCAAATTATGTACTGATTCTTGGCACAATCCAGCCAATGACACCATCCCACAGATTTAATTGTTCTTCATTTTTAGAAAAGGAAACACAAGAGTGAAGCTCCACAATGTCTTGGAAGCTTTGGGATAAAATCGCTGCTACAGCAAAGTAAAAAGCATCAACCTCCAATTTGAAAAGTAATTAAATTTCTACCCACTGCTATCAGGCAATTCAATGCTTTCTCGAGATTTACTCAAGTTCATTTTGAAATATCTGCACGGTATGTATGTATGTATGTATTTATTTATCAATTGATTGATTGGCTGTATTATTTCTCCAATAAGTCTGTATTCTTGTTTTTTACGTTTCTTTTGCTTTATGCATCTGAATATTCCCAAGGGATTAAAAAAGTTTATCTCATGCAATCTAATGTAAATGTCAAGATATCTTAAAATTGGAGTGCTAGTAAATAATTCTTTTGATTGTGGACTAGCTTTGTGCTCCTCAGATCCCCATACAAACCTCTGAGAAGATTTCTTTGTGAGAGAAGTTAGATAATTAGAACTGGAATGCTGCTGGTGCAATGGCTTATTCATAAGGCTTTACAAAGCATTCATAATGCCATGTTGAAGTGTTAAAGGTAATGTTTTACTCATCTTCTTTATTAATTCTTACAAGATTGAAATCATTTTGTTAAAAACAAATCAGTATAAAACTGTGGATCCTGTATTTTTGTTTAGCTGAGATTAATCAGTCAGTGTAGCTGTTTTTAATTTTAATTTACAGTGGTACCTTGGTATACGTCCACTTTGGAATAAGTCCAACTTGGTATATGTCCTGTTTGGACGTGAAAAATGTAGCTTGGTATACGACCTTTGTTTGGAATATAACTCATGTGCTAGAACACTGCGCGCTACCCTTGTTTACCTCTCTCGAGTCAAGGCCACGACTGCCCACAAGCGTCAGTACGCCAGTTGCTTGCATTCAGTGAACAACCAACGTGCTACCCTTGTTTACCTTTCTCGAGACAAAGCCACAACTCCCCATGAGCGTCAGTATGCCAGTTTCTAGCATTCAGTGAACAACCCGCATGCTACCCTTGTTTACCTCTCTCTAGACAAAGCCACAACTGCCCACGAGCATCAGTACACACTATAACTCTCTGTGAATTTTTCACGTAATTTTGTGTTTTTTCACGTCAATTTGAATTGATTGTTGAAAAGTATGAACATGGCATGCGTATCTGGGACTTGGCTGCTGCATATCGTATGCCGAGAACGACGGTATCTATGATTGTGAAAAACAAAGATGTTATTAAAAAGTAAAGTGAGGATAAATTTTCATTTATTTCATATGATTTCTTTTGTATTTATGTATTTTAGTGTTAAGCAGTGTTTAAATTATTTTATACAAACCCATCAATGTATAATATGCCAATAATTTCATGGGAACGGATTAATCATTTCCCCGTTATTTCTTACGGGAAAAATTAGTTTGGTATAAGTCCTGTATCGTATAAGTCAAAGGATCTGGAATGGATTATGGACGTATACCGAGGTACCACTGTATCTCCATATAATCAATACAAGGATGCAAAGAACCATTCATTTTTAACTAACAAAAAAATGTCTTCTATAAAAACTTGGATGGGTGGATAAATCCATTAATCAAGTTTTCCTTTATATTTCCGTCTTCCTAGAAAGAAAGCACATAACACAAGATATGAAACAACCTTTATACCAAGATACCGGCCTGTTTTTCAATAAGGAGTGGTGAGAGATTTACTCACATTTATCTCAGTATGTTCTCAACAAGCTCTTTCATCCATTTCTTAAAGATCTGTAGGAAGTGAGACCCTCACACCCATGGGAAAAGGGTGATGTTGCAAAGAGAACTGCAGGGGAATATAAAGTTTCTAAACAAGTTACAGAACAGAAATCTCCAGGGATACCTTACTAATGAGTACTGAAGGTATTCAAGAGTGAGGTCAAATATATTCTGGCAATGGATAAAAATGGTTAGATGGTATCAGGCAAAAAAAATAATCGACAGACTATAGTAGCGCCATGACACATGTCTGGGAAATTGTTGTATGGCATCATCTGACTGATTTTGAGCTCTGATGCATCTTGTATAGCTTCTGGCCACTTCTCCGCAATACTCTTTATGGTGATCTTACTGTTAAAGATAATTTGAACATTGAGGGAAGGATATTATTTCCTATATCAATTTCAGTGTTCATCAATGAGGATTTATTCTATTATGTGTGCTATCGATTTTGGAAACCCACAAATTAAAACCTTCTTTGACTGTCTGTGGGTCATGTTTACTATTAGAAGATGCTGGATTTGTCTGGTGGTGGTCTGAGACACAGAAAACCAATGTGAGCAGATTGCCCTTTCAGCGATTTAATATTGCAGCTTCACATTCACTTTACATTACCCCACCACCCCAAGATGTTCTATTTTTATTTTCTGTCTCCTATTTTCTCCCATAACCATGACATATCAAATCTCAAAAAGACACATCCATCAACACCCAATGAGTACAGGCCAGTGGCTCTAACTTTGCACGTCATGAAAACACTGGAGAGACTCATACTGAAACATCTGCGTATGGTGGTGGAGCCCTGGCTGGACCCCCTACAGTTCAGTTATGGGCCCCGTATCGGCGTAGAGGACGCCATCATCTACCTGCTGAACCAGGCTCATTCTCATCTGGATATTGTTGGGAACACGGTGAGGGTCATGTTTTTTGACTTCTCCAGTGCTTTTAACACAATCAGACCATCACTGCTTGGGAATAAGCTCACAGAAATGCAGGTAGAATCCCCACATGTAGCATGGATTACGGACTATCTAAACAATCGACCACAGCATGTCCAACTGAAGAGCTGCCGCTCTGAAAGCATCAAGAACAACACGGGGGTGCCGCAGAGAACTGTCCTATCACCTTTCCTCTTCACCATCTACACGTCTGACTTCAGGTACAGGTCTCAGTCATGTCACCTGCAGAAATTTTCTGATGACTCTGCCGTTGTGGCCTGTATCAGGGATGGTCAGGAGGAGAAATATAGGGGTGTGGTGGAAAGCTTTGTTGGGTGGTGTGAGCAGAATTATTTACAGCTAAACATCACAAAGACAAAGGAACTGGTGGTGGACTTTAGGAAGCGGGCTCCTCCTCCCACCCCTGTCATTATCAGAGGAACGGAGGTTGAAGTAGTTGAGGACTATAGGTACCTGAGAGTACACATTGACAGTAAACTTGACTGGTCCAAGAACACAGACACTGTGCTCAAGAAAGGGAATAGCCGGCTCTATCTAATGAGGAGGCTTAAGTCGTTTAATGTATGCAGGAAAATGCTGACAATGTTTTATCACTCTGTGTTGGAGAGTGTGGTGTTTTTTGCAGCTGCAAGCTGGGGCAGTGCGGTGAAGACTGCTGATCACAACAGGCTGAACAAGCAGATTAAAAAGCCTGGTTCTGTCCTAGGTGTCAAACTAGAGGATTTGACGGAGGTGTCCGAGAGGAGAATGCTGAAAAAGCTCCTCTGTATCATGGACAACCCCTCTGACCCCATACATGCCTCCTTGAGGAACCATCAGAACACACACAGCAAAAGACTCATTGCCCCCAAATGCAGAACTGAACGCCACAGGAGATCTTTTCCACCTGTGGCAATAAGGCTTTATAACTCCTCTTCATTCTATAAGTGATCTTTTTCAGCCTTTATGGCAATATGTTAGTCCCATTCTGTCATCACAAGTGGCTAGCTCATTTTACTCAGGCACAAGTACTAAGTCACTTTTCATAACCTACACTAATAATCTATATTTAATAATAATCTGTTATATTTTTGTGTATTTGCACAATTGTCATATGATTGTTATATGCTGTCGTATTTTTGTACACTTGCACAACTTTTTGTATATTTGCACAATTACTATTGTTCTCTTTTTAAATCTTTATTGTACTATCTTTATTTCTCTTGTTGAACTGAACATGCCAATGACATAAGAATTTCCCTCGGGATGAATAAAGTTCTTATCTTATCTTATCTTATCTTATCTTATCTTATCTTATCATAATACAGAAAGACCCAGTATTAAGGTAAATCTAGATGCAACCTTAAAACACAACTTGATTCAATGTTTATTACAATGATTCAAATGTTAAACTTGCAATTTGTAATAACTTCATAGATTATTTAAATTAACTTTTTATCTAAAATATAACCCTACACTATCCTGCAATGGTTCTCGGAATACTGCATACACTATGTGGACACTGAGAGGAGCCACTGAGCCCCAAACCCTAAACACAACTGTTACAGACACAGGTCCCAGGTTCAAATAAATACATTTGTATTCTTCAAGATGCTGTTAAAGGCTCTTCATGAACCATCTTGCACAGCACTGCACCACAAAGTGAATAAACTCTTCCTTGTTCTCTTCTCCTGTTCCACACCTCTTCTCCAAACAGGTGTTGCTGTTGTCCACCTTGTCCTTATTGTTATTGTTTTTGTTCTCCTCCTACTCCCCCTCCTCCTCCTTTCTCTGACTCCCTGAAGTGAGGCAGTGGACTTTTTTAAGACAGACCCCAGAATGCTTCTAGTGTCAGAACAGTGTCCGAAGGAAGCACTTTCAGGTCAGACAGAAGGTTCTGAAAGTAGGGATGGTCTGCCTAGGCAGCTCCCCCTGGTGACACCCATGGAACTGAGCAGGGTTGCCCCACAGGACTGTGCTTACCAGCATGCCCTGCAGGAGGATATATGAGAGCAGAAGTTCAAGAGTGCTACCATCTTGTGTATGGGTGGAGTATATCTCCCCAGACATGTCATTATTGTGGCCTCCTGGCCAGTAAAGAGTTTTCCCTCCATCCTTCCAAGAATGCCTATCAGCTCATTACCAATCACACCATTACAACTGGTAACTGAGTGTCTTATTTAAGAAGTACTCACTCTTTGCACATCTCTCACAATGGTCTAAAAAGAACTACTAACAAGGTATCTTAGAGTAACCAGGACTTCTGTTATCAGGATGAACTTGTTTGCCTTTTAGTGGAGGGTTGGAGTATAAATGTCCTGCTTTTTAAACCATACTTTTTAATATTTCCTCATGACTTACTCTGTAAATATGTTTCCAATACTAATTCCGTCTTCATTGGCTTTTGTGATGTTTCTTTGTCTTTGTTGAGGAATATTTCATTGTTTTAAGCACACAGGTGCTTAGTCAAATGTTAATTTCTTGTTGGCTAAATGATAAATGATGAGTACTCTAAGGATCTGACTGTTCTAAAGCTTCTGACCACCTCCCAATATGGTGAGAAGATTCTCATGTACAACTGTGTGCATCACTGTTTTCGAGAAAGCCAGTGAGAGATTCCTAAGCTCTTCTCTCCTAAGTAAGTAACTTCTTATGGGTGTAAGGCATTCAAAACAATAGGCCTTTATTTCTTTCGTGGACCAGTTGATAGAAGGAGAATATAATCATAACTAGGGAAACCTTAGAATTAACCTTGTCTTTAAATAAAGCTGTTTTCAGAATAAAAACATTTTTTTTGCAGGTGAAGTATAGGTGTATATTGCCATGAAAACAAGTGTTCTTTTGATTTTGATCAGATATAAGCAAGTGACAACAGTGGCAAACTCTTGCGGTTTCTCCTAAGAGCTGTTAGCCCACTTACCAGGAATAATACGTTCATTACCTGTGTTTCCTTTGTTTACCTGTGTTCATACCACCAAGGTGCTTCTACTTCCTTGTACCCAGTTACACAGAGACACTTCTTGGGTTCCCTAGCTTAAATTACTGTATAACTGCACCTTTCAAATTACCCAGGTGATAGCAAAGATAGAAAAAAGCCCACATTTCACTTAACAATTGTCTTGTTAAGTTTTCAATATCATGAAATGCAGTTCTTACATAATATAAAAGTGCTATAAATTTCACCATCAAATACTGTTAAACATTTAAGGATACTTTCCAAAAGACCATAACATTGTAAAGAGAGACACAGGCCAGCATAAACACTACGAAGCATAGCCCTTTTCCTCTTTTATATGCTCTAAATCTTAAACCAAAGAATATTCTGACGAATCTTGATGAGCCTTGATCAGAAGTCACTTCCTCCTGCTGCAGCACATCTCTTGTAGCTCTCTGTCAGCCTTATTTAAACTATGTTTCTATTATACTAAAACATTGTTTGTGTTAATTGATAATGATTACAGTAAGCACCCATAAATTGTAATGTTTTTAATTAAATGATTACCAATTGGACCCCCACCAACTGCCAAAATACTGCACATAACTTTTAAAGGAATTTTGGGTAATAAAACTACAGCACCTGAATTAGTTAAGGCCAATAATTCTTTAGATATTTTGAGGCAAATGGGTTCCATTAAATTATTCGTAAATTGGAATTGACCACATGTGCCTTTCTTACTAATACCAAAAATGAGCTGGTTTTTCCAGCTCCCTCTGAGCTTAGGGCATTTACCAACCATATGCCATTATCTGCCACAGTAAAAACAAAGTCCTTCCTTTAAACATCTTTTACTTTCTGCTGAACTTAAACCAATTCTACTCCCTTTCATGGGACTATGTCATTATTATTAGATATTACTATAGTCATTATTAGTTTCTTTATCATCTAATTTTAAGACCAAAGCACCAGTCTTATCTAGAGAATGTAGTTCAGCAATTGACAGCTCACTGACTAATTTTTTGCAGGATTAATCAAATTAATGCTAGTTGAACTTATCTAACACTCTTTTCACCCCGACATTGATACAAGATTTTATTATGAGCTCTTTGAAAAAGCTGAGTGCCCAAAGAAATTAATGATAAAAAATTACAATGGAATGAAGTAAAGACAAAAGAATAGATACAAATTTTTGTTATGGGACAGACTGGAGTCAAAGAAACCAGAAGAAACAATAGAAATTGTATTTATGGAGATCTGAACCTTGGAGATTTTAAATATATTTTAATTTTCGACTAATATTTTGTTTGAGCTTTGTTAATTTTATGATCAATATGTTTGAAAATCTGCTATGATGCCTTTTTGTTTTCTGATGGGCACTGTCATTTTGTTTAGCTCTTGCTATAATGTATACCTGTTGTACGAAGCCTTAGTCACAGAAGTTGAGCGTGATGATGTCATCAGCACATCTAGACAAAAGTTTGCATGGTGGACAATACTATGTCCATAACTGTGGATACTTCAAAAAAGTTTTCTTTGTCCCAATATATGGTATTTCCTGTCTTCCATATGCTCTTGGGGATGATAGCCTAGCTGGATGCCATCTGTTCCTATCCATGGTAATCAAGGTATGGGGGTGCAGGAGCCCCTGTTGCTCTGAGACCTTTCTTCCACTGTACACCAAAATGTATGTGCATATCATTGCCATATTGACCGTCAGAAGTATCCTGGTGGAAGTTAGGCATCTTTACCTATGTAGGCAGGCCCACTTGGGAATTAGTTCATTGTTATCTTATTGTTTTGTTGTATTCTGTGTTCTCTCATTTACATTTACTTATTTGGATGATGCCTTCATCTAAGGTGACTTATACAATTGGGTACATTTCTTTTGGTTATCCAATTGGAGCACAAGCAGGTCAAGTGGCTTGTTCATAGTCACATAGTGGCAGTGTTCAGATTTGATCCCACAACCTCAGGATTTGAAGTCCAAAGCTTTAACCATTACACCACATTGCCTGTAGCCTTCTGTATAATACAATCTCTTTGTGTTCGTATACTTTTGGCCTCTAACATCTTACACTGTTTTGGTTAAGTGTAAACTATATTTTTTTAATTTATACCAGATTATCTGTATAGAACTTTCTTTGAGTGATGTACTGTATATGCAAAAATGATACATCTATTATGTAAAACAAAAAAGAATTATCTCAGTAAATTAATGTAAAAATTATACATCTTATATTCTGCTCTTTTGCTAAACTTTCGACTTCTTAACAAAAATATTTCATTTGCATTGATATACAATTGTCCTTATCAGTAGACAAACACACAATACCATCCCAAAACATAGTACATAAACAGCACGATTTACTTGATAAGAGCATGTGACAAGACTTGGGAATTGGCGATTTACTGTTTTAGTCGTTTCTTTAGTTCACCTCTGCATATATAAATCTGTAGTCATATGTTTATTCTGTAGCATCAGATTAGAAATCTTTCTTTAATGTTCGCAGTTATAAAGGACTACTTTGAACAATACATATAATATACATACTGTGCATATTTTTTGAATGTCAGTGGAAAACCCTAGGTGTATAGGATTCAGAATTACAGTTATTGGTTGCTTTGGCTATAATCGTCAAAGGTTTTGCTAATTTTTTCAGTAATGTACCATTTTTAAAAAAAGCTAGTAGTAATTATTTGCCATAGAAGTCCAACAAATATATTTCATTGTAGTCTCTTACATGCATCTGTAATCTGACTGACATGTACACACAGTTTAGTGTAATAATGCAATGTAGGAGCAAACATAAAATAATAATATGTATAGAACACAGCAAAAATCAGGTAGTTTATTCAAACATGACTCACTTCTTTCTTCTTTAGGTGGAGGCAAAATTAATTCTTTAAAAACAAAATATTCATCTCACGATGATCCCAATGGATATTTTAGAGTTTATGACACCCATTAATGAAGAGTGCATAGTCTTGTTGAATGCTAAATATTAAGTTTGACAGTATGTCTTCTGAGAGTTGGTTAGTAATGATGATAATATTAATATAAGATGAGGGTGACAGTAAATGTACTTCCATATTAAACAAAACTTATGAACTTTCCATTAATAGTTCAGAGACAATCATTACACTATACCATGTATTATGTACAGGACTTTTCTTGATCGGTTTGTCATCCACTGGTCTGCACCCTGTTCAGTCCCCATGGACAAAATTTAAATAGCCTGGAGGAATGGATAATGGAGGAAAAAAAACAATCAGTTTGGAAACCATGATTGATGTGCTGTTTTATGGAAAGTTGTTAAATGGTCTGGAAAATCATACCAAGTAACAGAACTTTTAAACCATTAAGTCTAAGTAAAGGAGATGAGGAGAGGAACTCGACTAAAGTTTATGTATTCAAGCTGTGTTGCAGAGGGAATTCTCACAATTTAAAGCTGTAATACATTGATTACTGTGCTTTTATACAGTATGTTAAGTGAATTGTTCAAGTAGGTTAAGAGGAATCTGTGTTACAATTTTTTTTTTTGGATTTCACTTTCTTTAAGAAGCATTTTGTTTTTTGTGTGTATTTCATCTTCTCATTTTTCTGCCATTAAAATGGTGTAATTAAACTGTATTTATTTGCCTTTTTGTCAGGTTAAAGAAAAAAGAAATAAATAGGCCAAGTATAGGCAGAAGAGATTTAATCGCATATCTCCTCATTGAACATAACTCCTTCACTTACTCCTTGTCAAGTTTAGGATAATCTTTATGAGCATTGCTTCTGTGTAATGTACCCCAGTCAAAGCCACAGAATACAAGTCTACATTGCTGACCTGATATACAATGATGCTTAAGCTGAGATCATCTGATGCTGCTCTCCCAGTTATCCCCAGGCTAATGTGTGCAGCTCTTGCCAAGTACAGCTTTGGCTTTGTGGCTCCACTCTCTAACTCTCTGGAAAGCACTTTCCCTTTGTGTTTGAAACTAGGTCAGCTCATTATAGATTTTGTTCTAGACTTTCAGGTTTGATAATATTGTTTTTGCTGGTTGTTGACTGCACTTCTGGTCTTTAGTTTGACTGTGTTTTTGAAATTTGAACTAGAATGTCTTATACTGTACATTGTTTACCAGATACTTTATCCTGCAAGTCTTCCGTCTGCTTTTTCCTCTCTGCTTATGCAGAGTGATTTACTACTTTCAAACTACAGCACTGATGTTGATGGCATAGTCCAAGTCTGAATTTTCTAAACACTTATTGTATAAAAATAGTGCTTATAAAAATCTGTTGTAAATGACGTTTGGCAAATTGTCCTCAAAAGCATTTTATTGAGACTGATGTCAGATGTTTCTATGGTATACTGAAGTATAATTACAAGCATTTCATAAGTTTCAAAGGCTTTTACTGACAATTACATTAAGTTTAGGTAAAGAGTCAATATTTATAGTGTTGACCCTTCTCTTTCAAGAACTCTGCAATTCGCCCTGGTATGCTGTCAATCAACTTCTGGGCCAAATCCTGACTGATGGCAGCCCGTTCTTCCATAATCAATGCTTGGAGTTTGTCAGAATTTGTGGGTTTTTGTTCGTCCAAACAATTGAAAAGGGGATTCATTAGAGAAAACGACTTTACCCCAGTTCCCAGCAGTCCAATCATATACCTTTTGCAGAAAATCAGTCTGTCTCTGATGTTTTTCTTGGAAAGAAGTGACTTCTTTGCTGCCCTTCTAGACACCAGGCCATCCTCCAAAAGTCTTTGCCTCACTGTGCATGCAGATGCACTCACACATACCTGCTGCCATTCCTGAGCAAGCTCTGCACTGGTGGTGCCCTGATCCTGAGCCATGAATAAAGAATGATAAGATAACACCCTCCGAGAGCAACTTCTCCCAACCAGCCAAGAACAGTTTGGTGATAAACAATGCCTTTTCCAGCTAATTATCACCGTTCCATAAGGCAAAAGTAATAACTAAGTGGCTTGGGGAAAAAACATCAAAATTTTTGGTCCATGGCCAGGAAACTCCTCACATTTTAATCACATTGAGAACTTGTGGTCAATCCTCAACAGCCAGGTGGACACACAAAAACCCACAAATTCTGACAAACTCCAAGCACTGATTGGTGGCCGAAAATGGATGATCTTCTCATGACAGCAATCAAATCCTGTCAGCCTTGCCAATCAAATGACAAAACCGCAAAGGTGTATGCTGCACCATTACAACCCGTACCTTGGCCAGACGGGTCATGGCAGAAAGTTGCTATTGATGTGATAGGGCCCTTTGAAATTGCACCTGCAGACTGTCGCTTTGCCTTCACACTAATTGACTATTATTGAAAATGACCTGAAGTCAGTTTTACATCCAAAATTACTTCTTCAGATGCAGTTGCATTTTTAGTATCTATTTTCAGTTGCTATAGCAACCCTCAATGCTTGGTATCTGATAATGATCCTCAGTTCATATCTTTTATTCTGTCCACATTTCTACAAGAGCGGGACATTCAACACACTAGATCTGCTAATTATCACCCTCAGGCTAATGGAGCAATTGAAAGATTTAATCAAGTGCTCAAGGAAATGGTACAAACACTTCATTTACAGCGTAAGTCCTGGAAATCATCCATTACGGAATTCCTTCATATCTTTAGAGCTTCACCACACGCAACAACAGGTATTTTGCCTTTTGAACTGCTTCATGGGAGCAAGATGCGTACTAAACTGTACGTATTGCCTTTGACAACATCTGTTGTACTAGACGATGCAAGCATAAGACGAGTTTCTGCTAAACAGAACAAGATGAAGAAATACATGGATAATAGAAGAGGAGCTTGTGTCCCGTTACTGGCAAAGGGGGACACAGTGAGAGTAAAAATGCCTACCCTTGTGTCTAAAGGATTGCCACATTACAGTAATCCCATGCCTGTACAGTACATGACAAAATTGGAGAAAGCAGCTACAGTATGTGCTTGGTGACAGCAAAGTATGGAATGCAGTGTGTTTGTCCCCTTGCACACCATGTGCAGATTTGGCAAATGATGCGCCAGCTGCGGATCAATCCTTTGATGCGCCTCCTGCTGCTCCGCTTGAGTCACACGGGGATTCGTCCCTTTGAGTGTTTTCCACCTCCGATTCCAATGGTGAAGCCACCTGCTTTGTTGGTCCCTGAAGGTAATGGGACTCCACCTTGAAGGGTCGCTAAAGCCGCCGTCCTGTATGGTTAAAAGACTATGAGACGGGATTGTAACGCAAGTCAAACAGATTAGTCTGTTGTTTTCTTTTGTTTTTGTTATTTTCCCTTTTCCCAGCCAGCTTTAGACGGGGAGTTAGATATTTAAGAAAGGGGGAGATGTTATGTTGTGTTATTAATGTTATTAATTTGGACAGTAGGTGGTACTGTACAAAAATGATATAAATAGAACTGAGAGAGGGATGAGAGGAGAGTTCCTAGAAGGAGATTGATAAAAAAGGTATTTGGAGATTACAACCTGGAGATTTCTTTGTGTACTGATCGATACAACAGACAGCATGCCAGTGTGAATTGCAGAGGTCTTGAAAAAGAAGGGCCAACACTGCAAATATTGACTCTTTGCATAAACTTAATGTAATTGTCAATAAAAACCATTGAAACTTATGAAATGCTTATAATTATACTTCAGTATACAATAGAAACATCTGACAAAAAGATCTAAAAACACTGAAACAGCAATCTTTGTGAAAACCAATACTTGTGTCATTCACAGAACTTTTGGCAATGACTGTAGAAATAAGTAATATATGAATTGTAGGTAACTCCTCCTCTAAAGTTTTGTCAGTTCTTTTTAAGTGTTATTAAAACCAAGCAAAGCATTTGTTAAGATCTTAATACATAGCAGTAATTGAGGACCTAAGTAGCCCCTATTCTGTGCCATTAATATTTTAATAAAATAATAATAGTAATACATTTTATTTATATAGTGCCTATTATACAGTTATGCATCCTTATAAGTATTACTTTATAAGCAATCCATGCAAAATATCTCTCACTCACTCAACAAAGACAATTTCCCATTTGGATACAAAGCTGAAATTTGCCAGTATGCTACTTCTAAATCCCCTAAGAAAGGACATTTCCATATATCAATGTTTAAACCTCTCCCCACCACAAAAGAAAAACAAAATACCCCAAATTCCGAAAAATGTCTTGAAAGAGTAGATTGAAATTTGATGATTTTATAGCGAAAAGAAAATTATCCAACCTGTTTTTTATTTTTCAATATTTGGTGGGAATAAAGCTGTAACAAGTGGGGAGTTCTTAGGCAGCACATCCTTCTTTGCCTCTGCTGTGATCATGCAGCGAAGTGTGTGTCTTGCATTCTATGCAAGTGAACATTGCAAGCAGAACAGTGCCACTGTACAGGCTGATGCTGTAATTGTGCAGAAGAATCAGATTGTCACAAAGCAGAAATGTAATTGCCAGTGCAGCATACCAGCCTACTTCAAGCTCTATGAACAATACAAGCCGGGATCAACAACATACCTGTGTCAGTTTAAACACTAGCACAGCTCACTAAAGGAATCCCGCGTACAGGAGGATGACATTGTCCATAGTTCACAGTATTACTTCTTCTCATGTTTTCTTATATGTACAGTGCTTAAAATATTGTTCACTTGATTGTACACATAAATGTGCATCCTGTAAGTCTCAATTATGTGCAATAAGATAAGCGCATGGGAAAGGCACTATATAAATAAAATTTATTATTATTATTACTATATAATAATAATAATGAAAACCACAATTCAGTGCATACTGCTTTTGATCGAAACTCTCCAAAACTTTTTAATGGTATAAGATTACAGATCAAAGTTTTTCATTCACATCTGACGGAACCTATGACATTTACAGGATCTCCTTCAAGGTAAATTAAATTTATACCCAAAATTTATATTATTCCTACTAATTAATTGTTTTAATTCAAAAGAACATAGTTTCTTCTAAAACAAAAGCCAAGTCACTAGGAAAGGCAAGAACTGATCTCCGAAAGGATTTAGTAGTGTGCAATTGTATACAGTTTGTTTAAAAGTGGGCAGTATGGTGGCACAGTAGTAATGCTGCTGTGTCACTGTTAGAAAACCACAACAAATCATGGCTCCTCCTTACATGGAGTTTGCATTTTCTCTCCATGTTTGTATGGATTTCTCTCACGGTGTAAAGACATGCAGCTAGGTAAATTGGCTGTGGTTTCTTTGTATGAGTGTGTCCACCCTATAATGACTTGGCGCCATGCCCAGGGATTGTTCCAGCCCAATCTTTGCTGGGGTAGGCTTTAGTTTGCTAAGACCCTGGGGCACCAGTAAACTAATAATATTAGCATCTAGTTGCAAAAAAACAAAAAAAAACAAACTACATCATAAAGCCCATTGTCTTTCACTAGCATAAATATACAAATATACATATATATATATATATATATATATATATATATATATATATATATATA
>JANRMT010062791.1:30778507-30792342 GCA_026402145.1 Polypterus bichir lapradei
ATATATATATATATATATATATATATATATATATATATATATATATATATATATATATATATATATAGAGAGAGAGAGAGAGAGAGCATGCATTATAGTATATTTAATATTGAAGGACCAATAGTTAAAGACAATAATAAATGTCAATAATTTCAACAGTACTGTAATTGGAAAGCTCTTCATTTTAATAACTGAGGGAACCGTAATCCATAGCTAAAATAAGGACAATGCAGTATGCTAAGAACAATTTATATTTTATGATAATTTAGAGAAAATAAATAAAAAAATAAACATGTGCTTTAAATGGTTTGTCCATGTAGGTTCTGTCTGTGTTATCCTTCTTCACTATTATCTTATTCCTTCATGTCTAGTGAAGACAGGATGTTAATTTCACTGGAGCCAGAACTGAAATTGAATGTGGTTCTACCACAGAGCCACTCGGAGAAGCAAATATAATGAGATTTGAATGGGAAGTCTTGGACACAATAAATCTGTGCCATATGTGGCCATTTCCTGTGTCAGTTCCTTTCACATAACTAGTGGAGGCCTTTTTTTTTTTCAACTCTCTGTTGACCCCACACCATGACTCTGAAATCTTTCATGGTCGCTTCTAGGCCTCCGGCTCTTTGCTGCAGTTGCGTAAATAAATGAAGTTGACAGCAAGCATCATAACAATTACAAGTAATGTGCGCTCAATGCAGATGTCCATATTGTACATTTGAACAAAACAAAATGGATAGAACTATATAGTTTATGAACATTGCAATGCTTTTGACAGCAACATAAAGGAATTAAATAAAAGAAAGTCTGGCAGTCACTTGTAATATAGGAATAATGGCTACCTAGTCTGGTCTGTATTCAAATTACTATAACCATGCTACTGTGTGTCTGTGTGTGTGTGCATGAATGTGTGTGTTTGTGTGTGTCAGCAGATTGTATATGCTGCTGACTATAAGGAAGACGTAAGTTGATAACCACAATATTTACCCAGGTAAAATGAACAAAAGATCCTATTATCCATCCCATGTCCAAGTTCCCACCCATCCTTCCATTTTCTGTCCCTAGTTTTTCTACAGCCACAAGTGTAAGGCAGGGAACAACACTGGATGTGATGACAGTCTGCCACTGGGCACACTCATTCATACATATACCCAAATTCATTTACACTGGCTCACCAATTAATGTAAAATCAACGTCTTTGGGATACAGAAGAAAGCTCTAAAACCTAATATAAAGAACAATACACATGAACTTCATATAATCAATATCTCCACAATGAATACAAACCAGGTACTCACAACTACGTGACAGCCAGCAGCAGCTAGCAGTGTGTGCCAAAAATGCTCCTTCATTTTCTGAACCAGCTTATTTCACACTAGTCGTATGTGGTCTGAAATGAACTTTACAAAATGGCATTGTTCCTTCCAAAGCACAGTCACACTCACAATCACACTTTCTCACTCAAGGCCAATTTACAGACACTAAACAGCCTAGCCAGCATGATATCAGGTGATGGGAAGAAATTACAAAACCGTTGTGGGGGTGGGCATCATTGGACCATGCCTGCCCAATCAGACTGATAGATAGATAGATAGATAGATAGATAGATAGATAGATAGATAGATAGATAGATAGATAGATATGACTGTCTATTAATATTTTAATTACAAAAGATGCTAAGACATATACTGTATGTATATAACTTCCTAATTCATATAGAATTAAATAGGTGATTTTTTTGACCCACATCTTTTTAGCTAGTATGCTTCTGTTTCCTTGCATAGACTGGGTAGTCGGCGCTGGTGGTAACTCAGTATTACCTTTAGTTAGAGACTGTGTGTGTGTCAAATTATTGATAATTACAAAGCAGACTGAAATACTGAAACATACAGTATGGATATTAGAAAACATTTGGAATTGAAACCTTACTATTATATTTACAGACAAAATTATATTATGGTGGATGGAAGCAACAGAAGTTATAGAATGATGTTTTAATGAGTGAGGAGGTTCAACTCAAAAGAATTGATGATTTATTCAGTCCTTCCTGGTGGAGCACCATTTTATGTGAGTTATTATTTTAATCTCTCTCTTCCTCAGCTTTCTGTTATCATGCGTATTTTGTTTATATATTGCTTATACTGTACATACAGGTGTTGTCTGCCTTGGTGATTCTGATGGTCAATGTGTTATTAAGATTGCCTATGCCATATAATTGATATAGACTTACCTGTTTATTATGCACACAGTATCTGCTGTTTTGGTGGTTTTAATGCTGTTTTATTTCAGTTTAGCATCTGAGAAAGAGATCTATGGCCTCATGTATAGTACAGAGCTTGGAATTCCCATTAAAACATGTGTACATACAAAAACAGAAATGTGAGTTCACACAAAAAATTCAGATGCATAAAACTGTGCATAAGCAAAATTCACACACTTCCCCTTTATAAATCCCAATCAATGTGAATTTTAGCGCAAATTCACACACCTGCATGGGCACCCCGATTCCAGAATTTTGCATATTTGAATATGCAAATCAATATAAATAACCCATTCCACTGAGTATTTTGTTAAAAAACAAAGGTAAAAATGAAGAATTAAAAAAAAGAAGTGGTCAGATGTCAAACTCAACGTAAAACAGCGAGTGTCTGAGTGTCATACAGAAGCATATTAAGGCCACAGAGAACAAAAAATAAATAGGGACAAAGTGAAGAAAAAAAGGTCTATGTTGAGATTAAAGATGAAATTTGACTTTAATCTTGAAATTTGCACTTTAGTTTTGTAGTTTATTTTGTAATTAAAGTAGAAAGTCATAAACTTCGTCTTAAATTAGATGTTTAATTTAATTCCATTGTAACTAGAGAAGCATGTTAAATGCTTTATATGCTACGTGTTCACTGATCCAATCATTAACCGCTACATGCTTCTTTAACAGGCTTTTTCTTACCCCGACAGGAGCACTCAGGCAGTGATGGTCACATAGAATACATTACATTCATGATATTATAGCTCTCAGAACATTTTAGAATACTAAGATGTATACTTGATATCATTTTCATGAAGAAATGCATTAAAGCATGTATTAAACATGCAGGGGCACGGTGGCACAGTGGTAGCAATGAGCTGCCCCCCGTCCAGGAATTATTCCTGCCTCCTACAAGATGCTTACTGTGACGTGCATGACCCTGGATGGAATAATTCATTGCAGCAGTGCTGCGTCTGTCAAATGTACCAACCCCCAGTTTGTGTCCTTCTATTTTCTCCACATAACCAATCGCCACACAATAAGTGTCTGCAATAAATTAAAAACCAACTGCAAGCTTAGAAATCCGATTATTCAAAACTTTTAAGGAATATTAAAAAATCTTTGTTATGCATGTTTAATTATTCTATCCATACAGGGTCGCACTAGTCCCAGCAAGCATACACCGCAAAGTAGGAGCAATCCCTGGACGAGGTGCCAGGTAATTACTACCGCTGCGCTACTGTGCCCCCACATTTTTAATTATTAACAGTATGCATTATTTAAATGAAGATAACAGTTTGTCTTTAAAATGTAATATACATTAATACAGTTCGTCATAAAAATGATATCAAGTATACGTCCTAGTATTCTAACAGCACACAGCTCCAAAAGATAGCTATTAGAAATCTAAATTGACTTAGACGCCAGTCATAATCATCTGTAAATACACGCTCTTTTCTGTTGAATTGAACTGAATTCCTTTATTATAATTGTATGTTACAATGAGATTCAATATGCAACTCCTCCAAAATCTTATTTTCCTGTAAAAAGATAACAAAAAATATGAAAAATATACAACATGAAAGCATAAGTACAATATACATGTGCATATATTGCAGATAATGCAAATAATTCATAAAGTGGCTCAGGTTGTGCAATATTACAGTTGTAGTGCAAGTTTATAGTTAGGTAATTGTAATCATAAGTTCAAACAGTTCTGCTGGGAGCACTTGATAAATAGATTGACTGCGTTTATAGCTCTTGGAATGAAACTGTTTCTGAGCCTTGAAGTCCATGCAGGAAAGGATCTGAAGTGTTTGCTCAATGGGAGAAGTTCAAATAGACTGTGGTATGGCTGAGTGGAATCCATGCAGATGCTCTTGGCTTTCCTGAGGCAGCGTGTACTATAAATGTCCTCCAGGGCTAGAAGCTGTATCTCAATAATCCTCTTCGCTCTTGATACATCCCTCTTTCTGATCAGCTGCTGAATAGTTGTGATACTTAACAGAGATACAATGTGTTAAAATACTCTGAGTGGTGCACTGAAAGTAACAATGGTAAAGCAGCTATGGTATTTGGAATAGTTTGGCCAATCTGTACATCATTATATTGTTAGAGATTGATTACAATCAAGTACCTTTAATTTGTATATGATATGCAGTTAATTTCACTGTATTTGATAAAGCCTGCGTCATGTATAAGAATATGAAATAGAAAGGAAAACAACACATAAACAGCACAGCTTTGATGCTGGGTGCCACCAGTTTGCAAAACCAAGCAGAAATGTGTGTACGCATGTTGCGAGGCTGCCGTGAAAATGTGTGTGGGGCTTTGCGCCAAGTTTAGTTTTTGTACATCTCAAAGTGATGACTGAACATTGGAATTAATTCCACAATAAAATAGTGAGAATGTGCTTTAAAACCTTATGTAGAATGCCACTGAGCCCTAATTTTTAATATTCTAGACTGGCAACCCTTGTTCTAATGCATTAAATCTAATAATTTAAAATATTTTAATTATTATTCCTGTATAGGTATGTACAATAATTGCTTAGATGTGCTTTAAAAAAAGTCACAAATGGAGTTAAACTTCTTAGGGAGAAAATATACCAATCCATACTAGTTTATTGTGCATGTTACATGTGTTTGCATTTTTACATACCAAGAATATGTTGGCAGGTCAGAAAACAGTACGACAGAATGAATGACGGGTGCATGTTGAGTATATATTGCAATAAGGTAAAGAAAATTAAAAGTGTCACTTCACTCTACATTGTTTTATCATACCCACCTGAAATTCAATTTCAATTTATTCTTCTCGGTTAAATAAAATAAAGTTGACTGGTGGCAGGTGGTTGCAGTAGGTGCTTGTGACCGGCACCCATCCTTAGGTGTGAACATCATGGACTAGACCACTTGAAGATTGATTTCAAAGTCTATGCAATGCATTCATGACAGTTAAGATTTAGTGAATTGTTGGTATGTGACATCTCTTTGTAACACAAAGAGTATTAGGTATGGCTTTTCTCTGCTGAGTTAAGAAAAATCTTGAACAGCCATGTCAACATGAATAAAATTTTACACATCTTCACATTTCTCATATCACCTCTGGTATATTTTAACTGGCATGTTTGAATAGAATAGCTCAAGGCAGAAGTTACATAACATAAAATAACATTTTCAAACTGGCCAAGTCGGTTTTTGCTGGGGACGCCAGTCTAGACCTCTCTTTAGTGACTTCTTCTTTTGGCCTTAACCCAGATCTCTAAGGGTTTTCACCCACTGCTTATATTATCTGAGTTACAGTACAGGCTCATACCCTCAAGTGGGGTTCCCTCCATGTTCTCACTATGTTGACAAGAAGGGGGAAGAGGTGTTCTGGTATACAGTTGGGTAGCCTGATGCCCACAGTCTTCTGGGTCAAGAATATATACTTCTGCTGAGGTCCATCTACCTCTCTCTCTATTACACATACTCTTCTGTTCTTCCCCTGGACAAAGCTCACATACTGAGCAAATTGCCCCTTATTTTCCCTATGTTTCCAGACTGGCATACGTAGGACCTCTGTAGCTGCCAGTGTGACTCAAGTTTCTCTCTACTGGAGGTCCTCTGTGAGGCTAACCTGTTGTCAGCCAGACACACCCTCATAAAACATTCAGGCTCACTCAGTGAGCTAGTAATGGCACAAAAGCCTGTAGAGAAAATATTAATGGAAATGTTGACATAATGTAAAGCAGAAACATTCTGGCTACTGCATAAAGATTTTAATACTTGAAATTCAATCAATCTAATATTGAGAACGTTAACAGAATACATTGTCAAACTGGTAACATTTGGAACTGAACTGAGCTGTCAGATGCATGAAGAGATATAGTAGACTAATTCTTATAATGAACACAAGCGATTTCTCTCACCATGAGAGTTAATCTTAGTGCTCACTCTAAAAATTCCTATATTAGTAAAAATCCAGGTAATGTTAAGAAAATGACAACTGGAATGTGCAAGAAATATTTCTTAAAAATATAAAATGCTAATTATGTGGCATATCACCATATATTGTTGATGATTAAAGTTTAATAAACAGTGATTGCAGATATTACAAACTTGGCAGCATTGATAAGTTATGTAAAACAGTTAAGAAACATAAACGCGTATACTATTTCAGGTTTTCATGATAAGACAGAAATCTGTGTGTGCTTTCAGTGTTCTGTTTTTAGGAGTGTTTGCATGTAATACAAAAAGCACCTGCTGTTGTTGTCATGTCTGTCTGTTTGTCTGACCGTATTAAGCAACTCAGCATCCAGTGAACTGATTTTGTTGGAACTGATTACATTTATTGTTCATTGAATTTTGTCATTTTCTTTGTTGACACCTCTTTGAAGTATAGTGTACTGAATACGTTTTTAAAGTGTGAAAAAGTCCCATTTAAAAGTAAAAATTTTAGGCATCAACCAGATTAAAAAAGAACGAAATAGTATGTAGGACTTCATTTACTGAGTACTTTACTGTTTCAAATTTACCTTACAATTTCTTCTTTTACTTGTGTGACAGCCACACCTGACAGAAAAATAGATCTCCAGTAAGAGTTCCTGAAACGCCAGCAATCTCATGAGTGCGCATGAACCTTTACAACACCAATTCACTTCTTGTGCTGTTCAAAGTCATACCTGTTTAGTTAAATGATCTTCATAACTGTAAAAATAAAATTAGAAATCAAGGAAAATGAAGTCAGTTAACTTATCTAGACATGAATGGAAAAAGAATGTCTCTCAATGAATAGATCTGTAAGCTGTTATGCATACAGTGAAGAGATTCTTACTTGGTATTTACATTAAACTGAAAACTGTCTCAAAGGTGCTTATAATAACTCAATAGTTCTGACATTATAATTTATCAGCAAAGTGTCACAGTGTCCTGCTATGCATTATGGTCTACTTGGCAGGCAGAAATTTTAGCTTGAGACTTCAACATAAATTTTACCTTTCCATTTAGCCCCTCCTTCAAAAAAATGAAGAAATGGTAACTAAAATTAGCCATAAGCCATCCACAGCCAACCACTAACAACGATATAAAAACAGGCAGTGTTTATGTCACATAACCTGAAATCTGGTGCTTTTGGATGCTATTTAAGTCACTGTAAGCATTTTTGGTTCAGTTTTTATTTATATGATATCATAAAATGCTATTAAAATTTATTTTTTATGTACATTATTAATATATGAAACTACATTCTGTTGTCACTGTTATTTTTTGGCTATAACTCATAATTTTAAAACATTTCATTAAACAAAAATGTGATATTGATTACTTTGATGGAGTAAATAAACAAAAATGTAAATATTGTAAAACAACTAAATCCTCAGAATGCACCTGAAGTCTAGGCCATGTTTTCTTTTTGCTAAATATCAGTTTTGCAGCATGAAATACAGAACATTTATACCGTATTACAGATTGATTTTAAAATCCAGGTTCCCATAATTTCATTGCCACATCATTGCCATGACTGGTGTAAATATTGCTAAATCAGTTTCTAGTTTTAAACAGTGATTTATTTTTTAAAAAATCTGACACTGTTTAATAGTTATGATACTATAAATAAAGGATGACTGTCACACTGAAGCTTTTATTCTCCTTGTCATAGCAAATACTTCTGTGACTTTTCAAATTTAATAATAAACCTGCCTGAGTTTTAATGTCTCTGAGAATTAAAATACACCATCAAAATCTAACCTTTTTTTTCTAATTTGTGTAAAATTTTCTGCAAGCATTTACAGACAGTTCTTGAGTTTCAATTTACTTGTGTTCTACATTTTGTTTACCCTCATTAACTGCTGGGTTTCTTTTCTGTAACTAGATCCTCAGTCGATATAGGGTGCTCTGCTTTAGTACTTTCTTGATGTAATTAATGTATGGTGAACTTAATATGAAGAATTAAATACAATGTTGAATCCAAAGGTGTAGAATGCTTCACTTTACTCCTTAGCTCTCCATCAGTCAGAGAACTTTGATATGGAGATTGCACTTTCCTCAAAGCTGCACTGCAAATGCAGTGTGTCACATCTAATACCAGTCACTCAGTGGTGTCACAGTCCTGTGGTACTGTTACCTCAGATCTCTTCATTCCTAATTACATTTATGCTAGCTCATTACATTGATTCAGTAGAGTGGTCACTAGTCTTGTAATTTTTTACTTTTGTTTTTGATAAATACTTTTCGCACCATAACCTACCCACACACAAAACCATATTGTAAATATTGCCACACTTAATAAATGCTGTTTGCCTCCAACCATGCCTCCCCTCCTCATTTCATTTGGACAGCAGCTGTAATTATCTGGCAGCCACCTAAACCAATTTAGCACATCTAATGGTTTAGTTAAAAATAATCCTGACGTACCCTCTTGACTTAGTCATTGAATGTTTCATAACCTTAGCTTGAGTGCATTTTCCTAATGTCGCTATTTGTGTTATATATCAGACCTTACATTAAATTTTTGACTACACTTTGAAGGTGTTCAATTGTTTGGATGTTGTCCCTTAATGCCTATATTTTTTAATACATCCTTGCTCGCTCTTGATTATATGTCCTCATGCTCAAGCTCTTGGTTCATTTAATAATACATGCATCCGTTAATAATGTCTCCAGACACACTTTTCTTTCAGTTATTGCTGAGTGATCTGTGAGCAGACCTTTGTTCAAAGAGAGGAGAAAGATGAATTTTGGGCGGAGCTGAAAACATAGAAACTGTATTCTTCCACTTATTGTTATGTTTTTTATGTAGGACTTGACATCTGTTCTCAGAAAAATGCATTTTTTTATTTCAAGTTAAATAAGCACAAAAAACACATTTAGGAATTGTAGAAAAAACGTCCATGGTGAATGCCTTCTCTTCCAGAATTTGCCCCCAAAATGGGTTCCACGTATGAGTTAAAACTACCTATTCCCTCAATAAGAAAAAACGTCCATGGTGAATGCATTCTCTTCCTGAATTTGCCCCCAAAATGGGTTCCACATATGAGTTAGAACTACCTATTCCCTCAATAAGAAAGGAGAGAGGCAAGTCAGACACAGTGAGGCCCAGAGGTGAAATCGAATAAGATAACAGGAAAATTAAGGATTAACATTAGGGGCACGGCACAGACAGCAGCTTTGCACTTCCTTGGCTGAGTGGAATCCAGATGATCTATTGATCTGTGCCATAGAAAGTTCATGTAAAGAAGAGGATTTCCAGAGTGTGAGTCAGGAGATTTCTAGCGAGAGGCTAAGATTAGTTCAACAGAAATGGTACCCAGATAGAATATCTTGAGCTGGATAGAATTCAAGGTATAGGAACTGAGGTCCAGGATTATAAATATATGAGAGAAAAGGGGAATATTAACAGAGAAAATATTGACAATCAATTGGAAACATCTGTCCAAAATGTAGAAACTTCAGTGAAGTCCCAAAACATATGGAGAAAATTGCCAGAGACATTTAAAGGACACAAAGGACACAAGGGATTAACAGCCAACTGCATATCAGGAAGTTGTGAGGTATAGGTGATTTAAAAATGTAAATTGCAAATGCTGATAATTGGGGTGTTTTAAAGCCACCTGTGCACCTCCAGAAATGTGAAATTGGCAGGTCAGAACGGCAAATAACATTAACTAGGAGATGTTGACAAACTCAAAAATCTAGAGAGGGTCAAAACCAGGAGGATAAATTAAATCAGTAACCATCCTCAAAAGGTGAAACTAAAGTGAAATCATAAAGGGACTAGCTAAGAAGGCGTCAACCAAAAATTCTTAAAGAGGACATTTAAAAAGGTCTTCAGTTTATCCAAAATCCTGGATAGAGGTGACAACACAGCTGTGGCTTAAATACCCTTGTGCTGATGACATCATACACTGCTATTTCCAAGACTGTGCCATTAGGAATGTATTTGTTAGTAGCAATGCTATTGTCTTAGCGACCCATGATAAAAATAGTGTTGCCCATGAAAAACTTAACGATGATAGTAACAAGGTAACAATTGTACAATTAAATAACAAATCCAAAATGGAGATAAAAATATAAGTGATAGTTAATTCTCCACAATTCCAAGTCTCAGAAAAAATAAAATAACAAAACTAAACACGACAAACTGCAGCCACATCCACTTTGCTGTGGCATTAGTATACATTTGTAACTGTGTGGATTTTGTGTTCCTTCTCATTTTAAGGTATGTGCAGTTTTTGATAACTATATAATTTCAGTTATTTTTGTTTTTTTTTGTTTGATATTTTGAGCTTTGAATTTATTATTTCATTGATTCATTTAATCAAATAAGTTGTCAAAAATTGTTTTTTATCTAGGCTTTCTAATTTGAAAAAATGCTAGGCCCATCTAAATGTTTTACTTAATCCAGGTAGCAATTACAGCCATCTGTTAACAATATTGAAGCCTCTGATTCTCATTGTCTTAGTAGGTCTATGCTAAGATATTTAGAATCCCAAAGCCAACAGTTTTCAGAGATAAATGCAAAGCTGTTAAGTAGAATTCCCAAAAAAACTCTCACTAGAACAGGCCATCTCATGGACAGTGCTGGTGTTGTACATTAAATGGATAGAACAACTCTGTTAGATCAGAGGTCAGATTTGTATGTGCAGCAGAGTTTATTATTGCGGCTGATCACTCACCCATCTTAGTTGCTGAGCCAGCTCATCATCAATGTCCAAAATGTTTCTAGTATTTTGTTGTTTTATGCTTTGTGTATTTCCCTGGAGATTTCAGCGCATGAGTTCCTGTATTACTGAACAGAATCCATGCCATATACATAACAGATGTATTCCTTGGCATAGTGCTATATACTTTAAAATAAAGGTTTTTTGTTAGTACAGCCAGGTGAATAATAACTGTGAACCAAATGTATTATATAATGACCATTAATTAGTCAATAATTATTGTAATGGTTAACTTTTAGGAAGAGAATGGCTCTGAAAGAAGCAAGGAATATTAACATACTAGCCATAATAGCAATCCTGCTGTTCATGGAAAGAAGGCTGTAATATCTGATATGGGCACAGCGCTTACAGTTATAATTACAAAAGAAGGATGAGAAAATTGATAAATAACCTGTATGCTGACATGTTTCTATATATGCATGTACCTTGTATGTTTAAATGCTTATTGTATATATACTTGTATGCTTGTGTAATTTCTTATTGAATTAAATAACACATTTAAGCAGAAAATACTTCCTCAAACACAATATTCTGAGCAAACACTGTCTTCATTGAGAATTAGTTTTCCTTGAATTTCTTTGTGAAGAGCTTTTACTTTAACTTCTGTTCGAGTTTGAGTTTGCTCTAGACCAAGTTACATATGCTTGGCCATGTACAAAAACTGGTACCAATATTTTATTATTGGAAACCTCTCATCTAATAGAATGTACTAGCAGACTTGAACTCCTAAAGGATGAGGAATTGTTAATCAGTCTTTGTCAGACCATGGCAACCGTGCCACTCTCCCAACAGCCCCTGCTGCCACAACCACACCTGCAGTTATTAATATTTTATTTTGTAGCACTTGACTTCAGTTTATTTGTATTGGGTCCAGGTGTCTTGTAGCCAGTAGGGATGCAGATATAGAAAATATAAGACAAAGGTTAGACATTTTTCTATTAGTGGCTTTTGATACATACACAAATAAATTAATTCTTTGTGCATGGTTAGATTTTTGCTTCTTTTCAGAATATGATGCCTGTTGATAGATATTTAATTTTATCATACTGATGGTCTGACATGTCTATGAAAATTGCACTTTTTCATTCTTTATTTATTTTTATTGGATTAAGTACTTACCCATGATTTTGTCACATATTTGTGTTAGGATTTTTTAGACATCCGTTTGGTGACATAGTTAGTTTATTTTTTAATTAAATCACAAAGTGTAGATTTTGGCATTTTGTGCCACACCTTTGAAAATCAAATGTGCTGTTCAGCATTATAATTTAGCTACAAGCTTAGTCAAAAGACTGTTGATAGACTTGCCAAAATATTATTTTTGTTTTTTTTTTTGTTGCTCACACACTGCAATGGGTAGTTTGAACATGTATAGTGCAATGCTCTGTAAAGAAATTTCATCACAGTGCATTGTTCAACAATGGTGCAATCCTGTAGTGGAGCATCCATATTCATTTGACTTTGGCTTCAGTTAGACTAACGGCATAGTGCTGCGCTGAGGATGTTTGAACCGTATAGAACTGTATCTTCTACGAATGCTGTTTAAAACAGAAAAAAAAACAAACAGAACATTGGTATGCAACTTAACTAGGTTTGTTTACTGATCTTATTTGAAATATTTACAGTATATAAATTGCTAAGTGGACTTGAGAAAAGCACAGAAGGGACGGGCTCCTGTAGATGCAGCAGAAGTATAAATTGAACCTTCCATCCATTTTTGAAATCCACTTATTCAAATATGGTGTTGTGTGGGCAGCATGTGGGCCCAAGCAGGAACAAATCCTGGATAAGGCACTAATCTGCTCATAATACAGTTATTAATATGCTTTCTCTCACACAGCCAGTTTTTAGTCAGAGGTCAACCTAACCTGTCCTTGGGATGTGGGAGGAAAACTGTACCTACTGAAAACCCATTTAGTCAAGTGGAGTAAGTAAGTAAAGTTTATTTATAAAGTTTCTATCACAGATAAGAAGTCACAAAGCAAAGCAGAAAAATAAAAGAAAAAGCTGACTCAAGGCTAGTCATAGACACATTAAAATATACAATAGAGTAAAATTTAACAAATACATTAAATACATTAAAATAAAATAAATAGAATTAAAATAAAAATAAAATTAATAACAATAATGCTCTAAGCAAAATCCTGCCTAAACAAGAAAGTTTTTAACTTTTTTAAAGAGTCCTCAGAGTCAGCCATACGAAGGTGGAGAGGGAGATTGTTCCAAATCTTTGGCTCAAAGGGTTGAAAGGCTCTATTCCCTGTTGTTTTTAATCTCATACAAGGAACAACTAACAGATTGTGAGCCTGAGATCTAAGTGTGCGAGAGGCAGTAAGTTTGAGAAGGAGATTGGATAAATAGACTGGAGCTTGTCCATTCAATGCTCTGTAAACAAGTATAAGAACTTTTAAACATAGCCTAAAATCCACCGGAAGCCAATGCAAAGAGTATGAAATAGGTGTAATATGACCATTAGCACCCTGGCTGATGCATTTTTATAGCTAGAAAACGCAAAAGCGATGATTTGTTCAAGCCAGTAAATAATGCATTACAATAATCGAACCGCGAGGAAACAAATGCATGGACAGTTTTTTCTAGTTTAAATGATAAAACTATAGAATGCAGTATTGAAATGTTATTTATATGAAAGTAATAGGAACAAGAAACAGATTTAACATGCAAACTAAAACTCAGAGAGGAATCTATACTAATAAAAGGCAAAGCCCTCACTGACTCACTCACTCACTCACTCACTCACTCACTCACTGACTGACTCATCACTAATTCTCCAACTTCCCGTGTAGGTAGAAGGCTGAAATTTGGCAGACTCATTCCTTACAGCTTACTTACAAAAGTTAAGCAGGTTTCATTTCGAAATTCTACACGTAA
>JANRMT010062791.1:30792742-30806015 GCA_026402145.1 Polypterus bichir lapradei
ACATCTTAGATTCACAGTTGACGATTTCAGTAGTGGACACTTTGATGTTTATGAGTGTTTAAACTCTCAAAAGCTGGATGTGATTTTATCGATGAAACCGGTTGTGTGCTTACAATGCTTGACAGATGCCGAATGTCACTTCAACACAACAAATCCTGCAAATACTATCGTAATTGAAACAAACCATGAAACTCAAACCGATTATGACAGCAGCAATCCAAGCTGTGAGATTTGAGACAAGATTACTGTTCACATGGCCAACTGTAAGTTACATGCTCAAGAGTAAGCTCAGCGCACAGCTTGGTCATGTTACAACCGGAGGGCCGAACTGACAACATACAAAGAGATCCTTAACAAATAATTATTGCCATATTTTCCCTCAGTTTAAAAAGGTTAAATTTTCTTCTTAATAAAAATTTTAAGACAGTACTTCGCCGCTGCGAAGCGCGGGTATTTTGCTAGTCAAATATAAATCCAATATATCGAACACTGGATTTAAGAGTCATGCAGAAAGATTTCAAGCGCCTGATTAATCTAAGGATAATTATCCGGGGAAGCCATAATCAAGTAATTTCTAGAGAGACACTCTCAGCTAGGGTGGAAAACTTATCAAGCTAGTGTTGTTTAAAAGAAATACACAGCTAAATATGTTCAGCATAAAAGTGATAAGAGATGTCTTTAAAAGATTGAATGATCTCTGCTAAAGAAAGGATATAAAATGAAAATAACAATGGACCAAGGATTGAACCTTGGGGAACCCCACAGTTTAGAGGAGCTGTGGCAGAAGAAAGTTTACTTGTACTAAAAGAAAAGCTCCTATTTAATAAGTAGGATGAAAATCAATCTAAGGCAGAGCCGGAAATACCAGCCAACTGCCTAAGCCTTTAAAATAGAATGTTATGATCTACAATATCAAAAGCCACACTAAGGTCAAGTAAAACGAGTATGGAACAATTCCCATCATCAGAAGCTATTAGGAGATTATTATAGACCTTTAAAAGAGCAGTCTCAGTGGAGTGCTGCTTTTGAAAACCAGATTGTAAAGGATCAAAAATCTGTAAATTGTGTAATGGAAATTTAAATTGGATTTCAACAACCTTTTATAATGTTTTACTAATAAACGGTAATTTTGAAATTGGCCGATAATTGCACACAGAGCTAGGATCGAGGTTAGTTTTTTTTAGTAAAGGAATTACTTTGGTGTGTTTAAATTAGGAGAGAACATACCCTTACTTCAGAGAGCCATTGATTATAGACAGCAAAGATGGAACAATGCTGGTGAGGGCCCCAAGTAAAACAGAAGGAGGTAATATCTCTAAAAAGGATAGGTTTCATCCTGCCACCTATTGTGAATAGATCATTAAATGAAATCTGAGTGGACGAAGTAAAAGACTCTGGGCACTGAGTGACATCGTCATATCGTCATAAAGGGATTTTGGATCTTAAGTCCATCACCTTATTCACAAAATGTTTAAGTCATATTTTGCATTCATCATCTGAGAGAAGCGAAACATGTTGCGGAGAAGGTGTAACAATGTAGTTAATGGTAGTGCATAATACCATAGGGTTATTTTTACTGCGAGTTATGAGAGTTGCAAAATAAGCAGACCTAGCCTCTTTCATTGATGAATTGAAGAGTTGACTTCCATATATGCTCTGCTTTTTTTACTCGTTGAAGGCCATGAGTCAGATTGTTAAGCCAAGGTAGGTGAGGAACAGCAGAACGATGACTAATTTTATAAGGGGCAACCGTTATCAAGAATGGCCTTGCAATTATCATTAAAAGAGTTAACAAGGAGCTCGACATTATCATAAGAACTAGACAAATTAAAAAGAGAAGAAAATTCAGATATAACAGAGTCGTCAATAAGGCGATTATACTTAGTACATGTATTAGTGAAAGGCTCTGAGCTAAATGAGACATTAAAAGACATTGCTTTATGATCACTAAAAGTAACTTCATTCGTGTGCAAGTAATCAAGGATAACACCATAAGTGAGCACCAGGTCTAATGTATGTCCAGAAATGTGATTAGGGCCAGATGCATGTTGGACGAAACTTAAAGTTTCCAAGATACTCAGAAACTCCTTGGCAATATTATTAGATGAATCATGAATTTGAATGGGAAGGGGAGAATATGAAAATTCCACACAGGCAGTGAAGGTGCCCAAAATGCAATTTCAGTCTGCTGGATCTATAAGACGGCACCAAATGCTGGATTCAGTAAAAAATAAGAGATGCTTGTAGGTAATAAGCTTCATAGTGTTTGTTTGCTCTGCAGTGCCTACATAAAGGAAAACTGTTAAAGAAAGATACCGTTCTACACATGCTGTACTGCAAGATCAACATGAGCGTAACTAATATATGACATCATTTATTATACAAAGTTATTGTTAATCTTTGAGTTTACTCCATTTACTTAAAAGAAGCAGCTAAATCAAAATATATTTTGAATAGTGATAAACTTTAGAACAAGACATTATTTGCCTTGTTTTTTCCTCTCCTATTTATTAATTTACTTAAGTATAAGCTTTTTATTGTAGAAGCATCTTCAGTTTCCTGTTTTGACAGCAACATCTGTATTAGAAATCTCTCTGAATTTCTGAAGTTATTCTCAGCCTGGCTTACAAAGTTCACAGAAATAGGATTTCCGAATGTTAAAAGAAAATAAAAAGTATGAAAAGAAAACAAACTAATAAAGAACATATCATAACATTTAGAACTGTGGTATTTGCAAATATTGGAAGTCTTTCAAAATAAATGCAGAAAATGTGCATTTCATTAAATAGTAATATATGAAGGACTAAAATATTACCGATTGTCTGTCTCAGTAACAATAAGAATCTCTATAAAATTGAAAGAAAGTGTATTACTTCAGTATATAATATTAAATGTAGTCTGACTAATCCAATAATGCATTTATTAAGAAGTCTAAATGAATTAAGGTAAACTTTTATATGCAGTGTAATTGCTCCATAGATAACACAAACAATTTTAAACACTTTTCATTTGTACAATACATTCACCGTGTTTACATTTACTTGGGCTAATATTTGAAACTAACATCTTGTAATTTACCATCTGAGATTTAATAAACCCCTGCATTTTTTTTTAGAACGGAATATTTCCTGAGTTGGATTACTAGCTTCAGCAAATTTAATTTCAAGCCCATGATTTTAGACTTTTTGAAAGACAAAATCAATAAAAAATAAAGATTTAACAATGATGGTTTACCAGAAGTTACAAAAAAGTTTACCCTTCAACCAAATACTAAAGACCACTTTCTTCAATTTAACATTCTCCAACTTAATCCTATTCACATGGGAGTGGAGCTTATCCCAGCAGCTCTGGGTCTGAGAAGGGAACCAACCCTGAACAGGATGCCAGTCTGTTACAGGAGATACTTATGCCCATATGCTCAAACAAGTCCAATTAATCTAATACAACTGTCTAGAGGATGTTAGTGGAGAAGGTGAACACAAATAGGAAGAATGTGCAAACTTTACAACACACCTTCACAACAGACACAATCGCGATTTGAATCCAGGACCTTAGAATGCAGGAACAAGCTGCACCCCAACCACTATGCTATAGTGCTGCACTCTCTTTTGTTTAGCTGTTAATTTTTACCGTAAGAAGTCAAAATTACATGGGCAGCACCAAGTAGAGCAAATCCTAGTCTGGTAACAGTCTGCATAGAGTTTGCATATGTTCTTGTGTCTTCATCTGTTTTCTCTGTGTCTCCTTCCATATCCCTAAGTTACTTGAGTTAGGCTAACGACTGTAAATTTGACTGGTATGAATGAGTGTGCTGCTTGATAGACAGGCAGCCTTTTCAGTTGCTCCTGCCTTGTATCTGCAGGAATACTGTGGCTACATCCACCTTTACGGTGGAATAAGTAGTTTCTTTAATAAGGAACCTAAATATTGAGACAGTAAGCTTACCCCTTGACACACATAACTGTCTTCACAAGCTAAAAAGTACAACAGCGCCTATCAACTGTATTTATCCGTTTGTATGTGTTCACATTTTATTGTTACAAAACACTGAATCATGGTCGGTTTAGTTTGGACTTTTTGACATTGATCAACAAGAAAAGGTCTCTTTAATGTCAAACTGAAAATAGATTTCTGTAAAGTGATATACATTAATTAAACATATAAAACACAAAATAACTGACCACGTAGGTTTTTACCCCCTTCAAGTCAGATGCACCTTTGGCCGCCATGACTGCCTTGAGCCTGTCTACACAGGTCTGTACCAATTCTGCACATCAAGACAATGCAATTTTTACTTATCTTAGTCTAGCTCTGTCATGCTGCTTGGGGATTGTGAGTGAATAGCCTATTCTTTCAAGTGCAGCAATAACCTGTCAATGTAACTGAGATGTGGACTCTGACTCGACCACTCTGACTTAGAAAACTACCAAAGGGTTGATACTTTTTATAGGCACTTTATCCATAATACTGCAATATAATTCATTTACATTTATTTTAATATTTCATGACATTCTTAATGTCTTAACAAGCTTCTTTTTTTCTTTTTGGGATGCTAACAAGAACACAAGGCTCCTGTGGAACTCTGTGATAAGACTTTACCAGCTACTGATTAGGAGTAACCTGGATTAGCATATTTGTATGATTCTTCATGTGATGTCCCTTTTCAGTATTTAAGAATACTCTACATGCAGCTGTGAATACCACTAAAATGCATGTGCATGCATGGATTCCACCTTATGGCCATACTGAATATAGTTTAAATAACCACTTCTGTGTTTTTTAGTTATATATAGTTTTTACGTCTATTACAAATATAGCTGTTAATGTTATCTGTAGTTAAACCTGTGCATCTATTAACCACATGCCTACATCTTTAGTACACTGTGTTATTTTATTACCACTAAGTGAAGAATAATTTCCTCTGATAGGAAACATACCCTATGGTGCCAGAGACTAACTGTCCTTCATATAGAATTAATGGTAACTTAATGAGGTATGAACAGTTTGTGTTAGAAACAATGACAAACAATTGTCTGACTCACATTTCATTTCCCAGGTCATTATAACATTAAGGAGGAAATCGACCTTACTCCTTTAAATAACAGCTTTCCTGTTACCAGTAGTTTCATTCTTGTTTACTTTTTAATGCTTTGCAAAACATGGAGGAATATATTTTTTATGTTTTGATTGCCATAAACTTTACATTTTCAAAATTTGTATTGATTATTTTTCCCTCAGTACGTAGGGCACTGAGTAACTAGGGACATTGTTTGTATTTTTTTTTTTTTTTGGTAATTTTCTGAAAAGCTTTCAATCATAAACCTCCAAAAGTGTAAATCTTTTCATGCAATGTAACTGTCATCATCCATTTTGCACATTTTTACTGACGGAATTGGACCTGACATCTTGTTTTATACAGATGGTAGAGGTGTGGAAAACTTCTCATTAACATGCAGTAAACGAAAGGTTCATTTCACAATCACAAAGGTAGTGTCTGATAGAGATAATTTAAGAAAGTTCCTGCTAGACTTGATCAGTAGTCCAGCTTCTGTACCTGAATGGATAAGCTGACTATTAAGGAAAATCCAAGTATGACAAATCAAATGATATTAGAGCTTGCTTTCAGTCATTAATAAAATAATAAGTAACTGATCTGTCACTTGAATGGCAATAAAACTGCATAGAGGTGTGAATGTTGGCTTTAATTTGGTACCAGTGTAGTACTGCCATTTTTTGTTATACATCTATGGAAGGTCCATAACTAGGCAGAGCCAACAATTAAAGTAAAACAAAATAAAAACAGAAAATGATCTAGCAATGAAAGAAATAGAATGTAAGGTGACATCAGAAGCAGCTTACAATTTATAGAGAAGGCTAGAAGTCATACAATGGAGGGCAAATAACATAGGAACCAGCACGGTCAGGGTATGAGGATGTGACATTCAATACTTTAAAAACAGCATTTACTTCTACAGCACTGTGACAAGTTAAGGGCATACAGGAGTGACCCTCAAACTCGTGTGACAGGTGTCTGGTCACACTTACAGGTAATCTAACTTAGACACCATCCAAATATCCGACTACGCCACCCAGTTTTATCAAGAGAGAAGGCAGCCATTATGCAATTAAATGACCACCTAAATAAACATGCTATTCTTGATAAATTTCAGTCGGGTTTTAGAACAAATCACAGCACAGAAACTGCACTCGTTAAAGTAGTAAATGATTTGTGAGTGAATGCAGACAGAGGCCATTTATCTGTTCTCATCCTCTTAGATCTGAGTACTGCATTTGACACCATTGATCATAATATTCTTAGAAATCGCCTTAGTCAGTGGGTGGGCCTCTCTGGCAGTGTCTTAAATTGGTTTGAAACCTACCTGACAGGGAGAAAATTCTTTGCTAGTTGTGGTAATTACAACTCAAAGACACATGATATCCGATATGGTGTTCCACAAGGCTCTATCCTGGGTCCGCTGTTATTCTCAATCTATATGCTTCCGTTAGGTCAGATTATCTCAGGGCACAACGTGAGCTACCACAGCTATGCTGATGACACACAGCTGTATTTATCAATAGCACCTGATGACCCCGATTCTCTTGATTCACTAACACAATGTCTGACTTGTATCTCAGAATCGATGAATAGTAACTTTCTCAAGTTAAATAAAGAGAAAACTGAAATCTTAGTGATTGGCAATAATGGATACAATGAGGCTATTAGAAATAAACTGGATACATTAGGATTAAAAGTCAAGACGGAGGTAAAAAGCTTAGGGGTAATTGTTGACTATAATCTGAATTTTAAATCGCATATTAATCAGATCACTAGGACAGCATTTTTTCACCTAAGAAACATAGCAAAAGTTAGACCTCTTATATCTTTGAAAGATGCTGAGAAATTAGTTCACGCATTTGTTTTCAGTCGACTAGATTACTGTAACGCACTCCTCTCAGGACTACCCAAAAAAGACATAAATCGTTTGCAACTAGTGCAGAATGCAGCTGCTAGAATCCTAACTAGGAAAAGAAAATCCGAACACATTTCTCCAGTTTTAATGTCATTACACTGGTTACCTGTGTCATTCAGGATTGACTTTAAAATTCTGTTTATTGTTTATAAAGCCTTAAATAATCTCGCCCCATCTTATGTATCGGAATGTCTGACACCTTATATTCCAAATCGTAACCTTAGATCCTCAAATGAGTGTCTCCTTAGAATTCCAAGAACAAAGCTTAAAAGAAGTGGTGAGGTGGCCTTCTGCTGCTATGCACCTAAAATCTGGAATAGCCTGCCAATTTGAATTCGCCAGGCTAGTACAGTAGAGCACTTTAAAACACTGCTGAAAACATATTACTTTAACATGGCCTTTTTATAACTTCAATTTAACTTAATTTAACTTTATCCCGATACTCTGTACGTTCAATTCTTCATAATAACTATTCATGGTGGCTCTAAAATCCGTACTGACCCCTACTCTCTCTTCTGTTTCTTTTTCCGGTTTCTTTGTGGTGGTGGCCTGCGCCACCTCCACCTACTCAAAGCTTCATGATGCTCCAACAATGATGGATGGATTAAAAGCCAGAAGTCTATGTGACCATCATCATCAAGTCCTTCCGTGAGAACCCTAAATCCAAAGAGGACTGTTTCATCTATGTTAGGTAGAATGCCCAGAGGGGACTGGGCAGTCTAATGGTCTGGAATCCCTACAGATTTTATTTTTTTCTCCAGCCGTCTAGAGGGTTTTTTTTGTTTTTTCTGTCCCCCCTGGCCATTGGACCTTACTCTTATTCTATGTTAATTAATGTTGACTTATTTTGTTTTCTTATTGTGTCTTTTATTTTTCTATTCTTTATTATGTAAAGCACTTTGAGCTACTGTTTGTATGAAAATGTGCTATAAAAATAAATGTTGTTGTTGTTGTTGAAGAGACTGGGAACTCCTGAAATTTACCAATAATAGCACACAGGTTTCTTTAAATTGGGCGGTGAGTAAGCACACAATGAAAAACACAACAGTAATTTCAGGAAAAGCAACAGTAACTTCTATTACAAAAGACAATAATATGTACATGGAAAAGATAAATGAACATAAACAAAATCTAACACTATCAAGAATGAATTTCCTTTTTTAAAAGGAAAACACACAGTCCACACTCTAAAGTCCATCAAAAACAGAATTGGAGGATACAACCTTTAGTGGTGGAGAGTCCAGTTTGCGCACTGTGTTATCCCAGCACTTAATCATTCAACCTTCCACGGATGCACTCTGTTCACCAGACACTCATTACCCAACAAAAGTTGTGTCAAATCATTGAATCCCTGTCAGCATCTCTTCATCATTCCTTTTTCTCCACTCTGGGCTCCTTGTGTTGCTGTCACCTAGGCACGCCTCATTTCTCGTCTGCCAGCTTTGCTTGGTCCTTTCATGCGGCTTCCCTCTCTCACTGGACCCACAACGGGCATCTCCTTGTGGAGCTGTCTCTTCCTCCCTGGAAGTAAGTGTTGCCGTCCTTGTGCCTCACGTTGTGCCAGTCAGGTACCCTCGTCTGCCTACAAGCCCCTGTGCTCTGTCCGAGTTTCTTGGCAGCGTTCTCAGTGGACCGTCTCTCCTGCGTTCTCCTGCCTAGGAGTTTAAATCTCCTTCAGTCCCTGCCATTATCAGTTCTGGGCAATCAGATTAAACAATGGCACATCTACATTTCCTGGGTTTAACAATTAATGAAAACACAAGTTAACAAAATGTATTGTTACCAATCATGAATAAGTACAAATATGCTGATTAGAAACCAGTATGCATATGTTCTTGTGTCATGTAATATCCAAGTCAGGTAAATGCACACATCCTCCAAGGGAGGAGCAGGTCTATTATCACAACTTTGTATTGTTTGTATACTCAACCAGCCAGACTTCAAAGCGGTGACTCCTTTGCCAGACAGCAATACCTACATCCTGCAGACAACCCTGACACAATCAGTAACTGGATTATCCAGGAAATCAAAAAACAAGGTCCCCTTCTGACACTCGGAAATACACCAATAAAGTCGAAATAAATGATAGGAAGAGCAAATAATTAAATAACCCACAACATTAAAGTTAAGTTGAATGGAAGGAAGTTACAATAAAAAATAATAGAGTTTGTCACCCCTGGGGTCTGTCTGCGTTCTTCAGGACTGTTTATCTAAACTTATACAGTGTATACAATGTATAAGTGACATCCTTCACATCTTCTACAACTCTGTGATGGCCAGTGCAGTTCTATACTGAACTTTGCATGACTGGTAACGCTGCTACAAGACAGGCCCACTGAATTTACAAGCTAATTAAAAGGACAAGCTGAGTTATGGGACACACTCTGGACCCCCTTGAGGCTCGTTGAAGCAAAGGAGTGAATTAAAACAAAACTGAGTTCCACTGTGAAACATGTTGCATATCCTCTTCTCTCTGACACACTAACACTGAGTACTTGCATCCAATGAATTATTCAGCAGAAGTCTGGAAGAAATGCTACTGGGACTCCTTTATACCACCAGCAACATGCCTGCTTAATGCCGCACTATGACTGTGACAGCCATGACAGAACTTTTCTTTCTTTTAAATTTTTTTTACTTTTTAGTCATTATGGTGTATGTTCAGACCATAGTGTGTGTGTGTGTGTGTGTATATATATATATATATATACTGTTTAAAAAAAGCTGCTTTGGTGTTAAAGAAATTAACAACAAGTGCACTAGAGGGGCACCAATGAGACGACTCCCAAAACAGAAATGGTTTAACAGGTGGAGGCCACGGACATTTTTCCCTCCTCATCTTTTCTGACTGTTTTTTAACTAGTTTTGCATTTGGCTACAGTCAGTGCCACTACTGGTAGCATGAGGCAATAGATGGACTTCTCCAGGATGGCATATCAATATGTGCCATTGCCAGAAGGTTTGCTGTGTCTTCCAGCACAGTCTCAAGGGCATGGAGGATATTCCAGGAGACAGGCAGTTACTCTAGGAGAGCTGGACAGGACCATAGAAGGTCCTTAACCCATCAGCAGGACTAGTATCTGCTCCTTTGGACAAAGAGGAACAGAATTAGCACTGCAAGAGCCTTATAAAATGACCTCCAGAAGGCCACTGGTGTGAATGTCTCTGACCAAACAATTAGAAACAGACTTCATGAGGGTGGCCTGAGAGCCTGATGTCCTCTAGTGGATCCTTTGCTCACAGCCCAGCACCGTGGAGCTAGATTGGCATTTGCCATAGAATACCAGAATTAGCAGGTCCACCACTGGCACCCTGTACTTTTCACAGATGAGAGCAGGTTCACCCTGAGAACGTGTGACAGACGTGAAAGGGTCTAGAGAAGCTGTGGAGAACATTATGCTGCCTTTAACATCGTTCAGCATGACAGGTTTGGTGGTGGGTCAGTGATGGTCTGGGAAAGCATATCCTTTAATTTCTTTTAATTTTTTGAGCAGTTTATATATACACTTTACATTACCACTCAAAAGTTTTAGAACACCTTAGTTTTTCCAGTTTTTCTTCAAATTTAATCTGTCGAAATGCAATGAATGGTGAAAGTAGTAAACCGCAAGAGGTTTAAATTTAAAATTTAGGTTAGCAAATTCTGGAAAAAGGGAATTTCAGAACATTACAAATGAGCCTTCATCAGGGAACAACTAAAATGTTACAACCAATAGATGATCTGCAGCAATTAAAGTAAATTAAGCCTTGCAAGATGAAGCAAACAATTTGCACAGGTGTCCCAATTTTTGTTGATTACTTAAAAACCCTCTGTCTTAAAGCACAGTTGGAACAGACTGTTATTATACTCTGTCAAGTACTACTTGAACAATATTACACTGTAGAGAGAGGGTTAGAGTTATTAGCACGCACTGATACAGCTCATTGCCGCACCCAACACATGACAAACCAACTCAGGATCCCAGATTAGGACGCGAGTGCAGCCATACAACGGGTGACATCTCAGCACCACACTAGTTCAGATGGAAAGGAACAGTGTGAGGTTTTGTATGGTGGCTGGATTGCCAATTCTGCCACCAATCCCCAAAGTTGTAAATACCAGTGGTAATGTCAAGAAAAAGGCAATTAACAAATGAAACAAAACACAGCATTATTACCTTTAGGGTTCATTTATACTTCACATTCAGAACGTGCACGCGCACGCATCATGGCTTCCACGTGTTCCCAGCGTTCATTTGACGCCTCTTCTAAGCAGGTCTTTAGGAATTAACGTGACGTGTGTGCGAGTTGCAGTACCAGCAAAGGGGGGGGGGGGGGAGCAGTGTGATAAAAGTCGGAACGTGACGTCAGAGTCTCTGTTTACTATCTACATATGACAGAAAGCCACTATGCGGATCCTAGTAGGTTCGATGTGTGCGCTTCAATGTTTGAGGAATGGTTCGATCAGGTGAAGCAAAATGCCGACATACAGATTAATTCGTGGTGCTTTTATATTCAAGCGTTGCAAATTCCCGATCGTAATGACACGATACATTTTAAAAGTGTTACATACCATCTTATGTGCCGTCTTTTTTCTTGCAGCTTCACAACAACAACATAATGAACAGTGCTGTATTTGAGCCACAGAAAAAAAAATTAAGGACATGGTGAAAACGTGTATTTTGTGATTAAAGTGGAAATTTCAGCTTTAATCTCGAAATGTCCACTTTAATCTCGTAGTTTACTTTATCATTAAAGCAGGCCGTCATAAACATCATCCCAGTTTTTATTCGCTATGAGCTTCTTGGACCTGATAGCAGTGGCAGGCAGCAATAGATCACCACACTGAACACATTAAATATATGATATTCTAACTCTCTGCAAATTTAGAATCTTTAGATTTATACTTGATATCACTTTCATGATGAAATGCATTAAAGTATGTAAGTTACATTTTACAAATAAATCATTAATTTCATTTAAATAATGAATACTGTTAATAATTACACACATGGGGTTGACACGGTGGCAGAGCGGTAGCACTGCTTTCTCGCAGGGAGTCACGTCGCTGGTACTGTATTTCCTGCTGGGTTTCCACACTGTGCTCCGGTTTCCTTCCAAAGATATGCAGATTTGGGGATTTGGTGCCACTAAAATGACTCCAGTGTATGTATGTGCTTATATTCACTTTGAGATGAGCTGAGGCCCAGTCCAGGGATTGCCTCGTGCTCAATGCTTGCTGGAATGGACACATCCCTGGATTGATGGATTTAATCATTAAACATCCTTTTCAGAGATATTGCGGTAATGTGTCATCGGAATTTAATGGGTGTTCCAGGCAATTCACAACACAGAGAAGCTGATCCTGTTCTCACCGTGATAATATCTCACACTGTCACCTGCTGGATTCCTCCAGATGTACATAAAGTATGTGCGCAAGAATAAACAGTAAAACGCTTGCATAGCAGGAGTGTCCACTGCAGCATGTGTCACATTGCGTAAAGTATAAACCCGGCCTTATAAGTATACACCTTTCCCCAGCCGAGTCACCAGCTTGCGTGATAGGCACCTCACAGCACAACAGCTTCAAGCACAGCTTTACAGTGCTCAAAAAATGCCAGTCATGGTTTCTATTGTGAAGATAAACTTTGTTCTGTAGGTTTGACAGGGTGAATGGGCGTAAGAAAGACATTTCTTAAAGGACAAAATAGATCCTTGAAATACCAGCTGTGGACTACTCCAGACTAGAAAAAAGTCTTAAGGACCAATGAATCTTCAGTTAATCACACAGGGTGTTTGCACACCGATTGGTGAAAGGATGGTTCCTCAGTGTGTGAAACCAACAGCAAACATGAAGAAGGAAGTGTAATAGTCTGGGGTTCTTTTGCTGGAGGCAGAGTTGGTGACTTATAGAGTGACTGGCATTCTGTATCAAAAGAGTTACCACAGTTTGGCTGTTCTGTCAGCAAGATTTGTTTGCTTTGATGACTGAAAAATATGAACAAACTTTTGTACACTTAATGATTCCTTGATTTTTTTTTATTTGCCATTGTTTATTTCTTCTATGTCTTGATTTCGTAAAACATTAAGACATTAAACTGTGTGCATTTCCATAAAAACTGAAAAAACAGAGATGTTTTAAAACTTTTGATCAGGAGTATGTACAGTATATTTATCTGTTTATGTATTTATTTAAAAAGCTCCTATAAAAAGCCAAATTTTCTCTGGGGACATATACGGTTCATTTGTTCTATCTATCTATCTATCTATCTATCTATCTATCTATCTATCTATCTATCTATCTATCTATCTATCTATCTATC
>JANRMT010062791.1:30811333-30840311 GCA_026402145.1 Polypterus bichir lapradei
GTATACAGCACTGATGTGCACAAAACCGTCCAAAACAGAACTGAGGGAATAGGGAAAAGGTGCAGGGCAGGCTTTTAAAGGGGAAGACAGGAAGTGAGGTCGGGCTCATTGAGGCCTTCAACCAATGGTTCGAGCCCGGACGTGACATCACAGGGGCCGGAGCCGGCAAAGTCTCCTTCAATAGGCTCTGTTCCGGAAGTGAAGTCAAGAGAGCCAGGTGGAATCTCCCGTGAATGGTCTGCAGACAAGGGAGAAAAAGAGTCAGTGCACTCTGCCACATCCTGGTATGGCTCAGAACTGCCCTTACTCAAGCCCTTTAGCTGCCTCCCATGCGCACGTGTGTGAAAAGACCCCCCCCAGCCCAGACCCGTCGGGTCGGGTGACCCTGACCGAGAGGTCATGAATCCGAGAAAGCGCATCAGCGTTGGCGTGAAGAGCGCCCCGGCGATGAACGAGCGAAAACTTGTGTGACTGGAGGTCAAGAAACCACCGGGTGACCCGCGGATTCCACTCCTTGTGCAGGGCCATCCACTGTAAAGGTGCATGGTCCATGACAAGGGTGAATTCCCGGCCCAACAGGTAGTACCTCAGCTGAGTTATTGCCCATTTAATCACCAAAGCCTCCCTTTCTACCGCTGCATACCTGGGGCCTCATGTATAAATGGTGCGTACACACAGAAATGTTGTGTAAGAATGTTTCCACATTCAATTCGCGATGTTTAAAACCTAAACTTGGAGTAAAGCCACGCACATTTCCACAGTACCTCATGCCCTGTCGTACGCAAGTTCTCAACTCAGTTTTGCAGACTGGCGGCACCCAGCGTCAAAGCAGTGCTACTGTTTCTGTGTGGTTACCCTTTCTTTTTCAGATTCACATCCTTGATGTGGTTCTATAAGTACACTGTACACTGAAATTAACCGCATATTGTTTATTAGTTTAATGCATCTGATTGTAATTAACCTGTAACAATATAATGGTCCACAGAATGGCCAAACTATTCTAAATACAATAGCTACTTTAGCATTGTTACTCTCACTGCACCTTCTTCTTCATCTTCTTTCAGCTGCTCCCGTTAGGGGTTGCCACAGCAGATCATCTTTTTCCATATTACTCTCACTGCACCACTCGGAATATTTATATCACTGTATCTGAGTGTGAATCACAGCAGCACCTGATCGGAAAGAGAATTATTGGGATACAGCATCAAGCACATGTTGCCTCAGTCATTCGCTATTTGAATTGTTCTCATCCAACCAACACTTCAGAGCCTTTCCTGTTCGGACCTAGCAGTTCACAAACAGTTTCATTCCAAGAACTATAAACGCACTCAATCAG
This sequence comes from Polypterus bichir lapradei, assembly GCA_026402145.1. NCBI lineage: Eukaryota > Metazoa > Chordata > Cladistia > Polypteriformes > Polypteridae > Polypterus > Polypterus bichir. The sequence continues at coordinate 30,812,670 of JANRMT010062791.1, forward strand.
TTTATCAAGTGCACATTGTAGAACTGTTTCTACTTATAAGTACAATTACCTCACTGTAAATGTGTGATACAATTATAATATTGCACAACCTGAGCCACTTTATAAAGCGTGTATTTACATATGATGACGATATAATTTTTAAGATGAAATGCAGCAAAATATGTTTATTATATTATACAGATAACACTTTAACTTCAATTAAATAATCTATATTGTTGATAAATAAACATGTGAGGACATGGTGTTGCAGCGCTAAAGCGAGCCACTGGCGCTCCGTTCACGGATTGTTCCTGCCTCGTGCTGTATTCTTACTGGGACTGGCGCGACACTGGAAGGATAGATAGACAGAATAAGATGGACATGTACTACGAAGATATTTCAATGTTCCTTAAAAGTTTTGAAGAATCTGCATTCTAAGCTTACAGATGGCTTGACGTCCATTACAGAGCTGATTGTGTGGCGATTGAGTATTTGGAGAAAGAAAAGGAAGGACAGGAATTGGAGGTTAGTATGTTTGAAAAAGACAGTACTTCTGTAATAAAGCATTTCATCGCAGGTCACGCACGGTGCAGCATGCATCTTCTGTTAAGACATGAACAATCACGGCGCCACCGCGTTCCCAAGTTTAATAACATGCTTTAACTCTTATCATCATGAAAATGATATCACGTATACTTCTCAGTATTTTAATTATTCAGAGTTATAATTTCACGAATGTAATGGATTCTGTGTCCTGATGGACGAAGAGAAAACCCGTTTAAGAATCACATTGTGATTCAGACACATAGAAGATCAATACAAAACAAAGCACATACTTTAGTTATGATGGGATTTGAGAAACTAGTAAATTAAACGATTTTAAGATGAAGTTTATGATGTTCTACTTTAATGACAATAACTACATGATTAAAGTGGAAATTTCAAGATTAAAGTTGACATTTCGTGCTTTTTTCACACTGTATGCCTTTTTTTTTTCTGTACCCTAATAAGCTTTCATTTGATACTCAGACGGTGGGCTACTACTCTCCTTTTCACGGTGACTGTGATATGTGACAACTTCTTTTTTATTTCTAGCACTGTGTGACTTTGTGAACTGGAGCTTTTGAGTTTCTCCGACACTCTATGTCACTCGATCAACTTCCTTTTGTTGTTTATACCACTGTTTAAACCAACAAAAGTATGGTTTTCCTTGCCTCCACTTGGTATTCGCTGAAATTCTTATATTTTCCCCCGTGCTTTTGCAATTGCCTTTTCACAGAACGCTGAGCTTAAGGGCTATTTATATTGATTTGCATATTCAAAGAAGCGTAATTCTGGGAGGAGATGGGGCGGGACAACAGGCGCATGCACGAGCGTTACTTTTCATGCTGATCGGGATTTATGTAGTGGAATGCACAGATTTATGCATCTGGATTTTTCCGTGCGTAAGCACATTTTGGCTTTTGTGCTTACGTCATGTTATAGTGTGAATTCTACGCACGGTGTTATGCATGAGGCCCCTGGTCTCCTGTTCAACAGTTTCCGGCTCAGGAACATAATGGGTTGTTCCACACCATCGACACGGCCCCCAGGCCTGTGTCCGAAGCGTCCGTCTGGAGGATGAAAGGCAAAGAAAAGTTAGGTGCCTTCAAAATAGGTGCGGATGTAAGGGCCTGCTTCAAGTCACTAAATGCAGCACCTGTCTTTTCAGTCCATACTGCAATGTTTGGGGCCCTCTTCTTTGTCAAATCAGTCAAGGGCGCCGCTCTCTCCGAGAAGTGGGGCACAAACCGGTGGTAGTACCCTGCTAACCCGAGAAAGGCTTGGACCTGCTGCTTGGTTCGCGGGTGGGGCCATTTCAAAATGGCATCTACTTTGGAGCACTTTGGCCTCACGGTACCCCGACCCACCAGGTAGCTTAAATACTTGGCTTCGCTCAATCCAAAGAAACATTTCTTGGGATTAATCCAAAGCCCGGCCTCACCCAGTGTCCGCAATACCGCTCAGACATGCTGTAGATGTTCCATCCATGTGCTGGAATAGATGACCACGTCATCCAGGTAGGCAGCACTGTATGAGTTATAAGGCCGGAGCACTTTGTCCACCAGATTTTGGAAGGTTGCGGGTGCCCCATGTAACCCAAATGGAAGGACACAATACTGCCAGTGTCCGCTAGGGGTACTAAACATGGTTTTAACCTTCACGGAGTTCGTTAAAGGAACCTGCCAGTACCCCTTCGTCATGTACAGTGTGGTCAAATATTGAGCCTGTCCAAGCCTCTCCAGGAGGTCGTCCACTCATGGCATTGGATAGGCATCGAATTGGAAGACTTGATTAAGCCGAAAGAAGTCATTGCAAAACCTCCAACTCCCGTCAGGCTTAGCGACCAATACAATGGGACTGCACCAGGGACTATGACTTTCCTCGATCACACCCAGTTCCAGCATGTGCTTGATCTCAAGCTCCACTTCAGCTCTTTTTGCCTCGGGAAGACGATACAGGCGTTCTCGATCTATCACCCCAGGCTCTGTCACAATGTCGTACTCAACCAGAGAGGTCCTTCCGGGGTTTTCTCTCACTACCTCCTGGACAGACAGTATAACTGTTTCCAGCTCCTGTCGTTGTCTGGGACTTTAATCCGCACCGAAATTAAGGCTAGCCATGTGAGCAAAGAGTGAGCGGGGCTGACCGGAGGAGGGATCGGGATCCTTGTGCTTCCACGGTTTTAGCAGGTTTACATGATAGACCCGCTCCCTTGGCTGATGATTGGGTTGAATCACCAAATAGTTGATTGACGAGTCCTTTTCTCTCCTTAACTTCGTAGGGGTCTTGCCAGTGGGCAAGTAACTTAGAGTGAGAGGTAGGTACTAGGACCATGACACGACCTCCCGGGGCGGAACTCCTGGAGAGAAACGTGCCACAGTCATAATATCGGACCTGTGCTGCTTGGGCCTCTTCCATGTGACTTTTAAGGAGGGGCCGAATCTTACCAAATCTATCGCATAATTGCGCGATATACTCCAGTATGTTTGTGGAGAGCCTCTTCTTCCCATCCTTCTTTTAGGATATCTAATATGCCTCGGGGTTGTCGCCCATACAATAATTCAAAAGGGGAGAACCCCGTGGAGACTTGTGGGGCTTCCCGGTAGGCAAAAAGGACGAGGGGAGGAACTGATCCCAGTTCCTTCCATCCTTGCCAACCACCTTACGAAGCATTTGCTTGAGAGTCTGATTAAATCTCTACCAGACCGTCGGTTTAAGGATGATACACCGCGGCCTTTAGATGCTTTATTTTAAGTAAGTTGGCAGTCTCCTTGAACATCTCCGAGGTAAAAGGCATCCCTTGGTCCGTCAGGACTTCCTTTGGAATGCCAATCCGCGCAAAGACTCCTAGCAATTCCCGTGCAATGGCTTTAGAAGTAGCTGAGCTCAATGGAACAGCTTTGGGGTATTTGGTAGCATAATTTACGAGGACTAAAATGTACTTGTGTCCTCGGGCTGAGGGCTCTAGAGGTCTGACTAAATCGACCCTTATTCTGTGGAAAGGAATATCAATCAGGGGAATAGGAACGAGAGGAGCATGGTCCTTCTTAGGAATTTGTCGCAATTGACACTCCAGGCAAGAAGTGCAAAAGTGACAAACCATCTCATTGATTCCCAGCCAATAGAATCGGAGCTTGATCCGCTTCAGGGTTTTCTCGGTGCCCAAGTGGCCACCTAGGAAGTGGGCGTGTGCTAACTCACAGACCTGCCACTGGAAAGTCCGCAGGATTAGCAGCTGCCATCTCTCCTGCCCATCATGCACTGCTACGCGATAGAGAAGGTCATTGTCTAACATAAAGTGAGGGCCCTGTGGCATTGACTGGTTAGTGCACTGGCCATTGACTAGGACCACTGCATTTTTGGCAAATTTCAGGGAGTCGTCATTCCATTGCTTCCTTTTAAAAGAAGCTGAATTCTCTATAAATTGAAATCTCAGAAGGGAGAGAGGGTCATAGGCAACCGCAAGGGGCGTGGTTTCCTCCCACTCCGTCTCGGCGCTGGTGGATGACTTATCGGCACGCGACAGTCCTGGAGCTGCCACGTCACTCAATGAGGCCTCCTTGCCTCTCTCTGCCGGCTGGTTACACGGCGTGGAGGCAGCTTCAGATGGCTCATCCCCGTCTATAACTAGGCCCAAGTTAACACCAGGAATGGTATGTGTCTCACCGCATTTAATTTTTGACCAGTCTTGCCCCAGTATCACTGGGTGTGGTGGATTCGGAAGGACGGCCATGGTTAGTTTTCGTACCGATCCTCCGTAACTGATGTAACAAGTGCCGGTATTGTACCAACGGATTTCTCCATGGACACAGGCTATACTGGTCTTAATTTTGAAAAAGTGTCGCGGCAGCACAAATCGGCGGGCAACAATGGTAATGTTGCTACCGGAATCGAATAAGGCCGTGGTCTTGTACCCGTTTACGATCACTACGCCTGTATGTGAGACCGCCAACGGGTTAGTCAGAGCACACCAATCCCTTCTCCCCCTCCTCCTGCATCCCTCCTCACCTCTAAGCGGTCTGCGCGCCCGCGACTCCGGGGACGCCAGCACAAGCTCCGGATTGTACGGGGGGTGTTGGGGGGGGGGCGCTAGGTTTTGGGACGTACTCCGGCTGAGTTTGATAAAGGAATGTTTCTCCTTCCTCAGGTTGTGAGGCCGTCCTTTGAGTCTCCAGAAGCTCTATGAGCTCTGCCATGTTCAAAAACTGCTTGCCCCAGACCGGCTGGGTGAAGCCATGGGGAAGTGCTTTCAGAAGCAGATAGCAAGCTACCTGCTGTACTATGTGGCAGGGCTTGTTCTCAAATAGCCGTAGCCACTGCCCTACCATTACCCAGAAGGACCAGGCTTGTTTCTGGGTTGGCCACTCTGGGTCGAAACTCCAGTTCTTTATTGTGCTCACCTGCCAGTCTGGGTCTCCCCTAGGTGGTAATTGGGGCTCTGGTTTCACAGGGAGACGGGCGCTCTCCTCCGAGAGAGCATAATAAACCCCTTTTTGGACAACCTCGCGTTACGTGTGCCGGGAGCCAAGCCCATACTGGGTCACGCCGAACCATGGGACACCCTCCTCGCCTGAAAACTCGGCCCCGGTACGCTCCCACCTGGGTACATTGTAGGTCCTGTCCCATTCTCTTCCGGGGCTTCTCCATCCTGCCGGCTTCGCCAATGTCACAAACTCAACACAGAGTCATGAAAACGTTTAGGGCAGCCACCCGTGTAATTGGTTTCCTGGCTGCAAAGTCGCAATATAGTATACAGCATTGATGTGCACAAAACAGAGTCCAAAACAGAACTGAGGGGATAGGGAAAAAGTGCAGGCTTTTAAAGGGGGAGACAGGAAGTGAGATCATAGGGTTCGGGCTCATTGAGGTCTTCAGCCATTGGTTCGAGCCCAGATGTGACATCACAGGGGCCAGAGCCGGCAAGATCTATATATATATAGAGAGAGAGAGAGAGAGAGAGAGAGAGAGAGAGAGAGAGAGAGAGAAAGATATGTCACAGTGTTGATTGCAGCTTCTACCCAGTGCTGCCAAGGTGACGTCTGGCTCCCTATGAACCTGTATGTTGTTTGCACTGAACCAAACTGGAAAATTAGAGGGGCTAAAAGAAGTGATCAAAGACAGTTCAAACTGTTACAGCATGTGTATGGCAACCTGTGTTCTGAATAGTTCTAAACTTTACACATATTTTCCCTTTAATTTATTTTACTTAGACACTTAAAAAAGATGGACTAATTTATACATTAATGCAACGTAAAACACAACACATTAAAACTTTAAAAGAGGGATTCAGGAGATACCTGAGAACATGTTAAAATGATTTATAAATTTGCTTGTCTCTTTATGTTAAACAAACCCTATTTTAATGAGCAAAACAAGACAACTTTATTATGTTACAGTCCATTCTAACAACATTACTGCATTATTAACACAAACTTTTGTTATAGGCTTAATGTTTCCTGACAAGACACACTTAGTGTATCATAAAGACAGAACAAGTGCCCAGGGCAAGATAGAAGAATACTGCCTAAGGGGCTTTAGCTCTGGGCTATATAGGACACTTGAGATGATTTTTAGTAAAGTAAATGGGTAATATTTTCAATGTCATTGTCTCAAAGAGCATGCAATGCTTGTGTTAAATTTTATTATAACAACATATGGTCTTCAGTTGCCTAAGGCAGTTTTAGGGCAGAATTTATATGAAAAAAAATGTTTTGAACAAAAAGTGTTTTTATAAAGCTTTTATTTCTTGTTCTTACATTTCAATTGTGTTTCTTTCAACATATGTAGAAAAGAATTACGTGCCCCGATTTCTTCACTTTATTTCACATTTCATTATCAGTGAATTAATCGGAAAATTTTACAAGATTTGTACTTACCATCCATTACACTAAAATATGTTTTACAATACTTTTCAAAATGAGAGCAAGGAGGACTATGACTTTTTTCTTGCTATAATGACATGTAATTTGCTGTACCAAATTATTATGTCTGCACAATTAGAATAATATACGGGCTGAATGTAGCATTCAATTTCAGAGAAGCAGGCTGCTTGACCTGAATGTGACTGGTACTTTGCAAGGAATATAAAATATAAAAATCTTTCTTGGCAGGTGTATTTTATCAGATTAAGTGCATAATTTCCTGACATGCCAATTTATTTAAATTTCTTCAAATAAGCAGACAATGTATTAATTAAATGGAAGATAAATAGGTATTTTTCAATGAATGGTTTTCAGTATAAAATACAAGGAAGAGGAAAAAACCCACAGAAGACCTCAGCATATATGCTCTACCGTTAAAACATGGATGACAACAATATGAATTCTGCAGCAGAAAACATTTGAACCTAAAAGTTTTACTGTAATTAGCTTGAAACTAATTAACACAGCAGAGTGCATGTATTTAAAAATGATTACATGACAAACACTTTATTGGTCCAGAATGGGCCAGTTTATATTATGGAAACTGGTAATACCATGTAAGAGCCCAATGGGTTCTGGGTTCTAGAGTCAGACAGGCGTCTAATGACATGTCCAATAAAGCACTGTAAGCTAATGGTACTTGGAGTTCCAGAATATCCTCTACATGCTTTCTTGAGAATGTTGCTGATGCAAAACCCTAACCCATTGTTGTCTAAGTTAAAACTACATCCCGAATCCCATACATTTATTATGTGATTATTTTGTCATTTAGCCTCGAAAGCTTGCATATTGTAATCTTTTTAGTTAGCAAATAAAAGGTGTCATTTTGCTTGACATTCTTAATGGCTAACACTGTACAACACCCTAGTACTATAATTAAATATTAAAAATTTGCATTTCTCTGGGGCTGGAACTGTAATGCATGCTGAGTTCCAGATTTTGTCCATGTGGAGATGGGCGTTTTTTTTTTTTTTTTTTTGTGAGGTACTCCAGTTTTTATTTCAAATCCCCAGAGACATGCATGTCAGATTAACTGCTAGTTATAAACTGTCCCTGTGGTATAGCAGGTCCACAGCTCCCGTCAAAAAGGCCAGTTTTAAATAAATAATCGCCGCACTTGAGGCTTAGTGAGGGGGCGTGGTTGTGTGGCTGAAGCGGGTCCTGGGGAATTTCTGATGTGGGCATTTCTCACAAGTGCACAGGTGAGAAGCAGTCCGCATCTGTAATTGTTCCCGGGAGCCACTGATTGCCACAGGTGAATCACGTCCCCATTATAAAGCGTAGCGCGAGGCAGCTGGGGAGGACAAGAAAGAGAAAGAAAAGGAAGAACAGAGGTTGCAGGAAGCAGTGAGGAGAGAGAGCCAGTGTGAGCAAGAGCGAGCGAGAGCAAGCGAGTACTCGTAGTCAGCTGGACAGTGACCCCTAGCAGGGGTGTTTGGCCAACACCTAGGGCAGTTGGAAGTGGTCGCTCCCTCTGAGCATTTTATGAAGGAACGGGAGTGACTGGCAGAAGGATGGCTGGCCGCGTAAGGCCGAGAAGGCAGCAGGAGTCGGGAGGCTTGGGCGGCGAATTCCCTGACGTGAGTGTCCTGGTCGCCAGGGAAGCCAAGTCTTGATCTAGGTGAGCTGAACCGGAGCCAGGGATTGGAAGGCCACCAGATCAGTTATGTGGAAAGAAGGTCAGCTGCAGGTATGACGACTCTCCTGTTTGTTTTTTGAAAGAGACTGTTTCCAGCATTGTTTTAACCTTGTTGTTTTTAAGACTTTTTTCTATTGGTTTTTAACCTCTACTTCACTTGTTTTTATGGATTAGATAGATAGATAGATACTTTATTATCCCAAGGGGAAATTCACAAATAGAGAAAAAAAAATAGATAAAAAGGTAAAAAGATAAAGTCATACACGGAGCTGCTGGAAAGGCTGCCACTCGGATGCGGCGCCGGAAACATATTTTCATGACTTTTGAGATGCACTGCACTTTACTTTCATTTGGACACTTTGTTTTTGCTGTTGTTTTAATAAAAGCACTTAGCATTTTTTTACACCATCCCCTTGCACCATTGTAGTGCCTCACTGCCGAGCTCATCAGTAACATTACCGACGGTGATGGGTTCAAGGGCTCCCAGAAGCCAGACAGGAGTGTGAAGCGAATCTGCATTGTCACAGTCCCACCATGAGTAAGTTATCTTTTTCAGTTCACTTTTTCAGTGGTAATCTTTGGTATTACCATGTATTTTTAGGCCTTATGGTTGATGTTATTACCATTGCTGTTTATTTGGAAAAGGAGACGTAAATATAGCAAAAAGAGTGAAAGGCCCTGCAAAAGACCCACAAAACAGGCCAAGACTTTCACTGGCCTACCTAGAGATGAGTCTCACTCCAGACAGGCCGACCCCAAACTCAACCAGACAGTTTTTTGTCTGCATACAGAATCTTTATTAACAAAGTATTTATTTGAACAAACAAAAATAGAACAACAAGTGGATAAAATGGCAAATAAAACTAAATTACTTGTCTGAAAGCCAATCCAGAGTAAACCAGTTCAACAACTCAATGCTCACAATCCATAAACAATGAAAAAAAAATTAATAGAAAACTCAATTCTGTACTCACAGATGGATGTTTTCTCCACCAACCTCAATGAACCTCTGACTGGCTCACTCTCCAGCCTAAAATACATAGACTGAAGGCCGTCTCTTCGCAATGGTATAATGGTAGCCCTGCCTCTTGGGGTTTTACCCACAGAAAACAAGGAATAAATGTAAACATACACACACAAAACATATATACTAAACAATAGATAAACATAACAATCATAGCAAAAACATATAAAAACAAATACAGATGGAAAATAATACTTAAATAATGACAAAAAAACTTTAATACAGAAAACAGATGTACTGTAAGCTTTGGGATCAGCCTTGAATGCAACACAACACTGCTAAAATGTTAATAATTGTCTTTCCTCCAGTATCGTTTATATTGTTTATTCAAGTGCTGTAAAGATCTATTTAAATCCATTTAGATATTTTTTCTCAGTTCTTCTGCTATTCTTGTGTATTAATCTTTCATAGTTTTTTGGCTTACCTTTAAGTCCTAACCTTGTTTTCTGCTCCAGATAACATAAAAAACATGACTATCAAGAAAGCTTCATGCACCACCTGTGTACAAAACTTGTACCACTATCAGCCAGTACACTTCTTGAGTGTGGGCACTCATTGCACGTGTGACAAACAGAATGCCTTTGAACTGTGAAAAATAATGCATGTGTGCAACATGACAACATTTAAATACAGTTTATATTTTGAAACATTCCAAGTTTGATAGACAAAGCGCTTGCTGAATAAGAGCATTTTCCATGTACCAAATGATGAAATGAAACATAATTTATTTATATAGCATATTTTCGTACATAATTTGTAGCTCAAAGTGCGTTAGAAGACATGAAAGAAAAAAAATTAGAGTTGCAAGAAATATCTAAAAAATACGTAAACTACAAAAATGATAAAAAAAAGGAATTAAATAGAAACTTACAAATTACAGATAAATAAGTAAATTAAATGGCAGAATCCTTAAGCATGAATTAAGTTACAATTAAAAACATTTATGTCTCTAACAGTTATAATAGAAAATCCAATGCTATGGCCGGATGGCCAGGTGGGTCAATAAAATAACTCCAGTGGGAGAAAATAAACTTTCATTGCTTCTAAGGCCAAAAGACTGTCCATTCCCTACTGCAAATTATACTAAACATAAATGTTGTAAAATAGTTCATTATTACTTTGACAAAGACTAGGTGCTTTCTGACAATAAAGGCTATTGCAGTGAACTTTGATCAGATCATAGTGATACAAGAAACCACTTCAGAAAACTGTAAAACAGAAAATAGAAGATGTTGGTAATGACTGCAGATCTTTAAAAAAACTATTAAGAATTAAAATGCACATAATCTATTAGAAAGATTACAAAAACAGGAATTATGAAAAAGTCAGATTAATATGGTGTTTTTTTTATTCCATAATATTAGCCTGGCATATTACTGCTGGTAAAGCATTTCAGATTTTTGGTGCATAACCTCAAAAGTTCATCTCACCACTTCTTTTACACTTGCTTCTTGCAATAATAAACAAATCAGTGTTAAAGGGTCTACGATTATGATTATGAATGTAAGAGGACAGGCACTCCAAAATATACAGTAAGAAGGAGCCAGACTTTTCAGAGCTTTATATACAAATTAGAGTATTTTAAAATCAGTTCAAAAGGACACATCATCATCAACAACAACATTTATTTATATAGCACATTTTCATAAAAACAAACTAGCTTAAAGTGCTTTACAAAATGAAATAAACAGAAGTTAATGTAAAACAAGCAGTAATATTATACAGTATTTAACAAAGAAAAAAGGTAAGGTTGAATGTCCAGGGGGACAGGAAAAAAACAAAAAAAAAAAACAGTTAAGCTGGAGGAAAAAAAAAACAAAATCTGCAGGGGTTCCAAGGCCAAAAGACCACCCAGCCCCCAGTGGGCATGCTACCTAACACGGGTGTTCTAAATCACACATCATGGTTTTCTGGCTTCACATGGAAGAAACTGATGATTGTGATAATGTGGATATCTGGGACACTCGCCATTCAATCCATTAACATGGTACCTTGATGAGGTGGTGGTAGTGCATATCACCACCACAGAAGAACCAGAAATGACAGCAGAGAATGGTAAAGATTAGTAGGGAATTACAAAGCCCAGAGGAAAATGATAATTCATTGCATATATGGTGTAATAGGGATACAACTAAAATGTTTCAATGAAAAAGACATTTTAAAATAATATGATTTTATCAGTTTTTTAAATTGTTCTGCATTATCAGCCTGGCAAATCTGCATTGGTAAAGTATTCCAAATTTTAGTTGCATCATAGCAAAAGGCCACCTCACCACTTCTCTTCAGGTTGGCTCTTGGATTTACAAGCAGATCTGCATTTGAAGATCTGAGGTTACGACTTGAAGTGTAAGGGGATAGACATTTCAAAATATAGGACAGGGCAAGATTATTTAAGGCTTTGTAAACCATTAGTACTATTTTAAAGTCAATTCAAAATGCACGGGGAACTAATGTAACGATGCTAAAACTGGGGAAATGTGCTCAGATGTTCTTTTTTTAGTTAAGATTCTTGCTGCTACATTCTGCACTAACTGTAACCAATTGACATCTTTTCGGTAGTCCTGTAATGAGTGCATTACAGTAATCTAGTCGACTGAAAACAAAAGCGTGAACTAATTTTTCAGCATCTTGTAAAGTGGTCTTGGTCTAAGGGATCAAGATTATTTCTAATACCCTAACTATATCCATTTTTGCCAGTAACTAAGATTTCTGTTTTCTATTTATTTAGTTTGAGAAAGTTATTGTTCATCCATTTAGAAATACAACTAAGACACAGGATCAGACTGCCAAGAGTGTCAGGGTCATCAGGCGCTATTGATAAATATAGCTGTGTGTTATCTGTATAGCTGTGGTAGCTTACCTTGTGCTTTGAGATAATTTGACCCAATGGTAGCATGTAGATTGGAAAGAGTAGTGGATCCAGAAAAGATCCTTGTGGTACACCATATAAAATATCATGGGTCTCCAAAGTATAATCACCACAACTAAGAAAGAATTTTCTACCTGTTAAGTAATACTAAAACCAATTTAAGACATTGCCAGAGTGGCCCACCCATTGACTAAGGCAATTTATAAGAATACTGTGATCAGTGGTATCAAATGCTGCACTCAAGTCTAAGAGAACAAGAACAGATATACGACCTCTGTCGTCATTAACCTGGAAGTCACTTACTACTTTAACCAGTGCAGTTTCTGTACTGTGATTTGTTCTAAAACCTGACTGAACCTTGTCAAGAATATGTTTACTCAAGTAATCATTTAGCTGTGTAGTGAGTGCCTTTGCATGTAACCAAGAATGCCATTCTAAAGCCAGTAAGATGGCTGAGATTTTTGCTGCTGCCTTTTGAAGTAACTGCAACTAAGTTATATCTCTCTTAGGTAGTGTTGTTAGGAGTGCTTTGTAGTAATCCAGTTGGCTGAATCAAAAGCAAGAACCAATTTTTTAGCATCTTGAGAAGTTGCAAGACATCCAACTTTTGCAATTGTACTTAAATGAAAAAATGCAATCACAATAATATGACTTGACCTTTAGATCCAAGTACATATTAACACCTGAATTCTTTACTTCTGATTTGATTTAAAAAGCCTGTTCATTTTCTAAGACCCTTATATTTTTTTAAAAACTTTTTTCCTTGTTTAGTTTAAAGAAATTACTACTCATCCATTCTGTAATGATAAGAAGTCATTGTATCAGACGGCACACATTTTCAGGGTCTTTGGATGCTATAAGTAAAGCTGTGTGTCCTCTGCATAATTGTGGTAGTTTGTGTTTTGAAATAAGCTGGCCTAACAGGAGTATGTATTTTGAAAATAACAGCAGGCAAAGAACTGATATTTATATATAATATCTTGGGCCTCTGACATACAATTGTCACAACTTACCAAGAACTTTCTACCTGTCTGTAAGACTGAAACCAGTTTAAGGCACTGCAGGAGAGATCCGCCAGTTGACTAAGAGAATGTTAGGATCTATGGTTTTAAATGCTACTCTATAATGTAAGAAAATAGTGTGACAGATTAGGGCTCTCTCGCTCCCTTGAACCCTCAGACCACACGTCAGACACCAGGTAAAAGTCCAAAGATGAATATTTATTATAATAATAAAGTGCACAAAGGACGCACCTCTCCCCAGTTCTCAATAAACCAATCCTATTCACAATCCTCCACTCCCAGACGCTTAGCCACCCTGCCTCCCAACTCAGCTCGTCCGTCTGGGATTTCCCAGAGTCCTTTATAATCCTTGACCCGGAAGTGTTTGTCCCTCAGTCCATGTGACTTTCTATCACTTCTGGGTCAGGTAAAAACTCCTTTTCTTCATCCCGGAAGCACATCATTTCTTCTGTCCATGTGACTGGGATGTACTTCCGGGGTGTAGGGAAAATAGTCCCTGGGCCTCCCTGCAGCGACTCCTGGCGGCCCCCATGGTATCCAGCAGGGCTGTGCATTAAAAGTCCACTGTCCATAATTCCCTGCTGGCATTCGGGGCATCTCCATGCTGCAAGGAGGGCTCCATCTGGCGGTCTGGGGGTATTGGCCGGCCAGCCATGTACCACAATAGATAAGGTGTTAGTGCCATAATTAACCTACAAGTCATAGTTTCTGTACTACGATTTGGTCTAAAATCTGACTGAATCTTATTAAGAACAAATTTTGTATTCATGTAAATCTTTAACTACTGAAAGGCTACTTTTTGTAGAAGTTTACTTTAAAAAGACAGGATAGAGATATGTCTAAAACAGAGAAGCTAAGATTATTTTTCTAAAGCAGTGGTTTAACTACTACAACCTTTAAAAAATCTATGAAAATACCATAATCTAATGAACAGGTGACTATTTCTAGCATGCTATCAATCAGCACACCAGAACCTTTTTTCAAAAAGCCTGTTGGAGCAAGGTAAAGAACAGTTTCCTAGTGATTATTCTATGAAGTTTAGGTAATCCTATTTTAATAAAGGAATTTAAGTTACTGTAATGAGCTCACTGAGATTTAACAGGGTTTGCTTTACAGGAATGTATTATATTACATCTAATGTTATTTATTTTATCTTTAAAAATGCTGCAGAACCTCATTTTTTCTCTTAAAGTTTTCAGGAGCCAACTCATCAATGTAGCTGGGTTTAATTGATAATCAGTAGTTGAAAATAAAATTCTCAGATTCCCTGCATTTTCATTTATAATTTTAGAAAGGCAGGACTGTCTCCCAAGATGGGCTGTTGTGTTGAATTTGTGTTGAAGTTGTATGAGTTTTTGGTATTTCATAATGGACTGTTAATTTTGTTTCCCTTCATTTTCTCTCTGCCTTCTGGCAGCTTTTTTTGAGTATAGAGAATGCTTTGGTCTTCCATGGTATTTTAATAGTGAAAGATTTCACAGGGACTACTATATAAGCTTTTGCCTTTAGCATACCATGCAAATTTTCCATCTTACTGTTTGTATTACTGTCTATTAGGAAGAGGACTCAATTGAGTCTAACTATACAGAATCTTAGTAAACCTTGAAGCAGCCACGGCATCAAAAGAAAAATTTTTAACAATACACTGCTTTTTAGTTCTAGTCCCCAAATTTCTATATCAAAAAAATTCAGAAATCGCCAGATATACCTATGTATAGCACCTGTGTCACATCAATTTTAAATCCATTTAAAATAACTAAGTCTAGCATATACCCTCCCTTTTGTGTTGGCTGGGTGATGTGCTGACTGAGATGAAATAAATTCAGTAAATTAATAAATTCTTTTACTTAAAAATGGAAATCGCCTACTATTAAGAACCTATCCTAATTTATTATTATGTACAGCATAATAAATAAATCTTACAATTTATTGATAACAGACAAATTATATTTTGGAGATCATTAACAGTCCATTAAACAATTAAAAGGTGATACTTCTTGAATAATTATGGAAAGGTACTTGAAAAGTCACAAAAGTACTGGTATTGTTACAGTTTAAACAGCTCCAGAAGATCCTCACTAAGCCACTACCTTACTTTCTTTTGAACAGGGTGAACAAAGTTATAATTTAAAAGGGCTATTTAAATTAAACCCGAACCACCATTGCTACTGATACACATTTCGCACATAAACAGAAAAATAATTTTCTTATCCGTAATAAGATCATTATGTAAAATACAGTACCTTAAATACCATATATACTCGCATTTAAGTTCTCCTGCAAATAAGTCGGGGCTTAATTTTACTGTATAATTTCCGGTATTTTATAATGTCGGTCGTATCAGACGAATGCAAAAAACTATTGATCCAAGAGATTATGATATGCTAATGACCACCTGAGAGAGTAACCACGGAGCACACTGCCTTTTTTTCTATGTATTGTGCCTTTGTGACCACACGGTAATACCCAAACTATGCCGGAGTGATGTTTGCACTGTTTTGTGTGTGTTCACACCCTCACATATCTTTATCGTAAGATCATTGCTTATCTACGATGAAGCATTCAATCAGAAGAAAATATGAAGCTGGTTTTAAATTAAAAGTTGTTGAAGTGGCAAAAGAAATTTGTAACTGTGCTGCTGCAACAAAATTCAATGTGTCTGAGAAACTAGTACGAGATTGGAGGAAGCAAGAAGATGTAAAAAAAATAAAATAAATAAGTGTCATATTTTTGAACGGGCATCTAAATTGTGGTCTGATTTTATGATCAATTTTTTGGGTTTTAAGACCCAACTTATATGTGAGCATATACAGTATGGTAGATAATGTTCTAGTTTTAAGTAAAGCTATATTGAGGATCTGCTGAAGGACACTGCTGAATTGAAGTGTTAGGAAACTTGACATGTCAATTATGTTATTAATGTTCATTGTATACTGTTCTTTTATACTTTTTAATTAATTTATGATTGTTTTATTATAAAGTCAATATAGTGACCCTTCCCAGGTGAATCCACTGCAAATTTCTCATATTTTATGATGAGTTCATGGCTAACACTAAGCATAAAGGTAGTCATGAATACTGCATCAGCTTTGAGTTGTTTTTCTAGAGGACCCAGGTGTTGACACCTGGAAAAATAAAAAAGATGGGGATGAATATAACATAGAGGGATACATATTTTAGGAAGCATAGACAGAAAAGAAAAAGAGATGGGGTTGCTCTTTATGTCAAACAGAATTTAAACACAAGTCATCTTTAATTGGGCGATGAGCCCCATCTTAGTGAGGACATCATCTGGAAAGCATTAGGGAAAGAGGCCTTATTTTAAGAGTCTGTTATAGACTGCCCAATGCAGACAATAATTTCAAATAACATCTTTTTATTAATATTAAAAAGACAAGTTTACAGGGGAATATTATAGGGGACTTTTAACTACCCAAATATTAACTGGGATAATCAGGCAAATAGTAGATCGCAACAGCGGAAGTAACCAGTGACTGTTTTTTAACACAGTATATTAAAGAACTAATGCAGGAGAGAGCCATCTAGATTTAATATTTTGTAATAATCAGGATAGAATTAAGGATGCAGAGATGATTAAACCGTTAGGGTCAAGTGACCATAATATAATTCAGCTTAACGTGCATCACTAGAAAATTAATGGAAGGAATTATTAAGGGTAAGATTTAGTAACACATGGCAATAACAGGAATTTTACTGAGCAGTCTGCATGGTTTCAGAAGAGGGAGGTCATGTTTTGCTAACATGCTGGAATTCTATGAGGAAGTAACAAAACTGAAGTGGCTGTAGACTTCTGACATGCCAAGAAGCCACTGAGACCCGTTGCCATTCAGAGGAAAGATGTGGAAGTGGTGCAGAGCCACAAGTACCTGGAGTTTCACATTAGCAACAAACTGGACTTGTCTGACAATATAGTGGTGCTGTACAAGAAGGGCCAGAGCAGGCTGTACTTGCTAAGGAGACTCTGGTCTTTTGATGTGTGCAACAATTCTGGAAATGTTCTACCAGTCCATACTAGCCAGTGTGGTGTTCTGCACTGCAGTCTACTGGGGAAGCATCCTGAGCACAAACTAAGCACAATGCCTGAACAATCTTATCAAGAAAGCCTGTTTCATCACGAGGTGAACCCTGAACACATTGGAAGCTGTTGTGGAAAAAAGGATGATGGCAAAATTGGATGCCATCATGAAAATATCCCCACCATCCCCTCCAGGAGGCGTTCTGTTGGAGTACTTTTAGCCACAGGCTCATTTCACCATTGGTGTGCTAAGAACCACCTTTAGGGGTCTTTTCTGCCCACTGCTATCAGGTAATTTAATGCTTGCACCCAATGTACTCATGAAGTTTATTTTATTTATTTATTGATTGATTGATTGATTGGATTATTATCTGTCCTGTGAGTCTGTGTTCCTGTTGTTTATGTTTCTGCTGCTGTATGCATTTGAATTTTTACCATGGGATTAGTAAATATTATCTAATCTAAAAGTATATGATCAAAGTGGAGCATATGATATTATTTATTTTGACTTTCAGAAAACATTTGATAAGGTGCCACATGAAAGTCTGAACATCAAACTAAAAGAAGTGGGAGTTCAGGGTGTTGTTTGTAGATGAGTACAAAATTGGCTCAGACACAGGAAGCAGAGGGTTATGGTGCAAGAAACCTCATCAGAATCAGACAGGGGTCAGTGCTAGGGTCAGTGCTATTTTTATATATATATATATATATATATATATATATATATATATATATATATAAAGTGATTTGAGTAGGAATATACTGTAAGTAACAAGCGGGTTAAATTAGCAAATGATACCAAGGTAGGTGGATAGGCAGATAATCTAGAATTCATTGAATCATTACAGATGGACAGATATGTGGCCAATGAAATTTAATTTAAGTAAGTGTAAGATATTGCATGTAGGAAGTAGAAATTCAAATACTTTGAATATACAATGGGAAGTCTGAAAATCAAAACTGTACCTTATGAGAAAGATTTAGGAGTCGTCATAGACTCGGCACTATCAACTGCCAGACATTGTTCAGAAGCCACTAAGAAGGCAAACATAATGTTAGGGTATATAGCCTGATGTGTAGAATACAACAAGAAAAACATTTTTTTATATAGTACATTTTCATACAAACAATGTAGCTCACAATTCTTTACAAGAAGTCAAAGAGACAGTGGCACGAAAAAAATCAAATAAGATTAGTCAAGAATATGAATTAATTAGTAACAAAGAAAAAACAAATCGATATGATCTTATAAAACAGGTACGAGGTGTGGCAGAAAAGTAATGAGACTGATTTTTTATTTACCAAAGTTTTTATTTTTTTCAAACATCAATGTTATCCCCTTCAAAGTAGTTCCCTTGGGCAGCTACACACCGATGGAGACGTTGTTCCCACTGTTGGTAGCAGCGCTGGAAGTCTTCAACCGGTATGGTCTTCAGCATGTCCGTTACACTATTTTGGATGTTTTCTAAAGTCCCAAAATGACGTCCTTTGAGGACATTTTTCAGTTTAGGAAAAAGGAAAAAGTCACACGGACTGAGGTCAGGTGAATAAGGGGGCTGAGGAACAACAGGAATGCCTTTTGAGGTCAAAAATTCTGTTATGGAGAGGGCAGTGTGACATGGGGCATTGTCATGATGGAGCATCCATTTGTCTGCAATGTCTGGTCTCACGCGAATGACCCTTTTTCTGAGCCTTTCATTGTTCACTCAACATTCTTAATGTTAAACGACGGTCTGATCTCACAAGAGTGTTCACACGTTCGATGTTTTCATTGGTTTTCGAAGTTGAAGGCCTCCCTGAACGGTGTTCATCTTCAACGTGTTTTCTGCCTTCTAAAAATGATTTGTGCCAAAGTTTTAACTTTTCAAACGTCACACTTGCCGATTCTCCAAGCTTAACACAAAATTTAATGGCACAACGTTGCTCCAAATTCTGCTGTTCCATTTTGCGTGACGCACAACCAAAAACACAACTTCGCTAATAGCAGTCACAAAAATCACGTAGTTAACGGAAGGAGTTAAAACTCGCACTGAGCTATGGGAGGGTACTGATACACGTGCTCTATCAAGGACAACAGCGCAGCATTGCCAGATCGCTTGCAGTGCTGCCAGTCTCATTACTTTTCTGCCACACCTCGTATATAACTAGTAGAAGAGTAGTATCCTTATATAAAATATCATAATGCAAGTCTCTAAAGGTAAATCTGGTGATAAGGTCAGATAACATACAGGGGAGGCCTCATTTGGAGTGCTGTGTGCAGTTTTGGTCTCCAGGCAACAAAAAGGATGTAGCAGCAGTAGAAAAAGTCCAGAGAAGAGCGACTAGGCTGATTCCAGGGCTACAGGGGATGAATTATGAAGTAAGATTAGAAAAGCTGAGCCTTTTCAATTTAAACGAAAGAAGATTAAGAGGAGACATTCTTGAAGTGTTTAAAATTATGAAGGGAATTAATACCGTGGATTGACTGTTATTTTAAAATGAGTTTATCAAGAACATGGGGACACAGTTGGAAACTTGTGAAGGGTACATTTGGAAAGTTTTTCTTCACACAGAGAACCATAGACAAATGGAATAAACTATCAAGTAATGTGGTAGACAGTAGGACTTTAGAGAATTTCAAATCTATACTTGATGTTATTTTGTAAGAATTAAGTGGATAGGACTGGCGAGCTTTGTTGGCTAAATGGCCTGTTCTTGTCTAGAAGGTTCTAATGTTCTAATGAATCATTTTCAAAGACAGGCCTTCATATACCGTATGATGAATCATTGACTCTTCCAGAAAAGACCCCAGTTCTCCATGAAGCTGATGTCTTCCTTTTTTGCAAAAGGACTGCTTTGGCCTAACTGGGAATTGAAAAATTGTGTTCTCAATATAACTGAGAAAAGTGAATAGATGGGCTGAGTTACAGAGGCCAAAGCTTGTACCATGAAAGTGGATTTTATGCTGATTGTTGTACACAAAGTCTTACTTCCCTGACATAGTTCAGAGACACACACTATAGCTCTACAATGATACTTCTTACTCCCCCTCTCCAGTTTTTTTTTTATCTTGAATCCAGCCTCACCAATGCAGGTACAGTATATTCCCTCTGTCTGGTGATATTGTAGATGTATTATCTGAATTAGATAAAAATGCACCAGACAGTGAAGTCTACATCACAGTATGGTGACAATTATGCAGTAGAACCCAAAACATTTTGTATGCATGCTTATACTGTAGTAACCTATTTTACACACATTGGTTCTTTTATTCATTCACTGTTCTTCCACACCCACACCCACAAATCAGCCACATTGTTTTTACATAAAATACAGACCCTGATGCATTTTACCACAGGTTTATAAAGTGGTTGTTTATCAACTGTGGCAAAAAAACCTGAGTTAACTGTGGGAGAGGAGATTAACAAGATTTGGTGGTTTAATGGTACTGCTGTTTTCAAAGTACTGTATTGTACAGTATTTCAAATTTTAGAATTTTAGTAATCTTTGATACATGAACTGTGTATTTTACATCTCGTTTCTTACAGTATCCCACAACAAAATGTTATCTCTACATATAAAATTTAATATGGTATGCAGCACAATCGAGAAACTGATGCTAGAAAACATTGTTGTGGTTTCATAATACAGTAGTGTTGGATGGAGAAGACAAATATTTCATGAGTACCTTGAACTTCTCTGTTTTCTGTTCTGAATGTCTGAATAATTGAGGCCAAAGTAAAACTTTGTAAATTTGGTTGTACTCTCTGCCTAGGTTTCCTTCATGGTCATTGTCCATGGCCAAACTCTTTTTTTGTGAATTTGCTTCTTCTTCTTCTTCCACTTTTACCTCTGCCCCTTCTCATTTTTAAACTACTTCTACCTGCACCTTTTGCATTATTCCTTGCATTTCTTTTTTGTAACGTTCCAGCCACCCTGGTGCTTTAGTCTTTGACAAATTAAGCATTTGAGGGCTTTCACCCATGAATTATCTTTTCGTGATTTCAAATTATTTTTAGGAATGTCAGTGGTCCCAACATAATAGCAGGATACAAATGGGTCTTGGTTTATGAACAAGTTCCATTCCTGCAGCTGTTTATAATCTGATTTTGTATGTATTTCAACACTTGCACTGAAAAATGTCAGTTAATGGAAAATGTCTAAAAGTATAAAATGTGTAAATTACTTACCGGTATTTTCCAGAAAAATGTTTTGTACTTATTAATAAATAAGCAGTGATCAGTTATAGCCTAAATTGTTACCAATTTGTGAAGATATTTCTTTACTGACTGCAAGCTTTATAAAGTCCATTTTTCCAAAATTATTACTTTCTTTTTCTTATCTTTTCCACATTCACTTTCAATTGATGCACATTTTGGGGGCTTACTGGTGGCACAAATCCACCACTAACTGATGATTGTGAGACATGTAATTGAAAATGGTGACTAAGTACGTACCACGTGTGGTGGCTGGCCCGGACACAGACAGGCAGACACGTTCATGTCACCCACAAACACGTTTATTTACACTATTTACAATTCAAGGTGCACCGCAAAGTCCCAAAGTCCCCAAAGTCCTGGCCACACAATGCTTTTCTTCAGACCGCCTCCTTCTCTCTTCTCCAGTTCAGTCCACTCCACTCCCGACTCTCGCCTCAACTGAAGGAAGACGGCCCCTTTTATTCACACCCGGATGAACTCCAGGTGCTTCCCGGCAATCTCCCACCGACACGCCCCCGTGTGGCGGAAGTGCCAGCTGTATCCCCGGAAGCACTCCGGGTGTCCCTGCTCCTCTTCCCCCCTAGCACTTCCTGGTGTGGCGGAAGTGCTGAGGTCCAAGGCTCCAAAGGAACCAGGGGGGTCGCCCCCAGATGGTCTGGGGAAGGCGCAAACCCTCCTCCGGTCCTCCTCCCCAGCCACCTCTGACACACGCTATATTAGACTTCAGTGTAACCGATGGCTGCTCCGTATCATATTAAAATTAGAGTACCGTAGATCCCGGAATACAAGCCAACCTGGTATATTAGCCGATCCCCTTCTCTACCGACTAAATTACATGTATTTGCCGATGACCGGTATTTAAGCCGACCCCCTTCTCCAAGCAAAATTTTCTAAATTTCCTTAAAAGTGTCTCTTCGGGTATATTTATAATGTTTATCGGCGAGAATTTGAGACTGCCGGCATTTTTGATGGAAACTAGGAAGTGATTGCGGAGAAGTTTGGTAAATTGGAACCTTTGTGTTGAAACTATATACGCAAATACGGTACACAAGCGGCTCAGGGCTCTCCTTTTCAGTGCACTTTTTTGTTGTTTTTGTACTTTTTTTTTGTCCTTGTTTGTGCACGATCAGTTCGGCGAACATCTGCTACATCATTCAGAACCTTATAGACATCGGTGTCCAGAGCCAGACATCTGTTTTGAGTGTTTTTCATCACACGCACAACATCCCAGACAACATAGTGAGACCAGCGGGCTCTCCGTGGTTTGTTGTCGGGTCTAGGAGACGACACAGACGGAGGAGGGAAAGAAAGCAGAAGCGGGGCCGCAGATACGGCGTTATGCTAAGGCTAAAAAACAACCATACAAGCCCTATATAGAACTTTTTTCTGCACTGAAGGAGCTGCTTTTAATCTCATTGTAGATGCGTATAGACAGTAAAATGCATTCTATTCTAGAAACAATTTCATACTGTACTCACCATTTAATTTGACATCTTTGGGCTGCAGGAAGGGAGGAGGAGGAGGAGATATTTCCACACAATGTCCATCTTCGTTTCGAAATTACATCCACAAACACATGTATCTGGGCTCCGACTGACGCTACTAACGCTCTCGGTTGTTTGTTTACAATCGCGCAAGCGGATACACGTGACCGCATCCGTTTCGTAACGCAAGATGTGGATCGTGAATCAAAATAAATTTTATTTTAAACTTCCCGATAATTTATTATAAATTTTATTAATAAAATCAAAAACTAAAACACTTTTTTGAATAAATTCTTTATTTAATTTAAAGTACCGGCATGCAAAGTTACTTCTTCATCTGAAAGATGGCTCTGTGGTTTCGTCATTATTTACTTCCGTATTCATCGGCAAAACCGGCATTGCGCTGGAAATCTGGAATCTGAAATGATACTCGTTGTATAAACCGAACCCCAAACTCCAAGCCAAAAATCTAGGACGAAATTCTCGGCTTGTATTCCGGGATCTACGGTACTTAATTTTTAAGTAAAAAAAACATGCTGCTAGTTGAAGATTACTTGAAAAGAAGAATGAGTGGATTTTACATGCTTGTTTGTATCTGTAGATTTCCATAAATTGAAACTGTTCTACCCCAGGACTTGCCAGTATTTGGATATTGTGACCATTGGCCTGGAAGCAGGTGAAACAATGCAAAAATCTGATATACTACCCTGTTTGCTTCTTAACTCAAAAGAAAGATGAAAACAATAACAGAAACAGTCATGGCAATAAAATAACACAGACTTCAAAAACACTAAAATGATAGCAACGTAAATCTGCTTTTATACACGTAATTTCTCATATGAGCTCTTGCCTCCTCCATGACCTTCTGAAGATAATGCCACCTCCCTAAGGTTCCACCTTTTATGTCTCAGGGACCAGAAGGATTGGAACTTCATTTTGACTTTACTGTTGGGATTGGTTGCCCTCACTATGGAAAAAGGAGAGGAGATTATTAATGACAGCATCCCCTCTCGCCCAGGAGCGGAACTGTTTACCTCGGCTGAACTGGTCGGGAAGCCCTTTGGCTCACATTCTTGACAATATATCAACTTTCCATGAAGAGAGAAACCAAAACGGTATTACATGTTTAAAACAACCAATTTGTGCTGGCCCTGTACTAGTCAGTACATTTTATTTTGTGTTTTTGAAACCAGTTACAGTGTGGATGTAATTGTGCAAAAGTGTAATGCTTAAATAAATAATCCATTTTGCTTTTTTAGTTCATTATATCTTACTGTCATTATCCCTTTCTTGCTCTCTTCTGTTTGATTGTAAAGGCAATTTTGAATTAGACTTTAGAATTGACTTCTTAAAAAGCATTTGGCTTGTTGGCTTTTAATGATCTGAGTATAAAATAAAATGGCTAACATTGGTTATTTAAATTGATACAGAACAAGCATAACACGTTTGTCCATTCCATTTGTACACAAACAAACATCAGAATATTAAATATCTCAGATGTGCTCCTTGATGATGATCTGTATTGTTCATGTTGCTTTTATCCTTTATTTGAGACTTATTTCTCTCATATGGCATGGAAAAAGTATTATAAAATTAAGCATTATTCAACTCTTGTAATTTGGAATGTGATTTACATTATTTCATTAGTAACAAGCACTGTTTGTTTTCTGTTTTGCACATTTGACAGTGACCATAACTAATATATTTCAGCTTTGCCTTTTGAATTTCCCAAACTAACTTTACAAATATGGTTTTCATTGGAATCTGCTGAAATAATACATGTAATGCTAGCTAGCAGATGTCAGAAAGTGCTGTGCAGAAAAACATGCACAACTGGCTTGCTATTGAACTGAAGCATTATACCTGCAGCTCTTTAAAAAAGACGTTACACTACACAATTTTATGTAAATCTATATCGCCTTCTAATGTTGTTACAATCTCACCCAGACATAGACTGTACTGGCTTGCAGAACCCAACACAGTCCCATTAAGAGGAGATTTTAAGACCCTTGTCTTACACTGATAAATTAGATGTAGAAAGGTAGAGAAAGGACATGGAAGCTATCAAGATTAAAAGTATTATTCTTCAGAAAAGATCAGCCACTCATTGTTTACATTTTTTACCAAATGCATTTAAGAAAAAAAAAAACAACACGTAATTCAATCTAAATATTAAACTCGTTTATTTTGTCTGATGCTCTATGCGCATATTTTGGTGTAGACTACCGCTAATTATTACAGTACTTCCAGTCTGAAACTATTCAAAAATACTGGACTTTTTAAAAGAGGTTCTTTGGTAAAATAGTACAGTAAACAAGATTGTTAATTTGAAAGCAAAGTAAGTAGGGCCCTTAGCAATTTTTTCATGTTGATACCCCTCATATTTCTTTTAACTATGCATTATTTTAATTGTGATATCAAACACATGGAAATGAAATAAATAGGTGATTATTCATTAGTGCAGACAAATGGAAAACCTCTTTAAATTCTCTCACCAAAAATCACTGGATAGAATTGTCCAGAGATAAACATTATGTAACTGTACATTCTTAGGAAAAAATAAAGAAGTTGCAATGTATTATTTTTGAATTAATTCAGTTTATTGTAGTTTGGTGAAATCTTAGAGCTTCTTACTCTTGAACTATTCTACATACAATTGTCCAGGAGTAAAACATTCATGCAGTAGATCAATTCTTTCTTTTTCTTGTGACTGTGGCTTTTCCTGGTCATTGGAAAATACAATTTTACAGGAAACTGTATTATTTTAAATTCAAACAGATAATTAGTAGGGGTAATGAGAATTTGAAGTAAAAATATAATTTGACCCTGTAGCACATCCTGTAATAAAGGTAGCTTTACTCAGAACTGAATGTAACGCTTTGCTTTCTGCAATCTTGTAGTACAGTAATCCCTCCTCGATCGCGGGGGTTGCGTTCCAGAACCCCCCGCGATAGATGAAAATCCGCGAAGTAGAAACCATATGTTTGTATGGTTATTTTTATATATTTTAAGCCCTTATAAACTCTCCCACACTGTTAACATTATTAGAACCCTCTAGACAAGAAATAACACCCTTTAGTCAAAAGTTTAAACTGTGCTCCATGACAAGACAGAGATGACAGTTCTTTCTCACAATTAAAAGAATGCAAATATATCTTTTCTTCAAATGAGTGTCTGCATCAGGAGCAGAGAATTTAAGAGAGAGAGCGAGCGCTCGCAAAGAAAAGCAAACAATCAAAAAATCAATACCTGTGCTTTTAAGTAAAGCGGCATTTTTCAGAGGACCGTCAGTATCTTCTAAGCAAACAGCCTCTGTTGAAACAGCCCCTCTGCTCAAATCTCCTCCGTCAGGCGCAGAGAACGTCAGAGAGAGAGCACGAGATTAAAGCAAACAATCAAAAAATCAATACGTGTGCTTTTGTGCTTTTAAATATGCCGAGCACCGCAATAAAGCGGCATTTTTTTAGAGGAGCGTCAGTATCTTTTAAGCAAACAGCTTCTGTGCAAACAGCACCTCTGCTCACACCCCCTCCGTCAGGCGCAGAGAATGTCAGAGAGGGTGAGAGAGAGGCAGAGAAAAGCAAACAATCAAGCACCGCGCGGGAAGCATATCTTATAGCATTGAGGAGTTTTAGTTAATATGTAATACATGCTCTGATTGGGTAGCTTCTAAGCCATCTGCCAATAGCGTCCCTTGTATGAAATCAACTGGGCAAACAAACTGAGGAAGCATGTACCATAAATTAAAAGACCCATTGTCCGCAGAAATCCGCGAACCAGCGAAAAAGCCGTGATATATATTTAGATATGCTTACATTTAAAATCCGCGATAGAGTGAAGCCGCGAAAGTCGAAGCGCGATATAGCGAGGGATTACTGTATTACAAAGTTTTGGATTGTATTTGATCAAAAGCTATACAAACTGAATATATTGTCACCATTGGCAAGGAAGCAGTGAGGTACTGCGAGAATTGTTGAGATACCACCCTGGCAACCCCTTTTAACACTTTGAATGCGAGGTACGAGTTAAGTCGTATCTCATCGAGATTATCAAAACACGACATACAAGAGAAGTTGTATGTTAGTATACAGCCACTATAAACACAGCCAGCTGTGTCTCAGTTATCTACTACTAGCAAAATACCCGCGCTTCGCAGCGGAGAAGTAGTGTGTTAAAGAAGCAATGAAAAAGAAAAGGAAACATTTTGAAAATAACGTAACATGATTGTCAATGTAATTGTTTTGTCACTGTTGTGAGTGATGAGTGTTGCTGTCATATATATATATATATATATATATATTTACACACACACACATAAACATATATATATACATATCTATACATATACACATATATATACAGACACACATATATACATACATATATATATATCTACATATATACACATACATATACATACACACATACATACATACACACACATATATAGACACAAATACATATATATATACATACACACACACATATATAAACATATATATACATATACATACATATCTACATATATACACACACAGCTATTTCGTATCAGTGTAAGACGCTGCTTGTTAAAACGGATAACTCCCGCTCTTACGTGCAAGTCTGCGTGGATATTATGAACTATCGTATTTGTTCAAGTTCTATTTAAATTTTAAATAGAAGGAATTTTTATTTAGTCGACAGAAATATCTTTGGTAGGAATGGTAAAAACAGACAGGAATATTATTCCTGAATAAATCAACTCAAACCTTAAACAACTTATAATATTTTGCTCTCCATAAAAATATATCCTGTCTAAATTATACAAGTTAGAAATAAAGTAAACGTTAAAAGAACAAACATTCAAATTTCTTTACTCTTATGTAATTTTATATAAAAAATAAACTTAGATTTTAAATATCCCAAAAGATTTTGCTCTCCATAAAA
>JANRMT010062791.1:30866782-30877766 GCA_026402145.1 Polypterus bichir lapradei
TCTATCTATCTATCTATCTATCTATCTATCTATCTATCTATCTATCTGCATATCAGTATGTACCAGTAGATAACTGTCAATATGGTGTTATTATAAATAACATTTTGCTAATTGGGATTTTAATTGTATTTTGATCTGGGAGATTTTCTGTAGAGTTTGCCTTTTTCCCTAGTGTAGGCATTGGTTTTCTCCAGGAATCCTTGTTTTCTGTCTCACTACAAACACATGTTGCCTATCTGAATAATGTATCTAAATTTTCATAATACAGGTCAGAGTACATAGTTATAAATGGCTGCCCATCCTTGACTACTACACACTGTGCACTTTATTGCTGCTGAGATATTGGATTTTTCTCCATGACCCTAACTGATTAAAAAGATAATGAAATGTTGGAAGATAACTTACAAAAAAGGATAGTGCATTGGTGTGAACAGCCCTAAGTTGAGGTCAGCTGAAACCTGGAGTTCTATAAAGAGTTGGCCTCTATTTTGGTGACATTCTTCTTTTGACCATTCAAACACATATGACAACAAGCAATGCAAAAATTTCACTAATACGTTTGTATGTTTTAGCACATTACCCTTGTCTTATGGGATATGTTTCTTCTCCTGGAAGGAGATGAAATGCATTTATAAGTGCATTTGAACAGTCAACATGGGCACACACCGCGGAGGCCATGTTTTACTAATATGCTGGATTTCAAGAAACAAGAAGATAATATGATCACAGAGGTGTATATGATACCATTTATCCTGATTTTCAGACAGCTTATGGAAAAGCTTCACTTTAGAGGCCAGCAATAAAACTAAACAAAGTGGGAGGTCAGGGTGTAGTTTGTAGATGGGTGCAAAATTGGTTAAAAAATAGGAAACAAAGGATTATTGTGCAAGGAACCTTACCAGAAGTAGGTGATGTTAAAGGTTGTGTACCACAGGGTTAGTGCTGGGGCCAATGCTGTTTTTAATACATATAAATGATCTGGATAGGAATATAAGCAGCAAGCTGGTTAAGTATGCACATGATATCAGGCTAGGTAGGGCGGCAGGTAATCTAGTATCAGCTGAATCAGTATAGAGAGACTTGGACAGAATGCAGGTTTGGGCATGAATCTGAACAAATACAGTATAAATAGGTCACACAAAGAATAAGAGAAGCAGAATATTATATTGCAGGAAGCAAAAAATATTTCATTTGAATGCACAATAGCAGGTGTGAAATTTGAATGTGCCCCTTATGAGAAGGACCTAGGAGTTGTAGTGAACTTGTTACTATCAACAGTTAGACGGTGTACAGAAGCCATTTAGAAGGCTAACAGAATGTCAGGTTATATAGCATGATGTACAGAGTACAAGTCAAAGGAGTTTATGATTAAGTTTTGTAACACACTAATAAGGCTGCACCTGGAGTACTGCAAGCAGTTTTGGTCTCCAGGCTATAAAAAATACATGGCAGTGCTAGAAAACATCCAGATAAGAGCAACTAGGCTGTCTATAGGGCTACAGTGGATGAGTTATGAGCAGAGATTAGAACAACTGAGCCTTTTCAGTTTAAGCCAAAGAAGATTAAGAGAGGACATGACTGAAGTTTTTTAAAATTAGGAAAGGAATTTGTACAATGGATCCAGGCTTTTACTTTAAAATGAGTTCAACAAGATCACAAAGATGGAAACGTGTTAAGGTTAAAGTCTCACAAACATTAGGAAGTTTTACTTCATAGAGAGAACCGTAGACACATGGAGTATTGTGCAAAATTTGGCTTGAATTTATTTTAGAGATATTAGGAGGATAGATTTGGCAAGACTTGTAGGACTTAATGGCCTGTTCAAAATGCCCTAAAGTGAATGAACTAATTACTTCAACTATACACATAATCTGTAACTAATTGACACAGACTGTCACTTGACTATAACTCACATCCCGGGCATATTGTGAAGCACAAGCACTAATCTCTGTGTCACTGTTTCCTTTTAAAGTTAAAGAAATTTCAAATATATATTTTGCATTTATTATAACAAGTTGCACATTTTACACTATGACATTACATTTCATTTTGATGTAACCTTGACAAAACTTGGAATTAGTGAATTTTATGTATATAGATTTCTGTACTCTCTTGCAAGGATGTCATTGATGCATCATCAGGCTTTTGATCTATGAAGATTCTTTATTAAACATTCTATGAATGCTACTGAATGTAAACCAGCACAGGAGGGAAAACATCACATTAGACAGTTCTTAGTTTGTCTTTTATTCTCTTGTACAGTAAAGTTCAAAAGAAGCTAAAAATGAATAATACAGCAAAGTCCATTGCTTACAAAAAATTCGCCAGAGGCTGAATGACTTCATATTTTTCATCATTCAAAAGGAAAGTCCTTTGCTTAGTTAAAAAACAAAGCATCTTTTTGCTTTTAGCAGAAAAAGAAGATCCTTCAACAAATATCTCACAAATCATGTTTCAATTACATTTGCTTTGAAAAGCACAGCTACAATAGCACATATTCCATATACTTTTTATATGGTACTCCAATGATACAATTAACATATTTTTAGTCACATGTCAGCATTTACCAATTTCTATTTGTAAAACTGTTTTAAAATAATTCTTAAATTAGTTCATTAATCATATGTGCCAAAATGGTGACATTTACAGTATTTATTACAACATAAAAGATGCCAGAGTTATTTTCTCCACAAGAGAAAATCTGGTGTTCTTATAACAATAAAACTGCAGGTTCAAATTCAAAAATGAGTATATGTGTAACCCAGAGAAAGCTATTAATCGTGATAAAGATTTGATTGTTCAAATAAGCATTTTAGCAAACTGTCTACAACTACATTTGACAGTTTCTGCCAATGTGATCCTGTTTTGGTGTTCAAAAGCGTAAAGAGGTTGTTGTAACTGACACTTGACACCTGCCTCCAAAGTAACAAAATAGTGAATAATATACAGTATCACCTTTTCCATTTAAAAAAATTAAACAACTTGAACTTCCTAGTTTTTATTAAAGTTCTTAGCAAACTTTTTAAACAGGGCAAGGCTGATATTTCTCTTCAAAAACAGCAAAAAGGAAGAACAAAAATATACTCTCAATGTTTTTGTTCCATTAAACACAACAAATAAAGACAGTTACATTCATCACAACTTATGAGTCCTGATTGGTTGCAGAATTATAAATTGTAATTAGACATGCTCAAAACATATTGAAACAAGTTAAGCATCATTAATTATCATGGCCATAACAACAGCCACACACACACAGTGCACACAAGCCCTTTTCATCCACTAGTGAATAATTGCGTGTGCTGGAGCTAAAGTTAAAAAGAAGGCCTGTCAAACCTTGTCAGATAACATAGGAGACTCTGTGAAATAATAATAATAATTCTAAAAGATTTATTACTATCTACATTGCATGTTTTTCTTCTTGATAGAAGAAGATAGTGTGTAGCATCTGCAAAGATACATGGGAAACAAAAAAGATGTTCTAGTAGTGTCTCGAGTTCCAACTTTAAACAATGGAACAAGCCAGTCCCATGCCACCGCTTCATGTCACAGCCAACATGTGCTTCGAGATTAGATCTCTGTGAGCACAATCATCTGTATTTTATTTACTGATTGCCAGCTTGTGGCCATTTGTTGTATTTTGTTTGTGATAGTAGTTCCGTTTGCACCTTTTGTTGTTTCTTGCATAGCGGCACAATGGTTGGCACTGCTGCCTCACAGTACAGGTCACATTTTTGGACACAATAATCTGTCTGGCATAGTTTGCAGATGTTTCTCTAACCCTCAGGATCACTTTAAAGACCATTGCACCATTACAATCCACTAAACACTAGTTCACTTCCACCTTCCCAATTGACTTCAAAGCATTTTACAGAGTTCAGTGAAGTTCCTGAACATTTCCATGATTTGGCTGAACTCACAGCAAGGTGAACTCTACTGTGTTAGCTCATCATTATTTGAGACAGACTGAGTACAGCAGTGATAGCAAAGGGGAGAGGTGCATGATCCCCAATCTGACTTCAGTCTGGTATTGATGGTAAATGTTTATGAAAGATGTGTATGGAGTAGTATGCTCTGTGGTAGTGAGACATGACTAATGAAGATGAAAATGAAACAAAGCTGGAAAGAATGTATGGAACCTCGTGGAGAGAGAGAGAAATGAATACTGAGTTAAGAAAAAGACTTGATGCGGAAGCAATATATGTTGTGCTAAGGAGAAACACACTAAGGTGGTATGGGTATGTTAAATGAAAGACAGAGAATGACTTGTTGAAGAGGTGCACCAAGAGGAGGTGGAAGGGGTAAGGCCCAGAGTGAGGGTGAAGAAAAGAACAAGGTAACAATCAATAGATATGAGACAGGACAACACCTAAGCAATAATTATAAGTTAAGGAGTTTCCTAAAAGGTACTTTGAGGCAATTTAAAATATATTTTTCTTTTCTTTCTTTCTTTTTAATCTTTTATTGAGTTTCTTAAAACCATGTAACATTCCATATAATCAAGTCAAACTTAACAAAACTAAATTTAATTCAACCCCAACCCATGAGAAAAAGAAGAAGGCCAACAGCCAGAGTAAAACTTTGAGAGTAGTAAAGAGAGAAAGGATTCTTTTTCCCCCAATATAAATGCTTATTCTAAAATGTTATTGACTAGATCCTGCCAGGTTTTAAAAGAGTTTTGAATAGATCCTCTAAGTGAGAATTTGATTTTTTTCTATTTTCAAACAGTATACTGTATAACATCATTTACCCACTGACTTAACAGAGGTGGGTTAGGATTCTTCCAAGATAAGACTACGTGCTAATAGTGAAGTAAAGGCAATTACAGTTTGTTTGTTTGTCTTTCTCCACTTTAACCCCATCTAAAAGTACACCAAACACTGCTGTTAATGGATTAGTTGTGATTGTGACACTGTCTGATAGGCATTTAAATTTTTTTGTCCAGAATGTACACACCCAAAACATGTGGCCTTTTCTGAAATGTTGAGTAAGAGTTCCTTTTCCCACAGTACTCTGGGATTTTTAAAGGAAGGGACTTAAAAATGGTTTTAAATATTATAGAAATTCTGTCTGAGTCTTTAAGACTGATAAATATTTCTTCTGGAATAGAAATAGGTGGGAGGTGAAGAAAATTGAGCAGATTTCACTTTGCAAAGTTTCTAATTTGGAGATAGTGGAAAAATTGTGTTAATGGGAAGCTAAATTTGGAGTTTAATTGTTTGTAAAATTCAAAGACATTATTTACATACAAATCTCTAAATAATTTAATCCCATACATTTTCCAAACATTAAAAACTGTGTAAGTTTGAGAACGTAGAAAAAGGTGGTCATCAAATAAAGGAGCCACAGATAAAATATTCTCCAACTTGAAGTGCTTCCTACATTATATAAAGAAGTACTGTAGGATTTCATCTCTATTGCAGACCAAGCTAGTGTGGGTTCATCTGTTTGTGTCAATGTCCAGATTTTTATAGATTGTATATTTGCCACCCAGTAATAAAACTGAAAAATAGGTATAGCCATGCCACCTTCTGATTTAGGTCATTGTAGGGTCACCCTTTGGATGTGTGGATATTTCAAATTCCAAATAGATTATGACTGAATCTAATTTACTAATGTATATGGGGATGTTTTGAAATAGAAACAGAAGCTTAGGAAGGATATTCATCTTGATAATGTTAATTCTCCCTGCTAAAGTAAGTTGGAAGGTAGACCATCTATGCACGTCTTGTTTAAGTTTTTCCAAGCAGACAGCAAACTTTTGTTGAAAAAGAGCTTTATATTCACTTGTGATGTTTACCCCTAGGTACAGTTGTGCTTGAAAGTTTGTGAACCCTTTAGAATTTTCTATATTTCTGCATAAATATGACCTAAAACATCATCAGATTTTCACTCAAGTCCTCAAGGATTAGCAGATAGTTTGAAGATGAAATTAGAGTCAGGTGTTTTCAATTAATGGGATGACAATCAGGTGTGAGTGGGCACCCTGTGTTATTTAAAGAACAGGGACCTATCAAAGTCTGTTCTTCACAACACGTTTGTGGAAGTGTATCATGGCACGAACAAAGGAGATTTCTCAGGACCTCAGAAAAAGAGTTGTTGGTGATCACCAGGCTGGAAAAGGTTATAAAACCATCTCTAAAGAGTTTGGACTCCACCAATCCACAGTCAGATAGATTGTGTACAAATGGAGGAAATTCAAGACCATTGTTACTCTCCCCAGGAGTGGTCGACCAACAAAGATCACTCCAAGAGCAAGGCGTGTAATAGTCGTTGAGGTCACAAAGGACCCCAGGGTAACTTCTAAGCAACTGAAGGCCTCTCTCACATTGGTTAATGTTCATGTTCATGAGTCCACCATCAGGAGGACACTGAAAAACAATGGTGTGCATGGCAGGGTTGCAAGAAGAAAGCCACAGCTCTCAAAAAAAAAATTACTGCTCAGCTGCAGTTTCCTAAAGATCACGTGGACAAACCAGAAGGCTATTGGAAGAATGTTTTGTGAACGGATGAGACCAAAATAGAACTTTTTGGTTTAAATGTAAAGCATTATGTTTGGAGAAAGAAAAACACTGCATTCCAGCATAAGAACCTTATCCCATCTGTGAAACATGGTGGTGGTAGTATCAAGGTTTGGGCCTGTTTTGCTGCATCTGGGCCAGGATGGCTTGCCTTCATTGATGGAACAATGAATTCTGAATTATATCAGAGAATTCTAAAGGAAAATGTCAGGACATCTGTCCATGAACTGAATCTCAAGAGAAGGTGGGTCATGCAGCAAGACAACGACCCTAAGCACACAAGTCGTTCTACCAAAGAATGGTTAAAGAAGAATAAAGTTAATGTTTTGGAATGGTCAAGTCAAAGTCCTGACCTTAATCCAATTGAAATGTTGTGGAAGGACCTGAAGCGAGCAGTTAATTTGAGGAAACCCACCAACATCCCAGAGTTGAAGCTGTTCTGTACGGAGGAATGGGCTAAAATTCTTCCAAGCCGGTGTGCAGGAATAATCAAAAGTTACCAGAAACGTTTAGTTGCAGTTATTGCTACAAAGGGTGGGGGGGGGTTTGGTCACACCAGATACTATGAAAGCAAAGGTTCACATACTTTTGCCACTCACAAATATGTAATATTCGATCATTTTCCTTAATAAATTAATGACCAAGTATAATATTTTTGTCTCATTTGTTTAACTGGTTTCTCTTTGTTTACTTTTAGGACTTGAGTGAAAATCTGATGATGTTTTAGGTCATATTTATGCAGAAATATAGAAAATTCTAAAGGGTTCACAAACTTTCAAGCACAACTGTATTTAAACTGATCTGAAATGATAAAGGGGAAGGTGTCCAAACTAATGTTGTTTGCAAGAGAATTCAGTGGAAAAACACACTTTTGTTCAGATTAATTTTGAGTTCAAATATCTTTTGAATTTCTCCTACTACAGTTAGGGCTGTAGATATGGAATTTTGTGAGTTTGATATATACAGTACCATATCATCTGCATATAGTGATATTTTCTGTTCAAGTTCTTCTCTGAAAATCTCCTTTATCTCTGATGCATTTCGAAAGTGAACACTTAATGGCCCCTTGGCAATTGCAAATAGCATTGATGACAAGGGACATCCTTGTCTAGTACCGTGTTCTAGTTTAATGTTGTTAATACAAACTGAAGCCTCTGGACTGGCATGCAGTAGTTTGATCTATGCACATACGTTTGGGCCAAAACAAAATTTATGCAATGTGGTTAATAGGTAGCCCCATTCAACCATATCAAATGCTTTTTCTGCATCCAAAGATCTCCAGAGTGTTTGACTTTTGGATGAATATATTATGTTAAATAGACAATGAAGACTGGAAATTAAGTGTCTACCCTTAATAAATTTGGTTTGGTTTTGCGATATTACCAAAGGGAACACTTTCTCAATCCTCCTAGCTAGAACTTTGGAGAGTATCTTAACATCATTATTCAGAAGTGAGAGTGGTCTCTATGATGCATATTATAATAGGTTCTTATTTTTCTTAGGTAAAACTGTAATTAATTCTTGGTGAAAAGTTTGAAGTAGAATTTTATTGTCCCTGGCTTCTATAAATGTTGCTAATAAAAGGGGAGGTAACTTAATTGAATTTTTTAAAATAAAATTCAGCAGAGTCGTCATCAGTACCTGGTGCTTTCCCACTCTGAAGTGAGTTTATAGCATCTAATAATTCTGATAGTGTCAGAGATTTATCCATTTCCTCTGTACTGAGAGTATCTAGCTATGGTATCCGTAATGTATCAAATAAATGTTATATGTGTCTTGTATTCTTTAAAGTGAGTAGAATATAAGGACTTATAGTAGTCTCTAAATGTGTGCATTATATTTATTTGGTCAATGATTTTATTTCCGTCTGTGTTGGTGATTACTGATATTGTATTACGAACTTCCTGCTTGTGGATTCGTTGAGCTAAGATCTTATTAACCTTCAAAGTAATGATGTCACGATTTAAAAATAAGTTGTTCCATTTCTTTTGTTGTCAAGAGTTTGAGTTCTGATTGCAAAGTCTGCCTTTTCCTAAAAAGTGCCTCATCTGGAGACCTAGCGTGTTCTTGACCTATTCTGGTAATTTCACTGATTAAGGCCTTCTTGGTTTCCAGTTTATTTTTGTGGGAAACATATAAGATAATCTTTCCTCTTAAAATGTCTTCAGAGTTTCCCAGAAACCTATGTGGATGCATTTGTCTCTGAGGTTAAGACACCAGCTGCGAGATGAGTATATGGAGCATAGTGACTTGAGCTCCATGATCATAAGTTCATGGTTGGTGATAACAATAGCATAGTTCTTGTAAGTTTTGATCATGGCAAGATATTGTTATCTATAAAGAAATAATCAATTCCTGAGTAAAAAAGATGTACCGGTGAGAAGAAGGAATATGCTCTTAAGTATGGATTTAGAAATGTCCATGGGTCTGATAAATTATGATCAATTAAAAACTGTAGCTGAAAACCTATCCAGGTCTTGGCTTCCAGCCAAGAGCGAAAGTGCAAGTGACTTGGGCCAGGAGAAATCATCGATTCCAGAAGGTTAATTAAAAGTAAAATATCTTTTTCACTGTTTTATATCATTGGATGTTTAGCTGTTCTAGCAGATAAATAGCCAAGTTTTACACTCTTGCTTCTAATTCTTACATGAGTGACTAATTATTGTAGGTATTTACTTTTGTACTGCAAAATTGTGGAATGCTCTATTTGTATCCTACTAACATGTAAACGGAAACAAACTAAAATTTCTTTAGCATGTTCTTTTTTTACTTACAGCTTCAATGTATTTACTGTAAGTTTTAACCTCATTCATTTTTTATTCATATTTTTTATTTGACACTCACACATTTCAAATGCCTGAACATTCATCCATTATATGAAACCACTTAATCTAATATAAGGTTATGGGGGCACAGAGCATATCCCAGCAGCCTCAGATGCAGTGACTGGTCAAGATGTAAGTTCACAGCAGTGCATACTGATTCACACATCCACTTTCTCTATGTTGTGTAATTTATATAATTTCTAAGTATTTTTTTTCATTCTATTGCAATCCTGAATTGGTTAAAGTTGATGGAAAAGTTAAGAGATGTATGTTTATAAATTACATGCTCTTCAGTTGCTAGCCATTCCACATGTCTTACTTCTTTCTCTTTTTGTTAATGTGTCTCATGAGCTTTGTTACTAGTAGAAATTAATTGGCCTTTCCTTATTAGTAATTTCTTACCTTTTCATAATACCATGTCAAAATTTTCTGTTAAACACATAACTTGCCCTGTATTTGTGCTTAAAATTGCTATGAATATTTTGGATTTTCCATGAACATGTCATGACAGGAATGAGACCAATGATTTGACATTTTCTAATACTTTAAAAGTATGTTGTATATATGTTTGTAAAAAAAACTGCCTCAAATTCTTCTGTGATACA
This sequence comes from Polypterus bichir lapradei, assembly GCA_026402145.1. Taxonomy (NCBI): domain Eukaryota; kingdom Metazoa; phylum Chordata; class Cladistia; order Polypteriformes; family Polypteridae; genus Polypterus; species Polypterus bichir. Next base: position 30,876,734 of record JANRMT010062791.1, read on the forward strand.
GTGGAATAATGTCATCTCAAGCAATCATCACAAATCATGAAATTATTTAACTTTTCACTAATGAAAAACAAGTTGCACTTGACATTATGCCAGGCATTACAAAACAACAACTTATCCAGTTTTTGTCTATCAGGCAGAAATTGCAGAAAACAATTCATGCATGAATATTAAATTTCTCATTGACTTGGAAGTTATGTAGTTAACCCAGTGTTTTCTGCATTAAACTTTAACTTTGTATGACATTGTAGGGTAGAGATGGCTGTGGACTCAGGGTGACCATTTTTGATATGCTGGCACAGATAGCCCTTTTAATGCAGATGATGTCTAGAAGGTAAACACTCAAGGTGGTAACTGTAAAAGAAGCTGCCTGTTAAGGATAGTGAGTAAACTACCTTGAAATGCCTCAGAAGGATGAGATATGTTAAACGCCCCTCCTTGGAATAGGTGACTCCTGAATGTATGTATTGAAAGCAGCCGTGCCGTTTAGCTACCTAGAAGAAATTGCCCATCTAAATATTAAGGTTACTTAGTGAAACAGTGAACTCTAACCAGGCTCTGATATATAATTCACCTCTTACACTATAAATAACTACAGAAATTGATTTGCAAGTAGTAGTCTGATAGAAGGTAAAGTGCACCCTTCCCAGTGAGTTTGGAGCTAGAAAAAGGGTTAGGCAGATTTTCTGTAAAGGGGAAAAGAAAGGAAAGAATTGCATAAAGCATAAGTGAGAAAAATTAGCCTGGGAGTATTTGATAGTAATAGAGATGGGTACGTTGGAAAACCAACAGTGCCAGACAATAAATGACAAATACCTTTGAAAGTCAGAGCAGTGGAGTCACAGACTTCATGTTTTCTGATTGTCATTATTTTCTTATTTCTGTGTGATCTTCCTTTGCCCATTTTGACACTTTGTTCCTATTCCCACTGAGGAATGGGACAAAAAAGGTGAAGAAACTTTTCATTAAGAACTAGAATCATCTTAGGAAGATAGATAGATAGATAGATAGATAGATAGATAGATAGATAGATAGA
>JANRMT010062791.1:30884692-30904753 GCA_026402145.1 Polypterus bichir lapradei
CTATCTATCTATCTATCTATCTATCTATCTATCTATCTATCTATCTAATGTAATAAGAATGAGTCGGAAACATCATAAAGATTTGGGGCAGCCACCCGTACAATTGAATCGGCTGCAAAAAGTAGTTTTAAATAGCACGATGTGCTTAGTTTATAGAGTCCAGAACAGAACTGCCTGTACTGAGGCAAGATGGCAGTTTTAAAGGGCTGGAAGGGAAATGACCTCATCTATGACGGAACTGGGAGTGCTGTCCTTGTGCCCGGAAGTGACATCATCCATGGGGCCGGCAACAGGCGGGATTTCCCGGAAAAGGTCTGCAAGGGACTGAGAGAGATAGTTAGTACATTCCGCCACCCCCTGGCCTGGCATAGAATTACTAGTGTTTAGGCCCTTGAGCTGATTCCCATGCGCACGTGTGTGACACTATCTATGTGCTCCACTTCTGTCTCCACACTTAAAAGCTTATCCCAGTTTATCCCTTTCAGACTTTTCCACATCTCTTCAAAATTTGCCCTACCAAAGTTAAACTTAACAGTTTTGGTCTTTGCATCTGTGCTTTCCCAAAACACTGAGAACTGTATTATATTATAGTCACTTAACCCTAATTGTTCAATAACCTCTACAACCTCAATTCTATCTTGATTATAAAATACTAAATCTAGACAGTCGTCACCCTGTGTTGGTGCTTTAACATACTGTGTTAAAAACAGTCACTATTTGCAAGGTTAGCTCTGTTAATATTTGGGAAGTTAAAGCCCCCCATAGATAGACTATACTATCCCCATATAAACTTGCCTTTTTATTATTACTAAAAATATTACCAGCTTTTCATGTTCAGCTCCTTTCTGGTGGAAAGAGTTGCTGACATCCATTCATAATTCTGACTCTTTAATGTCTATATGAAGCCTTTAAATATTCTCTTGTTTGGCGAATTTCTGTCTAACTGATATTAGATGTTAGCTTTTGCAACATATTCAGTGTACCTAGCTTCTATTTTGTTTCAAGTTCTTCACTAGTGATGATTATTTTTGTAATTTTATCCTGGTAACATTTGTTACCAAACACTCCACCAGACTGATTATGTTGGCCTCCTTTGTAAGTCGATTTGTAAAAAAGCATCTGCTAAGCATATAGATGTATATCTAATCTCAGAAGGGTTACTTAGAAGACTAGCTTTAATGTTTGTTACATGGTCAATAACTTTAGATTGGAGTAATCTAGGCCCTATTTCACATAGCATGTTCAACTAATTCTGGTTTAGCAGACACTAGTTTCAGTCATAAAGATAATACAATTTAGTCTTTGTCATTTTCCTGAAGGTGAATGGAACCTTTAATTATCTTGTTAAGTGGATCCACATTTAAATCATCCTGCTGATTGCACATGCCCATTTTATTTCAGGGATGCTGAGTCGAACAATGAAACAAGTATATCCCAGTGCGAAAAATGTAAAGATGTAATTTAGCCTAACTTTCCAGTAGGCTATAATTTAAATGCAAAAGCTCCATTGCATCTGAGATATTTATGTTTACATGTTCACATGTTCTGCGTTCCTGTAAATACAATTAAAGTGAAAGAAAATTATATGAATATTCTCCATCCATGTTTTGTATTTCTATAATATAGAAAAGAGGGCTTTGTCCAAAAATGTACAATGTACTTACTACTTCATTTATTGGAAATATTTTGAACCCTTAAGTAAAAGGAAAATATGAAGACCAAACAATTTCACTTTCATCAAAAGAACAAAACAACAAGCAAAGATGAAATATACAATTAATACTGAAATAGTATAAAGACTTTTTATAATAAGGAAATTGCATAGTAGTGTGTCAATTATGTTGTCTTAACGAAACATAAGTTAACTTCAACAAAGAAAAATACAGAACAGCGAAAGACTACAGGGACAATGTTTACAAAATGTGATTTATTTGGTCCTGAGTGAGGCTTGATAGGAAGTTGAAAGCAGCCCAAAACACCAATAACATGCTAAACTCTCTGTTTTATGTAATGCGTGCCAAAGTGTCATCCTCCAAGTTCTTCCAAGGTATGTGCTACCACTACCACAAGCTGAGAGGGGACACTGCCACTAACTGTATTCTGCTTCCTCCACAGCGCAGAGAAACTGCCAAGTTAGAGCAACTGACTCCACCCCTGCCTGTCCCTGGGCCATAAAAATGAGACTGTCCAGAAGAGAGGTGTCAGTTTTTGATCAAAAGCAACCAAAGCAGAGGAGATTCACAGCCTAACTAGAATTGGCAAAGTCATTCTGACTATCCTACCCAGAGTATTAAGGTGCCAGCAATTTTATTTCTTTTTGAACACCATTGTGTGTTGTTTTTGTTAAAGCCTTTAAGTAAATGGGGACAGCCGAGTTGGTGCCCCAAATATTTATCAAAGTATCAGCCTATCATTCCCTATGCTGACCTCAATAACAAGTTAAAATCATATGATATTATCCAAATCAAGATTGAAAATACCACTATTATCATTTATTACCATTATTATTATTATTTCATAGGTGGCACAGGAATTACTATTATTAGATTGGACTATTAATTCCAGCCATATTTTCTCCCTGTGACTGTATAGGTTTTTCCTGGGTGCTCTGATTTTCATCCGTCATTCAAATAATAAAGACACGCTATGAATTACGGTGTGATTGCGCTCTGTCGTGTATGGCATCCTTTAAAGGGCTGGCTGGCCATTCACTGATAGTAAATCTTCTGTCCATTAAATGGAAAGGTTGAATAAATTATATAATGTGGTCTTTTATTCAGTATTAAACATTATTATTAAATACATTGTGGAACCTGGCCCGGAGACAGACAGACGGACATCGTTTGAGATCACCACACACACGTTTATTTACAATATATTTACAATAAAGTGCACAACCCAGTGCCTAAGCACCAATCACCCCAAAAGTCCAGGCCTCTTCCTTAATGCCTTGTCCTTTCTTCAGGCTGCCTCCTGCCTCTCCTCCCGAGCTCTGTCCACTTCTACTCGACTCCAGCCTTGAATGAAGGGAGGCAGCCCCTTTTATAGTCATCCGGATGTGCTCCAGGTGCTTCCCGGCAATCTTCCACTGGCACTCCCCAGTGTGTCGGAAGTGCCGGCTGCATACCCGGAAGCACTCCAGGTGTTCCTGATCCTCTTCCGCCCAGCACTTCCAGGTGTGGTGGAAGTGCTGAGGTCCAGGGCTCTGTAGGCATTGGGGCACCCCCTGGCGGTGACCACGGGCCCCTACAGGACTGAGCTTCAATGCTGTCTACCCGTGGTCCCCAAAGCAGCCAGGGTGGTCGCCCCCTCGTGGTCTGGAGGAGGCGCAAGCCCTCCTCTGATCTTCCTGGGCGTCCCAGCTGGGTACCACCCCCAGCCGCGTGCCAAAACATGTAGCAAGCTGAATTATACGCAGATGCATAAAAACCCTGTTTGAGAGAATATACTGTAAGCTTTATATGGTCAAATAATACAAGGAATCCATGAATCCAATAAGGAATAGTTATTTTATATGGCCCCTTTCACGAAAATATTCTGAATGTGTGCTTTAAAAATATCTAAAAATAAATTATAACCAAATTATTAAACAAAATACAGTATAGTAAATTATACAAAGTTAAAATATGTAATAAATCTAGAAGATTTTGAGGGATTCTGATCATACCTTGTAAAATATCTGAGCAAACAAGCCAGAGTTGTGAACTGTGAAATTAATTAAAAGAGATAGATACATGACACTTTAAAGACAGCATTCGGGAATCATCCATCTGTCCAACCATTCTCATTCCAATCATGTTCACAGTGTTAAAAAATCTCTAAACTACAACATGAAACTTCAGACTGTGCAGAATGCTTCTGCCATTCTGATATCCTCAGCATAACCATATGAGTAAATAAATGTGCCAGTAGTGTTGAAGGTCAGCCTTGTGCTATCATTAATGTGCTGACTTTGCCCATCTTTGACACTAGTAGGTTTTGAAGGTAAATAATACCTTGCCTACTGATAACCTAGAAAGATGTTGTAAAGAATCAGTAGATCATGAATCTCTGGTATTATGATTTTTCCCTTGTTTGTGTTCATGAATTAAAAAGTCATAGAATATCCTTATGTAGTCCATGTAAAAATTATAGTATGAAATAAACACCTTATTATGGTACATTACATCACTCCTGTCCACCTATTTCTGTTGTAAAAGAAAACAAGAAGGTTAGAGAACCCTTAGGCAAACCCTGTATATTGTGGAACAAAACAATACATACTATTGAATGTATCATGTGAGAAACATCTTCACAGATGTGAAAGTAACATTAGAGTGGAAAAAGATGGTGGTGGTGCTGTTTAAGAAGGTGGTGAAGCAGAAGGAGCCCTGGGATCAGAGGTTATGTCATATGCCTTCAATTTGTTGGTTTCTCAGTCTGCATAGAGAAGGAGAAGAGAAGCATTGCAAGGCAATGCCAGTCTGTGGCTTGGGGTGGAATTACAAGTTAACAGGTCCCAGGAAATTGTCTCCCTGGAATGTGTGTGGCACTGTGACATCAGTGAAATTATGCTGTAAATACTTGAATAAAATACAATATATAAATGTTAGTACATAAAAATTAGTTTCCAAAAGTGTTATAGTGCTGCTTGTACATTGTCTTGTGTTCATTTGCTTTGAGTATGTACAATGAATAAAATTTTTGTGTTTTTCATTTCTTGCATGGAAATTAACACAATCATGCTTTATTCTTATGGTGACAAAATTAGACTTGCAATGCTTGTAAATAATTTAGAAATTATTTACCATCTGCCTTTTATCTATAAGACAGTAACATCACAATTATGATTGGAACTAATCAATTTGACGTGTCAAGCCCAGCAAAATGTTACAATCACACAGGATCATGTTTCCTTACATCTGTCGAGCTGCACAGAAGATGTGTATGTGAGCAAGCATTCAGTGTGATGAACACAACTAGTCACATCACAGATCACAAATGAATGACCTCCAGTGAGGATTGCCATGACATAAAGATCTACAAAGGGGGTAATTTGGAAGTAGCTGAAGAGTGCAATGGTGAGAGTCAAGAGGTTAGAGAGGTTTGACTTTAATCAAGAACACATCTTTAGTGGTCTTATTACTTATCCAGTAATTGTCCTATACTGTAAATCTGGATATGTAATTTTAAATCATCCTATTATACACTATAATTTTATTGAGACCTCTGTATTTCTTATCTTTCTTTGCACCCATTTAATTCTACAATCCATTTGTCTAGTTCAGGATCACGAGGAGCTGGTATTTCTGCTTTTCTTATTAAAAAGCTGTATTCTTAATTTTTGCAAATTACGATATTTTTAGGTTGTATATACTTTCAGATCATGATGAATGATTATAAAACATATGGGATATCTGTATTGATTTCCACTAATGTTTAAGAGTTCCACTCTTGCTAAGACAGTTTAAGACTAATTCAAAGTCAGATCTTGTACCATTACATCTTTTTTTTATTTAATTTCATATGTTATGTTGATTATTAAATAAAATTACTATTTAAAATATTTGCCTAAATGGACACTTCAAACAAAAAAAATAAATAAATAAAATAAACAATAAAAACTACTAAATAGATCCTGAGGAAGAAAATAGTAAAAACTTTTTAAACATAAATCAGTGTCACATAGTTGGACGTTCTTTCTGAGATCAAAAGGTTATATTCTAAATTTTATATATGTTTCAGAAACATGTCCCCATATAGGTCTGCTTAATTTTACTTATTTTTTAGAAAGCAGGAAACAATCATTATAGACCATCAAATACATACATGACCTTAATGACAAAATATGAAAGAAGAGGAAATTTCAGAAAATGTGTACTTCAAATTAACAATAATCATTAATAGATAATAATTAATATTGTAGTTTTGCATAATTGATATTATTATTATTTGAATTTCTCAGTTTAGATCAACTGATGTTAAAATACAATGATACATTTTGCCAAATATTTACTTCCATTGCTTTCAGTTGTCCCTAAACTCCTAAAAGTACGATTTTTTCAAAAATTTGAAAGTTACTTTATTTCATAGACTAAACATCTTGTTAGTCTTATTTACTATATACCCTTACAAACTAGTGTTAGTGAATTATAATCAGTCAGCAAAATGGTACATACTTAATAGCCAGTAAATTCATTTCAGGCTATTTTATTTTAAAGTTTAGTATTCCTTTTTAACTGTCTAGTTAGCAGGGTTCTTCTACTCAGTGAAAGGCTGGTACCTTTCATAGAACTTCCATCTTCATTGCCGAGTATGAAATGTTGTTAGGCAGAGATGTCTGTCTTGAACAAAGACAAGAAGAGAATCATCCAGATGATAACCAGTTTATCTAAAACAAAGAGAGCGAGCCTTTTTGCATCTGAATTTAATTGCTTGAAACAAGTCAGAATTATTGGATGATTAATTAATGGTGGGTTAATGGAAAGTAACCTATGGATGGCTGCCCCCTTTTTTAAACCCTCATTTAAAATGAAACATTAATCATTACTGTTAAATATTATATTAATGTAAACACACTACTTTTGTTCATCTGTCTTTTTTTTCTACCATTTTAGCTCAGTTCAGGGTTGTGAGAATTGAAGGCATCTCTGCAGTGTCGAGTGCAAGGTAGGAAGTCAACCCCCTGCATGCTACACTCATACACACACCCAAATCGGGCGGTTAAAACACAAAATGAACTTACTGTGTCATTTACACTTATGGGAGTTTGGAGAAAATCTCAAAGGACATGCATATGTGGACAGAATGTGCTAGAATCACAGTTTCTTGTATTAGGCTGGCATTTAGCCCATTATTCTTATTATAGTACATATATTTGCAATATTCTCCTTAAAAACAAAATATCAGTGTAAAAACACATGTGGTGGAAGACAAGGATTGCTATATTTACAAATTAAAACAGCAGAATCAAAGCATAGGTTACACTGATTACTGATACATACTACATTAATTAAAAAATGACATTTATTTCTTTTGAAACTATATACTGTATGGTCTTCTTTGCTCATCGTTCTTACCTTCCGCTTCAAATACCCGTGTCCTTTCTCTTAGGTTAGGTTCTGTGATTACCTTTTCAAACATGATTTGAATAAGCTATTTTGTGTGAAACTCCAGCATAATCTCACAATTTAATAAACATATATTGTGTTACACATGTAAGCCTCTTGGAAATATTGTCAAAAAGGAAAAAAAGGTGTTATTTTTACTTTTCCCTCATGTTATCCTCTTTTCTTTTCAGTAAATCTATGTACTTTCTAGGTTCTAAGGGTTACAAAAATAATAATAATAATAATAAATTATGCACATATAATCTTTTCACGCTAACATTGGCTTTATTTATTTTTACACATTGAAATCAGCCCTTTGTTGTAATGATGCAGTCTATCTCAAATAAGAACTGTCGGATTCTTGTTCAAACTTGATTTGCTTATCTAATCAATTGTGATTTACTACCATTTTAATACTTTAATTATATGCTATTTTGTTTTGGCTAAATTTGATCAATATAAATAATCGAACTGAACATAAGATAAATTAACAAGGAAACTAGAAGCAGTTATTTGAAAAATTAAATCTAATACTATCCATTTTTTTATCAACAGATGCACTGTTTCGTTCTCTGACAGCTGTTAGTACATTTATTTGCAAGTGCAGTTTATTGAGCTTAAATGTACAAACAATCAGAGATGCTGCTGATCATACTATACGGCTCTTGTTCCAGATTTCCACATGAATGAGGTTCAGATTTGAATTTATTGCCATTAATGTAGAGTTTAATGCACTCCTGCTGAAACGCAACAGTCATTCCTGAAGCCCCTGGCTGGCACAATGGAAAGGGTCAAAAGTAAGTTGACCCCCAACAGAATGTGCAATTATTAGAAAGGGTAAGAACAGTGGCAGCTGCTGGATCCCTGCCGATGAAGCAAAGTGTTTAAAAAATGGTCTGATTATGAATAATAAACTTGTGTCCCTTTGCTCAGTGGGCCTGTTGCTTTCACTTCGTAAAATTATTGCTCTCTTAGCAGCTGCTATAATTGTGTTCCCTTTTATCACTGGGACCACCTCCCAGCCAGCCTCCTACAAGCAGCTATTGTTGAGTGGGAGTCAAGAGATTACACGCTTTGACTGATGCCGTTTTAATCCCAGCTGCCTAACTACAGACACACGAGTTTGGAGCAGGACTGGGGTATGACTTGCGTCTGCAAGACGGGGACTCTAACATACCAGACCTTTTGCATAAGTCAAGTGGAAACAAATAATTCTTTATCGGGTTGCTGATGAGACAGGCCCATCTTCCCTTTGATGTGGCAGTCGATGCTCAGCCTCTTTACTGCTCATTGTCTCTATTGTTCAGGCATACACCCTTCTTTTGATATCTTGCCTGCCTCTCAACTCTGCCGTGCTTAATCATTTTTGATGGAAGTGTGGCTGCTGAAGTAGTTAAATAACAAACTTGTAAAAATAAATGCCTATAATAGCTATAAACATGAAGAATAATCTATTTTTGTGCCGCATCCTAATTTTCGAAAAAATTCTCTCATGCTTATTTTCTCTGTTCTTTGTGCCAAGTATGAGGCAAGCATGCAATTTTCAATTTCACTAAAAACTTAAATGAAAAGTTTGTCTGTTAAAGGAGAGAAAAGCAGAAATGCTATTTTTAATGAGGTTCTCTGACTTTTCTTTACATTAATATGTATATTTGTGATGTTTTGTAGTTTTTTTAATTGTGCATCTAAGCTTCAGTCTGCTTTGAAAGCTTTCCAAGAAGATGGCAGCAAACATGTATGTGTGTGGAGGAAAACAGAATAAGAAGTTCACATATTTAACTTTAGGCACGGTCAAGCACATTGAATACTGCAATTTCACAATCCATTATTGAAGTTTATTTTTATGGATAATATGGAGTGTCTAGGCAACACAAAAATGTAATGTTTAACACCATCCTGGGCTTAAATCCTGTTCCTATTCTCTGCCTGTGTAAAAGCCTGAAAATTCTCCCAATAGCGGCATTAACTTTCAATCAGGTATTTCAGGTTTTCCCACACATTCTAAAGACTTGCATATTAAGTTAATTTGAATTTTAAATTCACCCTTTGAGAGCGTGTGTGCATGAGTTGGCATTGTAATGGAGTGGTGCTCCATCCACTGTTGGTTCTTCTTTCTAATTGGATGTTGCTGGGATAGCAAAGGATAGGACTGAACTGGACCAAGCATGTTTGAGAATGTTATGGTCTAAAATGTCTAAAAAACTTAATTACAGCTAGTACTAGTAGTGGAGAGTCGCACAGAGTATTATTGTAAAATGTATTGCCATGGGCAACAAAGTGGATCTGCGAGTAGTGCTGGTATGTCATAGATCCAGTGGCCTGGATTTGAATTCTACACTGAAATTACAAGTTGTCTGCATGTTTGGATGAGTTTTCCACTTTCAGGGTTCCCCAGTGTGCAAAAACAATTCCAAATTGGCACTTGTGTGAGTGGAAGAGAGGGTGCGTTCATGAGTAGGCCAAGCAATGGACTGTGAGCCTGTTGATGGCTGTTTCCAGCTCTTTAGCCAGTGCTGTCAGAACTGATGCCCTTTCAACCACTCCCCAGCAACCCAGATTTGGATTAAGTGAGTTTAAGCATGTTGTATTTATTGCTATGCATCTGGGTGAATAGAAATGACATATGTTGTTACACCTATATATATATATATATATATATATACTGTATATATACCAGTAACGTGCAGTGAATACATTTGACTTGAGCATTCCTAGTTTTCATCCTCTTTCTCTGTACGTTTACCATTCATTTGCTCAAAGGTTGATGCACTTGCTGCTTCCTGAGCAGTTCTTCTTTTCTCCACCCTAGCGACCTGCTTCCTCTCTTCTTTCGTCAGCATCTTTTCACGTTAAAATTGATTAAGTCAGTGTTTGTGTGCAATTACTTAGTACGTTTTCCTTAATGTTTCACTTAAGCTGGCACTTAAGTCTTCAATTTGCCTCAAGAATTATTTAAGATATGAAGAGGTAGGGGAAGTGATAGCGAAGGTGGTAGGGAATTAGAACAGCACCCGTACACATGTGCCACATGCCCGCCCTGCTGGCCACTGCCGAGAGTTGATTCTTAAATAAAATAAAAATAAAAAAGAGGAATAACCTTGGAGGTCAATCATCACCCCGAAAGCAGATAGTACACATCACGTAGTATATGTGTACCAAATTTCAGGTTAATAGGTCAAATGGTTTGCGAGCTACAGGTGATTTAAAATCCTGGACAGACAACCACAGTAGCATATTATATAAGAAGATATATTACCCATTTTAAATATATATATAATATTATTAATTATCCAGTTTATAAGCTTCATGATTATGTTAAAAGGTTGTGGAGACCATTAAAGAAACTAACATAACAATGCATGCCAGTCCATTAAAGAACACAAATACCAGGTCAATTTAGAGTGCATTTGCTTATCTTGAAGAAGGAGCTAAAATGGATTAACCACAGAAATCCCATGGGAACATAAGGAGAATGTGCAAAACTCCACACAGAAACTAAGTAAACCAGGATTAAAACTCAGATTCCTGGAGCTGTCAGGCAATCTGCAACTGTGCAATCTACATATTAAAGCATTACCTTGAATAACACATATACAGTATATTATCTAACATGAGGGGTTTACTAAGCCTAATCAAAATTGTTTTTGAATTGAAATGTAATACAGTACTAGTTGCACTCATTTAAGCTAATTAAAATGATTGTGCCAAATGTATACAATATGGTAAAAATTTCTCTCTGCATTTTTATTGCCATTCTATTTGTAAAATAGCTGTACAAAGAAAGAATTAAAGCTCATAAATAAATAAAGTGAAGGCATGCTTTCCTAGTTTTCAGTCTTGAAGAATGGCTTCTTTGCAGGCTATACTGCCTGCTACTCAATGCTTTGACAATTCCTGGAAATATTTGAGTCATAAGCTACAAACTTGCATAGCATGCAAGAATTCTAATACACTGCATACTGAATAACCTGGCCAGTATACTATAGTGATTTTCTCAGAGTAAAATAGAGCCGTAACCTATCATTTATAAACTTCAACTTTCTATGAAATCTAAGGGTTTTATTAATACAGCCAAAAAGAATACAACATTCATATATATGTCACATAATTATATTTGTTCATTTGTGTATATAAAGTTTATTTTTAATTCATCAATCTCTATTTTTTTAAGTATACAGTACTGTACAGATAATATTTCTTATCTTAAGGCATCAAGTGGAATCTTGTAAATGTTTCCTTAAAATAACATTCTTTTTTTAATTTACTTTTATCCAGTGCATTTCATATTATAAATTCCAGCCTGCATTTACAAATATATTCATTCACTTCCCTTAATTGCTTATTTTATTACATAGTTGTTTGGAAGCACAGACTATCAGACTGTTAGCAGTGGACAAAAAGTTAAAACCAACTGCTGACAAATTTAATGTTACCTCATTTTGGTGTTGCGGGACAAAATCCAGAGAAAATCAATGAAACACTGGGAGGACATGCAACATCCACATAGGAACTGAGTGGTCTGGAATTTCAGCCTAGCTCCTTGTGGCCCTAGGCCAGCAGTACTAACCACTGAGCCACTGTTCATCATATATTGTAGCTAAGGACTGTGATATGTTGCATGTTGATTAGCATATGTGGGGAAGAATTTCACTGTACACTGTTCATGGTACACTTATAAATGCTGTAAAGTCTATGAAATTCAATATAAAATAGGGTACAATAAAAATACAATACCTAGATAGATAGATAGATAGATAGATAGATAGATGATAAACACAAACACAACTGGGAGCTTAATATTTTAGGAAAAAAAACTGACTTTAATTTGGAACTGCTTATTTGAGAGACTTAAGTCATTTTCTTTTTATATAGCATCCCAGACATTGCACAAGCTCAGGCATTTCTTTGCAAAATTACAAAAGCTTACACTACTAATATGCAACTGTAAATTAAACAAGTATAATTCTGATAGCAACTACACATTTCTAACCTCAATTTTTCATTTTTTTGCATAGTCACAGCTTTTTAATAACTCCACATATAATATACATATAGTCTCTCTCTTGTAGATGCACATATGTTATATAAATCTATAGTATTTACATATACCGATAAGCCACATTAAAACCACTGAATGGTGAAGTGAATAACATTAATTACCTCATTACAATGACAAATGTTAAGTAGTGGGATATATTAAACAGCAAATGAATTGTCAGTTCTTCAAGGAGATGTGACTTTGACAAGGAAAAAATGGTGATGGCTAGATTGAATTGTAGTATCTCCAAAACGGTAGGTCTTGTGAGGTGTTCCCAGTATGCAGTGGTTAGTATCTACCAAAAGTGATCCAAGGAAGGATAACCAGTGAACCAGCAACAAGGTCATGGGGAGCAAACATCAGCCAGTCTGGTCTGATCCTTAATGCTGGCCATGAGAGAAAGGTGTCAGAAAACACAGTGCACAGCAGACTGCGACAGACTGGTCACAATGCTCATGCTGACCCCTATCCACCAATGCAAGTGCCTACAATGGTAGCATGAGCATCAGAACTGGACCATGAGCAATGGGATAAAGTGGCCTGGCCTGTCCTGGCCTGGCCTGACAAATTATATTTTCTTTTGTGGATAGCTGAGTGCATGTGTATTGTTTACCTATGGAAGAGATGGCTTGAGGAACATGACAAATAATTCAAGCTGTTGACTTGGCCTCCAAATTCCCCAGATCTCAATCAGAACATGCAACTGTGAGATGTGCTGGAAAAACAAGTCAGACCCATGAAGGCTATAACTCCCAACTTACAGGACTTAAAGGATCTGCTACTAATGTTTTTGGTGCCAGATACCAAAGAGGATGAGGAGGGCCTACACTATATCAGGCAGGTGGTTTTAATAGTGTGGCTGATCGGGGTATGAATGTCAGCTAATAATATAAATGATACATAACCTCAGTTGAGACCAATTATTAATAAAACAAAATAAAAAGTTAACAGGATAACTTGTCCTCATGATAATCTCAACAGTTCCTGTATATAAAGATATGCTGTGAATAATATCAAAATTCAAAAATTCACTTCAAAGCAAATACACTATTATTAACACCAAGAAGCTTTCAGCATGGTTGAAGGAAATCACAGATCAGAGGACCGCTGCAAAAAAAATTTAAGGTTTTAATTATCACTCTGAAGCAGAATCAAAAGAATTATTAAGAAGAATGTTTGTAGCACCATATTCACGCTCCATTAACTTCAGTTTGTCATCCTTCCAGACTGACTAACTGAAGATGAATGAAGCTGATAAGGAAATGCTACCAAAAGTGTAAAGGCAAATTTAACAGAGTTACAATTATTTGTCGCCAAATAGATTAAAGTGTGTCACTTAGAACCATGTTTTAAGTAATCCACAAATATGACCTTTAAAATAGGCAGCAAGCTTTGACATAGGAAACCCTTGAATCTTTTTTGATGGATATATTAGAATACTTGTCACATGTATCCGTGTGTCTTTTAATAGTACAATGGAGAAGAAACTGAAAAAGAACCTTTGACCTACATGAAAAGCATTACATTTACCTCCCTCCCAGGATCACCTAAAGAAAACCATTCCCATTTTAAACATTGGTGAAGACAGGGTCATATAATGAGAATAATAATATCGAATGTGGTGTATGTCAAGATACTATATATTTTAAAATTGAGTTGAAAATTGTTAAAAAAACTGAAATTAAAACAGGAATGACATTTTATCCAGAAGGTCACATGCAAAAAAAAAAGTCTTTTTTTTTTTAAAGTTAACTTTCTTTAAATATTATAGCCAGGAAATTCCTCTAAATATAGTAAAAAACATGTTGCAAAGGGAGGTTGACAATGGTTGAATATTATTATTAAGAGGAATGATTAAACATAGTTAGATCTTTTCTGGCATATCAGGTATTCCATACCGATCACAGTCACACTTTATACTGGCCAGTTACACTATGGCATGTGTGTTGTAAAAATGTTCCTAAAAAGACTGCTTAGTGATACTGTATACTGCTGCTCTAATTTGTATTGATGTTGTTATTCACCTAATTTACATTGTTTATGATCACGATTATACCAGTATTCGGCAGATCTTTGTTTCCAGGCAATTCCAGACCCCAAGCAACAATTTAGACTTTGCCCTGTATCTGTAAATAAAGTAGCACTAGTTGTCCCACTGTCAGATCATTCCTTTACCTAGGATTTGTAGCTAGTGATTAGTCAAGCAAAATGACACCTTTTATTGGCTAACTAAAATGATTACAATATGCAATACAATATCGCGAAGTAGAAACCATATGTTTGTATAGTTATTTTTATATATTTTAAGCCCTTATAAACCCTCCCACACTGTTAACATTATTAGAGCCCTCTAGACATGAAATAACACCCTTTAGTCAAAAGTTTAAACTGTGCTCCATGACAAGACAGAGATGACAGTTCTTTCTCACAATTAAAAGAATGCAAACATATCTTCTCTTCAGGAGCAGAGAATTTCAGAGAGAGAGCGCTCGCAAAGAAAAGCAAACAATCAAAAAATCAATACGGGGCTTCTATGCTTTTAAGTATGCCCCACCACGATAAAGCGGCATTTTTTAGAGGAGCGTCCGTATCTTTATCTTCTAAGCAAACAGCCTCTGTGCAAACAGCCCCTCTGCTCACATCTCCTCCGTCAGGCGCAGAGAACGTCAGAGAGAGAGAGAGAAAGCGCGAGATTAAAGCAAACAATCAAAAAATCAACAAGTGTGCTTTCTTAGAGGTGCGTCCGTATCCACTAGGCAAACGGCTTCTTTGCAAACAGCACCTCTGCTCACACTCACACCCCCTCCGTCAGGCGCAGAGAATGTCAGAGAGGGTGAGATAGAGGCAGAGACAAGCAAACAATCAAGCACCGCGCGGGAAGCATATCTTATAGCATTGAGGAGTTTTAGTTAATATGTAATACATGCTCTGATTGGGTAGCTTCTAAGCCATCCGCCAATAGCGTCCCTTGTATGAAATCAACTGGGCAAACAAACTGAGGAGGCATGTACCATAAATTAAAAGACCCATTGTCCGCAGAAATCCGCGAACCAGCGAAAAATCCGTGATATATATTTAGATATGCTTACATTTAAAATCCGCGATAGAGTGAAGCCGCGAAAGTCGAAGCGCGATATAGCGAGGGATTACTGTATTGTGGAAAGTTCAGCCACTGAACACAGACAGTCAGACACCAAATGTCCAAAACACACACGTTTAATTTCTTTTCTTTTCCTTAACAATGTCACATAATGCCTTAATAGCCACAAATGCTCACAGTCCCTTCTTTTCACAAGTCTGTTGCCATCACTCCTCCTCTCAAAAGCTCTAGCTTCTTCCTTCCAAATCCGGCTCGACCAAGGGGGTGAGGCAGCCTCTTTCATACTGTCCCATATGTGCCCCAGGTGCTTTGTGACACTCTTCCGGCAGTACTTCCTGGTGTGGTGGAAGTGCCTCATGAGCACCCGGAAGCACTCCGGGTGTGCCTGGAATTTCTTCTGAAGGAAGTGCTGCAATCCAAGGCTCTATAATCAATTGGGCACCCCCTGGCAGTGGCCACGAGCCCCAACAGGGTTGAGTTTCTAAGCTCTGATCCCATGGCCCTGATGCAGACCAGGGCAGCTGCCCTCTTGTGGCCCAGGGGAGATATTGTCTCTCTCCCAGTCTTTCCAGGTGGCTGGGCAGAAACCCCAGCTGTCCTCCACAATATATATATCATCATGATAGTGTTAGTTATGAGTAATAAATCCTAGACATCTTTAGAACATTCCGGTTTTGGATTGCCTTTGAATAGTTTAGCAGTCTTGTTTCTAAAACCAGTTCTATTTTGGTCTTTTTGGCTTCTGACTTTTGCCTGACCAATATTATGATTTTGCCCTATTGAGCACCCTTATTCATCTCATGGACATGTCTGGTAACCAAAATTCTGAACATTTATTTACCATCCCCTTAAGGTTAAGTGGGTGAAGCAACTCCTTAAATGTTTGACGTAGGTTGTTCATCTTTAGTTCCCTTTTTAGTTTTGTGATAGGGACTGCAGGAGCATTTTAAACGTTTTTTTTGTTGTTTGGCTCCTTGTCAATAAAAGTTTGGTTAACTATGTAGTACATTCTGTGAATATCATGTTTAATATTACAGACATTTTAATTGTGACAATGTTCCCTTGAATATTGTTTCTATTTTGTACTATTTTGGCAATTGTTTGCCATCATGGTCAATAGGGCGTGCAGCAAAGCATACAGACAGAAGAATGTCTGAGATAGACATGGAAATAAACCCACAGAAGGTTTGGGGTTTCCCCATTACTAGCAAGCCACATTCTCTGTAGCAAATGCATGCAACATGTGCCACATAAAGCAGTTCAGGATAACTGAACAGTTAGCCACTGTGCCTGCAGAACTTATTTGTGTTTAAAACATTTTCAAGAGGGCTGCACAGTGGGACAATGATAGAACTGCTGCCTCACAGTAAGGGCACCAGAGTTCACATCCTGGGTTCTCCCTGCTTGGAGTTTGCATGTTCTCTCTCTGCCTGTGTGAGTTTCCTCCGGGTGCTCAGTTTTTCTCCAACAGTCCAGAGACATGAAAGTTAGGTGAATTGGTGATAATAAATTGGCCCTAGTGTGTGGTTTGGGGGTGTGTGTGTGTTTGCCCTGTGATGGACTGGTGCCCTGTCCAGTGTTTGTTTCTGCCTTGTAATCTAGGCTGGGTGGAATAAGCTCCAGCACCCTCCGCGACCCTGCTCAGGACAAAGGCGGGTTATAAAATGATTGACTGACATTTTCAAGAATGAGTCCTATCATTTAATAAGATGAATATTCAGAAATACAATTTTAACAGTTGTAATAGCATTAATACACTGAAATTAGTTTTTGCTTTTCATGCACATTATTGTTTGTGTTGCTCTTCAAAGTAGAATTTCTCGCTTGATGATAGAGCTTATAAACCTTAGAGAAGACACAATGCTGTACTAATGGCAATGGCAATGTTGATGAATAATAATATGATGATACTCAGTCATTTGCGTTGATAGTAATAGGTATAAAAAGACCACACATTATTTAAAAATATAGCAGTCTTTTATTAAAAGAACCTACATGATATACTGCTTAGAATGATATAAGTGTACATATGTGATGTATCCATCCATTTCTTTAATATGTTGACTGCCACAGTCAAGTCAAGTCAAGTTGGGGAGCATGCACTGGTACAGTGCGTTGCCACACCCACTACATGACGAAACAACTCTGGATCCTGGTTTGCAACCCCGCAGGCAGATATGTCCAGTCCCACCCACGGAAATTACCCTCTATCTGCCACAGCCAGGTGTTACGTGGGCGACCCCTTGGCCTGGTCCAGTCACTCGGGTCCCCAACAATGAGGATCTTAAGAGCTGGATCACCCTCGGGGAAACGCGCCACATGGCCATAGTGTCGTAACTGACGCTCCCTCACAATGCAGGTAATGTGCCTCATTTGGGACTCCATGAGCAACCGCTCATTCGACACAAAGTCAAACCAATGGTACACAAGGATTTTCTGGAGAGATACAGTACCAAAGGAGCCCAGTCTTCATCTCAGGTCACTGGATAGCGTCCATGTCTTGCAACCATATAGCAAGACAGGAAGCACCAGGACTCTAAAGACTTGGACCTTCGTCCGTTTGCATAGATATCGGGAGCACCACACACCCCTTTCCAGCGACCTCATGACCCCTCATGCTCGCCCAATACCTCTACTGACTTCATAGGAAGAGTCATCAGAGACATGATTGTCATTGCCAAGGTAAGTAAACCCTCTCAACAAGGTCAACACTCTGTCCGCAAACAGGCATACTGCTGATGGCTGTGCCCAAGAGGTCATTAAAGGCCTGGATCTTGGTTTTTATCCAAGACACTCGCAAGCCCAGACACTCAGACTCCTAACTCACTCTCTCGAGGGCCACGATCAGAGCCTCCATTGACTCCGTGAAGATCACAGCATCGTCCGCAAAGTCAAGATCCATGAATTTTTCTTCACCAACAGATGTCCCACAGCCACTAGACCCCACAACCTTGCCCAACACCTAGTCCATACAAGCATTAAACAGAGTAGGAGCAAGAACACACCCCTGATGAACCCCAAAATCAACTGGGAAAAACACAGAGGTCCTGCCTCCACTCTGCACAGACTCACAGTATCAGTGTACAGGCCGGCCATGATATCCAGCAGCTTCAAGGGGATCCTGCGAACCCTCAGGTTGTCCCACAGGGCAGCTCGATCAACTGAGTCGAATGCTTTGTGAAAATCAACAAAGGCTGCCTAGAAACTCTGCCGATATTCACATTTGCACTCCATGAGAGCCCTCAGTGCAAGGATGCGGTCAATGGTAGACTTCTTAGGCGTAAAGCCAGACTGTTCCGGTCGTTGATAGGTGAGCAAGTGATCACGGATCCTATTGAGGACGACCCTAGGAAGGACCTTACCCGGCACCGAGAGCAGTGTTATCCCCCTGTAGTTGCTGCAATCTAGGCGATCACCCTTACCTTTCCAGACAGGGACAACAAGTCCCGTTTTCCAGTCATTTGGGTTGATGCCAGTCTCCCAAAATGGAAGCAAAGATTGCTTGGAAAGCCAGGAGGGTAGCCTTACCATCAGCCTGGTGAAGTTCACCCTGGAAACCACAGATCCCTGCAGCCTTCCCCCCTCAGCTGGTTCACCACCTGTGCAATCTCAGTGAGACTGGGTGGTTCACAGCTAATCGAAGGATCAGCCTCAAGAACCGTGGACCCAGAGATATCCCACGTCCTAGCCGGAAGATCAGCTTTGAACAACTGGTCAAAGTAGCCAGCCCAGCAGGTCGCAACTGCAGTGTCATCCGTAAGGACCATTCCATCAGCCGCCCTGAATGCAACTCTCTAAGGAACAGATTCAGTCACTGCCACAGTGACAACATGTATATTTGTATACCAATGTCAATATAAAACCTGGGTGTTATTAAAAGCATGTTGTTATTTTTTGTGAGAAAAACCTATAATAAAAATATATTTTCTCTTAAATTCAAATGAACTGATAGTTGGCAAATGGAACAAAGAATTCTCCCAACTTGTAATTGGCAGTCATCGTGTTAACCCAAGCACTCCAGTTTTTAGGGCAGGAGAGAGCAGGAGCCCATATTTACAGATTTAGACACAAGGCAGGATGCAATTCCACATATAATGTCAGTTATTCTGTAGCTCCTTTGACTATATCAGTAAAACATTTTGCATGATTTATTTAAATAACTGCAATGAAGTCAAATATTACCATAACAATTAAAACTGTGAATAAATCATATTTGGAATTTACAAATGTTGGACAGATTTTGTGACGTTTAAAAAAGTATGGTTAAGAGGGACTGCTGAGTAGTAAAATTTGGCAGCAGAATTACAGGTTGCATTTATGTTTCAGGTCCCTGCTGGAGAACTACTTATTAAAGTCACAAATTGTTGATGCCAATCAACCAGCTCTGTTAATTATGATTGTGAGTAAACATGGGGAGCTTAATTTTGTAAAACATATACTGGTTACAATACCTAGTGTACAATGATGATTCCAAAAAACATGAAAAGGTATGTATAGGGAAAAGGCAAATATTAATGCTAAAATGGTTAATTAAAGTTAATTTTCCTGCCATCAGTTAATAATGCCTTTTTAAAATATTGTTGTAACTAAGTAGGCTGTATGGAATGTAGAATCTGGTATTAACAACATAAATGGTGATAATGCTTTTTTGCAAAAAAGTCCTTTCAGAATATATAGTGTGGAGGTTGACCCGGACACAAACAGGCAGACACGTTCATTGTCACCCAAACACATGTTTATTTACACTAATCTATACTAATAAATGGCAAAGCCCTCACTCACTCACTCACTCACTCACTCACTCACTCACTCACTGACTGACTGACTGACTGACT
>JANRMT010062791.1:30927396-31012396 GCA_026402145.1 Polypterus bichir lapradei
TCGTGTATATATATATATATATATATATATATATATGTAGACTCAAACCGATTATGACAGCAGCAATCCAAGTATGTGAGAAAACGGTAAAAAGGAGGCGTGGCAGACTTCGTGGTACATTTTCTGATGCAGCAAGACGAAAACAACTTTGTGACGCTGCCGCCAAATACACAAAAAAATTACTTTGACATTCATGTTACGTTAATTTTTAAAATGTTTCCTTTTCTTTTTCATAACTTCTTTAACACACGACTTCACTGCGAAGCACATGTATTTTGCTATATATATATATATATATATATATATATATATATATATATATATATATACAGTGGAACCTCAAGATACGAACGGCTCTGTATACAAGAAATTCAAGATACGAGGAAAGTATGAGCGAAAAATTCGGATCTAAATACGAGCATTGGCTCGTGTAACGAGCCACGAGCCAGGCTGTGGGTATGCGTGACGCGTTTCCCGATCCGCCTCGACTCGGGGATTCACCCAAACTGACGCTGCCAGCCCGTCAGCTCACTCAGTGTTCCTTGTTCTCCCGTAGCGTGAGGATCTACGCGTTTGTGCGCTTGTGATTTCATTGTTTCGCTGTAGCAGTTCGCCGTATAAGCGTATCCAAAAATTTTACGGACATGCAGATGGAGAATAGGAGACGATTGCCCTCAAGAGGAGAGAGAGAGAGAGAGAGAGAGAGGTGAGCGAGCGAGAGAGATAAGGAGAGAGAGAGAGAGACGCGTGCACGAGTGAGAGAGATAAGGAGAGAGAGAGAGAGGCGAGCGAGCGAGAGAGATAAGGAGAGAGAAACGGGCACGAGAGAGAAGAACCATTAGCTCAGTTATGATCACATGATGCTCAGCAAAGTGTATCCATACTACTCGTATTGGAAGACATCGCACATTTTATCAAGTCAAAATTAATTAAAAAATTTAGCTCGTCTTGCAAAACACTCGGAAACCAAGTTACTCGCAAACCGAGGTTCCACTTGTATATATTATTTATCAGTGTTATTTGTTAGGAAAATTGATTTTTATGTTGATATTTTTCGGGTGCGGAACGGATTAACTGGATTTCCATTATTTTCAATGGGGAAGTTTGTTCTAGATACAAGAAATTCGCTATACAAGCTCAGTGCTGGAACGAATTAAACTCGTATCTCGAGGTTCCACTGTATATATATATATATATATATATATATATATATATATATATATATATATGTGTGTGTGTGTGTGTGTGTGTGTGTACACTAGGGGGATCCCCCCCTGCTCATTTTGCTCGCCAACCTCCCTGGCCTGTGCTACGTGTTGTGAAGAGTGGGGCTGAACACACCCCAAGGAGACACAGTCACTCCTCCTAAACCCCTTCTTATACGGTGATACAATGGGAAACAAATACAGTTTTTTTTTACCTCCTCTTTGCTTGATCAGCTGCTGGATTGCTGCTGCTGCTGCCATGACACATGATTTCCATCTCACACGACGCTTCAAACATTTAAAAGCCTGTACAGCAGCTGTCCTACTCTTTGTCTTTCATTTCTGGTCCTGGGCGTGGTCAAGTCTTTTGGCACAAAGTCTTGTCTCATGGAATGTGAGTTCTTGATATTTTTTAGTTTATAATTTAAAAATGGAATAAGAATCTGAAAATCTAACAACATCACATTAAAATTTTTAAAATTCTGAAAAGAATGATACCAAACATATATATGTAGGTTTCAAAATTAGCTCGATTTCAAGCTTGACAAAAACATGATATAAAAACGTCTCACAAAATCGTTGCACTTTTAGGGTTAGGATTTTATATATATATAAAACATCCTTCCCAACCATCCAAGAACAGTTTGGTGACAAACAGTGCCTTTTCCAGCATGATGGAGCACCATGCCATAAGGCAAAAGTGATAACAAAGTGTCTTAGAGAACAAAACATCAAAATTTTGGGTCCTTGGCCAGGAAACTCTCCAGACCTTAATCCCATTGAGAACTTGTGGTCAATCCTCAAGCAGTGGGTGGACAAACAAAAACCCACAAACTCTGACGAACTCCAGGCATTGATTATGCAAGAATGGAATGCCATTAGTCTGGATTTGGCCCAGAAGTTGATTGACAGCATGCCAGGGTGAATTGCAGAGGTCTTGAAAAAGAAGGGCCAACACTGCAAATATTGATCTCTTTGCCTAAACTTAATGTAGTTGTCAATAAAAACCTTTGAAGCTTATGAAATGCTTGTAATTATACTTCAGTATACCATAGAAATATCTGACAAAAAGATCTAAAAATACTGAAGCAGTAAACTTTGTGAAAACCAATATTGTGTCGTTCTCAAAACTTTTGGCCAAGACTGTACATGTTGTGAATGAATCAAACATAAGAAGAAAAAGTGTTGGGGTCCCAGACGATGCCCCTTTTAATGTCTGAAAGAAAAAAAATCACAATCGAGATGTAAAACACTAGAAACAAGCAAATCCAACAATTCTCTGCCAGTGTTCGAACTGGTAAGCAGCTATGAGGTCCACACCATTGGGTAGCTAGTTCCAGAATGAACGTCAGCTTCCAGTCACATTCTGGCTTATATGGCCAAACACTCAGAAGAAATGTAGTCATTGAGGATTGGAATTACAGTGTTTTTCACACAACTTGGAGTAATTAGTACATAACCTATACCAATTTCTGTGGAGTAAAAAGAAGATACCACAGGGGAAAGGAGCAACCCATAGGTGAAGAGTACTATATACAAAAATGCAACAATAAATGTTCAGTTTTTTTTGTATGACTCTGGCATGCATTGGAGACTACAACACCGAATTTGACTGTATTGTATATGAGGTGTGGTTTAGTAAAAAATAATTGTATGATTTGAGTTCACATCTGTCATTAAGCCACTGTGTCTGTATATGATTCAGTATGTATGCCAACACTACATATAAAAAATATGATTTTAGTATGCATAGCAAATGAAAAAAACATGTGTGAACGGAACCCGGGCACAGACAGGCAGACATGTTGTTTTCCACCACCACACGTTTATTTACAATACTATTTACAATAAAGTTCAGTGCACACAAACCCCAAGTCCCCAAAATCCAGGCCTCTCACACACGTTGCTTTTCTTCTGGCTGCCTCCACTCTCGCTCCTCGTGCTTTGTCCTGCTTCCACCCGACTCCAGCCTCGAATGAAGGGAGGCGGCCCCTTTTATCTTCACCCGGATATGCTCCAGGTGCTCCCCGGCAATCACCCGCCGACATGTCCCCGTGTGGCGGAAGTGCTGGCTGTACTCCCGGAAGCACTCCGGGTGTCCCTGCTTCTCTTCCCCCCAGCACTTCCTGGTGTGGCAGAAGTGCTGAGGTCCAGGGTTCCCAAGGGGCATTGGGGCGACCCCTGGTGGTGACCACGGGCCCCTACAGGGTTGGGCTTCCAAGCCCTCAACCTGTGGCCCCCAAAGTAACCAGGGTGGCGGCCCCCATGTGATCCAAGGTGGGCGCATGCCCTCTTCCGGTCCCTCAAGGCATCCCGGCCGGGTCGTCGCCCCTGGCATCCCTGACACATGACAGAAGATAAATACTTGAATCAGATGACATGACATACTGACTGATCTGCTGCTATATCAGACACTTTTGTGCTGAGTATCACTTGTTACAAGTCTTTGGAGACCACAGCCATTGATGAAACAAAACTGGACAAACTAAAGGAGGAAAATATGCAAATTGACGCTATGGTGATGGGTAGGACAAGTGCTGATTTGTGAAGTACCTGTGGAAAATGTCAAAATTCCAGACATGTGAACAGAAAATGTATCCTTACCTCAAGAAAATAGTACCAGGAATCTATGATAAAGTAATTAGTTTTGCTACAAGCATGCCCCAGCACCACAAGAGGTTTTTTTTTATTGAAATGTTTTCTGCTTGAAAGTGGTTGTGTTCAGTAAGTTTTAAGACATTTGGAGCAAATGCCCTTTCAGCTCCATGTTAAAACACAAGAACATGCTACGTATTTTTAAATGTTTACAAAAAATGCTTCATTTTGGAAAACAGTTTCATGTGGCAAACTAATAGGTACTGAAACATAATTGTGAAGAAACAACATTGACTTCAAAAATAGCAAATTTATCCTTTAAACTCCATGGTACTCTGTGAAAAGCTTGACGGTGTTTAGATTGTCTTAGTTTATATTTTTGGTTTTGTTTGTGTAGTTCAATAAACATTAGTCTTTTGTCTTTTATGTCCTAATGTTAACAATGGTTCATTTATACTGATTCATTATAGATATACACAATTGCTCTCTTCTTAATTGTTATTTGAAGAATGCCAAATCTCCTAAACAATGTTTAATTGAACAAATATGTGGTTATTTTTTCCCCCCAAATAATTGTTACTCTTCACTACATGAAAAAGCACTGCACGATTAAAATACTTTTACAGATAACTGGATAGAATGTCACTGTCAGATTGACACTATTGAAAAAAAATCATTGTTTCTTTAGTAAAACAGAATCCATTTATCCACTTTTAGAATTTCATATTATAGGAGGTTTTCAGAATAAAGGAGTAAGACATGAACCAACCCTAGAGAAAACAGTAGTCCACCATAGGACACACTCTTTCACCCTGCCACAGGGTGAATATAAAATCCTCATGTCTCCTAATATACATATCACTGGGGTGAATTTAAACTGGAGATATTTATGAAGACCCATAGAGAATGTGCATATGAGCAATGACCTGTCTAGACTCAATCCTAGGTGTCAAAACCTGTGAGGTAGCAGCACTAGTCATTGTGACACTGCCACTTTGCAAAATTAAACTACAATAAGTAAAGGCTATGCTCCTCCAATTGTATAAAAAATCTGGTGTCGAGTAAATTTCTGATCACACAGTTCAGACGTTATTTATTAAGAGTAGTAATTTGCAGGACAGGGTGGCATACAGTGGCACAAAGCTGTTGCCTCACAACATGGAGACCAGAGTTAAGGGCCTGGGTGCTCCTTGTGTGAAGTTTACATGTTCTCCACATGTTCGAGTGCGTTTTGTCCAGGTGGTCTATTTTTCTCCCACAGTCCAAAGAAATGCAGGTTAGGTAAATTAGTGGTGCTGAAATAGCTATGACGTGCGCACGCGTGTGTGTGTGGCCAGCCTGTGATGGACTGGCTGCAATTGCGCTCAGTGATTATTAGGATAGGCACCAGCTGCCCTTCGACCTTGCCCTGGATAAGTGGGTTAAGAAAATGGGTAGATGGATAAGGTTTGTAGGACACAGAAACAATTATCAGTCTTTAACATTTTTTCAACTTACCTATATCAATAGTTAAAACAGTAAAGCACTTCACAAAATTCCAATGATGAGAACTTTAGCAGTGCAAACGATTTTACCATTTACATTGGTAAGCCCAGATTCATGCTGTAACTAAAGTGTGTTGAACACATAGCCAGAGGTAGACAATGAATGTTATATTGTTCAAACTACTGTAAATAATTGAACATCTTATTCACCTGTCAAAGAACAGTGGACAAGCAAACTCAAGGATGTAGTAACATGGACATCATATTGATTGAATGTATTATTTTCTAACTCTAAGGGGATGAAAATACCTTGATGGCATTTAAGTAAAAATTGAATAGTTCACACAGTGTTTCATTAAGAATTATACTGTTTATTAAAAGGGGTAAAGCGTGAACGTCAAAAATTTTATAATAGCTACTCGAATGACATGTAATCGGCTCCTGGGGACGTTTTTGCTATTGGCAAAGATTGTAAATCACACACAAGCAGGCACTTGCATTAATCTTTATAACTTACCTTGTTCCATTTCTCACAGCAAAGAATTCTGTACCATATGGGAATATGTTGGAAGTGTGGGAGCTCTTATGAAGGATTATTTGTGCACTTTTATGACATGGTCGGCCAGCACTGCCAGTTCTGAAAATTCTCCACAGAAGCATGTTATTATAATCAAAAAAGAAAAATTACATATATATTGCAAGCACTCTAAACAAGCTTATAAATAGCTGGGGAAAAATATACCGTCTTCTTAAAATATGCAAATATCTATTCAGTCTGTTTTACATTATTTAAATTATACTATTTTTTTGTTGTTTGATTCTGTACTGCAATTTGCTTTTAGAAAAACCTTGTTATGCTAAATACTATGAACAAAACTGTATACAACAAAGGCTAAAGTACTTATTTTTCAGGATGTGTGTATATGATGTAAGATGAGACTGGTATTAGGAGAGCAATTTTACATTCAGCTGCCATTTGAAATCTGCATTTCTATTATGATTATTGCTGAAGTAGTTTGTGTAGGTTAGTGGGAGATATAAATGACCAAACAAAAATGATTTGATCTAGGGATAGTTTCTTTTCACCTAATGTTCTTATCTCCTATCATATACCTGCCTCTGCTCTATAGCTTAAGATGAGTACTAAAATTTAGTATATGCCTGCATAAATGCCAGCATTTCAATTATGTTGGAGCAAAAGCACAAGCTATTGCTTTACTCAAGAGTATCAACTATTAAAAACTCTTTACATGCTTCTTAGGGGTACCCTGTAAGTCTCTAACTTCCATAATCCCCACTACTGTTCTTCCTGTTAAAAAACTTTTAAAACTCTTTAAAATAAATATCAGTTGTATTTTAAAGTACAGTATCAGTACATCCATTAACAGGATACAGATAACGTACTTGCTATTTTCCTATTTTAGTTTTTAGTCAGACATTTAAACAAACCAACAGAAAAATGAACATACTGTTCAAATTTGTGTAACTCACAGTGGATTTTACGAATTTGCTGTTAACCAAGCACTTCCCTTTATCACCTTATAAAAAGTCAAAATGCTGTTGACAGAAAAATAAGCAGTACTGATCCCATGAGGCTTTTACATTAGCAAAATATAACTGTACTAAATTTCTTTCTTGGTTATTTTGGAGCACATTCAGCTTGTCTTTTGCTGGAGTTATTGAAGGCACTGCACTCGTTTGTCTACCACCCTAATAATTTGCTAATGTACAAATTGCAAGTCAAAATACAAGCGAACAGAAAACACCTCTAGGCGATGGATATCAGTAATTCATGGCTGGCATTTAAGGGTTTTACTTTGAAGATATTTACAAATACTCGGCAGACAGCAGAATGCAACAACAGAGTCACATTAGCTGAACACAGGATAGTTTACAGTAGTATGTGAAAGGCAGTTGGAGGGAACAGATGATTAAGAAATTCGTGCTTTTATTATTTTTCTAAAATTGAAACTCATGAACTAATTCTAAATTGGTTATGAGTTAGCAAACTAATCAAAACCATTTCTCTTGCCAGCTGTGTGTAATTGCAGCCACATGTTTGAAAAAGGACAAAATTATTACAGATTATGTAATTCTGAATTATGCAGTTGTACATGGCCTTAGAAACTCAATGCGTTAAACCTTATTTATGTAAAAAATAGCTGATACAAATGTATGTACTAGAAGAAATCTTTATTCTCTGTTCAAAATAATGATATATTAATATTTTATCAAAAACCAAGTTTTCATAATGGTTAGACTGGTTGGATTCTCTGCAGTAACACTCTCTTTATGGAGTTTACGTAAATGCAGACTTCATTGGGATTCTTTCAAGAACTCTGGATTCCCCCTAAAGAAGTTCAGAATGCAGTAAACCTGAAAATGTATGATTGCTTCAGATGTAAACTCCAACAAGAGGATAACTGGGATGCTTCTTTAAAAAGTACAAGCCAAGTACCAGTGTGATCTGCAACAGTGTAAAGAAAACACTACAATGGGCAAAAGAATATAGACATTAGAAAGTATGGCCTCTAAGGACGGCATCCCAAAGTTGTTTTTTTCACTTGGTGTACACCATTTAAGGAAGCAGTGCACTGAGGACCTGTAAGTTGTTTGTTTCTTAAACTACATAGTCTGATATCCTTATACTCTTATGCAGTTGTGTATCTGGGCCATCCACCTGTTTTTACTGCTTTCACAAAAATGTGCAGATCTAAGCATGAAGCGTCCACCTGTGATTTTCCAGTTGTGTTAAATAATATATTGAACTACATAAGACATGGGTATACTGTAAATCTGAAAATAAGATTGTATGAAAATTTAGCATCTTGTTTTTCATTATTAGATTTTATTGTAACCCAGTCTTTACAAAAGAAATGGTTTCAACTATACTGTACGTATTTTGCTTGTTGTGCCTCTATTGCAGCCACATCTAGTGTTTTATACATTTTTTGCTTGCAATGACAATTTCTTTAGCATCAACTAGACTTGTTCCAGCATTTTAGCTTTAACATTTAAGCGGTCTTCTAGCATTACACTAGAACTGTTTTCTGAATCCATCTATATTTGTGTTTGAATATTCTAGTTTCTTTGTTTTTGTCTTGAATCTTTTCTCCCGTACCTTTCCAACAACTTTTGTTTCCTCAGTATATTTTTGCTACTAGTGTCAACTTTTTTGCCGTTTTTAGTTCATTTCTTTATTATTGTGCAGCTAGTCCTCTTGGCACCAGATGAATTTTTGACCATATCTCTACAACCCTCAGCCATGATTTCTTCAGTACTAAAACCTCCCTAAATCAACATTAGTAGGACAATGATGTGCAGGGTAGAAAAGCTTTAAAGAAAAAGTTTGCCTTATATAAAATAGTATTACTAGCTGTACCCCGTGGCTGCGCCCATATAGTAATGAAACAGCACAAACTTTAAAAATCAATAGATGTTGGCACTATATATGATCCCCACATGGGGAGAAAAGCACATGGCCATGATATCTCTATCAATCTGCAGCTACCGTCTAAAACACATGGAGCTCTGATCTTTCTCTCAAAAATGTCAAACGTTACTCCTTATCAATCTGTAGGTGATGATGTCTGTTAAACAAACAGGTATCACTAGCTAAGCGGAGGGAAGATGCACTCCAACACGTGACAAGACGTAGACTAACTCGAACAGAGGCTGGCGAGTGAATGAGGAAGGCCCTGCCCCCCTTGGCCCACAGCAACTCTCTTGGATTTGCATAAATACATCGGTACTGCAAGCGAACTATGGTACTTAGCGTGATGAGAGAAGTCATAAAATAAACCGGAAAGTTCAAGCAAATTATAGAAAACCAGATCTTAATCCACTAAGTAATTCTCTCGTGAAAGTGGACAGACATACAGACAGAACGTGGTTGGACCACAAAATTTTTAAAACCGTTTCTTAGCGAGCACCTGGGCCAAGGGTAACCTACATTCCCAAGTCCTCATGGTTCAGGAGATTTTGTGATTAGTGAGTCAGTGGTATCTGGCTTTTATATATATAGATTATTATTAAAAGTTGCTCCACTGGTCCACAACCTCTTAAAGGTTTAATAGCGGCTGCCTAAAATGAAGATGCTTAAGGATCTTAGAAGCTTGTTCTCATGTTAAGCAAGAATTGAGCATGAGATTGAATAAACTGATTCAAGCAGGAAAGTCTTTTCTAAGACCTTTGTACTGAGCCATGGTGGTCAAATGGGATAGTTTTGAACAGTCGGCCTACATCCTCATTCACACAGTGAACCTCTTTTTTTAAACATAGAATTGTTCTTAATTTTTCAGTTATGGAAGACAGAGGCTTTAATGTAAGGAAAGAATACTCACTTATCATGGTGCTGGAGAGTGGCAACATGATGCATGTTGGTTAACACATTCAAGTAAGAATTTTATAAGGCAATAATGTCCCTATAAATCTATTTGTCCTTGCTGTCATAAGGTCTCTATGTTACCAAATCCCTGGCAGTCTAATGGGTAGCTAACAATGGATGCAAAATATAAGTAAAGATACAATAAAGATTAGCAGTGCCCTTAAATGGTTTTGTCCAATTAATATAAACTTTGAATGCCCATTTCTTCATACTAACTTTATCCAAATAAACAGTTCAGTGCAATGCACAAAGAGAAAGACATTCACTTATTCAAAGATTAAAATTTTCTACCATGAGGAACTGGCTGGAATTATATTTTATTTAATTTCTGAACTGCATACTAAATTAATAATTTACCAAAGTGGATAGTCCCAAGTGCTGCGTTTTGGATAGAAGGAATGGGATTTTGATGCATTATTAATTCTTTGATATATTTATTTCTTCTTGTTTCAATTTTTTGGGTTCTCTCAGTTACATTTGTCCTGGGTATGACGTTAATCTGCATCCAGCTGTGCAAGCAGGTCCTCCAACTTACAGGGAAAACTGGGGGTTGGTGGCAGGATTGGCACTCCAGCCACTGTAAAAAAAACTCACACATGTTTCAGTGTGGTGCGGAGGTGTCACCCACTGCACTCGGGTCCCAATCCAGGTGGTTTGGCATGTGGTGGGTGCATCAACACGCTATCGGCGCATTCTCCCAACCTCTCTCTCATGTTTTTCGATCATCTTGAAACAAAACTGATAGATGGCAATTTAACATCAAAGTAAATTATTTTATAATAAACTGACTTCTCAGATGAACTCAGAATAACATTAATAATCAAGCATAAACATGAGCTCCAACTACAAATCACAAAAGTACTGGATATTGGGGTTGTCTTTGAGTAAGCAAAGAAGAAGATTTCTGTGGAGGTTGCGATCATAGCATATAAGGAGGATATAAGAGGTTGTCCTCTATTTACTGAAGATTACACTCTTTGGCCTCCTTAGGAAAGTCTGTTCTAGCTGAAACCACATATCCAGGAGAAGCAATTCTGATTCAGTCCTGACACCATGGAGGAGAGGAACAACTGTTTGATATGTGAAGGAGAATGGGAGATTTTCAGTTCTATCTATATTTAATTTGTGGACTAGGAGAACGATTATGAATATGTATCCTAACGTTTCTTGTGGAAGTTACTACAGGAAAATGGAGTTCCTTGACGGTTACTGGATGATATATGGTCCATGTATTTATTAAGCAATAGTTGTGGTTTGAATCTGTAGTGTTTGCAGGTCATGTTATACACTTGGCCTCATCAAACTCTAATTTGTGGCACACATGTGAACAGTTCTTAGTTGTGTGTGATGATGTTGGGTCTTACTCCTCTCCCAGAAATTACATATACAAAAACTGAAATAGCAAACGGTATGAATTCCTAATGTTCTAAATTAATATTTTTCTGAATCTGATTACTTGCCAATAGCTACTGGGACTGATAAGAATATGCAAATTGGTTTAGGAGTAGAAGAAGGAAGTTCTACCAAAATAAAAAAAAAAAAAGATTAAAATAAAAAATAACAGAATTAGATAGCATTCGTCCTAGAATCCTCAGGAAAATTAATGATTACATATATATAACCATGACATATGCTTTTGAGAAATTACTGCAAACTAGGCAAATCCTTAAAGAAATAGTAATTAAACTATAACATTATGTTCATGCTAGAATATCTCCTGCACATACTGCATGTGCACTGCCATCTTTTGTGGAAGGAAACTGCAGTTCCCTAAGAAAACACACACTAACACTGGGAAACCTTTAAACTGTACAGACAGTAACCAGGCAGCGAATGGAAAGTACAGTATGTTCAGTATGTACAGTATGAGCCACTGCTTAACAAGATGCCACCGTTCTCTTAGTTTCTTTTATATTGATTGAATGCATCAGTCAATAATTATTGCAGAATTGTTAGATGAAGTCTCACCAAAACATTTAAGGAAATATTAACATGTTTCAGTAAATGTGCAGAAAACCCAGCTTTAATATATTAAACAATTCAAAGATCATACAGAATTGGGATAGTTACTTTAAGCTAAAATCAGTAGTATAGTCATTTTATTGTAAACCCTAGTCACCCTAAGGTTATGATCTATCTATCTATCTATCTATCTGTATTTTGTTTTATTCACCAAAATCTTTTACCTGTATTCTAAAATTTTAAGTTCTAGATTATATCAACATGTTGTGATTATTACTGGACTATTCTGAATTATTATATAACATAAACTAATAATTTTCTGCGAAGCTGATTAAGCCTTGGAGAAATGTAATAAAGCAAAAACCGATTTATGTACACTTTCTACACATGTCTCTCAAAACCGTTAGTATTTAAGCTTTAAAGTATTTCTTTTTGTACAACTACATATGAAAACACACAGTGTTTTTGTATTGCACTTTAGCAAATAATACATTTGACACATTTTGTGTAAAAGATTTGAGGATTCAGTAATAAATGATGAATATGTATCCTGTGGCAAGTGGCTGGGTGTGGTCACCAATCAGCCACCTACTTAAGGAGCCGCCGCCCTGCAATCAAGGCTGGAGTTGGGTGAGGAGGAGGACAAGGTCATAGCAGAGGAGGCGAAGAGAGACCCGAGTGTGTTGTGGGACAAGAAAGTGGCTAGTGAGAGCCTGGACTTGGGAAGAAAGTGGCTGTTGTGATCCTAGACTTCGGGGGGTTTGGTGGCGGTGCACTTGGATTTTATAATCCTTGTAAATAGTGTAAATAAACGTGGTGTGATGGATAAAACGTTGTCCGCCTGTGTGTGTCCGGGCCGCTATACTTCACAGTGGCGTAGTTGGCAGGATGCTCCACCAGGGTTATGGTGGGGACCTGCAGTGAGAAATAAGTCTGTGAAGGGCCCGGCACAACAGGGGAGCCCACCCACGTGCCGCAGGGGCGGCGTGCACCCAACCCCGCTGCAACGAAGTGCTGTGTGGACCATTGGGGGTCCATTGAAGGACTTTGTACGTAAGGGGCAGCTCACCGACACGGAGCCCAGCAAGGGGACTGCCGAGAAGGTGAGGCTGGAGCTGTGGAAGTCGCAGCAGCAGCGATGCTGCCCGGAGACACACTCTACCGTGAGAGAGGAGAGTGTGAAGGCCGATCAAAAGTCCCTCCTCAAATCAGGCACAGGATTGGACAGCGTGTCCTGTTCTCTCACCAGCGGTTGGTCAAAGGCGAGAGCAGGGAATGTCCGTCCCGTACACCCAGGAAACCCGAGTGGACCGCAGGGAAAGCTCACGGAGAGCAGTCGGCAGGTGGAACTACTCGTAAGGTAAATCCTCTGCCGGCTGCTTCTTTCTCCTTGGCGGCGATCTTACTGGAGCTGCAAGATGAACTGCGCCTTGTGCTGTTGCCGCCGGCCGAGAGATGTGCCTTCCGGGCAGAGACGCTGCAGTCAGGAGGGACGGCAGTGGCGTCGGATCAAGAGCCGCAGGCAAGTGAGGATCGGTGCACTGCAGGAGCTCCTGGACGGAGAGGTACAGCGGGGAGGGTAGGTGAGACCGACCCCGTAAAGCTCCGTACGCCAGCGGGGCCGGGTCTGCGCTCTTACAATGAGCAGATCCTAGCCGCCGCGGCGTCCCAAAGTAGGCGGAGGAAGCGGCTTGGGGAAGCCAGTTCCTCCGACAAGGGAGGACGTGTCGCTGGGTGCGCGCGTCCCGCGAAGGGCCGGCCTCTGCGGAGGCAGAGAAAAACCCTGCAGCATGGGAGGCGGACTTACCGCAGGAGGAAGCCGAAAGAGGGAGCAACAGAGGGCCGATCGGAGCGGAGAACGTTGGCCCAGCAGAGAAGACGAGCCGAGGGGCTGTGTCAGGGCAACGTCTCCGCCTCTTGCTTTTCTGTTTTTTTTACAGGCTCGGGCCCTATCCTGCAATGTGTCGGCTTGGCGCCGAGGCATCTTCATCCTCGCGGACTGGTCCGCTGGTACCGGGAGGTCCCAGCTAGCGGGGGAGTATTGTGGCAGGTGGCTGGGTGTGGTCACCAATCAGCCACCTACTTAAGGAGCCGCCGCCCTGCAATCAAGGCTGGAGTTGGGTGAGGAGGAGGACAAGGTCGTAG
This sequence comes from Polypterus bichir lapradei, assembly GCA_026402145.1. Lineage (NCBI taxonomy): Eukaryota > Metazoa > Chordata > Cladistia > Polypteriformes > Polypteridae > Polypterus > Polypterus bichir. The sequence continues at coordinate 30,941,175 of JANRMT010062791.1, forward strand.
CAGAGGAGGCGAAGAGAGGCCCAAGTGCGTTGTGGGACAAGAAAGTGGCTAGTGAGAGCCTGGACTTGGGAAGAAAGTGGCTGTTGTGAGCCTAGACTTCGGGGGGTTTGGTGGCGGTGCACTTGGATTTTATAATCCTTGTAAATAGTGTAAATAAACGTGGTGTGAAGGATAAAACGTTGTCCGCCTGTTTGCGTCCGGGCCGATATACTTCACAATCCATACTGTAGACATTAAGTGCTGTACTCTTAAATCATTGCATCAGTATTAAAATTATAAAAATACAGACAGATGTTAATAACTGTCTGAGCAACTAGCCTTGTCAGGTAACTAAAAAAAACACACACAATACAAAACTAGTTGAGAGAAGGAAATTACACAGCAAAAATAAAAATAAAACTGCATTTCATTTTCCCAATAGAGAAAACACTAAAATACCTAGAGAAGTTTGAATAACATTACATTCACACAATCCATTTTACTAAGGAGTTATTTTGAAATGGTTTAACCTAATGCAGAGTTCAGGGCTTTGCCTTAAAACATAAAAATAAACACCAAAAGCCTTCTTCTAGAATCCCATGTTATGACTAGGCAGTGGGGTAATAAGCTGACCTGCCAGTGACCCTAATATATATTCAAGCCAGCCTGAGCAGGCATTCAGCAACGGAAAGAAGTAAATTAATAATTATGAAACAATAAAAAAAATCAGAAACAATAAGTACAGAAACAACATAGATGACCATAATAAATATATCAATAATAAGAACCATGGTTTGGGTTATTACATGTTTGCAAAAATGCAAAATGAACACTTATCTTAATTGGCCAAGCAATTAACTTCTGCCCTTGGGCTTAGAAACTTCCTCATTTAAGTGAAAACATTCTAAACCTCAAGAAAAAAAAAACACCCCTCCCACAACAAAATGTTAAACAACAAACTCCGGAACTTGTATTTAAACAAATTATAACATGAGAAATACCATGCATACATTGGACCACCCGTCCTGAAGTTAGACATAAACCCCTATCTAAGTCAATGTGTGGGCTGGCATTACCAGTGCTTACAGCAGCAAATTCTATATTATGTTAGGACTGGAGGTCCGACATCGATTGTTGTGTATTTTCAGGAAGTGAAAGTTTATTTGCAAACCGGGTGGGCGAGGGATCAAATAGAAATCTACAGCAAATGTAATGCTTCCTTTGTGGCTGCCTTCTTGACAGTGGGCATATACAAAGACACGTCAAGTCCTGTTCAGCTGACTTATTGGCATGGTTGACGACTTGGATCATTATGCAGTCCCAGCATGTTTGCATGCTTCGTCATGGATGAATGTTAAAGCATAAACAGTACTAAGTAAATGTCGCCTTTAAAAGAGCTCATTTAAAGCAGATGAAAATAAAAGTAAAAAAGCTGATTGTGAAGGTTAGAGCAATGTGTCAAACTGTAAACTGTGCCACATTTATATTACTGTTCAGTATTTAAAATGCAGACTGTAATCCAATTATAAACATATTCCTAAAGGATTTTTACTCCTTAGATACATGTGGAATTCTTTTAAATAAATTATAGGAAGTGTTTTTAAGGGTTCATTTTGTTGCAATTACTGAATAGAAAATAAAAAAATGGATGCATGATTGATGCAGAGTGCTTTGTAATCCCCCCTAAAAAAATGAGATGTCAAATACTGTGAGCACTGTTTTGTGTATAGCTTTAGTATACTTTAAATGTGTCTTTCATTTATCATAATATTTATTCCTTTTGCATACAGTGATTCATAAAAATCCTGAGTCCTGTGTTTGAATCTCAGCTGGGCATGGAGCCTGCTTGCCCTCATTGTGTCTGCATTTTTTTTTTCTCCAGGTAATCAAATACTGTTTCCACTACCCAAAGACGAGCAAGAAAATTGGTTAACTGGTAACTCTAAACTGGGCCAGAATGATTGAAAATGTGTGTGGGCATGATGGTGGCTTGTGATAGATAGTCTGGCCACCATGACCTTGAGCTGAATTATACAACTTTGATAATACATCAGTAATATTTAAAAGTACTTATAATGTAATTATCATAAAATGTATTGATTGTGGGTGGGTCAAGAATCAAACAGCTTCAGAAGCCAGAAGCTGAATTTGGATATAATCCCTGTGGGCTTGAATAGGTTTCTCATCCTAAAAATGGATTAGGCATAGTTGGGCCAGGTAAAGAATGAATAATAATTACATTTTTTCAGAATCACAACTGTATTGTTACATATTTACATTACATATTTGTAATTACTGATCTTGAAATAGTGTAAACAAATAGCCCCTGTGCTCATATTTGAAATTTTTAACTTTCAAAGAATCAAATATACAAAATATTACCATTTTCATGATCAGCAAATTCACAATAGCATAAAGCTACACTCTACATGCCTGTATTACCAATCCACCATTTTTTGGGAAAAGAAGTAACTTTGACCTCGTGTACACCGTTAGGGGATGACTGGCATGGTGGGGATCGGTTGATATAGCTTACACAACTTCAAGTCTTTCTGCTCACTTCTGCTAAAGATACCTATAGGTTTGCTCTTTATCATAAGGGTATCATTTCCTGCATAAAATATGGTGCAAACATGGCCTAAAATTGGGGTTTCTCTAGCCTAGATGGCCAAAAACAGGGGAGGAACCCAAAAAAGCTTGATGTCCTGCACAACTAGAAATTAAGCCAAGTCAAATAGTATATCATATCTGGAGGTATTCTGATACTGGTGAGTCAGGAGGCACCAGACAAAAAATACAAAAGTGATTTCAAAGCAAAAGTAATTCTTATGAACACAAAAGATTTAATCACCTCCTTCAAGCTAAATCTAAAACAGTAAAGTAATTTGTTGTTGAAATTGTACAGGATGGTTCTTTGTCTGTTTTAAGGACAGGTGACATGCAAGAAAGAGAGAATTGCTTAGTGCAGGACCGTCCCAGACAGGGTGCCAACCCATAGGTCAGTTCAGAATCACTGATTCACCTAACCTGCATGTCTTTGGACTTTTGGAGGAAACTGGAGTAAGCCTACCAGAACACACATGGAAACTTCACCTGAACCTGGGCTGTGAGGCAGCTGCACCAACACTGCATCACCTTTCTGCGTATGTGTTGATTATTAACATAGTTATTGTTATGTACATAAGCTGTGGTCTCAATAAAAATATGAGAAAAAATTTTCGTAACATAGTACATCTGTTTGTGGGCCATTACCCTCTGGCCATCCCTTAAACTCCTCCCATGGGACCAAGTCCATGTTTGTACAGTATGGAGTCTGAATATTGTAAACTAGTGTACATTGCTGTTTTTTTTATTTTCTTCATATAACAGACATTTACATGTTATATGAACTGATAACTCCTGAATGGTCTTGTGTGAGCGACTCTGTGCATGTGTATTGCGTGCCTTGTAATAATAATTATAATTCTTTACATTTATATAGTGCTTCCCTGACTAGTCAAAGTGTGTTTCATAGTAAGTGGGGAGCAACTTCAAGCACCACTAATGTGTAGCATCCATGTGACGGCAGACATATTTGCACCAGTACGCTCACCACACATGAGCTATTAGGTGGTAAAGTGGTGAGACAGAGATAGCCAATTAGAGACAGGGAATGATTATTGGGTCAGAATGACCAGGCCATGGGGGTCAATTTAGCCTGCACATCAGGATACACCCTACTTGTTATGAAGGATGCCCAGGGATCTTTTATGACCATAGAGAGTCAGGACCTCGATTTTACATCTCATCTGAAGGACGGTGCTATTTATATAGCACAGTGCTGCCATCATTGCATTGGGGCATTGGGATCTACATTCAAATCACAGAGTAAGCACCCCCTGCTGGCCTTATCAACACCTGTTTCAGCAGCAGCCCAAGCTTTTTCTAGAGGGTCTCTCATCCAAGTACTGGCCAGGCCAAAACATGCTTAGCTTCAGGTGGTTGACCTCTTTTGAAGTGCATACTGGTATGGCTACTTATGCTTATGATGGAATGGAATCTCATTCAGAGTTCCTGTTATGCATCTAGCTGAGATCTGTTTTGCATCCAATGAGCCTTGTAATGGAAAATGAATGATAAATGAATGACATATCCTATGTGCCATGCAAAATCTTATCCTAAAAGTTTGTAATCTTAGGCATTATCTACTGCAACATTAATTCAGCTACATATCAGGCCTAAATGTACAACATACCAATGGAGAGAGCAGAAAGAAAAAGGAAAAAAAAAATATAAACCTAAGTGTCCTGTGAGGTCCAGAGTTAAACATGGAGTGAAAGCTGATCTACATTTGCTTCTTAACCTTTAGCTCCTGCCTCCCACATTCTGCATATTTTTTGACTATAGCCAGTACTAAACTATTTCTAAATAAACATTTTTTTTCCATCCATCATTCCATTCATTTGTTACCCCCTCTTTTCTACTTCAGGTGTCTATCTAGGCAGCACTTACCATAAGGTAGGAACCAACCATGGACGAGGCTCAAGGTTATAGTAGGGCATAATCAAAAAAAAACAATGTAAGGCTGTGCAAACTTAGAATCAGCAGTTAACCCAAAATATATGACATTCAGGGTGAGGGAAGAAAACCTGCCTGCCTGGAGTTAAACTGTGACAAAGTCAGAGCTCAGTGTTAGGGCAATGCTGTGTGTAACACCATAGTGTAGCATTTAAACTCAAGACTCTGGATCTGACAGGCTGATGTGCTAACCACTGCAAGCTAGATATGACAAAAGTCAGAGTACCCACTGAAAATTAACAAAGACACAGACAGAACATGCAGACACCTTTCAGATTATGGTTGGACTAAGATTTAAAACCTGAAGTTTATAGGCAGTGGAATGGTGGCTCTGAGGCTAGGGATTTGTACTGGCAATCAGAAGGTTGCTGGTTCGAATCCTGTAAATGCCAAAAGTGACTCTACTTCGTTGGGCCCTTGAGCAATTTATATAGTGCTTTTGCTCCGTCCTGGGTATGACATTAATCTGCATCCAGCCCACCAACCTGCAAGGAAAAAACCTGGGGGTTGGTGGTAGAATTGGCACTCCAGCCACCATAAAAAACTCACACTGTTCCACCTTTCTGATCTAGTGTGGTGCTGAGGTGTCACTCGTTGCATGGCTGCACTCGGAATCTGGGATCCTCAGTTGGTTTTTCATGTGGTGGGTGTGGCAATGTACTGTATCAGCGCATACTCCTAACCTCTCCCGTCTCTCTCTCTTATAGGCAGCAAAATATAACTACAGTGTTACAGTAAAACAGGTAAAAACTGGCAATTTTTGTATTAAATTGCCATAGTCATGAGTCATCAAAGTTGTTTTTGAGACTTTTCTGCAACTATTGAATTCGCAAATGTTACTTCATTTACTGTATGCCATTTCGCCACCTCCATAGTTGTTTTCTAAAAAAAAATCCTTTCATTCTGATTTGTTGTGGACTCTCTAATCAATATCCTTGGGCCTTTTATTTAAACTTCTTTCACAAATTAACCCTCATTTAAGAAGAAACTGTTCACACCTGAGTGCAAACAGCATTTATGCTCATTTCCATGCATATTGTATTATTTATTAATACAAATGTTGCCGTATAGTGTGATAAAATCCATTGGCAACTCCTGAATTGACATGCACATTTTTGACATTGGAAGGCAGTGTTACACTTCAGCTCTTGTCTTTTTAAATCAAACACAGTTGACTGCCTCAGTACAAAGGAGCCAAAGTTAGTTAACAGCTGCACAAAGCTCACCTGTAGCACCCGAAAACCACCTTAGTGTAAAATAAAAAACAGATGACAAAGCATTACAGCCTAACAAAACTATTTGATAATGAAAATTCATTGATCGGAGCATAAATGTGCCAGGACTTGTTGAGGCATCTAAACAAATGCAGGCTGAATAAGTAGATATTTTAAGTTTGTATTGCTGCAATTTAAATAATGTTCTGCCTAGTATGTATGACCTGATTTTTTTGTTATCTCCAGACAATGGATCAATTAAAATGTAGTTATTTTATAATATTGAACTACATTTGTATTTTTTTTTATTATTGTGATTGTGCTTATGACATTTCTTGCTTTAGTAAAAGAGTGAGCGTTGGTGTGGGTGTCAATGTGCCATGCAATGGCCTGGCACCACAGTTTGGCTGCAACTGATCCTCTTGGTATAGGATGTGGCCCCCATTACCCTTAACTGCATAATGTAGGCATGGAAACAAATCCATGGATAGAAAATCCCTAATCGCTACTGCTGTGACAACATTCATATTAAAATGTGTGATAAGCATATAATAAAAAATATTTTTAATAACAAACATTATGGATATTATTAATTTCAAAGTTATGACTATAAAATAAAATCCATACATATAGGGGCAATTATCCTTTGTTAGTATTTATAAAGTTGTCCATTAATAAAGTGTGTTATATTATCAAATTATGTGAAAGGTCTCTAGGATTAACAAGGATATTGTACATCAATATTTTGCATTTCTTACTTTAAAAATATTTCTTTAAACAGTACTTAAATTCCTAATTATTATCTTACATGCACTAACAGAATTTCCTGCTTTACTTATGTAGCAGATCTCTTTTTGATTTTCATATTTTGATCAAGATCAATAATGTATCTATAATTTTTGTGAAACTGTCATAATAGAATTTTTGACTTATGTATTCTTACACAGTCTTCATTTTTCAATTGTTGCATATTTATAGTTGGGCATTTATATTTTTAATTATCCCAATGAAGAAAAACAAAACATATTTTAACAAATCTTGGGTCTAGTATTAACATTACAATCTCATTTCTTAATTGTTTATTTCTGAGTCTGCCTTTCATTTGAAGGTTCCTACTATTGCTAAGTTTTGTTGGTTTACATTGTGATTTGTTGCATATTTATATTTGGGCATTTATTTTTTTAATTATCCCAATGAAGAAAAACAGGACATTTTTTAATAAATCTTGAGTCTAGTATTAACATTACAATCTCATTTCTTAATTGTTTATTTCTGGGTCTGCCTTTCATTTGAACGTTCCTACTATTGTTAAGTTTTGCTGGTTTACATTGTGATTATGTTTCACAATTAAGTGTGCAGTTCATGGATGAAGGAAAAGAAGCTGCTCAGCATTATACATAAACACCAACAGACAGTAAAATTGTTCAGATGTCTTCACTGATTGAAAGCTACACGCTACACCAAGTGTCTTCTTGCAGCTTGGCCAACCTTAAGAGCTTTGAAACCATTAGATGTCCTCAGACAACCTTGGCGTTAAATTTGTCTGCATCATTCCAGGAATTGCTGGCATTGCTGACCATTGGCTGCACTCCAGACATTTTTATACTTTTTGGACCCTGGTGATCCGATGATCATTGAGAACTAATCGGTTAACTAGTTCAAAGGCCAGTCTTTTGTATAATCGACATTATAATTTGTAGGCTAAGTAAGTATATTATGTTAGAATATATAGTTTATGTAGTTCATAATTATAAAAGTTACTTTTTAAAAAGTCACATGGATGAAAGCTTTAGTAAAATATTCAGGATGATCCTCTTCCACTAATTAGAAATCTATACAAACATTTTTTGTGTAGTGGTAAAAACCAAAGAATGCATTTTTATGTATATCTCTCCTGTAGGACCATAAACGTAAAGAAACAAAGCAAATTGCTATAAGAATCACGTTGACTCCTTTCATGCAATACTTGGTTAGCCATTCAGACTTTTTTGTTTTTTGAGGTAACTGAAAAAAAAAATCAGCAATCATTATATATTTTCAGAGTGTTTTTCTATTGTGCAAACTTAAAATGCAGCAGTTGAGTTAACAAATTGTTTATATGGAACAAGTATGTTTAAGGGTCTAAATGCTATGATGTTCATTGCATAAATCTTTTAATTTATTCTTGTATGTTTGTTATTGGATTACCTGATTGTAGATTTAATTCCACAAATTTAACTTTCAGAAAGAAAGAAAGGAAGGTATTATTATGTTCACTATGCTTTGATTATTAGTATTTTGACTTAAGATATAACTTCCTATTTCTAGCAGTTTTTGTATTGGTATAATTGTTAAATTAATAGAATTTAAAATATAGCAAACCATGGACTGACCTGAAATACAATTTTTAGCCTGAGTTAATACCCTCAAATAGACATACTGTAGATAGCAACATAATGGTTTTGGCTATTTCTTCTCAAATCTGGGAATCTTGGTAATAATAATATATTGATTTTAATAAATTTGGGTTAACATACCACACTTTTCTGTAGAAAACACTGACTGAAAATGGATGGATGTGTGTTACTTTTCACTTACTATTTAAGCTAATAATAAAATATTTTTTCTCCTGAAAATGCATATTTTTGCATTACGTTCTTTATAACCAAAGTATTTTAAAATTAAATACATAGTTTCGAATCACACATAAAATGATATAGCTAGATCTTTTTTCTACACATCACTACATTATTATCTTAGAAAACAGAGGCATAAAGATCTGAAGCATGATCTGAGATTTGGTTTATATTCACAAGCCACTCATTACTTCTAAAATAATACTCCTGAAATCTCTGCTTCAGATTTGTCACTCTTACCATTTTCCCAGGGCAATCATCTGCGCCATGAGACCAAAAAATAATAGCAATAATAACAGACACCATATACTGTACAAAGTGAGCCTTTGTGTGATGTTATATTGTTCAGTGTATATTAAATTAAGCCATTAACCATTATGTAATTTATTAAAACACATCATTAAATATTTCATTATAACTAACAGGAAAAGGCATACTTTAGCAGATACATTATTAAAAAGTAAAGCCTTCACTAAACATATTTCTAACACAGGGAAGTAATTTATATTTTAAAGAGCAACAGCCATAACTTTTTTCTGAATTACTTTTATGTAAGAAGAACTGATGTATGAGTGAAGATGGCTCACGCTTACAATGCCCTGCTCCCCAATCCTACTCCTAGGTGGAGTCTGCCCACTTTTTCTTTGCATCCTCCCACAAATATGTATATTATTTTAATTTCTGAGTCTTTGCATGTGTGCGTGAGAAAGTCCTTGCAATGAACCGATGCCACATCTAGGTTTGTTCCTTGATTTGTAACCAGTGCAGCTGGAATTCACATCAGCCCCCAAAGATCAAAAATTTATAAAAGTATTTTTTTTGTAAAACATAAGTGATCTCAAACTTTCAAATAAGACACATATTTTTTGATGTAAATACAGTCAAATGTTTTGTAAACTGCTTTGCTCCATGCTGTCTTGAGGTACTGCACATTTGTCAGTGCTCCTCTTGGCCTCTTAATTGTAATTGTCTGCTAATAATCCCTAATGTGAGACTCACAGAGTAACCTTGAGCATCATGAAGTAACATGGTTTCAGCATTAATTTATTAACCATATATTTTTCTTTTACCATATATCTATATTATTTAGTTCCAAGATATAGTTTCATAAATATGTGAAATATTTTTTCAAGCATGTACTCCTTAATCAGGCATAACTCATTTGTCTTATAAAAGATAAACAGTTAAAGCAGAAGAAATGTTTAATCTTATTATGCCTAGGAGCATAAGGATTACTCCTTATACAAAGCAGATAGCGTTATCTTATTATAAATAAATTGCTGTGAATAGCACCAGAGGTCAGTATTAGAATTAATGCTTGAATGAGTTCCAAACAATCTTTAGAATTTGTGTACCTATGAAAACTATATAGCCAGTCATCTTAATTCTGAGCTCTCTTTATCCCGTTAAAAGTTCATAGTAAGTCATGACTAAGCCCAACAGTGTTGTACATAAGTCAAAAATCAACTTTGGAAAGGAGAGCTGCCCAATGGTAAGCTGATTTTGAGAGGCTTGTATGCATATCATTGTGATGGGGGAGGGAAACCAGCAAAAGCCCATGTAGGGAGCAAGTAAACTCTAGAGAGTTGGTACACAGGACTCTGAAGCTGTAAAACAGTAACAACTGCACCACCATAGGTATTCTTACAAAAATATACTCTAACACCATTACTTTAAAAGGCGCTAGATATTTCTTTTTCTTTTAAAGCCAGTCAGTGCATACCCTTAATAATAAGACTAAATGAAGTCTAGTAATATTATGTGCAACATACATGGTTTAATATACCTCTACCACATATACAGCATATGCAGGTACATGCAGAATGATCCTTTATTCTCACACAAAACCCCAAACTAAAGACACCATCCTCCCGTAAAGATGTGAAAGCATCTGCACCGTGTTATTCCATTTATGTAGCATGATTTCCTGCAATTTCCTTCTTTGCTTCACTTTATTCTGATCTTTGAGAGTTGCTGCTACATGACTGAATTGTGAGCTGTTTTTCCTTCCACTAGTATGACATTGTCTCCATCTAGTGGCATATGTCGCTTAAATTTTGCAGTTCCTTTCCATCTGCATGAAACTATGATTAAGCTTCATTTGACCACTCACTTTCTATAATATGATCAAATTATAAACTAGGCACTCATACTTTTAAAAATGGCACAGAAACATGACTTTATAATTTAGTCACACACAATAACCATTGCAAACCTACCTCATTTTGACGGTTTGATGTCCCATCATGTGTCTCTGCAACCACAATATAAGCTGTAACTAGCCTGTATTTAACATGAACTTAGTATAAAATGTTTATTTACACAGACGACAATGAAACACTGTCCCATTGGAACAAAGGACAGGGAAATAATTAAACTATAAAACTGTAAGCCCAAAGAATGTTTGTTGCAGGAGAACTGTGCATAAGAAATGTACCTGTATGTTGTGTATGTTATGAAACCCAAAAGTCAATTTATGTATTAATACAAAAACATCATTATCGCCCTGATCCCATTTCAGTCGAGCGGCTCTGCACTGAGAGACGTAGTAAATGAAGGCAGATGATAATCATATGACACTGGCCTCATTTAGGCTAAATTTACAGCATTTGCAGAGGTCTCCATGTATCAGTTGCACATGCAGGTGAACTAGTTAATGAGCTCATTTAAATAGAAATTAGGGGTTCCAGGCAAGGAAAACTATCATGTGTGAATAATAATGAAGTGTATAGAGCTCATTTGCATAGTTTTAAATGAGCCCTGAGAAGACAGTCTCCCACTTGTGTTTGTGGAAGATGATGATGAGTGGGTCAGTAAAGGTGTCATAAGGGGACTCTGGTGGTTTACCCCTTGCTGTGGGAAATTTGGCGTCCACATCATACCCACTATTGATTGCACTGTTAATGCATCTGTATTAAATGTTCTACATTCTCAACATAAATTATATTCAACAGCAGTAGAATTCAGATTAACAATTGTTTTTCTGTGTTATGAATCTGGAGTAATCAGAAACAACAAATTATACCACATCAGTAATTGGCAATTTCAAGGACATCACCAGTTTATTTCCAACTATAATTAAGAAAATTGACAATCTATATTTTTTCTCACTTTGACCACAGTCTATAAAGTTTGTAGACTCACGACATTAAATGTTTTTGGTTAATCTGATTTCTTGTTAGATTAAATGGTGTGTCAGATTTTCATAAATCAGTATACCCTTCCTTCCATTCAGGGTTGTTTCTTGCCTTGTGCATAATTCTCATCATACTCTGTGAATGGTAGCAAATAAAAAGCAGGTTCTGAAACCCAATCAAAGTGAATGTGGTGATCCAAAGTAAAATCAGCCAGGATTTACATTCATGTTCTGTAATTCAAGGTGCTTTATATGCTGTAAGATAAAACCGATAAAATGGAAAAAGCATTAAAACACAAACATAATCTTCTCAAATCCACTTATTCCTTCAAGTTTATAACATGGCCTACTCATGCACTTACACGCACTGACACTCACAAGGAGGCCAATTTAGAGTCACCAGTGAAGCACTGTTAAATTTGAAATGAGCCCATTTCTCTGTAGTTAACAATTCTGGATTACTTGTGCTGGCAGGACAGCCATCTGTGCTCCCTGTGATCTTGTATTAGAATAAAGTTTAGAAAATGAAAGGTTTTAAATATTGCAATTGCTGGCACGTTAAATATAATATTGATCTTTTATCCAAAATAACATCCAAATCAAATGTGTAGAAGTGTTTCTATATTTTTTTTAGTTGGAGGACTGGAAGGTTTATTACTCAAGGTCACACAGTAAGTCGGTGGCATGATCTGAACAGATAGTCTTGCAGCTCATACCCACCCTCCCCAGTACTTATAGTTACTAGGCATCCAGCACCATTTAAAAACATGACACACTTCATGAAATTTTATCTATAAAGTTAATTCCCAGCAAAATATACAAGAATATAAGTAATTTAGCTTAAACTGTTACTTATGTTATGTTATTTTTTAACTATGCTGTGGGCACATTCTTATTCACGTTTTTTCTTCCTGTGGCATTTCTATGAGATCCTTGCATCATTTAACTTGTTTGCAAGGATTTCTTCTCCTCCTTTCAAAGTAGCATCCATCTCAAACCCCTTTAGCAACAATCTTTGGTATTCTCATTGTGCCCTACACACAGGACAGCACAGTATCTAATACACATTAATGTCACAGGGAGCTTGAATATTCTTTATGACTCTGTCTATCTCTTTTGTTTGCTCTCTGATGTCTGGCCAAAACTGAGCCTAAAATATTAAAGGGATTTAACTATTGTTTCTGTAAACACTGTTAATCTCCCCGACAAAACTTGCAGTTGCCTGAATGTGGAAAATGATGAAAGTATTCCATCCAACCATTTCATCTTAATTTTAATTTTATATACTAGATACATACATACCATGTTTATCATGTTTATCTTTCTCAGGATCATAGGATGCCCAGAACAGAATATGGAAGGGCTTAGGGTAATGAAGAACTCAGTTTTTTTTGACATGGTAATGCAATTTACAGACTATTGAAATTCAGTACCTGAATACATTTTCTGTACCCTTAGAAAATATGCCACCTATTCTAAAGTACCCACATCACAGTACTACTTGGACCATCAAAGAAAAGAATGGCAAAATATAAATATCACTGATGCAAAGTATAAGTAAAAATAATAGTAACCCACTAATAAATAAAAGAAAGGTACAGTTATGTACATTGGAAATCAGAATACCTTCAAACAAATTTGTATACCATTTGGTGAATGGTTCATCATATAATCACACCCATTTTGCAATAGAACCTTATCATCACATTAAACACAATTAGCAAATCACTGTAACAGATGATATACTATACATGCCCCAGGATGAAAAGATGCCCAGCAACACTCATGAAGTCTGAAAACTGAGTCTGAATTAACTGTAGCCTTTGTATCAAGAGAATAACCAAAAAATAAAATGTCTGGACCTGGTTTATATGTTTAGGTACATGACCATTATATTTTTGAATAAATTTTATGTGTCATGTAAAAGTATGTTGCAGATGCAGTATTTTATACAGGAAAAGAGGGCTTTCGTTATTTTATGACTTGCAACTATAGCTGTTGAATCCTGCAGATTTCTTTGCTATGATAAATGTGGTCATAGTCAGTTAGTCACTGTGAGCCTAGTTAATCACAACAATAACAACAACATTTATTTCTATAGCACATTTACATTCACTGTGGAGGGCTGGCACCCTGCCCGGGGTTGGTTCCTGCCTTGCGCCCTGTGTTTGCTGGGATTGGCTCCAGCAGACCCCCGTGACCCCGTGTGAGGATATAGCGGGTTGGACAATGACTGATTTGACTGACTGACATTTTCATTCAAAGGATGTAGCACAGAGTGCATTACAAGAGGTCAAAGAAATAGTTGCAAACAAGGAAAGAACACATTTAAATTACATATGAATAATAATTAATAAATAGGATACAAAAAAATCATAATGCATAGTTACATAAGACAGACATATAAATAAGAGAAGTAGAGTCCTAAAACCGATTGTTTTTTTTAGTCTCTAAATGTGTTACAGTGATCACATCAGATGGCCAGGGTGGACAGAAACAAAGGAAATATAGTGTTCATATGATTTTACAGCCATTAGTTAAAAGTGTGGTGCTTACTAATTAAAAACTGTTAAAAAAGTTAATTTTTTTTTTTTGCAACTTTAAATAAACTTGATAAAATGAAGCCACCTGCTTATTTTGAGATGGCAAAAAGAAACAAATAAATCAAAGTCATCCAGATGATCTGGATCTGCATAATTATATCTGGACCACCCTGTATACTCTACAAAGACAGCTTGGAGTCAGCAGTAGAGTTAGAGATAATTGCTCCACTACAGGAAAGGAGAGAGGACAGTTTATTGAGATGTGTATTGTTCATAGAAGCAATAAGTACTGCACATACAGTAACATGTGAAAAAGTGGATCAGCCAACCCATGAGGTAAACAGGGCTACCGTTATGTAAATGTAGACCTTAAGGGTTCCTAGGTTTATTAGTGTTGCTTTTTTTCATTTCAGTATTGTTCCCTGTGTACATTGTCGTCCCTTTACAATAATGCACTATTAAAGTAGCAAACAAGAAGACAAGAAAGACTGCAAAGTGTCTGGTTACCAGCCTGATACATCTGTTTAATTGTGCAATGTCTAAGAGAGAGCTTTTATTACAAAATCCTCTTGCTGGTTGGGCCAGAATTTAAGTCATCATGGGTGGAAACAGTCTTTGGTACTCTTGGCTATTTTTGGTATTTGGTGATATATCATCTTAATCTTCACACTATATACTGTATGCCATTGTTTATTAAGCTCAGGTTTCCTATATTTGATTTAAGGGCCACACCACTCTGGGAAGGAGGATAAAGCGAGGATTCCCTTCAGGCTGATGAATAGCAAAGTCAGAGTCCAGCAGTGGCACAAAGTAGGGCATTCTACCAGTTTAAGGTTCATTCTTTCTTTACCTCCTCAGTGTGAAAGCAATTTTTTTTTTTTGTCTTTTAATAAACAATTTTTTGGAACATTTTGTTGTGTTCTTTTTAAGAATTTTTGCATGAATTATTCTTATTAAGTCTATTTATCAATCACCTATCCATGCATTTATTAAGTTTGATTTTTCTTAGACAAATGTCCTGGAGTAAGTAGACCCTACTCTTTGTTCAACATTTTACATTTGTAACAAAAATAGCAATTTTAATCTACAGTAGTGCTGTTTTGGTACCATGACATCTGTATATGTATTGTTTATTATTTTTATTAACGTAAAAATTAAAGCAATTTACCAAAATGAAACAAAAATCATTATTTTAATTAAACATACACTGTCTACAATGAAAAAAAAGCAGAGTCCGCATAATGTATTTCATTACCTGCAGCTTGTATAATGTCTGTTGTCAGCCTTTGCATTTTTTACAGTCCTCTGAGAAGAGACTTATTTTTCTTCTTAAGAGTCTCATTAAAAACACAAATCATGAAGCCAACAGCAAAGAGACTTGTTAAATTATTTGTCAAACTATCAGAAAAATATTGGCATAGTGAAGTATCTAATTGCTGTGAGCTCTCTTCTGTGCTCCTGACAAATGATGTTTCCTGTTAGCTGCTTGTCATATAAAAAGGAAAAGAAAGTGCACTAACTTAAAAGATTTTTATTTTGTAACAACCTTTGAAAACAAAATTACAGAAAAAAGAAATCTGTTGAGGTTAGTATGCTTAGTTTTCTGACAGCTTGTCATTTACCCAGAAAACTAAAGTGACTCTGAATATTGTCACAGCAATGACAAGTTTAACACTAATGTTCTCCCGCAGTAAGGACCTACATCTGCAGTGCAGATCAATACAAATGGTGTACTTGACGTTTTGCATGCATACTGAAAACTGAAAGGAGAAAAGAAAGAAGGTTTGGAAATAGCAGGTCATGCAGCCCAGCATAGATTTTAAATGCGTATTCACTCAATATATAATTTGAGCTCAAGCATTTTTGGTACCCAACATAAAAACGCCCTATAAAAAACATCACAAATAAATTACCTGTATTTCTTTCCACAATAACTTGGAAAACTGTAAAATAATGTTTTTAAATAACTAACTTTCCTCCAAAATATATGTATAAAATTATTGCACCCCTTGTGTCTATTGATGGAGAACATATTAAAATGATCAAGGGCCATTGGCTATAATTTCTGAGATCAGAATTTAAAAATGTTCTCTTTCAAACAACTATATTTTTTAGCCTTCACAGAGTACATACTCAGCTATAGCAAGACTTGAAGAGTTTTCTTGCGAGATCTTGGGTGTATTTCCATATAATGTTTGGTGAGAGGGCTAAACAAATTTATTTCACTAGTTTCTCACCAAGCAATGTCATCACTTTAAAGAAGCCTTGCAAGAAGAGTGCTGAGCAGGTGTAAAACTCACAATGTGTAACAAAGCCATGCTTGAAAATGTCTTCCGTCTTGGGGGAATGTATGTGGAAGATAATAAAGGATGTCCACATTGGGCTATTCATCCAACACTAGGCAAAATAAACAAGAATATACAAATATTTACAAAAAAATAATAATAATAGGCAGAAATGTATTTCAGGGTAAAATGTCAAACACAAAAATGAACATAAAAAGGAAATTGTAATCAATTCATCCATTCTCTACACCCAACATTCATCTTTTCTTGTTTTGATTATTCCAGTACAACTATGTATACCGAAGTGTGAATAACAACAGTAAATGACTCTGAACACCCAATAAATGGAAAGGAATACACTGAATAAAACATTAACATGTTAATACATAATAAATGTTTGAATAAACACAAGGAGCGAAAAGCTGAAAAATTATTGCATTAGACACAGCTGTAGAAAACTGTAAGGATCTATTTTTTTACACTTGTTGGGACTATTATTATAGTTTTTTTCCATTTTGTTAATTCTGAGGCAGAATCTATTTTTATTGCACTAAAGGTGTCAAGCTTGTCCAGGCATATACCGGCAGTACCCAACACAATGCAACAATCACCCCTCGGTGGGATACCAGTTTCTCCCATGGCACTCCCACAACTAAACTCACTCTAAGAGTTCAATTTGCTTTTGTCTTTCTCTTGTCAGACAGTTTTATTTTAACATTCATTTTAATGTGATTATTATTTAGGTATATTTGCTCTGCTTCCTCTTGAACCCGAGTGCTGTCCAAACGGCGATATGGTGAACCATTATTTAACCAGACCCTGCTAGTTTAGAACTGCTACCCTTGCATTCTTTTATTGCCGCCTTTTAACCACCTATGCACAGATATCAGATGTGTTTTTCTCTTGGTACATTTGACACTCTTTTATATTGTTTAGGTTTCATATTTATTATGCCAAGAAACCTCACACATACTGCATTTTTAAAGGAGGAATGAAATATGCCTTTATCAACTGCCATGTAACTGCCACATGGCCATTTTCACACTTTTATACAGTATGTGCAGAAAACATAAAATGAATGTTGCTGGAATCAATAATTAGTAGGTCACTGTTATTAATGTTTCAAATGCTAATGTAGCCTTATTTTTTGCTATATTTTTGCTATACACTTATTTGCATTTATGTCCACATAAAAAGTACACTATAGGGTGGTCCAGATCTAATTATGCAACTTTTAATGCAATACAGGAAAACAATGCAAGACAAAAGAATTGTTCGAAATATCTTGTAATAAACAAAAATGGACTTACATTGAATTAATTCACTGATTTTCCATGTAATGTCCTACTTGTCTTCCATTCAGTTGTGAATTCTCTATGTAATAAACTTAATAAGTTATAGCATAATTAAAATTGCATAATTAGATCTGGACCACCCTGTATTTTGCTTATAATATCATGTTTTTCTGGAAGTGTGTTTCTTGAAAAATACACATAGGTCCAATCATATCATTTTTTAATTTTCTTTTTGTACATCTTGACTGACAAGAAAACAAGAAATTCTGTAAGGATTGTGACAACTGGTAAAATTCAGGAGTAAATGCAGAATGCAATCTGCAGGTTGCCAAGCATGGTACAATAATGTTTCAAGTCGTCTACACTATCTATACGACTGACACAGAGTCTAGTTCACACATCAACAGCAGCATTTGTTTCTCTAGAACATTTTCATACACAGGATGTAGCTCAAAGTGCTTTACAGAATGTCCAAAGAAAAAGTTACAAGAAAAGAAAAACAAATTAAATTAGTTAAGAATAATAATGAATAACAACAAAGACGTTGATTCGGGCTTTCATAAAAATTAATATATAATTAGAAGGTTAGAGTCCTTATATATACTTCGTACTCTAGGTCTCTATAGAACAATGATAAGGTCAGATGGCCGGGAGGACAGAAAAAGTAAAAAAAAAAAATCTGCAGGGGTTCCAAAGCCAAAGGACCACCTAGCCCCCCTAGCACCTGGGATTCTACCTACCTTACATGAGTTGTACACTGGCTTTCCCTAACCCTTTCAGCTTTGTATGACACATTTAACATGCAGTATTTGTATCATGCCCCTATTCTATTTTCAGGCAATTGCTTGTTGTGCAATATATCAAAACATTCCTGGCTTCCTATTGAATTTTACAGAATGGAATGTTAAAAAATATTTAATTACAAATTAAAAGGAAATGAAGTGCTTCTTTGTTTCAGCTGTGTAACGGCAGATGTAATTTCTTTTGCAAGAAATACATTTGTGTATTTAAGAACAACCAACGCTTAGAATGGGATAGGCAGAACAGGTATGTAATGGTGATACAATTGGAGAGAATAAAGCGATTTCCTTTGTTTCTTGTGAAGTAATAATATATACACAATAAAATAACAGTTGCTCCAAACTTGCATTTTTCTGTTGCATACACATGTGAAGAAATCACTAATCTCCAAGCAGTAAATTGGTCTATCAAGGAGGCAGTTAGTCATTTGGAAATTGTTGAGGGATTAAAATGTTTGAAATCAAACTAATATTGGTAGGACTGGAAGATAGAAAACATTATCTTTCTATGTAAAAAAGTGATTGGGGTGATCTAAGTAACTATATAAACATGTAAGTTTTACTTACATCATGTGCAGTGATGAGCAAAATATTTCAGTTTCCGTTTGCATACAGTTCCACGAGATTGCCTGTAAAAAAGGATTTTGTGAAACATGTCTAAAATGATTGTGAGGTTTTAAAAATTCGTCTGGAGACAGGTGGCCTTGCTCCGTTGTGAATGTAAGCTTATTTTAGCAGTGAATAAGTGTCTCTAAAGTGGTTTCAAGCAATTGCTCTCTAGTCATGTCTCTCCTTTCCAAGCTCTGCAACCAGAATAAATGTTGTCATGCTTTCACACATAAAAAATGATTTAGGTTAGATGAAAACATATGTGCTAATAATGCAAATTCTTTTGCTCATCACTAATCATGGATATACTGATATTAAGGAAAATATATAGCATCCAGTAGCAAGAACACGTGTATTATTAAACAGTCAGCATTATCTCAAAATTGTTTCAGATAGGGGAGATTGTGTTTCACTAACATGCTGAAATTGTGTGAGGAAGTAACAACAGCATACTATAAGAGAGATACATATGATATAATCTATCTTAATTTCAGAAAGCTTTTGATAAGGTCCCTCATGAGTGATTATTGATGAAACTGAAAGGAGAAAGAGTTAAAGGTGTAATGGGAAGATGGGTGCATAACTGGTTTAAATATTGGATGCAAAGGGTTATGATGCAAGGAGCCACATTAGAATTATTTGGTGTTAAAAGTGGTTTCCCACAGGGATCAGTGCTAAAGTCATTTTTATTTTTAATTACCCAAAATATCCAGTGTTGCCTGGGTGTATTTATAGAATAGGTTAAGGAAAGAAAGCAAAGGTTTATATGTTTTTAACGGCTGATCCTGTTGTTATTGCTAGCTGTATCATCTATTATCCACACTGCCTCTCTATCAATATCTCTTGTCTCATGTGTCAAGAGTTTGCTCCTTTTAGCTCTGATTGCATTCCAGAGCTGCTGTAACTCCTTGCTGGGTTGTAACTATCACTCTGTTATCTCTGACTGATTCTTGAAATTCAAGGTGGACAGTTTTTGGTGCTTAAATTATGAGGAAAAGCTGACAAAGTAGGAGTTAAGCAACAATGTTTTGAGCCAGTAGGTGGTACTAGTGATTAAACTGTAGTACACAGGGAGGAAAACAAACACTGGGACCCCCAGGGTCAAACTTTTGGGTTCCAAGGTAATCTGTTTTGCCCATATATTCCTAGAAAGGAAATACGCAACATGTGGTCCAAATTGAACAAAGTTTGTAGAATTGTATAGAGAACATACAAACAAAGAGACATTCTATTTTATATATTTTATTCCTGGCTGCAAAAGGCTTTTTAAATAACACAGAGATATTCTCAGTACAGAGTCCAAAACAGAACTGCCGAGGATTTGCAAAGATGGCGGCTTTAAGGGATCAGGAAGTGATGTAAGGGAACTGGAAGTAATGTTCTTCTGATGTCAGTTTGTGTGCCGGAAATGACGTTCTTCTGGGTGCCTAAACCGGAAGTAACATTCTTCTGGGCGCCGTAAGCCGAAGTGATGTCATCTGCTCTGAATCAGACAGGTTTTCCTGCGGCTCGTCTACAGAGAAGGTTTAGTGCACCCCACCACCCCCAGGCCTAGCGTGGAATTACTTATGATCGGTCCATACAATGTCCTCCTATTCGCACGTGTGTGACAAGATATACATTAATTATCTTGACTGAACTTAAACAATCAGTTAGTTAGATTTGCAGGTGATACTAAAATATATGGAAGGGCAACAAATGTAGAATCAGCTGAATTGTTGCAGAGAGACCTGGATAGCATTAAGGCTTGGGCAGATTTGTGGTAGATGAAATTTAATGTAATTGAAGGTAAGATATTACACTAGCAAGTAAAAATGTTACTTCAGAATACACAAAGCAAGGTTTCAAACTTGAAAATACACATTATGAGAAGGACCTAGGAGTCATAGTGACCTCATCACTATCTACATGAAGACAGTGTATAGAAATTGATACAATGTTAGGTTATATATCATGATGTGTAGAGTGCAAGTCAAGGGAGATTATGCTAAAGCTATGTTAGCCTCACCAACCAGACTGTGTGCAGTTTTATTCGTCTTCATGCTACAAGAAAGATATTGCAGTACTAGAAAAAGTTCTGAGAATAACAACTAGGCTAATTCAAGGACTGCAAGGAATCAAGCCTTTTCATTTCCAGCAAATGGAGATTAAGAGATGACTTGATAGAAGTTTTTAAAATTATTAAAGGATTTATTATAGTATACCCTGTTTCTTACTTTAACACAGAAACTTGTTAAGGGTAAATTTCACTCAAACATTAGAATGTTTTCTTCACACACAGATCCATAGGCCCATTAAATAAATGACCAATGACCAGGTGGATGTGATTGCAGAGTATTGTGGGCTGAATGGCCTACTCTTATCAAAATAGTTCTAATATTTTAATATTCTGAAAGTACTTTATGCCTATATTATCATAGATGGAAAATGATACAAAATTAAATTAGTTCAGGAAAATATTTACACACACACCACTACATTGATTCCAGATTTACACCAAACTTCTGCGCTTCTGATTATACACAGTCTTAAATTGCCTGTATATTTTAATGATGTTTTAAGCTCATATATTTATCTTTCTTCTTTTATCTATCTTACTATTGCCTAACTCTGCCTTAATAATTAAATGCTTATATAAAACCACAGAAAAAAATTATTTTAGGAGGTCTTTATCATGACTATTCACTGACTTAGTTCTTTTTTAGTAATTATACCTTGCTTTGTCCTGTTACACACTTCACTTACTAATTGATCCCATAGCAATATCTGATCACAGTCCATTTATTATATAATAACACGTCTATTCAACTTACAGAATGACTATTAAATCTACTCCTCACAGAACTTAAATTTATGCTATAGCAAAAGAATGGCTTTACTGACACCAGTCCTATTAGTTCTCTTTCTCTAGAAATCTTTTAATGTATTTTAATTGGTTAAGTAATGTTTTATTCTTCACATAAAAATAGGCTGTATGCTAGATGGATTACAGATTTTACTGATATTACTTCTAAATTTGGTAAGAAATTTGCACAATCGTGAATCACAGATCTGTTACTTAAATTGTAGGATTTGCATTACCAATATGGGGAGGATACAAATAGGATCCTAGTACATAAAATTCAAAACAGAAACTTTAAATTATTGCATAAATTAATACTTCTGTAGTTTCAAAAACAATTCAAAATGAATAGTAAAATAATATGATTTGAATAAACAGCTTTATTAATAATTTACACTGTATGTACCAGTAACGTTTCAGCATTAAGGGCCAGTGTGGCACAGCCCACGAGATGCTGTCCAGTTTTTTTATCATATACTTAATGCCTGATTTCAGCTGAGGGGCTGGACTAATTGGCCCTGCAGTGTTCTCTGTGTCCTTGGGTATGTGTGCTTATGTGCAACCTGAACTTTGCAATTTAGCAATGGGAGCCTGAAGCAATAGGGGGCCTGTATTCAATCTGAGGGGCCATCTGTTATTGTTGTTTGTTTGTTCAGTTTCACATTTGCACTTCCATTTGATATTTTCCCAGCTGACATCCTGCAGTATACACCAATAAAAAGTACAAAATGTCAATACAGAAATGTACTACTCATGACAAATTACTGTACATCTTTATTTTCACTAAGGAAGCCTACTTGTGCTCCTTTCATTTTGCGAAAAAGAAGCCAGTAGCATGTTGTTCCTGGTTCAAAGAAGCACAGAGTCCTGGCGCAGAAAGATCAGGTATATATCTAGAATTTTATTGTTTTTTTAATTATTGGCTGGACTTGTGCTGACTAGCAAGCACAGTAGTTAACATTGCTACCCAGTATGTAGTTTGCACTTCAAATCTTGTAGTGTACGTTATCTGTATATCCATTCCATGTTATTGTAGCTTGTCATTTTTTCAACCTCAAAGCTCCTCGATTCAAAATTTGAGGTCTTCTCTGTACAAATTAGGGAGCTCATAGCCAATATATTTTCCTGACCATGGTGTGGTTGCAAGGATATAAATTTATTTCCAGCATTTAAATCTACAGTGTATGGCTGCATTTTGTCAGATGATGACAATTTCAAAGGGTATCTCAATGATCTGATGCCAGACAATACAGACCAGGCACCATCATCCCATTGTTTCATTAACTTTTTTGAGACATGAAAGGTGAATGAACTTGTTTTGCAAGTCTTTAGCAAAAGAGGGACAGATAGTATTAGTTAAGTTAATTTTCTTGTTAGAGAAATCTGTACACATATAGGAAATTCTGTTATCGCCAGTCCAGAATTTTAATGGCAAAAATGCCGTTGATATGCACCGTATACCAACATTTTAACATTTATATACTGAATAAATTAACTAGATTGACTTCTAACTGTTTTTCTAAATGTGTTAAAAGTCAACAAAATGCATAGAAATTGCAAATCCATTTGGATATCAGACATAATTTTATTTTAATAATTTATTCTCATTTTATGACTGTTAATATTATCTGAGTGTCTTGAAGTTCCAAAGAAAGAATTCCTTTTAAACTTTTCCCTAGCATCAATTCCTTTACAGAACAATTCCATTTTTTAATACCAACAAGGTTTGATAATTATGGAACTGGGTTTATTAAGGACAAAGACCATTTATAAAGCATTTTTCAATGTATGAAATATATACACTTACTTCCATAAGTTAGTACATCTAATGTTGTGGTCTCTTCTTTCTAAAAATAATATAAACTCTGGTTTGCAAACAGTTGGATGTGGCACTTGGCAAGCCTGTCCTTGTATGCCATTTTCTCTTTTTTTCATAACTCATTAACAAGAAGTATTTCTAATTTTAAAGAAATGCTGCTTTTTATGTAATTATCAAGCTCTGTATCATTTCATGGGTCACAATATTTCACCCCCCAATTCTTTCACATACAAATGTAAATGTTTACATTGCCTGCCAGAGTTTTATATATGTATGTTGTATGACACACATGCATAGGGCATGTCTTCTTCAAAAATATAGGGAAGAATGTTAATATAATATATAGTATAATAACATAATATATAATACAATACCTGTACTAATCCAGTTTCCATTTGTCTTAGAATGGAAGAGGACATGCCTGACGGACACTGAGGTCACTTTCACTGGTCAACCATTTCTTCTGCTTCCCCCTCTTTAAGAACCACCTGACATACACACAGATCATCAATTCTGATCAGGAGCTCAGTGAAGACAGAAGTCAGAGAGAACAAGCTACCACTTAAACGTCTTGTGTGACATAAACACTGTTTAGCAAAGTCTATTCAACCTGGACATTAAATGGGTAGCACCAGCTGGTGTCCCAATACTCTTTTGTTTTTTGGAGATTAATTTACACAGTTTACATGTTCTGGAGTTATAATAACAATGTTTTAAACACTTATTAAAATAAAGTTTTAATAATATTCTCATAAGTATTATGTAAGATTTCCGTGGCTTGTTTTAAACAATGTCTTTTGTTGAGAAATTCAATATAATAATAAATATTCTGCCAAAAAGTTTATGCTATTTGTATCCCTATGTATCAAAAATATTTGTTTTTAAGGAAATTATAAATTATAGCATTTTTTATTTGGAATAGGAAACAACCCTTCTGACCTTACTTATTTTTCAGTTTTAATGAAAGTTTAGAATTTTGGACCCTGAAAGTAATTATGTAACAGTACAGCTTGTTCTGAATGTATTATAGTACTACTTTATTTTATAATGCTTTACTATGTGCATATGTAAGACTGTAAAGCTGACTGGCTATGCTTTTGTGCTGGTTTTTCGTGTGTTAGTTTCTCATGTTATTCATTTGGCTGAAGATCGTATATTAAATGTGGACAGAACACATGTCCACACACACTTCAGATTATGATGACATAATAAGTAATTTTTTCTTATATAAGGTGGGATGCAGTCATGACTTGAATCAAGCCCTGATAAACCAGACTTTCTAGAATTTTCATTCTTTTGTATGTGATGTTTTGAACATTATATTTTTTTAAGTTCTTGCGAATCTTCTTTGTATATTTTGTGTTTTACCATGGCTTGTTTTAGGAAGAAGTGTGTTATTGATTTATTTTTATAATGCTCATCTACAGTGGTCCTGAGTTAAGACCCTGGAGGGCCACAGTAGATGCAAGTTTATGTTCCAGCCAGCTTTGTAATTAGAAGTCAGTCTTTGTTGATAATCAGATGTAGTATTTAATCCTATGGCTTGTTAGTGCTTTCAGTCTTCCAAGCCAAATCTTATTTACATTGTACATTTTCCTTTTCTGACATTATTCAACATTTTATTAGCACATATACTTCATGATGCATATATACAGTTTGAAATGCAACCAAGTTAGCTAGAGAGCTGATGGTCCTTTTATCATTTGCATCTCATTATTAAATGCAGATTGTTTTCCAAAATTAGGAAACAAAACCTAAATGCAACTACTTAAAGGTAAAATAAAGAGTTCTGAATCATAACAAGCTATTTAACTAAAATTAAGCCCCCAATATATTGATTTAGTGACAAATTAATGAGTGGTTGTTGAGAAATTGGTTGAAAAGAAAACATGCAGCCACCATGGCCCTCCAGGACCATAATTGTGGACTCTGTTCTACTAAATGCAGTTGTAAGGTTCTAAAACAGGATGATTGTATTTATGTACAATTTTTTATTTACTTTTTTGTTTCTTGTGCTAAAACTTTCCTTTTCTTTCTAGTATTTTGCTTTTTTTGAGACTTTTGAACATTGTTTTTGAACTTTCTTGCAGATCTCCAATGCTTATTTTGTTTCCAGCACATTGATATTTTCTTTTACGCATTAGGAGCTTGTTTATATAGGTAGGTACTTATAAATCCCTATTATATTATAATACAACGGAAAAGGCAAGTATTAGAGTTGAAGAAAGGCTGTTTCAACTTGCAGCTACAAAAAGAACAATTGGCAAACTAGTATTTGCATGCTGAAAAAAATAAAAATAAATTTAAAGACAAACATTTTGGACAACAGATGAGGATTAAACAGTAAAAAGGTTGTGTTTCTAACCTTTTTGTTTTACATTTTCTTCCTGAAAATATTCTGCATGTATTTTTGTCATTTATGGGATGTATTGCAACAATAAAATGATCAAAATTAGCTCACAAACAACACTCTTTAAAATAGTCTTTGATCATGCTGAATACAAATACATTTTATCTTTGTTTTACTGTTCATCCACTATTTACTGATTTTTTTTTAACTTGATTCATTTTTGATGGCAGTGAAGTGTAATGGGATTGATATACTAATGGGATAAATATACTAATAGGAAACTGTGATATAAATACAATATTGTATCTGGCTGATTAATTTGCAATTTACTGTAAAAAACTGCACTGTTCTTTCTTTCTCACAATATGATAGACCAGTAACATCGCACTGCACGTTATCGAATACCCTTGACTTGAGCATTCCTAGTTTTCATCCTCTTTCTCCATTTACCATTCATTTGCTAAGAGGCTGATGCACTTGCTGTTTCCTGAGCAGCTCTTCTTTTCTCCACCCTAGCGGCCAGCTGCTTCTCTTTGTTCATCGGCATCTTTTCATGTTAAAACTGATTAAGTTAGTTTTTGTGTTGCAATTACTTAGTACGTTTTCTTTAAAAGTCTTCAATCTGCCTCAAGAATGATTTAAGATATGAAGAGGTAGGGGAAGTGACGGCAAAGGAGGTAGGGATGAGAACGGCGCTGGTATGCATGCACCCTGCTGGCCGCTGCCGAGAGTTCATTTTACAATACAATAAAATAAAAATATAAAGAGGAATAACCTTGGAGGTCAATCATCACCCGGAAAGCGGATAGTAGACATCACATAGTATAAGTGTACCAAATTTCAGGTTAATTGGTCAAATGGTTTGAGAGCTACAGGTGATTTAAAATCCTGGACAGACAAACGAACAGCCACGGTAGCGTATTATATATAAAGTATAGCTTCTGTAACCACAGTGTTATGTTCTATTGTACAGTATTCCACAACATACCATGTTGTGTGCTTTATAACGTTATTCTCTCTAATGACTATGAAATCTTTATTAATCTTGACTTTTATCTGTTTTCTTGTTCTTCAACCTGATCAAAGTCTTGTGCAAGCACTTGTGATGATTAAATGTTTGGAATGAAAGTGTATACCCCAACCTGCCACAAAACCCAATGTGTTGAATCTTCTGATGAAGCCCTAAAAAAGATGATGAAGATGAAGCCCTAAAAAAAAAAAAAACAGTAAAGAACAACTTCAGAACATTAGGCAGAGTGCCCAGTGGGGGCTAGGCAGTCATTTGGCTTGAAACACCTATAGATTTTGTTTTTTTTTTCTCTAACTTAATGGAGTTTTTTTTTTTTTTGTTGTTCTTTCTGTCCACCCTGGCCAACTGACCTTATCATTGGATCATCATTTAGAGACAAACAAACAACAATTCTATATTTAAGGACTGTATTTCTCTTAATTATATATTTGTCTTATGTACAGTACAGGCCAAAAGTTTGGACACACCTCCTCATTCAATGTGTTTTCTTTATTTTCATGACCATTTACAGCACTCCATCACTCTCCTTCTTGGTCAAATAGCCATTACACAGCCTGGAGGTGTGTTTGGGCTCATTGTCCTGTTGAAAAATAAATGATCGTCCAACTAACCTGACTTCTGCACAACAGAACTGCTGGTCCCAACCCCATTGATAAAGCAAGAAATTCCATTAAATAACCCTGATAAGGCACACCTGTGAAGTGAAAACCATTTCAGGTGACTACCTGTTGAAGCTCATCGAGAGAATGCCAAGAGTGTGCAAAGCAGTAGTCAGAGCAAAGGGTGGCTATTTTGAAGAAACTAGAATATAAAACATGTTTTCAGTTATTTCACCTTTTTTTGTTAAGTACATAACTCCACATGTGTTCATTCATAGTTTTGATGCCTTCAGTCCCCCGACTCGGAGCCTGTGCATTAGGGTTTACCCCGGTGGACGAGAGGGTGGCCTCCCTCCGCCTTCTGGTGGGGGGAAGGGTCCTGACTGTTGTTTGTGCGTATGCGCCGAAGAACAGTTTGGAGTATCCACCCTTTTTGGAGTCTCTGGAGGGTGTGGTAGAGGTCGTACCTTCTGGGGATTCCCTCGTTTTGCTGGGAGACTTCAATACTCACGTGGGCAATGACAGTGAGACCTGGAAGGGCGTGATTGGGAGGAATGGCCCCCCCGATCTGAACCCGAGCGGTGTTTTGTTATTGGACTTCTGTGCTCGTCACGGATTGTCCATAACGAACACCATGTTCAAGCATAAGGGTGTTCATATGTGCACTTGGCACCAGGACACCCTAGGCCTCAGGTCGATGATCGACTTTGTGGTCGTGTCGTCGGACTTGCGGCCATATGTCTTGGACATTCGGGTGAAGAGAGGGGCGGAGCTGTCAAATGATCACCACCTGGTGGTGAGTTGGCTTCGATGGTGGGGGAAGATGCCGGTCAGACCTGGTAGGCCCAAACGTGTTGTGAGGGTCTGCTGGGAACGGCTGGCAGAGTCCCCTGTCAGAAGTAGCTTCAACTCCCACCTCCGGCAGAACTTCAACCACGTTCCGAGGGAGGTGGGGGACATTGAGTCCGAATGGGCCATGTTCCGTGCCTCTATTGTTGAGGCGGCTGACCGGAGCTGTGGCCGCAAGGTGGTTGGTGCCTGTCGTGGTGGCAATCCCCGAACCCATTGGTGGACACTGGCGGTGAGGGATGCCGTCAAGCTGAAGAAGGAGTCCTATAGGACTTTTTTGTCCTGTGGGTCTCTTGAGGCAGCTGATATGTACCGGCAGGCCAAGCGGAATGCGGCTTCGGTTGTTGCTGAGGCAAAAACTCGGCGTGGGAAGAGTTTGGAGAGGCCATGGAGAACGACTTTCGGACGGCTTCGAGGAGATTCGGGTCCACCGTCCTGTGTCTCAGGAGGGGGAAGCAGTGCAGTGTCAACACCGTATATGGTGGGGATGGTGCGCTGCTGACCTCGACTCGGGACGTTGTGGGTCGGTGGGGGGAGTACTTCGAAGACCTCCTCAATCCCACTAACATGCCTTCCAATGAGGAAGCAGAGCCTGGGGACTCTGAGATGGGCTTTCCCATCTCTGGGACTGAAGTCACCGAGGTGGTCAAAAAACTCCTTGGTGGCAGGGCCCCGGGGGTGGATGGGATACGCCCGGAGTTCCTTAAGGCTCTGGATGTTGTAGGACTGTCTTGGTTGACACGTCTCTGCAACATCGCATGGACATCGGGGACAGTGCCTCTGGATTGGCAGACTGGGGTGGTGGTCCCCCTCTTTAAAAAGGGGGTCCGGAGGGTGTGTTCCAACTACAGAGGGATCACACTCCTCAGCCTCCCTGGAAAAGTCTATTCGGGGGTTCTGGAGAGGAGGGTCCGTCGGATAGTCGAACCTTGGATTCAGGAGGAACAGTGTGGTTTTCGTCCTGGTCACGGAACAGTGGACCAGCTCTTCACCCTTAGTAGAGTCCTGGAGGGTGCATGGGAGTTTGCCCAACCAGTCTACATGTGTTTTGTGGACTTGGAAAAGGCGTTCGACCGTGTCCCTCAGGGAATCCTGCTGGGGGTGCTCCGGGAGTATGGGGTACCGGACCCCCTGATATAAGCTGTTCGGTCCCTGTACAACCGGTGTCAGAGCCTGGTCCGCATTGCTGGCAGTAAGTTGAGCCCGTTTCCAGTGAGAGTTGGACTCCGCCAGGGCTGCCCTTTGTCACAGATTCTGTTCATAACTTTTATGGACAGAATTTCTAGGCGCAGCCAGGGTGTTGAAGGGGTCCGGTTTGGTGGACTCAGGATTGGGTCACTGCTTTTTACAGATGATGTTGTCCTGTTTGCTTCATCAGGCCGTGATCTTCAGCTCTCTCTGGATCAGTTCGCAGCTGAGTGTGAAGCGGCTGGGATGAGAATCAGCACCTCCAAATCCGAGACCATGGTCCTCAGCCGGAAAAGGGTGGAGTGCCCTCTCAGGGTTGGGGGAGAGATCCTGCCCCAAGTGGAGGAGTTCAAGTATCTCGGGGTCTTGTTCACGAGTGAGGGAAGAATGGAGTGTGAGATCGACAGGCGGATCAATGCGGCATCCGCAGTGATGCAGGCTCTGCATCGGTCTGTCGTGGTGAAAAAGGAGCTGAGCCATAAGGCAAAGCTCTCAATTTACCAGTCGATCTAAGCTCCTACCCTCACCTATGGTCATGAGCTATGGGTAGTGATCGAAAGAACAAGATCGCGAATACAAGCGGCTGAAATGAGTTTCCTCCGCAGGGTGTCTGGGCTTTCCCTTAAAGATAGGGTGAGAAGCTCAGTCATCTGGGAGGGGCTCACAGTAGAGCCGCTGCTCCTCCACATCGAGAGGAGTCAGATGAGGTGGCTTGGACATCTGATCAGGATGCCTCCTGGACGCCTCCCTGGTGAGGTGTTCTGGGCACGTCCAACCGGGAGGAGGCCCCGGGGAAGACCCAGGACACGCTGGAGGGACTATGTCTCCCGGCTGGCCTGGGAACGCCTTGGGATTCTCCCGGAAGAGCTGGAAGAAGTGGCCGGGGAGAGGAAGGTCTGGGCCTCTCTGCTTAAGCTGCTGCCCCCGCGACTCGACCTCGGATAAGCGGAAGATGATGGATGGATGGATGCCTTCAGTCATGAAAATAAAGAAAACACATTGAATGAGGAGGTGTGTCCAAACTTTTGGCCTGTACTGTATGTATTATTTTTGTATAATATTTATATCTAATTTTACTTTCTTTTTCATGTAACTACTTCTTTGACAACTTATGAAGCACTTTGGGTTACACCTTTTGTATGAAAATGGGCTATAGCAGTCAATGTTGTAAGACAATGGTCTAAAAAACTGTTACCTTAGAAGTTTAGATAATGGTGCTTTCTTACAAACGCCAAAGATTTTGCACACCTTATTGTGAATGCCAAATGAATGGCTATTTATTGTTCTAATGTGAGATTTTTAATGACTTTTTGTGCATTCTCTGCTTCATGATGTCAGAGAGGATCAACTTTGAACTTAAATGGCTGGAGATAAATGACTATCAGAAATGATATCCTTTATGTAGTTTTAGGAGCAACAGAAACCTGAAGGACTCGGATTCACTAGTATTTGTCATCATAAAAGATAGTAATAAAATAAAATGTCACTTGTTTTACTAGTGATAAAAGAATTTTATATATGCACTATAGGCCTCAGGATTATTGTACGTGGTTAACTGTTAAAAACATTAAATATTAAAATTTATTTGGTGGTTTATTTTTTACTTTATGATAAAGAAAAATGTATTGAGGACTTTTTAAAATTTGTAAAATAACATTTCTGAAAGACTAAAATGTATTGGCAGTAATAAACTTTATGCTTTTCTGTCTTTCGTATTGTTTTACATCATTGAAAGTAGAACAAAATTGGAATTAATGCCAGTAGTAACATAAAATATCAAGTTCTTAAGACAACACAAGGACACAACTTTATACCACTGGGAGTCTGAAGTATATATACTGTATAGATAGAATGTTCATTAAAGTATAAAGATGCCAAATCATTTGCCTCCAACTAATGTGGCATGCATTTAACAGATGTTTTTAGCTGCAATTAAAAGCTATAATGCTTTGCTCATGATTCAGAGCATAACTCAGAATGGAAGATGTTTGCTTGACATTCACTCAGACACTCACATGACAATGTTGCTGGCAGTGCTTGGATGTTAACACAAAAATGTACCACTTCCTATTATTTGTTTTTTAATTAAAATACTGTGTGTATACTGTTTGTGTGCTGAAAATGGCATGCTGAAAATTAAGGAAATGTGATATTAGCTCCAGTAGCCTGAAAAGACAGAGAACATCTATTGAGAAACTGAATAAATTGCATGCTACATATGGCCATGTCAGACTGTTTCTGTCTTGCTATTACTAATCTCAGCACAACAGACTTAAATACTAGTTGCACAATGTCATTTTTTTATAGAATTTAAAGAAGGTTTATATCCTAAAAACATATAGGTTTTTTCATTCTTACGTGAGAATGTTAAATTTATGAAACAGTCAGACATAACAGATAATAAAATAATCACATTCCTAACAATATAAACATTTATTTTTATTTTCAAATATTAGTTGTTAATAAGTAACTTTTTAATCTAAATTTTTTAACAGCTGTATTCACAGTATTTGCCGTACACTGGGTGTGGTAGTTTGATGGGAGTTTATATTTTTGTATTATCTTGTTCTCTCAATGTTAAACTCGCTGTCGGCAAAACATTAAAACCTAAGCAGAGAAAATCCCTGGTCATAAGAGAATTTAAGCTTGGCATGATGAAATGTGGGTAAATAAATGACTTAGCGGACATCTCACTTGGGATAATTTGGCAGCCCATGACCACAGTGAGTGGATGCCTGCAGGAGTCTTTCAACAAGTATGAGATAAAGAAGTATATTTTACCTTCCCTGCAGTGCTTGCTTGCCTGTTATTTTCATATTTGTGGACTTTATTTTAAGAATCATTCCTTTTTGGGCATTGAAATGCAAACTTAAAAAGCAGGTCACTCTGTTACTAAACTTCATAACAGCATCATGAAGCTTAGAGCTTTCAAATCCTAATGCAGTTCTGATTACAGCCTCCATGATAAAAGATCTATAATGGAGGTAATCTGGGTATACTCTAAATTGAAGATATTTAGCACTGTTCCTGATGAATCTGCAAAAGGCTTTCTGAATTTGCTAGCTATGACATTTGAAATTTGAGATAAATAAAAACTGATCATTTTACGTACCATAGTCACAATTTAGGCAACATAGCTGTGCATAGGTTATCACTGCTGTGTCATGACACCAGATGTGATTTCAAATCCAGTCCCTGTCTATGTGAAATATGCATATTGTCCTCTTGCACGTTTGGTTTTCTTTAATTAAGTTAAAATGCTTGCCATAGATGCTACAAGGACAGGCTCTTTGGATGAATGGATGGATGTTCAAGATATTATTTTTTCAAGGCAAAAGATATATTTTAAAATTATATCTCTTACAAAGATTAGTCTGAATATTTATCCTTTAAAATCCTTGAGTTGTTGGCAATGTAGAACATATCCTTAAACATACTGCAAACTTTAGGTAATGTAATCCTTTCTGTTTTGTTATATTGCCTGCAGTTAGTCTTGAATATTTATCATTGCTGAATTAATTTGGTATATAGGTGATATCTTTGATGTAAATGCACACATAATCTGGATAGGAATAAAAAAAACAACCTGATTAGGTTTGCAGATGAAACTTAATTATGAGGAAGGACAGATAATGTGGAATCAGCTAATTTGTTGTAGAGGAATGACTTGGACAGCATACATATTTGAGGAGATTTGTGGAAGATGAAATTTAATGAATGACTAGGACAGCATACAGGCTTGGGCAGATTTGTGGCAGATGAAATTTAATGTCAGTAAATGTAAATTATTACACATAGGAAGTAAAAATGTTGGGTTTGAATAAACATTGTGAGGTCTGAAAATCGAGAGAAAGGATTTAGCAGTCGTAATGGACTCTACACTATTAACTTCCGGACAGAGGATAGAAGCCATTAAGAAAGAAGGCAAACAGAATGTTAGGTTAAATAGCATGATGTGCGGAGTACAAGTCCAAGGAGGTTATGCTCAAGTTTTATAATGCACTGATGAGGCCTTACCTGGAGTACTGTGTGCAATTTTGGTTTCCAGGCTACAAAAATGACACAGCAGCGCTAGAAAGGGTCCAGAGAAGAGCGACTAGGCTGATTCCAGGGTTACAGGGGATGAATCATGAAGAAAGATTAAAAGAACTGAGCTTTTTCAGTTTAAGCAAAAGAAGATTAAGAGGTGGCATGATTGAAGTGTTTTAAATTATGAATGGAATTAGTACAGTGGATCAAGACTGTTATTTTAAAATAAGTTCATCAAGAACATGGGGACACAGTTAGAAACTTGCTAAGGGTAAATTTCACACAAACGTTAGAAGTACTAGGGTGTTGTACCGTGTTAGCCATTATGAATGTAGAGAAAAGCCAAAAAGGTGTCATTTTGCTTGGCTTTTCTCTGCACAAACGTTAGGAGGTTTTTCTTTACACAGAAAAACATAGACACTTGGAATGGCCTATTCCTGTCTAGATTGTTCTAATGTTCTAAAACACAGCACTTCTGTATAGGTATAGGTAGGTGATGGGTTACGGTAAGACTTTAAAGCTAAATAATTGCTTCTAAATGTTTCTAAATGCAACATTGGAAGTAACTGGAAGATATGTTTATAATTTTTAGTTTGTTCATTTTTTACTAGACTTCATGATAAATATATGCATTCACTTTTCTGTGAAGGATTCTGTACCACAGTGTTCAGTTTTGAAACTTCTGTTGTTATTGCAGTAGGTTAACCTGGCATTGAGCAAGAATGAGTAGATTTAGAAAAGGCATATAGACAGAATTACCACTTGTGAAAAATACCAAAGGCTGGAAAAATCTTGAGGTTTAATGTTATAATTTTACAGTGTAATATTTGGAATAATCATTTTGCACAATACAAAAAACAATAATAATAATAAACAATGGGCAATATTAATAATAGAAAAAGTATACTTACACCTATTACCAAAAATAAATTAATTCATGGAATATTGTGTATAAAATGCTGGTTTTATAGTTTACACTTAGGATGTGCACAGCCTTAGATAGTCTGTGAGTGAATCTGAAAAATATTGTTATGAAAACAAAAAAAGTATAATATAAATATCTTTGTAAATATAATACACTTCATAATTTATAATTTAATTTGTAAATAAAAGTATAATTACTTTATAATTTATCATTTTTAATACCCGGTGTACAAGTTAAGAATGACACTGGATGCGCAACACATGCAGACAGTGTTGTTTTATCAAGTTGCCCTCAAAGTGAAAAAGAATTAAAAACAATCACAATATCTACATTTCTTTTACATGAAACACGTAATGCATGAATTTTCAGCCAATGTACTTTCATTCTACTGAAGTAAATATTTACTATAACATGCCTCTTTGATCATTAAAGCAAGGTCA
Organism: Polypterus bichir lapradei; assembly: GCA_026402145.1. Taxonomy (NCBI): domain Eukaryota; kingdom Metazoa; phylum Chordata; class Cladistia; order Polypteriformes; family Polypteridae; genus Polypterus; species Polypterus bichir. The sequence continues at coordinate 30,976,279 of JANRMT010062791.1, forward strand.
CAATGGGAGCAGGTTTTTATTACAGACAGTTTTTCAAAGTCTTTTTTTCGTTCATTATGGAAATTGTTTCAATAGATTATTTGTTACTCAATTTTGTACTGAAATTTTTGATTCAGTACAAAATGTGGTCTCATTAAGAAATTTGATGGCATTAACGTCTGCAGACACTGCAACCCTTCAAGCTTTGAGTTATGCAGCAGGGTATTAGATCTATTAACAAATAAACACAAAATAAAATAATAACAAGCATATTTAGAATAAGTAAAGAATAAATAAATTAATGAAATGAATACATATTAACATCAAAATTGTTTTTGTGCACAAAAATTCTTTTGGGTCAGGTTAGTTAAAGGAACAGAGAAGGGTATTTATTGTTCGTTAGACACTCATGTTCATGACACACAAGATAACAATTCAAAATAGGTTTTACTTACTTACAAATTTTATTCTGTTCTTAGTCAGTAGCACATGAGACAGAACGTTGTGTTTTTTTTCTAGAGTTTAGTTTTGAGGTCCACTCTAATCAGTTATAACACTATAAAAGAAAATGGACAGATAATATACCTGTAATGTTATACCGTTGTTAAAAAAATATTTGTTTTATCTGTAACTGTAAAAGAAATCGAAATATGTTGTTTCAATTGTTATACAATGATATTTGTGTTCATCTCAACAAAATACTGTCAATGATATAATTCTATATATTATACTCATATAAGATTGTAAAGAATGAATAGTGAACCTGGGATCTGCCAAAGCTAAATTTTATCTCTTTATATCTTGAGGAAGACTGGTTTAGAAGAAACAGAAGTTGGAATCAAAATTGATTGAAAAGCCATAAGTACTGATAGATATTTTAATGACATTCCTTTAATAACTGGTGTTTGGAAAGGTATAAAACGAAAATTAATATAAAAGAAAAAAACTCAGATGTGAGCATCAGTAGGCACTAGGAACCAAGTAACCTAAACTATTCTATAACATTTAAGTAATTATTTACCACTCTGATGCTGATCTCTCTGATCATAAAAAAATAAGTTATTACAATTGTAATATTCCAATAACCAGTTGGAATATTTTCTCAATTGTGAATTTATTATTTTAAACTTGTTGGAAATGACAGGTGTCAGGTCAAGCCACTCTTACAACTCCCGAGTTGAGCCCTTCTGCAAAACCTAAAACACAAGGTCCCTTGCTGTTCGGTCTGCCTAATTAACTGCCTGATTAATAATACAACAACTCCCCCCTTAAATTAATTCTAACCTCTCAACAATACTGAATTGAGAAAAAAAAAACATAATAATACCAATGAACAAGAACAATATCCATAATAATAATATGAATAATCATCATTTATCCACTTCTGGTGTTCTATCTAGTATATTGGCTTTGCTAACCTCCTGTAGAACTAAAATAATCCTGTTCATGTTCAAAAGTAATCTTTTAAATAAGATGGTGTTTTCCTTAGTCGAACAGGATATCTTTGGAATGGTGGAACTGTCTCTGCCCTGTCTGTGTCCTCCAACTGTGGGCCACTGGACACATCTTCAGGTTCTGGCATAGTAAGGGGTTTAACTACTGAGGTGTCTTCTACCTGTTCTGTTCTCTGACGATCCCCTGCCAACGGCACCAAGAAGTCATCTTGTTGCATTGCCTGTAGTGCCCCAGGTCAGTCATAACTGGGACGGATGTAGTCTTGGTGTCGTTTCACCACCTTCCCATTCTCTGTCTCCACCCTCCAAGAAATAGGACCAGCCTGATTGACCACAGCCCCACGCATCCAACGTTTCCCTGATGACTGGAAATTACGAATATTGACAGGCTGTCCCACTGAGAATGTCCTCTCCTTTGCATGACTGTCATGGTGACTCTTCATTTTCACTTGCTTCTCTGCCACTCTTTCCCCCAATCTCGGACTAACTAAGTCCAAATGTGTCTGTAGTTGTCGCCTCATTAATAACTCACCAGGGGATATGCCTGTGGTTGTCTGTGTTGTTGTCCTATAGCGTAACAAGAACCGTGCTAGTCTAGTTTCAAGAGTCCCACTTGTTAACTTCCGCAGGCCTTCTTTAACTGTCCGGACTGCCCTTTCGGCTAGACCATTTAATGCTGGGTGATAAGGGGCTGATGTTACATGTTTAATGCCATTCATTTAAAAAAAATAGTTCATTTCAGCACTAACAAAACTGCTTCCATTGTCCGTTACTACAACTCTTGGTAAGCCATGCGTGGCAAAAATGTTTTGTAACTTTTCCATAGTGGCCAATGATGTGATGGATTGCATTGGGTGGGCCTCTATCCATTTTGAATGTGCATCTACACAAATCAACAGCATCTTACCCATCACTGGTCCACAAAAATCCATATGAAGATGAGCCCATGGTTGTTCAGGCCATTCCCAAGGATGAAGTGGGGCCCCTGAAGGAGAAGCCTGATTTTCTTGACAACTGACACATTCACGGATTGCAAGCTCTATTTCTTTATCCATATTTGGCCACCAAAGGTAACTGCGTGCCAGAGCTTTCATACGATTAATGCCTGGGTGTGCTTCATGTAGTTCTTTTATTAATGTCTTTCTACCCTGTGGAGGTATTACAACCCGGCTCCCCCACAGTATGCAGCCATCCACCACACTCAGCTCTGCTTTCCTGTAACTATACGGTTGCCAAGTTAGCTCAACAGGTTTATTTGGCCAGTTCCCTTTGAGCACCCACTGATAAACCACTGACAATATCGGGTCTCGTTGTGTCCAAGTCTTAATCTGGTACGCACAAACTGGAGTGCTGTCCATATGCTCCAACAGCCTGATGACTTCCTCAGTTTGTGGAGTTTCTTCACTCTCTCCACCTTGTGGAAGGCGACTCAAAGCATCAGCATTAGCATGTCGTATTCCTTCTTTATACATTAAAGTATATTCATAAGAAGCTAGAGTCAACGCCCAGCGCTGAATGCGTGCTGCTGCTAACTGTGGGACCCCCTTCTGTTCCCCAAAAAGTCCTATCAAGGGCTTGTGATCTGTCACAATTACAAATGATTTGCCATAAAGGTACTGATGGAACTTATTCAGGCCAAAGATTATGGCTAATGCTTCTTTTTCAAGTTGTGACTAACCCCTCTCAGCTTTAGTCAGTGTACGAGACATATAACCGATGGGTCTTTCTGTTCCATCTTCCCACCTGTGAGAGAGGACTGCTCCCACCCCATAAGGTGAAGCGTCACAAGACAGGTACAGTTCCCTCCCCTCCTCAAAATGAACTAATAACTGATCAGACTGTAATGCTTCTTTGGCTTTCTGAAAAGCCGTCTCTTCCATAGCTGTCCAACACCATTGAGTTTCCTTGCGCAACAGTCCATGTAAGGGTTCCAAGGTGGTAGCCATATTTGGTAGAAATCTATGATAATAATTAAGTAACCCCAAAAATGCTTTAAGCTGTGTCTGATTACTAGGTTGTGGTGCTTTCTTAATGGCTGCTACTTTATCTGGTACAGGGTGTATGCCATGGCGATTAACTTTATATCCCAGCTAAACAACTTCAGGTGCCATGAAAAAACATTTGTCTTTACGTACTCAGTCCTGCTGAAGCTAACTTTGCCAGTACTTCATCAAGGTGCTCAAGATGACCTTTATTGTCCTTTCCCGTAATCAAAATATCATCAATTCGTACTACTACCTGAGGGATGCCTTGTAGAATATTTTCTATAGTACGCTGAAATATCCCAGGACTGGATGACACTCCATATGGGAGTCGCGTATACTGAAACAATCCTTTATGTGTATTAATTGTTGTGTACTTGCGGGACCCTGGTTCTGACACTAATTGTTGATAGGCCTGGGAGAGGTCTAATTTCGTAAACTTCTGACCACCTCCTAACTCTGCCAATAAGTCCACTGTTTTGGGAATTGGATAATTATCCAGTCTGGAAACTCGGTTCACAGTGAGCTGGTAATCTCCAGTGATGCGAATTGTTCTATCAGCCTTTACTACAGGTACTATTGGCGCAGCCCACTCTGAAAAACATACAGGTTCTATAATACCCTCACTCTGAAGTCTCTGTAATTCTTTTTCCACTTTGTCTTTCAAACTGTACTGCAATGGACGGGCTTTGAAGAATCTAGGCTGAACCTCCCCATCCACATAAATCTTTGCCTCTGTCTCCACCAGTGTTCCTAGTCCCTCCTTGAATACCATTCTGTGTCTTTCCAACACTGACTCCAAAGTCCCAGGGGCAGTATATACTCTGTATATTTCACCCCAGTTGAGCTTGATCTCTCTCAACCAGTCTCGGCCCATAAGATTTGCCCCATTACCTCTCACAATCAACTGTGGCAAATCCTTCTGCTGTTCTTTGAATTTGACTTGAGCCCGTAGTCTGAGTAACACAGGAACCAAATCTCCAGTATATGTCCATAATGACACATCAGCTTCCTGCAGTTTGACAGCTCCCAGTCGTCTGCCAGCCTCTTCACTCAGTATGGTGACCGATGCACCTGTGTCAATTTCCATTTCAATGTTTTGCCCATTTATTTCTAGTGTGACTTTATATGGTGAAACTTTGTTGTTTGTTAGTTGATACAGTGTGAATGCCTTTTCATCCTCACTTCCCTTCTTTTCATCATCCAGAAAATTAGCTGTATTATCCTTTCTGGTCAACTTATTTTCTAGTTTGTCATCGTGTTGCGCTCTGATTAAACATTTCCTCGCTAAGTGCCCCCTCTTGTGACACCAATTGCATACTGCAGTTATGAAACGGCACTGAACACTATTGTGCTTGCCCCCGCAACGAAAACAGGAAACACTGTCCTTCTCCTTGGTTTGAGAGGTATGGAGTTTATGCACTTTAATGTCTCCCGTACTTACAATCTGCAGCTGCTGTTGTAACGCCACGACATTTTTGTCCGCCGCTTCCATAGCCAGTGCAATTTCCATGGCCTTTTTCAAAGGAAGTTCCGTTTCTGCAAGTAACCAACGTTGCATTCGATCATCAATTATGCCGCATACCAGTCTATCTCGTATCATGTCCTCCAGATTGCCACCAAACTCACAAAACTCAGATGCCCTTCGCAGTTCGGCTACAAAATCCGACACCGTCTGGTCTGCGTTCCTCGTTTTGGAATGAAATTTGTATCTTCGAACAATCACGCTGGGTTTGGGGGCAAAATGATCCGTAAGTAAAGAGACAATTTGAGGAAATGTGAGCTCGGACGGTTTGGAGGGCTGACATAAGTCTCTTAAAAGTCTGTCCACTTTACCGCCACATGCACTTAGGAATATTGCTCTCCTTTTGCTGTCGGCGATGTCATTGGCCTCAAAGTAATATTCCAGTCGTTCTATATATTGTTGCCAGACATCCGTCTCTGGATCAAACTCAGAAATTTTCCCATATGTCGCCATTACCCGCTGTAATAGTATCTCTTAAGATTCAACCACCTCGTCGCCAGTGTAATATTCCAATAACCAGTCGGAATATTTTCTCAATTGTGAATTTATTATTTTAAACTTGTTGGAAATGACAGGTGTCACGTCAAGCCACTCTTACAACTCCCGAGTTGACTTAACAGCGTTGAGCCCTTCTGCAAAACCTAAAACACAAGGTCCCTTGCTGTCCGGTCTGCCTAATTAACTGCCTGATTAATAATACAACAACAATAACAATCTATGAGAAGAATTCATTATTAATTACAGAATTATGGTATTTGCGGGTTCCTCTAGAGTGCTCTCTTTCTCTTGTGCAATTTGGCTCAAAAACTAATCAGCAATTGGTCATCTTATAACAGGCTTAAGTTTTGAGTTTGTTATTTTTCCATCTAGTTATTTAAGCTGTAGACTGTCCTCAGGAAACTGTGACACACATACACAGAGGCAGTTTACAAGGTGTGAAGTGCAAATAAAGGAGAGAACCAAAGAAATTCTGGGGTGCCAGCTGGATCACCCCATTTACTGCCAGTGTCCATATCAAAGAACAAAAATGAGCATGCAGTGGCACAACAGAAATCAGGCACAATATCTACCTTTTTAGTCTCTGTGGCTTCTTGAAACTATCAGTTCTCTCAAGCAGGTCCGGGTAAAGATTGTTTTCCTCAGACTGAGCCGCCATCTTCCAGGAGCCCTAAGATTTATGGTGTCCTACCTGGAAAAGGCGTAGTTTACTTAAGCAGAGGTGTGGCTGAGGTGCCCTCACTGGGTGGCTTCTCAGAGCTACAGTGGAGAAAAGAGATGGTATTGTTAGCTTTGGTGACCCCTCTTGTCCCAGTGGGTTTTTGCATACCCTGTCAGTGCCTAGAAAGTGATTCTTAGGTGCCCATGTGTCACAATGGAAACTTTAAATCGAAAAGTAATTCAATCTAACAAGCTCATCCATTCTTTTCATTTACATTATCCAAAACAGCATAAAGTTAAGATCTGAAGGTTCTTAAGGTCCTACTCTCCACCACAATACTTCATAATTTATTCCATGTGTCTATGGACCTTTGCGTGAAGAAATAATTCTAACATTTGTGTGAACTCTGCCCTTAACAGGTTTCCAACCATGTCATTGTGTTCTTGTTGCAGAATTTCTTTTAAAATAACAGCAGGGATTCACTGTAGTAAGTCCTTTCATCACTTTAAACACTTCGATCATGTCACTTTTAAATTTCCATTTGCTTAAAATGAAAACGTTCAGCTCCTTCAATCTCTCCTCACACTGTAGCTCATACCTGTTAGTACTCGAATCAGCCTAGCTGCTCTTCTCTAAACTTTCTTTAGTTTGGCCATGTCGTTTTTGTAATATGGAGACCAAAACTGTAAACAGTACTCCAGGTGAGGCCTCACTAATCTATATATATAAAAGTCAATGTGTGTATGTATGTTCCAGCATCATGTCCGAACGGCTAGAGCGATTTTCATGAAACTTGGTACACATGTTCCTCATTGGCTGACTAAAAATACTGTAGGGTGAAATCAGCCGTAACCCACCTCCTTCTGGGTAGGGTGGGGGGTGATCTTGCGGTCTTGTATGCATGTTATCATCCAGTTGACACTTGGAATGATCACCAGAGGGCCAACTGGAGGTAACTGCCAGAATTCTTTATGTTTGAGCGCCACCGCGCCACTGTTGCTTTTGAAATTACATAGAGTTCTACGCATGGAAGTGTGTGTGTCTGTCCGGCCTGGAAGTGAGACGTAGAGTCAGGGTGAGGCTCCAGCTCCAAGGATACACAAGTGAGGCCAGTACACCGGCAAAAAAAAAACTCCTAAGAAAGACAGTCGCTTAGCTACTAATGCACAAATGATGCGAGCACATCTGCAACATAAATCCTTCTAGCAGAGGGATGCCCAGAATACTTCTGACAATTTAAATACTTTCTAGGATCCCGTGCTTTTAACAGCACCGGCTTACACAGTTAGTATATACCAGGTGACTGCCAGTATTCTTTATTTTTGAGCAGTATCGCGACCCTGTTGCTTTTCAAATTAAATACAGTTCTTCACATAGAAGTGTGTTTGCCTCTCCTGCCCGGAAGTGAGACGTAGAGTCGGGGTGAGGCTCCAGCTCCGAGGATACACAACCGAGGCCAGTACACCGGCAAAACAAAACCTCCTAAAAAAGACAGTCGCTGAGCTACTAATGCACAAACGATGCAAGCACTTTGGCAACATGAATCCTTCTAGCAGAGAGATGCCCAGAGTACTTCTGACAATTTAAATACTTTCTAGTATCCCGTGCTTTTAACAGCACCGGCTTACACAGTTAGTATATATCAGGCGACTGCCAGCATTCTTTATTTTTGAGCAGCACCGCGACCCTGTTGCTTTTCAAATTAAACAGAGTTGGCCAGTCCTGACCGTCAACTAGATGATAACATACATACAAGACCACAAGACAAAAACATTAGTGAGTCTTTGTTTCTTAATTTATTTTTATTTTTAACGTTGTGTTTTTTTAATTATGTTTTTCTCCAACAATTAAAAAAAACATCAGGGCAAACTGGAGGTGACTGCCAGCATTCTTTATGTTTGAGCACCACCGCACCCCTGTTGCTTTTCAAATTAAATACAGTTGGCCGGTTCCAACCATCAACTGGATGATAACATACATACAACACTGCAAGACAAGCACATTAGTGAGTCTTTATCCATTCATCCATTATCCAACCCACTATATCCTAACTACAGTGTCACGGGGGTCTACTGGAGCCAATCCCAGCCAACACAGGGCACAAGGCAGGAAACAAACCCCAGACAGGGCGCCAGCCCAGTGCAGAAAACCCACGCAGACACAGGGAGAACATGCAAACTCCACACAGGGAGGACCCGGGAAGTGAACCCAGGTTTATTGCTTGTTAATTTATTTTTATTTTTAAAGTTGTGTTTTTTTTAATTATGTTTTTCTCAAACAATTAAAAAAAAACTTTATTTTCCTCCCAGGCAACACTGGGTATTTCAGCTAGAGTGTTATACATCTTCAGCATAACCTCCCTTGACTTGCTGTACTAAGAACATCAGGATATATAAACTAACTTCTTATTAGCCTTCTTTATCATTTCTGTATGCTGCAGATAGTTACCCTTTCTCATAAAATGTACTTTGTGTATTTAAATCTAACATTTCTGCTTCCTTTGTGTAATACCTTACATCTACTTACATTAATGCGATATGGGCTATGATTTTTATTTGTGTAATCTGACATGGTGCAGTGGCAAGATCAACAATTGTGATCAGCAAATCTTATATAGTCCATAACAATAAGTCACGCAATGTGACACCAGCTTCAGTCACTTCTTGTTCTTTCGGCTGCTCCTTTTAGGGGTCACCACAGCAGACCATCTGTTTCCATATCTTCCTGTCCTCAACATCTTACTCTGTCACACCCACTACCTGCATGCCCTCTCTCACCACATCCATAAACCTCCTCTTAGGCCTTCCTCTATTCCTCTTGCTTGGTAGCTCCATACATAGCATCATTTTCCCACTATACCCAGCATCTCCCCTCTGCAAATATCCAAACCAATGAAATCTCATTTCTCCGGCTTGGTCTTCAAACCACCCAACGTGTACTGATCCTGTAATGTACCCGTTCCTAATCCTGTCCATCCTCATCACATCCAATGCCAATCGTAATACCTTTAACTCTGCCACCTCCAGCTCTGTCTCCTGTCTTTTTGTCACTACCACCATCTTCAACCCATATAACATAGCTGGTCTCAATATCATCTTCCCTTTCACTCTTGCTGGTACCTTTCTGTCACAAATCACTCCTGATACTCTCACTCCACCCACTCCACCCTGCCTGCACTCTCTTCTTCACCTCTCTTCCACACTCCTCGTTACTCTGTACTACTGATCCCAAGTATATAAACACATCCACCTTCACCGTCTCTACTCCCTGCATCCTCACCATTTCTCTGACCTCCCTCTCATTCACATACATTATTCTGTCTTGTTCCTATTGACCTTTATTACTCTCCTTTTTATAGTATATCTCCACCTCTCCAAGGTCTCCTCAACCTGCCACCTATTCTCATTACAAACCACAGTGTCATAGGCAAACATTAAAGTCTATGGGGGCTCCCGTCTAATCTCCTCTGTCAACCTGTCATTCACCATTGCAAATAAGAAAGAGCTCAAAGCCGATCATTGATGCATTCCACCTCCATCTTAAACACATCCATCACTCATACCGCAGACCTCACTATTGTCACTGTTCCTTGTACATATCCTGTATCACTCTTACATACTTCTCTGTCACTCCCAGCTTCCTTATACAATACCATAACTCCTCTATAGGCACCCTGTCATATGCTTTGCCTCGCTTCACAAAGACACAATTCAACTCATTTTGACCTTCTCTATAATTCTCCATCAACACCCTCAAAGCAAACATCACATCTGTAGTGCTCTTTCCTGGCATGAAACCATGAAACCATACTGTTGCTTAATAACCATCACCTCTGTTCTTAACCTAGCTTCCACTGCTCTTTCCCATAACTTTATACTGTGGCTGATCAATTTTACCTCTCTGTAGTTACTACAGTTCTGCATATCACCCTTATTCATAAAAAAATGGTACCAGTACACTTCTTCTCCATTCCTCAGGCATCCTCTCACTTTCCATGACTGCATTAAACAATGGTTAAAAACTCCACTGCCATCTCTTCTAAACACCTCCATGCTTCCACAGGTATGTCACCTACTGTATACCAACAGCCATTCCATTCTTCATCCTCTACATACCTGTGCTTAATTGTTCCTTGCTAATCCATTGCATTTTCCTGGTTAACTATCTTCACAAACCTTCTCACTCATTCTCTTCATTCATCAAACTCTCAAAGTACTCTTTCCATCTGCTCAACATACCCTATTCGCTTGTGAGTACGTTTCCATCTTTATCCTTTATCCTGCTGCTCATCTTTTCCAGCTCGGTCCCTCTGTCTAGCCAGTTGGTATGGGTCCTTTTCTCCCTCCTTAGTGTCCAACTTCTCATACAACTCATCATACAGTACATATCTTCAGCCTCTTTCCACCTTGTGCCATATCTCCTTGTACTTCTGTCTGATTTCTTCATCCCTGACTATCCCACTTCTTCTTTGCCATCCTCTTCCTCTGTATACTCTCCTGTACTTCCTCATTCCACCACCAGGTTTCTTTGTCTTCCTTCCTCTGTCCAGATGTCATGCCAAGCACCCTTCTTGCTGTCACCCTTACTAAATCTGCTGTAGTTTCCCAACTGTCTGGTAATTCTTCACTACCACCCAGTGCCTGTCTCACCTTCTCCCTAAACTCAACCTTGCAGTCTTCCTTTCTCAATTTCCACCATTTGATCCTTGGCTCTGCCCTCACTCTCCTCCTCTTCTTGATCTTCAATGTCTTCAGGTGTTCTAGAGACCACCATCCTATGCTGCCTAACTACATTTCCCCTGCCACCACTTTGCAGTCTCCAATCTCCTTAAGACTGACTCTTATGCATAAGATACAGTCCACCTGTGTGCATCTTCCTCCAGTCTCATACATCACCCTGTGTTCCTCTCTCTTCTTAAAATACATATTTACCACAGCTTTGACCATCCTTTTTACAAAATCCAGTACCATATGACCTTCATTTCTGTCTTTGACACCATACCTACCCATCACCTCCTCATCCCCAGTGTTCCCCTCACCATCATGTCCATTGAAATCCGCTCCAATCACCACTCTTTCTCCCTTGGCTACACTCTCCATCACTTCATCCAATTAACTCCAAAAATCTTCTTTCTCACCCATCGCACACCCAGTTGGAAGAGCATATGCACTAATAGCATTCATCATCACACCTTCAATTTCCAGCTTCATAATCATCACTCTGTCCGACGCTCTTTTCACCTCCAAAATATTTTTGACACACTGTTCCTTCAGAATAACCCTACCCCATTTCTCCTCTTTTCTACACCATGTTAGAACAATCTGAACCCACCTCCAATACAATTGACTCTCTCCATTTACCAGTCATACTGCCAACATTCAATGTTCCTACCATCACTTCCACTAACCTTCCTCTCTTTCTGCCTCTGCACACGCCTACCCATCTCTTCTTCTACTTCAGCCAATAGTAGCCCAATTTCCCTTAGCACCCTGTTGGTTAACAGTACTGTTGGCGGCCGTTGTTAACCTGGGGGTTGTCTGCATATTGATCTGGCAAAATTTTACACCAGATGCCCTTTCTAACATAACCCTTCCCATTTATTTAGGCTTGGGACCAGCACAAAGAAGCACACTAGTTTGTGCATTCCCCATGGCTGGGCTGCCATCAACTTTAGTCACTGAATTTTTAAAAATAAAAAGATTATGCTGATGCACAAAACTAAGACAACAGTAATAGATTTAAAAGGATCAAATATCTCCATCTATTCATTTTAAGCCAATACAGAACTAATAAACAAGGAGAGATATTTGGGAAATAAACCTAATAAATTTTGAAAAACACATTTCAGTTTTCCACAAGTATTAACTGAAAATCATCTAGGTATGCTATGCAATCAAATTATGCATTTTTTATTTAATAAACTTCCACACTTTAAATATTAAGGTTTTCAACAAAACAATCAAATAATTTTCTGGAGCAAAGATTACAATTATGCAGAATGATTTGCTGAAAAAATGTATAATATTATCATATCACAGGACTAGAAAATATAATACTATCTGACATACGTGTTTTTTACATGCTTGGCCTTTCCCACAAACAACATAAAGGAAAGAAATTAAAGAGAATTTAGTATTGTACATCCCCAATGTGTGCCCTTTCTTCATTATAATAAAAATGAAGACTGTCTCAGTCTGTTCATTGACAATCGAACAAAATAACAAAGGAAATAGCAGCCTGTCACTATTGCATGTGCTATTTGAACAATTTTGTTGGCTTCCATTTTTCCATATTGAGACTGTGTGAATCACAGTGGAAACTAGATAGTTGATTGTAAATTGTATTTGTTTATTTCACATTACTGAGGACTTCTGGTCAATGAGTCTTCCTAAAGAAGATCTAATGGCACTTTAAAGAGGAGTTCTACAAAAGAAACAGAAGGCATGTTTTATTTCAGAACAACAGTATTTAGCCTTACCTCATCTAGTTTTGACAAGACAGCAATAATAGATTCAAAATTATCAAATACCTCCATACAACTAGCTCTTTCTTAAAACACTTTAAAAAAGTATTCCAAAAAAGAAAAAAATTGAGGAAGTAAACATTGGAAAGCTAAATTTTAAAATAACATTCCAGCTTTAGAAATAAGCAGGAAAATAAAACTGAGCTGAGAAATAATTATTTTAAATTGTCCTGCATGCAGTTACTAGAAAGGAAATGTAGTTGCTGTCAGTAGTGTTCCAAAAAATGTATTTACCCTAAATTCCTAATTATCTTTCCGCTTGTTTTAATTAAGAGTAAAAGCATCTGGAACTCAATGAAACTACATATAAACACCAAGTTTTTTTATCCTTAGTAAATATTTCTTTGTTACATGTTAATGCTGGAGTTTGTCCTCAAGTGCTTTGTTCCAAATAAGCCTTGCATGCAAGCTTTTACTGTCTGTTTTACTTTTGTTTTTATTGTATTTACCCTTGTTTTTCTTTGTTTTATTTCTCTTTACTATTTAAAACTTCATTTGTACATTATTTTGTTTTTTGCATCATTTGTTTAACTGTTCATATTCTTCACTGTTTCAAGAAAAAAATAACGTCACCACATTCAAGCATATTTAAAAAAATAATTAACAATAATAATAATATTAGTGATAGAAGAATTGTGAACAATCTGAAAAGCCATACTTATAATACAATAACCAACATTCAGAGAAAGAGCTTTGATAACGTAAACAAGAGAAGAAAGTGTCTTATAAATGTCCACATGGTCGATATACATTTAGTTAGCTCTTGAAAACTACTCAGTAGTCTATTAAAGACTATAATAATTAGAAAGACATGGGCAGAGAGAAACATGTGTTTTTAAATAAAACAAATCCTCTTTTGGATAAATGTCAAGCCATTGTTTATATGCTGAGAAACCTAGACTTTTAAAATTTAAAACAAATACAAAGAATATAGCAAAGGGGCTTACAAAAAGCGTCTTCCATTACAATTTTATAACAAACATTTTCCAAAACAACATAGATGTGCATTTTTAGAATAAGTGTTTAACTTATCATCCTGAATTGTTTCTCCGAATTCTTGAGGGTGATATAGGGTACATGACCTGTTCTTAAAACAATAAGAATAGCTTGGGCATCAGTAAATACAGGATCCACTCATGCATACACTCCCATTCACACTTGCTATTTTTTAAAAAAAAAAAACCAAAACAGCATTTCACAGGAATCAACTATAATTTTTACCAATAAAGTACTGTATTGGAAAATGTACTGTGTAATCACAGCAGGCTAAGCGACCTTCCGTCATATGACAGTAAATAACTGTAAAATTGTATTTGATTTGGGCTGGTCCATGTTTCATTGTGGAACGTTTTCAGTGGGTGATTTTTCATACCAGTTCTCTTATATGTGTGGTGAAATGACAGTTGAAAGTGACACTAATGGAAACCAGCTTGATATTGTACAAACATTGGAAATTATTAATTCACAAAGAGAACCAGAGACACAAGGAATAACTGACCAGGTATTGATGTGGAGAGAAGAAGAATTTTAAGGACCTACTCAACTCAACTTGATGTAAGCTTCATCGAAAATAGGTGAAATTCATTAAAAAAATGTAAAACTATATTACATTACTTTCACATTCAAAAACTGTAATAAAATAAATGGTTAAAACAATAATTTTAAATAGATAAATGCACATAAACTTACATTTACAGTGTTTTCACTGTCAATATCAATTAATTGGCTCAATCTACAGGACTATTTTTATAAATAATTGTATTGCTGTAAAGTCACACTGGCCTAGGAAACTAAATTTGCATAAAGTTAGTATATTTGCATAAGAAACACCCTCTTTGCAGCGGCACTGTAAAATGTTCCTGATGACCTCACACTTTTGGACTGTGAGAAACAAAAACTTAAACTCATTTTTCTGTGTGTGCTAAAGGTTTTTTGTGGTTATGGAAGCTGATTTATGTTGTTTTTTCAATAATTTGGTGAACCTGTAGCACCCTACATCACCAAAGCAACCTTTCCTTTTCCACCAGACAACATAAAATAATTCTAAAAAACACTGAGAGAATAAAAATGGTTGTCTGTGTGTCTGACAGGCAGATGATTGGTAGCTGATTTGGTAGTCAGTTACCTGATTTACAAACAAGTTTTTTTCTTAGTCTTTAACTAAAATTGATTTAGTAAGTTACTGGACACTGAATTGCAGTACTATTATCATTAAAATCTGAAAGTTCAGGAAATTACTGTATTTCAACAGTATACTGGTACATCTCATTAAGTATATTGTCCAATTTACTGTAAAGTCACTTCATAGTATTGTATTTTTGTTGTAATATACAGTAATATAATACAGTAATCTAATTTGAAAATAATACAATTACTAGCCAGTAATTTACTCCAAATTGTCGTTTTTTTACAGTTCAAACTTCACAGGGACAATGACCAGCCACAGGAATTTAAATGCAGCCCCTTTACTCTAATAGCATTTGCTGTTCTTGGCCTTGACATCATCAACTTTTTCTCGTATGCACATGACTTGGTGCTCAGTAAACCAGTCAAAATTTAGCAAAAAGGATAACTCCACTTCAAATTTGTGTAAAGAGAAATACTTATATCTTTAAAAAAATTAGAGTATAGAATATATTGTTTTTGTGTTATTTCACAACAGGACTGAACTTTTCTTCTCAAGAGCATGCTACCAGTCTGAACCAAAAAAATAAATTCATAAAGGAATAAAAAAAACAGATGTTCTACTTGAAATGGCTCCTCAAATTGCCTCGCCATAAGGAGATCATGGATTACATCCCAGGTACTTCCTGCAGGTAGCGCTTTAAATAATGAGAGAAAGTGCCATATAAATGTAAAGAATTATTATTATTATTATTAAAACAAACCCACAAATATGTTAGTGTTCTAATGGAAAACTGTATTGCATAGTGTTCTGGTGCTTGGTCAGTCACAAGCTTTTGTGAATGTAGTTGGATGGTTTTCATTTTTGTTGCAGATGCTATAATTTCCTGCAATAATTTGTTATTTTTGAGGCCTTACAATACTTGTGTCTAGTGCTGATTTCCACCTTATACATGACACCTTCAGGATAAACTCCTGTCCTACTCCTGTATTGAACAGATTTTGTAATGGAGGAATGGGTAGAAGGTGTTTCTAGCTAGTATCTGGTTTTTCAGGGTTATTATAAAATGAGAGAACACTGCATTTGTGCTCTGATATCATCAGAGGGCAGTGTTTGGTGGTTGTACAAACATATGGAGATTATCTAGAAAGTAAAAACTCTGCTTCCTTTCTGTGCCCATTATCCTCTCAGTAAGTCTGGACATTCAAATGGTACTTTATTATTCTGTCGAAAATGTGGTTCAGGACATCACAAGCAGTTATATTTATATTGCTTTTCAAAAAGTGCTTTAGATTATTTTCAGATACTGTGGCAATGATTGAACTACAAGGCAAAGAAATGAATAAATAAAAATCTAATGTGGCCAGCTAATGATTTTCTTAAACACAATTGCAGTATATGGTGTGAATTTACCAAAGTATATGCAAGTTGTATTAATACCTTACTTATGTACTGCCCGTTATGCCTTGTTCTCACATATAAGGTCAGTGAGAAAGGCCTTAATCCACTGTCTTTCTTGGGTCAGTTTCTTGAAGGTTCCCCAGCTGTGGTTTATAATCTTCAGCTCTACCTTGACAGTACACCATCATGAGTCCCTGGGCCAGCCTCTTTTGCATTTCTCTTGAGGCGTCCAATACAAGGCAGTTTTGACAATAGAACTTCCTCCGCATCTGATGACAAAGCCAATCCATCGCCTCCATCTATTCATCACAAAGTTGGCCAGATTCTCTAAATGTCATTGGTCAAACAGATCTACATTAGTCAGAAAATGTCTCAGATTTTTGTGTGGAATGTAATCAGTTTTTTTCAAATCGCCCTCCTTCATTCTGCAGCACTCAGATATTGTATATAGAAGGGCTGACAGGACACAGCTCTTGTAAACCCTTAGCTTCATGTGGATACTGGACTGAAAGTATTTGCACAAATTATTGTGCATCTGGAAGGCAGTCCTTGCTTTGCACAGTCTGCTCTGAAAGTCACTCCCGATTCCTCCATCTGGAATCAGTATGGTACCTAAATAGGTGTAGGTGTCAGTCATGGATTGGTCTTCTCCATTTATCTTAACAGGTGTTGGTCTGTCTACATTAAGTATCATAACCTCAGTCTTAGACTGGCTGATCAGTAATTCTACCTTCAGTGCAAATGTGTTGCAGTGGGTTGTTTTGTCTTGCATGTGGTGGTATGTGAAAATACCACTGTGTTAGAATACCACTGAAGTTTATTTTTCACATAGCAGTCGACTTTATGTGCAAATGTTGAGTGGTAATTTAATAAATGTTTTAGGATGTCATCATTGTTTGCTTTTGATTAGAGTTTAGCTGTTGTTACTGCTGTGCTTTAAAATTTAAAACTTGAAAAATTAAAAAAGACTTTCTTTCAAAGTCCTAAATGAATATGCCAAATGTTATGAAATTCTGAGCAGTGGTTTTGTTGGTTTACATTTTCAAAATATGAAATTACCAGTAACAATAACGTGCAGTGAATACATTTGACTTCTCTCTCTGTACATTTAGCATTCATTTGCACAGAGGTTGGTGCGCTTGCTGCTTCGTGAGCAGCTCTTGTTTTCTCCACTCTAGCGGCCCGCTTCTTCTCTTGTTCCATCAGCATCTTTTCGTGTTAAAACTGATTAAGTATGTTTTTGTGTTGCAATTACTTAGTACGTTTTTCTTAATTTTTCACTTAAGCTGGCACTTAAGTGTTCAATCTGCCTCAAGAATGATTTAAGATATGAAGAAGTAGAGAAAGTGACCGTGAAGGTGGTACGGATGAAAATGGTGCCTGTACACATGCGGCACATGGATGCCCTGGTGTGTGCTGCCGAGAGTTGAAAGCGGACAATAGAGATCACGTAGTACACAGGTGTCAAACTCCAGGCCTGGAGGGCCGCAGTGGGTGCAGGTTTTCTTTCTAACCCTTTTTCTAATCAGTGTCCAGTTTTCACTGCTAATTAACTCCTTTCCCCTCTATTTTAATAGCCCTGCTTTTAAGGATTAAGTCTTCTGAGTTGATTCTTTTCTTCATTAAATGACAGCCAAACAGAAATGAGACATGAAACGAGCCAACAGACAGATGGCCAGCTAAATTGGGGCTTCAAACTCCAACCAGTTCCTTAATGAGAAGCTGATTCTTGCTGTTAATTGAACCCGTTATTCAATTCCACGGCTTGTTGCTGCTCTCTTTTTTGCCACAGCAGACATTTCCAAAACTGTTGATATTCTGTTTTTTTTCTAAGAACTCCTAAAATGTTTTGGTAACCTGAGGGATCAACCTTACTGAGACCTTCATCTTTATTTTCAGATTTTGTTTGATGGGTACAGATGAGCTGGTCATGTCCTGCTTGTTTTATGTCTCATTACTGTCTGGCTGCTAATTAAGGAAAAAAAAACAACTAAAGGGCCTGAGTCAAGCTAATTAAAGCTAAGACTAAAGTTAATTAGCATCAAAAACTGGTCACTAATTAAGAAGATGGTTAGAATGGAAACCTGCAGCCGCTGCGGCCCTCCAGGAATGGAGTTCGGCACCCCTGACGTAGTATATGTTTACCTAATACCAGGTCAATAGGTCAAACGGTTTGTGAGCTACAGGTGATTTAAAATCCTGGACAGACAAATGAACAACCACGGTAGCATATGATATATGAAGATAAAAGCTTAAAAATGAATATTTGGAGTTTAACCAAAATCTAATCAGTTTTAAAGACTAACAAGTTGTGCACTAAATAGTAATGCATTCATTCTTCAGTTACAGTGTCCACAAACTTTTTAGCAGGCAAATGAGCAAAATTAACTTCCAAAAATGCTTAAGTCAAGTTCTAGGGATATCAAAACACATGGAGTTGAAAACTCCAAGTTAATTATTTTCATTAACACAATACTTCCTCTATATATGAAACTTGGAAATAATAAAAATACATTGGCAGAATGAAATTCCCAATTCAGAAGTAGATGGAAATGTTTAGCATACTCATCCTTCCAGTCTTTCTTTGTGTGGTGATGGGGTATTGCATTCTAAGTCTGTAAAGAATGCAATCAAAATCCAAAGGAAAAATTTTAATTTTGAATTTTGTAAAACCTTTTTGCTGGAGAGCTTGTTGTATCTTTCCTCCACTAACACAGTTCTAAATTACTGTCACTATGACTTGTGTAATTTTCTAAATATTGATTGTTGATTTTTTTACTTGTTAAATTATGTTATAAGTTGCATTTCCAGTACTTGTGATGATAATTTCCTATATTTATACATTGGAACTTAAAGTTGAATATGCTGTACAAATATAACATCAATTGCCATCCATCCATCCATTTTCCAACCCGCTGAATCTGAACACAGGTTCACGGGGGTCTGCTGGAGCCAATCCCAGCCAACACAGGGCACAAGGCAGGAACCAATCCTGGGCAGGGTGCCAATCCACCATAGTAACATCAATTGCTTCAATAAAAATGCAATATTCTTCAACAGTCTTTAGAATGTGCTTACATTTTCAACTGAAATTTTAGCTTTAAAATCAGTTCACATTTAATTTTTTCTTGATGGTAATAAAATCATATACTGTAATTTTACATTGGTGCTATACTTTGTCACACTCAGATCACTAATATACTGTATGTTGAAAACAAATCTCAACTAGAGCACTTCTTTGGATTGCAGTTGCAGCAGTAGAGCATACAAATGAAAGGCTTGGTATGTGTGAGGTGTGATCATTAATTAAAACATTTTCACACCCTGGAATGAGCTTCAGCACGGCCACTGTTTGAACCGAGCAAATACCAACACACTTGTCAGAGTGAAAATTAATTACTTGCTGCAGGCTTACTGCAAAGCTCTAAATAATAGTTATTTTATAGTGTTAATGGGAGATTGCGTTATTAAACAGTAAATGTCCTGTATGCTACTAGTTTTGACATGGCAAATGCACCTACTTCTTAATTTTTTATTAATATTTTACAGTCAGCAGTAATTAAATTTAAGCTGAAATTAAAATAAATACAGGCAAACAGCTGCTGACCAAACAACTGATAACATTTTGTTGAAAGTGTTAAAGATTGTATTATTTTTAATGAATCGTTATATTGCAAATTCAACATAAATCTGTTCTTGTGTAAAATAATTTTGTCAATCAGTTTTAAATTATGACCATGCTTAACATTAAACATATTTCTTTTAAACAGTACAATAATTTAATTAAGCATAGTAAACAGACTGATACATCAGGATCTCTTTCAATAAAATATCACATTTGAGATCCAGTGTTTTGTACATTTTTAGTAAATATACTTCCAACTCATACATGTGAGGCAGACGTGGTCATAAAAAATGTGGGATGATGTTCAGTGTAATCACATTAAAAAACACAAACATTAAAGGGTGAAAATCCTGCCTTTTAATGTGCAATATGTATTCAGTCTCATTTTGTTATTTTTACATATTCAGTATAGTATTTCCAATAAATGATTGCAATATTCAGTCTAAATCCAATTTAAACTTTGCCTTCTAGTGTTTGTTATAAACTGTACATTTAAGTCAGTGGGATCTTTATAACTTGATTTTAATTTGTCAAAACTAGCACCATTGAAATATTTTTATGTAAACATCCTGCACTGTAGTTCTGTATTTTGGCTTTAAATTTATTACAGTTAAACTCTTGATGGTAATATGTTCCTTCTTGATTGTAATGCTGATTCCTGAGCTTTGTTTTCAGTTATTTTGGAAAGTTCTTAATACTTAAAATTATCTTTTAAAATACAGTGTCTTTTACTACAAAGGTAAAGCTTTTTGATTAAATCACTATATAGACAACTGGTTAAGCTAAATATGTAAAGTAATATTATGTTAAACTACTATATGGATAATATTTAACATTATACTATACATTCACACATCTTTTAGTTTCTTTGCCAAATTTGTGTTTTTTAAAAACAGAAAATGTGTTGTGCATTGATTATGGCAAAAGCACAATATAAAGAAAATGTATTATTATTTCCCTTAATATCTGGAATATTTGAGCTTCTGTGAATTCTGTTGTTGGAATATATGAACTAAATATATGACAGTTACATTAATTTGGAAACAAAGCACGACATAATTGATTTGAGGAAACAAAATAGGACATAACGAATTTGAACCTCAGCATAGAAAGAGGGTTAAAAAAAAAGATCAGTCACATATTAAACCTTTTGCTGTAATTAATTCTGTATTTTAATTCTGTTCCTATCACAATATGGAAATAGATGGAAATATCATTTTAGCATTGAAAAAATATGAATATAATGTTTCTGCTTTTAGTAGCCTTTATCATAAATACAGCATAAATTGGTAACATTACAAACAACTAAATGAATCATACAGCAATTTAAAGGAATAAAAACTATAATGAAGACACGTGCAGTTCAATACATTGCTTTTTTGTTTTTTGCTAGAGGGAAATGATGTCTTTTTGTTTTGATAAATAAGTACAGTGGCACAGATAATTGAAGACTTATAACTAATTTCACATAGTGCAGCTCACAGTTTGCCCAGTGTGTTTGCCTTTTGTTTAGTGTTTTGCCATTGTTTCCTATTGCTTGTAATGCAATCATGTGTTGGTTAGGTTCCCAGCACTACAGTTGACAAAAGTGATGCTTACAGAGAATGGGTTAAGCTCTAAAATGCCAGGTCTGTTAGACATTATCAATCTCGAAAAGTGTTAAAGGTAACAATTTGATGCATAGCTTAATTTGTGCAGTACATATTGTTTGGGCCAGGACCAATCTGTCACATTTTTGTATGATGCCAACCTATAATATCAAAACATTAACAGCAATGCCAGGTTATTTATGACATGTATTTTCTTGTGTGTTACATCAAGGCTACAAGGGTGGGATTCAATTCATTTTGAATTGTCGCACTGCATACAGTTTCTGTGCTGCACTTCTGCTGACTTTTGTTGTCTACCTCTTAGGCTGTCTGCAATTCTTCTTCTGTTCTTACATGAAAGAAAGAGTTAAGATATATTCGGCCCTGTACAAGTTGGAGTACACATTTCACAGTTGCTTCTCTTAAATTTGTGAACATAGCCTAAGGCCTATCCTACTAAAGAGAAGTAATTTAGCTTATCCTATCCCATAGTCCTAGCAGCTGCTTTTTATTTTTTGTTCGGTCCTTTTTTTCATTTATTCCAACAAAGATTGTCCTCATAGATTGACCTTCTCCTTGCCTGGAGGGTATTGCCCTCATGCCAGTAACTAGATAACACACTCTATCAGAGATTTGAAAAAATCATTGGGAAAGCACTGGGGCTGATAGTGGCATCAATCCTAACCTGACACAGGCCAGGGTCAACCATTTATCTCCTCACACTGCCTCTGGTTACTAAGGAGGCCATCTTGGTTTACTACATCCTTTTTTAATAACCTTGGCGATGTTACTTTTGAAACACTGATATCATCTTAATCTCTAGTAAATTCTACTGTTTCAATTCTCCATGCAGAGCCTATTAAATGTTTAAGGATTTACAAGCACACTTGTCAAAGCAATAGGTTTTTTATTGTTCCAATAAAAATAACAGACTTAAAGAAACTAATGCCTGTATGCTTAAAGATTTATCTTAATTAATTCTGATTATATGTATATAATGTACATATACAGTATACATATATGTGAAAAATAGTGTGTGTGTGTATGTATATATATATATATATATATATATATATATATATATATATATATATACCTGTACTTTATTCTTACCACAGATATATTAATTTCCATATTTGCATATACGTACATATGCATACACCTATGTTAACTTTCATGTGTAGTAAACTAGTAACAATAATTCACTTTGTCTTCTTTTTTATTGCAAATGTCTGGGGAAAAGGCTTGTGCATTTTTATTGTGTTTTCTATAATACCACTTTTATTTCTAATGATTTCTAAATTATCTTGGAAGAAATCTTTTATTAAAAGCCAGCCACCAACTCTTGCTGCTCAGGGTGAGAAGCTTCTAGTCACTTTTAAATCTATCTAACTTTAACCATTCTCAAATGGTAAAATAAAGGGACCATAGAAATAGATAGTGTGACTGTTTGTGAAAGCAAACTGGTTTTCTAAAGAATGTTTCAATTTATTCTGATGCCCAACACAACTAAAACAAATGCAGTAAGGCTTTGCTTAGTGTTTTGATGTAAAATTGATTATGATGCTTTTTAGTCCATAATAAAAAGTGCCTTTCTGTTTTTATGATTAAATAAAGAAAAAGAAGAAACAGCCACTTCATGTGTGATTCAGTTAATTGTATGAGTTGTTTGAATTTATAAAATACACCGACAGATGCTGTCTAGTTTTTGGTGTCTAGTATACTTTTTCTAGGTTGTTTTTGTTACTTCTAACTCTCAAATTAAACTTAGGCAGATTTCATTCATATAATGATCATTACTTACTCCTAAGTCATTTATAATTAGTGACATACTTTTTTTTTTCTTGACTGAACATGTTAAAACAAAGTTCTTTATGTTTGCCTTTGTTACAATCATTTCATCAATAAATACTATGCTGTCTTTTCTTAGGGATTGCTTTCTAGGCATCAACAGCATAGAGAACAAACGGTCCAGTCAGCTCATTGCCTTCAGAAATACACTGTTTATTAAACCATTAAATCACTGGTGTAGTAGTTTTAACACCCTCTGTATTTCATGCTTTTTCCCACAAAGTTTTTCTTGGTAAGTTTAGTTATTAACTTAAGCAACTATTTTAATATTGAGTCTATTATTGAAGTAGAGATTATGCTTCTGTTGCATTTTTTTAAATATATGTTTATCAGGCCTTTAATAACAGAGATGTGGCAGTGGTGTATTAAAGCTCAGATGGGCACACATAAGGCTTTTCTTTAATAAGTAACATCTGCTGACTTGTACCCTTTTGGCTAACCTTTAAAGACCACAAGTACCCTGTGTTTAATTCTTTGGAGTGCTGACCCTTTCAACTCTTTGCACACATGCTGATTCACATGGCTGCTTACTGACTGGCAAATAGCTGCTTGCACAGACAAAGATTGTTACAAATCTTGTAATAATTTTAAGATTCCATGCATAGAATGCAAGCATAGAAAGCTACACAGAATTATGGTAGAATCTGCATATATCATAGATTTAGGTACCCCAAAACATTTCACTTTTAATAAAGTAGTAACACTTAATGTATTTTTTGTTGTTGATTTTTAGAAATATTTTTCTTTAATTATCATCCTAATCAGAGGTAACAGCTCCAGCTCACAATCCAGTAATTGCACTAGCTGGGCTGCAGTTATTATGACTGACAGCATAGGGCGTGACGAGGTCATATATGTAGCTTCAGTGATTCGTCATTGTCAGCAGCATATTGTCTGACCGCTGCTTTGGAAGCGATTGCTCCTGCAGTGTAACTCTTCGGCTGTGAACTCTCAAATGAGAGGAGTGAGTCGAAGGAGAGCAAGTAAGGCTGTGCACTATCAGCTTCTGCAGACAGCGCGTAGTGTTTATAGAGTGCAGATTAGGATGAGCAAGCTGAACAAATGCCATGGTTAATAAATAAAAATAAAGTGTGTTCCATTAATGTCCAGAATGCAAGAGAAAAGTCACAGAACAGGCAGAGATCAAAACAAACTGAAGTCAGGCACGAACATCAGAAAAAGCACTTAAAAAGGGTAGAGATTATAAAGGAAAAGGGTCATATACAAAAAACATGGTCACATTTCTTGCTTGCTCTTTGTGATGCTTGAGCTAGGATCACAGGTAAACCCCTAGAATGGGACAAGAAATTCCAAATACCTAAAGGCATGTTCTTTTTCTTTAGGAATGGTCTGGGGGAAGTCCTTGTTGAGGGCATATGTTATCGGAGACGCTACAAGAAAATCGGGTAGTGGTGCCATTTTTATAAGCAAATCATTCCCTATATCAGTGTTTCCCAACCTCTTCCCTGTGGTGGCACACTTTTTGTAACCAAAACATCCCAATGCACATCACTATTCTTCTAACCAGAAAAAAAAAGAATCTCATCAACGTGCTCAACTTTCAGAAAGGGTAGGACTACAAAAAAGCAGTGCAGAGATCAGCGTTCACTGACACAACACTTAGTACTTTGGTGGTATCTCCCATCTGCTTAATTTCTTAGCCAGCCCCTCTCTGCCTCAGGAGCAACTTGTATGCCCACTATCCATCAGCCCTCTGAGATTTGCTAGTGACCACATACCCGGGCACATGGACAGCCAGAAGATGCGTCCAAAGTACTCTAAGTGTTGTGTCTACAAAATAGTGATCGCAGAGCTGCTTTTATGCCATCTCCTCCAGGTAGTCTTGTCCTCCTCAGACAAGTCTCAACCATCTGAGAAGCTTGTCCCTCTCAGGTTCAGATCCAGGTACACTACGCTATTATTTTCACTACACACTTAGATAGCTCTCATGGCAAACCACTGTGCTGTGGCACACTGGTTGAAAAACACCAGCCTTATACAGGTATGAACATAATGAGGGCCCTGTCTGAATACTTTGTGTTAAGTCTCAGTAATTCACTCTTCGTGTTAGTCTGTGTCTTGTCACTGCTCCCGTTTGTGATATTCACGGACAGGATATGAAGGCACAGCTTGAAGATGTGAGTATGTCCAGTTTGGGTGACTAGGGGTAACATTGTTGCTGTATGTAGATGTTGTTCTGTTTGCCTCATCTGACTGTGACCTTCAGCACGTACTCGAGTGTGAAGAGGCTGGGATGAGGATCAGATCCTCTAAGTCTGTGGTCATAGTTATCTCTTAGAAAATAGTGGATTGCTCTCTCTAGGTGAGAGGGGGACAGCTTCCGGTGGAAAAGTTCAGGTATCTAAGGATTTGTTAATGAGTTATGGAAGAAGGGAACATGATACTCAAAAAGCTCATTGAAGTGGAAGCAGCTGTTCCTTAGGAACTAGTGGCAACGTGGGACCTGAATTTTAAGACAAAGTCAGCGGTTCACCACTTGATCTACATCCCTGTCATCTTCTATGGCCATGAGCTGTGGGTAATTACCTGAAAGAATGAGATCATGAGTAAAAACAGCAGAAATGAGCTTTCTTTAAAGAGCTGTTTACTGATATTCCATGACAAGTTGTTAAGCTCAGTAATTCAGGAGAGCATCAGAGTTGCTGCTTCTTTAAATTGAAATGAAGCCAATAGATGTGGTTTGGCATGTTTTAAGGATGCCCCTCAGTCCTCTCCTACTAGTGCTGCCCTGGACACGGCCCACTGTCAGTGACTCCACAGCAGACGCAAGACAAACTGGAGAGATTATATCTGATGGCTTGGGAATGGCTGGAAATTACCTAAATTGAACCAGAAACTGTAGATTGGGGCAGGGATGTCTGGACTGACCTGTTTGACCTGCTGCGTCCACAACACTCATCAGGAAAAGTGGTTTGAGAAGATCAGAGAATGAAATAAGGTCTGGAGGGCAGCTTTTAATATGAATGCCCACTGAGCATACCAGAAGTCTGAAAACTGCAGATCACCCAGTGAAGTCAAAAGTGATCATGATTCACAATTTCTTTTACTTACGTTGTTTGGAATCTTGGAGTAAAAGATAAGAACAGAAGTCGAGTGTTCAATTTACTTGTAGACAAATTATAAAAAGGAATTTTACCTAGTGCTAGGTGTCAGCTTAAATCAAAGGGGACCATAACATTGACATTTATGGAAGCTACATAATGTCTGAACTGAGAGGAGAAGCTCTTGAATGAGAGAGTGTGACCTCCAATAGGTTAGAAGGACTCCATTAAGCACTGAAAGGTCTATTCAAGAAGCAGAGGACCTGGGAAACTAGAGATGCTAAATAAATACTAAGGATTAGGGAGAAAAATACTGTATCTGTGTTATGAGCCTGACAACAACAGGGTGCAATGGCTGTGTAACATTAAGACCACACTTTTGTACATTTTATAATGTGTTTAAGAGAAGGATACAAGCAATATATGCAAGAATTCAGATGCAGAAGTAAATAACCCCAATCATAAAGTATCAAACCTCTTTACAGATAACTTGGTCCAGATATTCAGCTAATTCCAGGAAAGCCAAGTCTATTTCTACCAGATATTGTGTGAAATCTGGACCTTAGTTAAATACACAAGCCAGTTTTGTGTGTTCCAAAGATAAAGCAAAGAATTAGCAATGTGTTCATGTTTTAATAATAACTATGCAACAAGGCAGAAGAGCATTTTAGTCACATTGTTGCTGGCTTTATAACACTTGCACCTACTGAAATACACCAAGACATAATGAAGTAGACAGTTATGTACACTGGACTATGTGCAAGAATCTAGGGTACAAGTGCCAGACAAGTATTAGAAAAGGCTGTGAACATCAACGATATCACCATCATGTGGGATGTTCCAATAACAACAGATCCTAATAACAATCCTAGCGAATCATCTTGATATTGTGCTGCATAATAAGAAAGAGAGAACCTGCCTGTTGATCGATATAGTCAGCCCAGACTAATTGAACATCATGTTAAAAGAAACTGAGAAGATCAGTAAATACAAGGATTATGAAATCAAGATTAACAGGATGTGAAACTGTAAAACAAGAACTGTGTCAGTTATAGCTGGAACATTAGGTACATTAAAGAAAGATCATGATGAAAGCTTGAAGATGCTACCAGGCCATCCATCAGCTAGTGAAGTGCAAAAGATCACACTTATGGGCACTGCACACATCCTTAGAAAGATGTTAGGGTAAATCACTTTTGCTTCTTGTTGTATCCTGGATTTACCAGCTAAAATCACATAGACATCATGCGAGAGGAAACAGACACTGAATAATAATAATACATTTCTTTATATAGCGCCTTTCCCATGCTCAACCTATTCAATTAGATATTTAATTAAACTGTCGTTGTCAATTCATGAGACATAGGATTCAGTCTAATTACTGTAAATGTCATAAATTGTTTGATATGAGAAGAATGTAGCAGCATAACTCATTTTCAAGAAATTTCCAGTAAGTGCTTTAATTACAAAACCTGTTCCATTTTTGTTGGCTGCTTCTCTTCTCCTAAAGCATTTTAATTGTTTTTTTTAATGTACATTATTAGTGCATATGTTTTTCTTTCTTGTTACATGTATAGTGTAAGTGACTTATTTTAATTTTGCCTCTTCTGTAGTATTTTGTTTATTTTGTAATACATTCAATTTTAAAAAAAACTTTATCCATCCTTTTTGTTTACATTCAGTTGTCTGTTATGTTTGCCTGTTTCCTTCACCTCTGTGAGTTCTTAAAATCTTACCATTAATTATTGGACAGGGGAGCAGAGTGAAGAATCTTGAATAACAGGATATGTTCGGGGCACACAAAAAAAAGGAAAAAGGCATTAGTATAATTTCAATGTTTTCAGAATTTTTTAATTCTATGATTCCTGCAATATAATGTGGACACAGGTAGAGTCTACGGTTAGTAGGTGTCCCACATTTTCTTGGATAGTCACATATTTCTTGCCCAATTTTTGTGTTCCAATTTACTTTTTAAAAATTATCATTTGTTCTGTAATTTGTCATGCAAATACTTTCGGCTAAGTGTGTCAAGAAATGCTAGTGGGGCTCCTTTATACCAATGGCAACATGCCTGTATAATGCCTCACTGCGATTGTAATTTTTAATTCTTTTTACAGGAGAAAGTAGGGTGAAATGACACCTTTCATTGACTGACTAAATAGATTACAAATGCAAGCTTTCAAGGCAGCTAAGGCCCCTTCATCAGGCAAGGTGTAGTCATTCTGATGTGTATTTGAGAAGGTGTTGGTTGTCTGTCATAATACAATATTATTTATCTATTGAGCTTCTATAAAAACCCACATTACCCCTGGGGATAAATAAAGCACTATCTATCTATCTATCTATCTATTTTATTGTACTCTATTTTATATTGAATTTCATAGACTTTGCAGGATTTATAAGTGTAACATGAACAGTGTACAGTGAAATTCTTTCCCACATATGATAATCAACATGCAACATATCACCAGTCATTAGCTACAATATCTATCTATCTTGTCCTGAAGCCACTCCTTTGATATCTTGGCTGTGTGCTTAGGGTCGTTGTCCTGCTGAAAGATGAACCGTCACCCCAGTCTGAGGTCAAGAGCGCTCTGGAGCAGGTTTTCATCCAGAACGTCTCTGTACATTGCTGCAGTCATCTTTCCCTTTATCCTGACTAGTCTCTCAGTTCCTGCCGCTGAAAAACATCCCCAAAGCATGATGCTGCCACCACCATGCTTCACTGTAGGGATGGTATTGGTCTGGTGATGAGCGGTGCCTGGTTTCCTCCAAACGTGACACCTGGCATTCACACCAAAGAGTTCAATCTTTGTCTCATCAGACCAGAGAATTTTGTTTCTCATGGTCTGAGAGTCCTTCAGGTGCCTTTTGGCAAACCCCAGGCAGGCTGCCATGTGCCTTTTACTAAGGAGTGGCTTCCGTCTGGCCACTCTACCATACAGACCTGATTGGTGGATTGCTGCAGAGATGGTTGTCCTCCTGGAAGGTTCTCCTCTCTCCACAGAGGACCTCTGGAGCTCTGACAAAGTGACCATCGGGTTCTTGGTCATTTCCCTAACTAAGGCCCTTCTCCCTCGATCGCTCAGTTTAGATGGTCAGCCAGCTCTAGGAAGAGTCCGGGTGGTTTCAAACTTCTTCCACTTACGGATGATGGAAGCCACTGTTCTCATTGGGACCTTCAAAGCACCAGAAATGTTTCTGTAACCTTCCCCAGATTTGTGCCTCGAGACAATCCTGTCTCGGAGGTCTACAGACAATTCCTTTGACTTCATGCTTGGTTTGTGCACTGACATGAACTGTGAACTGTGGGACCTTATATAGACAGGTGTGTGCCTTTCCAAATCATGTCCAATCAACTGAATTTACCACAGGTGGACTCCAATTAAGCTGCAGAAACATCTCAAAGGATGATCAGGGGAAACAGGATGCACCTGAGCTCAATTTTGAGCTTCATGGCAAAGGCTGTGAATACTTATATACATGTGCCTTCTCAATTTTTTTATTTGTAATAAATTTGCAAAACTCTCAAGTAAACTTTTTTCATGTTGTCATTATGGGGTGTTGTGTGTAGAATTCTGAGGAAAAAAATTAATTTAATCCATTTTGGAATAAGGCTGTAACATAACAAAATGTGGAAAAAGTGATGCGATGTGAATACTTTCCAGATGCACTGTACTCACAACCATACATTACATCTAATCATTACTTATGAAATTTGCACTCAAAATTGTAATATTACGATTTTAAATTATTTCTGATTACAACTTGATTACATCTGATTTGTCTCTGCCTTTACCAGTGTATTTCCAGATTAAAATAAGGGTAGTGCGACATCTACTTTATAACTCTGCACCAAAATGTGTACATATTTTGGGAAACTCAAGCATAATTGTGGAAAACAATTCGGATCAACTAACATCAAATTTTAATATGACCTTGATAGAGGCTTTGAAAGCGGTGGCTCCTTTTCAAGCAAAAGTGATTAGAGTGGATAGAAACTCACTCTGGTTTAATGAAAGTCAATTACTTTAAAAGCCAGAGTTAGACCCACATACACTAAATAATTTTAGACCTTGTCACAAAAAGCAGACACAAGAGTCATAAAAAGGTTTGGGACAGCCACCCGTATAATATTCCCTGGCTGTAAATGGGCAAATTGCTAGCACTGATGTGCTCAGAGAGGAGTCCAAAACAGAACTGATTAGGTTAGTCAAATATGGCGGCTTAAAAGGCCAGAAAAGGAAGTGAAATCATTGAGGGCGGAAGCAGAAGGGTCCTCTTCCATAGGTTCGGACCTGGATGTGACATCTTCAAAAGGGCCGGAACTGGAAGTCTCTTCGGTCATAAGTTCTTCACCAGAAGTGTACGTCATCCAAAGGTCCGGAACCAGAAGTAATGCCTTTAGGGCCAGGCGGAATTTCCTGTGAACGGTCTTCAGGAAAGTGAGAGAAAAGGTCAATGCACTCTGCCACCCCCTGGCCTGGCATGGAATTACTCAAATTTAGACCCTTTAGCTGCCTCCCATGTGCATGTGTGTAACAACCCATTTCAAATTTACCTTTTATATGCAAAATATTTGAAAACATTGCCACTACGCAGCTTCAGTCTCACCTTACACATCACAATTTATTTCAGAAATTCCAATCTGACTTCCGCATCGGTCACAGTACAGAGACAACACTAACCCATGTTGTAAATGACATTCTGACATCCGCAGATGAAGGAAATTTCACTGTAATTATGTTGTTAGATTTAAACTCAGTATTTGATACCATTGACCATTCTATTTGATTGATGGAAAAATACATTGGGCTCACAGGCGTTGTGCTTGCTTGGTTTAGTTCTTATTTAGCAAATCAATTCTAGTACGTACAGAAATGTGTTTACAGTACTCCATCATTATACTCAGAAGTTAAATATAGTGTCCTTTACTGTATTCACTTTACATGTTTACATTGGAAAACATCATTAGAAAACATGACATTAATTTTTATTTGTATAAAGATGACACCTGGTTATACCTTTCATTTATAGCCAGTGATGTTTCTCTGGTGCTATTAGTTATGTCAGTGGGTTAAAGGAGTGGATGGATGAAAACTACTTTACTCTGAATATAGAAAAAAAACAGAAATGTTGTTTATTGGGGGGAATGATGCTGACTGCAACCACATTCTGTCACTCTTTAACTCAGATGGAGTCACATTACTGAATTAACAATCAATGTAGGCATTTTTTTTTGTCACTAGCATGTCATTTCAAACACACATTACACTTCCAAAACATATTTTTCTATCTTATAAATATATGAAAATTAAGACATTTTTCTAAATATGCAGGATACTGAGAAATTAACTCATGCATTTATTTTTAGTAGGATTGACTACTGCAATGCTTTGTTCACTGGCTGTTCAAATCATTCTTTATGCAGCTTTCAGTTAATTTAAAATGCAGCTGCAAGAATTATTACAGGAACCAGAAAGTACGAACACATAACTAAAGTTCTTAATTCCTTACACTGGCTCCCAGTTATGTTCAGGGCAGATTTCAAAATCCTCCTTTTAACATATAAAGTCTTAAATGGCCAAGGCCCTGTTTCGTTATCTGAACTTGTCATTGCTTACAAAGCAGAGTCCACATTGATATCTCAACATGCTGGCCTAGTTAAGATTTCAAGGATTAACAAAATAACAGTGAGAGGTCAAGCTTTTTGTTACAGGGCCCCAAACTTGTGGAATGATCTGCCTGCTTGAAAAGAGATGTCCATTCAGTCCCAGCTTATAAATCCACACTGAAAACTCTGTACTCTAGTCTAACATACCCTAACTAGAGCTGCTAATTAGCTGTGACTATTGCATCTGTGTTTATTAGTCATTTGTACAAAAATATAAGTAATACTATATTTATAAACTGTTATCATTCCTCCCCTATTCTGTTTCTCTTCTCTGTATTTTGATGTGACACAGGGTACCACAGCTGTACTGCCAAGCTGTTCTGCTGTTGATGGAAAAGTCATCTCATATAAAGGAGCTTTGGAATCATCAGATGGAAAGATTTGTTCATCAGACTGGATAACACAGACTTTACTATGGAGTGCCAAGGAGGGGGGTAGACAGCTAGTTGGCTGAGGTCTCCAGGGCTATTTTCACAATACCAGGCTGAAGTGACTAAAAATCTGATTTTTTGCCTTAATGTAATACAAATCTGATGTTTTCAGGGCTGTGTGGACACAGAAATTTGATCTTTTCAAATCAGATTTCAGTCACTTTTATATGTGGTTCTGTAACAAATATGTACAGTTGTGCTTGAAAGTTTGTGAACCCTTTAGAATTTTCTATATTTCTGCATAAATATGACCTAAAACATCATCAGATTTTCACTCAAGTCCTAAAAGTAGATAAAGAGAAACCAGTTAAACAAATGAGACAAAAATATTATACTTGGTCATTTATTTATTGAGGAAAATGATCGAATATTACACATTTGTGAGTGGCAAAAGTATGTGAACCTCTAGGATTAGCAGTTAGTTTGAAGGTGAAACTAGAGTCAGGTGTTTTCAATCAATGGGATGAAAATCAGATGTGAGTGGGCACCCTGTGTTATTTAAAGAACAGGGAACTATCAAAGTTTGCTCTTCACAACGCATGTTTGTGAAAGTGTATCATGGCACGAACAAAGGAGATTTCTGAGGACCTCAGAAAAAGAGTTGTTAATGCTCATCAGGCTAGAAAAGGTTACAAAACCATCTCTAAAGAGTTTGGACTCCACCAATCCACAGTCAGACAGATTGTGTACAAATAGAGGAACTTCAGGACCATTGTTACCCTCCCAAGAAGTGGTCGACCAACAAAGATCACTCCAAGAGCAAGGTGTGTAATAGTCGACAAGGTCACAAAGGACCCCAGTGTAACTTCTAAGCAACTGAAGGCCTCTCTCACATTGGCTAATGTTCATGTTCATGAGTCCACCATCAGGAGAACACTGGACAACAATGGTGTGCATGGCAGGGTTGCAAGAAGAAAGCCACTGCTCTCCAAAATAAACATTGCTGCTCATCTGCAGTTTTCTAAAGATCACGTAGACAAACCAGAAGGCTATTGGAAGAATGTTTTGCGGACGGATGAGATCAAAATAGAACCTTTTGGTTTAAATGAAAAGCGTTATGTTTGGAGAAGGAAAACACTGCATTCCAGCATAAGAACCTTATCCCATCTGTGAAACATGGTGGTGGTAGTATCATGGTTTGGGCCTGTTTTGCTGCATCTAGGCCAGGACGGCTTGCCTTCATTGATGGAACAATGAATTTTGAATTATATCAGAGAATTCTAAAGGAAAATGTCAGGACATCTGTCTATGAACTGAATCTCATGCAGCAAGACAACGACCCTAAGCACAGAAGTCATTCTACCAAAGAATGGTTAAAGAAGAATAAAGTTAATGTTTTGGAATGGCCAAGTCAAAGTCCTGACCTTAATCCAATCGAAACGTTGTGGAAGGACCTGAAGCGAGCAATTAATGTGAGGAAACCCACCAACATCTCAGAGTTGAAGCTGTTCCATACGGAGGAATGGGCTAAAATTCCTCCAAGCCGGTGTGCAGGAATGATCAAAAGATACTGGAAACGTTTAGTTGCAGTTATTGCTGCAAAGGTGGGGGGGGTTCACACCAGATACTGAAAGCAAAGGTTCACATGCTTTTGCCACTCACAAATATGTAATATTCGATCATTTTCCTCAATAAATAAATGACCAAGTATAATATTTTTGTCTCATTTGTTTAACTGGTTTCTCTTTATCTACTTTTAGGACTTGAGTGAAAATCTGATGATGTTTTAGGTCATATTTATGTAGAAATATACAGGGTGGGCCATTTATATGGATACACCTTAATAAAATGGGAATGGTTGGTGATATTAACTTCCTGTTTGTGAAGTTAACACATTTTATAAGTGGTCAGAAACTTGTAAATAACTCATGAAAGAATAAAGTTACATTAAAACCAAGCACACCATTGTTTTTCTTGTGAAATTCCCAATGAGTTTGATGTGTCACATGACCCTCTTCCTATTGAAAAAACAAAAGTTGGATCCAAAATGGCCGACTTCAAAATAGCCACGATGGTCACCACCCATCTTGAAAAGTTTCCCCCCTCACATATACTAATGTGCCACAAACAGGAAGTTAATATCACCAACCATTCCCATTTTATTAAGGTGTATCCATATAAATGGCCCACCCTGTAGAAAATTCTAAAGGGTTCACAAACTTTCAAGCACAACTGTATCTGTTTCGTGGCCATGCGACATGAATGAGAACAGTCAGATCAGAATGAATGTGTTTTTGTGCTTATACACATTGCCTAAATGCTGCCGTCATCAGCCATCACCGGCAGCACAACAAAATAGCAATATAGGAGCGCTATAGCATTGAGTATACCTTGGATAAAACCTTAAATCAGTTTATTTCTTTCATAATTTATTGCTGTGTGGGCTACGGATTTCTAGTTATAATCAAAAGTTTTTTTTGCAATGTTCTTTAACTTCAACTTTGTCTTTTGTGCTTAGTTTGACAACTAGTTCTTTATTTTTTCTTGTACTACTTGACCCAAGCCTGTTCTCAGTTTTAGACTGCTCCTTTGGTGCATTCATCTTCTGGTCCTTGTTAGCTCAATATTTTTCCTCACACTGTCATGATTACCAATGATTTGATTTTACTGCTTAATGACTGTGTTATGTTATTAGTTACCAGCCATTTATTTTTCTGCATGGCCGTTGCTGTGTTCTTTATAGTTGTCTGTTGTAAAGGAACTGTACACATGACACATGGTGGCATGCATTTCTTAGCTTCTGAGTTTTGGGCTAAAGAGTAGAAACAATATAATGCTCAATTCTTAGTGTTATGTACTGAAAATTAGTCTTAGTTTTTAGAGCTTTTAGCAAAATTTTCTTGATTTGGAATTTTTTTCTTAGCATTTTGGCTTAGTTCTTGTTATGATTTGCATTTGTTATAAATTCCTTACAGCTTGGTTCCTATTTTTTTCATGAATGTTTTGTCTTATTTAAAACTTTTGGTTTTAGGTTGCTGAATCTTTTTGTGATAATAGTGTTTTTAAAGGTTATTTAAAAATGTTAAATATTTTAACACTGCACCATTCTGTTTTTCTGTGCGAGCCAACATCATGGGCTTAGTTATGTACTGTTGCTAGCCATGTTGCTATTTAGGACAACTGGAGGTCACAAACTATGATGTCACAGGTTAGATGATGTTTAGGTCAGCTCAATAACTAAAGTCTGTGGACAGAAACCTTGATTATTACTAGTGTATTTTGTTTATATTTTTCCTGGTGAAGACCCTGTGCTTTCATAATTTTGAGTAGTTTAAGGCTTGATGACAGATCGACTTGGATTTTTGGTTAATGAACTTTGTGTGACTTTTGACAATGTTTATTCTCCTGATCCTTGTTCATAAAAATCTGCTTCAATTCTGTCTGTGGTAGAATAGTTCTTGGATTGGATTGTTTTCCCAGCTCCAAAATCAGTGTATTTAAACTTTTCTTCTTGTATCAGTGCCAAGACTATCTTTATGGCCTTACTGCGCATCAATGTAGATT
The DNA here is from genome assembly GCA_026402145.1 of Polypterus bichir lapradei. Classification (NCBI taxonomy): domain Eukaryota; kingdom Metazoa; phylum Chordata; class Cladistia; order Polypteriformes; family Polypteridae; genus Polypterus; species Polypterus bichir. The sequence goes on from JANRMT010062791.1 coordinate 31,012,163, forward strand.
GCAATTCATTCTATGTGCCTTCCCAGATTAGCTGGGTTAAAAGGTACAGAAAATCCCAGACCACTAGGTGGAGCACTGGTATGGTGAAGCTGTAGCTATAGAGGACTGTCCTAAGCCTTAAAAGTGATTCCTAGGCTTAATTGTGAAGTAATCCTAACATTGTTTAAAAGGCATTCAGTCACAAAGAGGAAAATTTGATCACAAAGGGGTAAATTTGATATATCCAGTAGTTGT
>JANRMT010062791.1:31017396-31058734 GCA_026402145.1 Polypterus bichir lapradei
CTGGATATCAGCACTTCCATCACACCTGGAGCTGCTGGGAGAAGGATTACCAGGGACAACCAGAGTGCTTCCACCACACCAGGAAGTGCTGGCGGAAGTTTATCGGGAGACACCTGGAGGACATCCGGGTGAATATAAAAGGGGCCGCCTCCCTCCATTCGTTAGCTGGAGTCACATGTAAGAGGATGAAGGAGAGGCATTGGAGCATGAGGCCTGGATTGTGGGTGATTGGTGCGGGAGAGCTGGGTTGTGCTTAGTACTTGTACAGAGTGGAAAATGAATAAACGTGTGTTTATATATATAAAACAATTGTTATATTATTTATATATTGTTATATTGTTTATTTTAAGGTTCTTAGTTGTGCATTATGTGCAGCATCCCTGACTATTCCAAATGTAGTTGGAATAATGAAAAAGAAATACCAATATCGCTGAGAATTGCTAAGTAATGAAACAAGTTGATCACCCGAGTGAAAGGGATCTTTACTGTTTCCTTCTTTGGTATGGAATTGTGCAGCTTGTGAAAAAAGGGTACAGAACAACATTGAAAACAGTTAATGCACTGTGATACCCTACCTTAAAATACTGGAGGTTGTAAAGATGATCTGAAAGTTGATGAACTCAACTAGAATGAGGTGAAACGTCACTTTGATATGCTTTCTTGTGAATGTCCCACTTAAAAGTATTAAAAATGGTAGTGCTTGAAAATATACAGATTTCCACCACACTATTGCCTTCACTCTTGATTACTTGTAATTGTTGATAAAATTAACATTTCACCATTTCAAGGTTAACTTGAGTTAGTTAACACACTAAACTGTTAGATGATTCACCACTGTTATATCATCATTGATAAAGAGTAATGAGTAACTTTCAACCTGACACTGTCAGTTTATTAAAAGAGTCTAATTCAGATGGAAAAGATTACAGCAAAAATATTTTGGCAATTTGGCATTAAATACTGATCTGTTATTCACAAATTACATTCAATGATCACGATGGACATAATGGAGTTTCATGTTATTGCTATCCTCCATTGAGCTATGAGCAATATATACATACTATAAAGAATTGAAGTGGGTCCATAACAAATATGAGCAAGTGCCAGATATACAGAAGTTTACATTGTGATAGAATACATGCAACAGTCTTGCAATCACAGAAAGGAATTATACAAAAAATGGTGTAAAATAATTAGTATAGTACATAGATGTAGCAGAAGATCATAGTCACCTCATCTCACAATTCTTGACACATAGATTTTCTGTTTACTATCATATAGTTGCTTTTTTTTTTTTTTTTTTTGCTAACTCTCCTTCCAGCCTGCACTGTCAAAGCAGACAGAGAAAAATCAAAACAAAATTAACATTTTTTAATTTCATCTTCTACTAAGGCTAGAACTGGCTGCTGTTCTTGTTATTCACACAAAAGAGCTTGTCCTTATCATTGGCAAATATACTGTTCAAGGGAATAAAATCACACTTGGAATATGTGCCAAGAAACAGACTTCAAATTGTGCCAAATAAACTGCATGTGAGTTTTTATTTGCATGGCACTTAACTACTGTGCAGAGGGAAAGACCAGAGCACTACAAATGGCAACAAATAACTTCAGTTCCCTCAGGCCAATGCATACACATGGCTCATTTAAACACCAGCAGGATGGTGAGTTTACCTTCTCTGGTCAACACAATTCTTTTCACTATCTTACTTCATCCAGAGAGATGGATATTTTATCCATGCCATTTAAAAATAAGGATAACTTTAAATTATTTTTTAAGTTTTACATTGGGTGTGCACTTGCAGTAAGAACCAGTTTTTGAAAACATAATAATATTTTAAATAATGTTCTTTTTTTGAGAGAATATTATAAGGATGATGATGATCTGATTTTATAATTACTGCTTGGGACAACAATCCATTTATGATTCTCATTTTATAATACAGCACCAAAACACAGGATTTGTGTGTGTGTGTTTCATTTTACATAGATATTATTAATTTTGGTCTTTTTTTATAATCAGAGAGGTCTTTTGGACTCTTAAAGATGAAAACCATTTTAGATGGTGTATGTGTGTGTTACAGGTACCACCTGGCAGCACCAGCAAAACTGGTGTATGTTCCTGAAATTCAGGACAGAAAACACAAATAGTGGATGGCTTTTATGCTCTGAATTGATCAATATAATTTATTAAAACATATTCTTGTCAATAAAATTCATGCTATCTCTTTTCTGTTAAAACAATATATATTCCATGTCAGTTTCATAAGGAGATAATTTTTGTCATATTTGCATGATAAACAAAATACACTTATTTATTTAATAGGGGGGTCACCTCCTGCTTGCTTCGCTTACCAACCCCAGTGGCCTGCACTATGTACCAGCCACTTCACGTCTCTGCCACTACGTGTTGTGAAGAGGGGGGCTGAACACATCCCAAGGAGATGCAATCGTTCCTCCAAAACCCCCAATTAAATGGTGGCACAATGGGAAACAAATACAGTTTTTTTTTACCTCCTCTTTGCTCAATCAGCTGCTTGCTTGCTGCTGCTGCCGTGCTGCGTGATCTGCATCTCGTGCGGCACTTCAAACATTTAAACGCCTGTACAGCAGCTGTCCTACTCTTTGTCTTTTATTTCCGGCCCTGGGTGTGGTTAAATCTCTTGGCACAAATTCTCGTCTCGCAGGATGTGAGTTCTTGATATTTTTTAGTTTAGAAGTTAAATACTGAATAAGAATCTGAAAATCTAACAACTTCACATTAAAGTTCGATAAATTCTGAAAAGAGTGATACCAAACATATATACAGTATGTAGGTTTTAAAATAAGCCTGATTTAAAGTGTGACAAAAAAGTGACATAAAATCGTTGCACTTTTAGGCTTAGGATTTTATATATAGAAAGTCGATGAATTTGTAAATCTATTCATTTCTATTACTGGCCAAATTCCCTATTGTATTTTCATTCTGTTTCAGATGGATACTTAATTTAAAAAGTACACTTTTAAAAATGTTCCAGTTGTAACTGCTTTTTCGTTTTAGAGTTATTTGCTTTAGTATTCAAGCACATTACATCACTGACATATGCTTTTTAAAATAAAACATACATATGATATTCATCAAAATAAAACAGGAAATCCTAAAATAAGAAAACTTAGTATCAATCCAGAATCCATTTACTCAAAACAAAATGTACTGGAGAAACATACATTAGGCAGAAAGTACTGTTCAAGATAGCCTTAACCACACAAGCAGCTCTTCTTCAGGCTTCATCAGGAGGATCATCCTGGTGCTTTTCAGAAACACTACTGAAATCAATGGCATGACTAGACCAGCTTGACAATAATAAGCCACAGTTAATCAGCAATATAGAGTGCTCCCATCTACTCTTCTTCAAGGCTAGTCTGGTAACTAAAACATTGTGAACACATAGACAGTTGGACAGAATACAAATTACACTTCTGTTGTTTAAATAGTATTACAGTAATCCCTCGCTATATCGCGCTTCGACTTTCGTGGCTTCACTCTATCGCGGATTTTATATGTAAGCATATCTAAATATATAACGCGAATTTTTCGCTGCTTCGCGGGTTCTGCGGATAATGGGTCTTTTAATTTCTGGTACATGCTTCCTCAGTTGGTTTGCCCAGTTGATTTCATACAAGGGACGCTATTGGCGGATGGTTGAGAAGCTAACCAATCAGAGCACACAGTTAAGTTCCTGTGTGCTGAATGGCTCAGCGACGGAGCGCTGAATTCATTTCTGTGGCGTTAACCAGGAAGTCTCGTCTCGCTCATTCAGCATCAACGTGTTTCGCTGTGTAAAGAGTTAACTTTTGTGCTCTTTTGTGTTTATCTTTGTGCATAGACAAGCCTTTCATTATGGCTCCAAAATGATCTGCTCCTGCTACTGCTTCAGGGGCCATTCCCAAGCACCAACGGACGATGTTAACGATTGCCGAAAAGGTAAAAGTTTTGAATATGCTGAAGGAAGGGAAAAGCTACACCGCTGTAGGACGCCATTACGGTATCAATGAGGCTACAAATATAAGATCTATGGCCGCAGTGTCCTTTTAACCAGGGTGCAAAACGAGTTGTAAGTGGATGTAATAAGGCAGTAGTCTGGATGGAATCTGCTTTAGGGATTTGGATTAAAGACTGCCGGAAGAAAAACAATGGCGGTGCTACACAGTCGCCTGAAGTGGCTCCTTTAGAAGAGCTGTAACGCTCTCCTTTGTTGTGCAGTAAAACTAAACTCATTGTTATCGGACAAGTCGTCATGTCATTGTTGGTGAGTAACCATAATTAATTTTCTACTTACAGTACTTAGTACATGTACGTAGGTTTAGTGTCACTGTACACACATTTACTGTATACAATTTGTCTTGCATTGTACGTATTTATTGCTGGTGGCCTGTCTATCGTAATGGCTGTAACATATGTGATATCGGAGACACTCAATATCTTTAAAATAATATTTAGGTTTTACTGTATATAAACAGTGTGTTTATATACATAATTTCAATGAATCTTACCTAATATCTAAGAGAATACAAAGGGTTTATGCTGTATAACTGTGCGGGGAATATTTATAAACGGTGTGGGAGAGTTTATAAGGGCTTAAAATATATACAAATAACCATACAAACATATGGTTTCTACTTCGCGGATTTTCACCTATCACGGGGGGTTCTGGAACACAACCCCCGCGATCGAGGAGGGATTACTGTACTGTCAAAAGCAAGCACAAAAATAAGAAGCACTGTTTTTTCCGGGTATGGTGAAAATTTGATATAATAAGTTAACTTTAAATTTGCCTTGCTTTCTCTTTTTTCTTCTCACTTTCTCTGTCTGGAGGGCTCAGAGAGGCATCTACCAAGAGCTGCAACTTATGTAGCATATCATTACGTGTGCAACTCTGTTAAATTCTTACCTTAATTTTGAAAGAGCTTATATGCAGAGTATATATTTTATAGCAAAGTAACTGCAAAAAACTGCTATAAGGACACACTAATTTAGTTAACAGTTTACCCAAAACATCATAAAAACATTTTGAAATGTATAAACGATTTACCAAAATATTCCCAATATTTTTCCAGGACAGAATGGGCACATACAGCAAAAGAATGCATATTTTTCTCCATGTTTTTTTTTAACTTAGGAATAAGTCAAAACGTTTAAAGGAGTACTTTAGGCAAAACTGAGTTGCCAGGTTTGGATTAAAAATATTTTCAATAAGCCCATAGCAGCATGTGGTTTACATCAGAAGCAGCGAAGTATGATGAAGAACCTATGTTAGTTAATTCTTGATTTTCTGAAACTGGTATGACACCAATGGGAATTCTTAATGGATGGCAATGGCATTAAAACAGTTTTTAAACCTGATTTATTAAGGTTTTCTTAAATTAAATTTAGTTGGTTTACTACAAGTTGTCCTGGGGCATGAAATTATTTTTGTCATGTGCCGTATAAGTCTGAGTTCTGTTATTGTCACCTCCTCTAAATATCCTTGGCTACATTCAAAGAAATTTTAAATTCCACGTCATTAGTGTGGAATTTACGTATAAGATAGCAATTTTTGAAGATCAAATAAAGGAATTTAAGGTCAGCTACACAACAAGCATATGAGGAACCATGGAGAAATTTTGCATGAAAGGATGGAAAGGTTCAGCTGACTTGATAAGCATAGCACCAAGAAAAAAAGAGAGGTGCTTAATTGTTAAAAACAAAATCAACAGCCACAATTAACCTTTGCAGCATCTTCAAGTACTGACTCAATTTTCTGACATCCCCTTTTTGGATGCCATGAACATCACAGTTTTTACCGCAAACCTATTTTCTATTGATTGACCATCTTAACCTGTAGTACCAATGATCGTAACATTTACTGCAGATGGCATTTAGGATGTTTTATGCATTGTGAACAAACAAAATACCTTAAACCCAGCAGATTAAAACCCACATAGGGTCTAAACTGACCCAGAGAACATGACAGGGTTTAAATTATGTAACATTTGTACAATAATGTGATATTTGAAAACTTTTTTTGTAAAGTTTGGTCACTTTAGTACAAGCCTTCATATTTTTGGGCTATAAAGATGACTTTTATGAGTTTTTATATGTGGTGAACAATCAAAATACCCTAAATGCAACAGGAAATATGTTAAGGTCAACGCAGAGTCAAAACTGACCTGAAGGAAGTGAGAAGGTAAAAATTTGTTTAGAAACTGTACAGATTATGAAATGTTTAACATTTTTAATCTTTTTGTTAATTGTAGGAAAAGTCAAAAAGTTTCATTCATAAATTTTGAGTGTTGATACTTATTTCAAAAACAGAAATGTGCCAAATTTGACCCAATACATTGTGGGGGATAATGAAAAGCAAAATGAAACAGCCTCAGGACCAGCTCAATGCTAAAATAATGAGTATTCAGCCATGATTTAAATGCTGAAACAGAAGTGACCTACGTTATATTGGTAGGCATATCATTTTACAGCTTGGGAGAACTAAAGGTATAGTCTCTGCAAATTTTTATTTACGTTTGGAATTTTATGCAAGCCTGCATCTTAAGATCACATTATTCACTTTGCAATATCACATTCTCTTAAGTGGGTATCTATGGAATGTAATAATTTATATGTTAAAAGGTGGGACCAAGGACGAAGCCCAGGGGCCACATGTATAAAACCATGCTTTGATTTTGTACTAATGTTTTGCTTATGCAAAAAAGGCAAAAACTGTTATCTTCAGAAAAAAAATAGAATTTATAAAAATGTGTGTGCACCAGGTTCCATGTCACGTTCCTTTATAAAACTCATATCAACCTAAAACTGTGAGCATGTACACATACTTGTAACCACTCCCTGCCACTGCCTGCAAGTAACCATTGAAATGGATGATAGGCATGGACTGGCACCCCGACCAGAAAGGAGTATGATTCATTAAACTTCCAGGAGGCCAATGTAATTAAGGAGCATTTGGAATAGTGCCTTCACCAATATGCTAGATGGCAGCACACTCAGACCAGGATTCACACATGGATATCTACAGGGCATATTGGGAGTTGCAGTCCTGAGGAGCAACATGGTTGGGTTCCATGGGGGGAGTTTTTGGGATTGGTTACTTCTCATTGACCTGGTAGTACCAGAAGTACTCCTGGGTCCAAGATGAAAGGAGTAATTCTGTCACATCCAGGGAGTCAGAGCTGGGAGTGGAGTCACTCAACAATCACCTGGAGGAGAGGAGGAAAGATAACGGAGTTGAAGAGAAAGAGAAACATAGTGTAGGGTGAGAAAAGCTTTGTTGTGTATCTGTTTTGCTGAGTAAAATCATTTGTTCTTTGGAAAAGTTGTGCCTGTGTGGTTGTGTTGGGAGTTTGGGGAGCTGCAGGGTTCCCAGGTGACCACATCAAACATGACTTAAAAACCTCCTTTTTGAATATGCATGACCTAATCACCATATAAATTTGACCATGTTCCTGAGTTATGTCTATACTACAAACCATGTCAGAACAAAGCAAAAAAAGCCAGGTGAAGAAACTTAAGTGAATGTGAAATTGAAGGATTATTGACCAAAGTGGAGAATCAAAAAAACATTCTGTTGCTGTTCTCTCTAAATGAGTCACCATCAAAAGAAAAATCAAGCATGGAAGCAAGTGACAGCAGCAGTTAATGTTGCAACATCAGAGAAGCACTCTGATGTTGAAACGAAGAAATAGTGGTCTGATACAAAGGTTGGAGTGAAAAGGAGAATTACAGAACACTGGCATAGTGTGCCATACACCCAACCTCAGTCCTTTTGACCTGCAAGTTGCAGATGTCCTTTTTATAAACAAAATATATCAGCTACTGTACATATTGAGCCAATTACCATTATGCGTATATATTAGGTATTATTGGAGTGTGACTGTTGCCTCATTGAAATGTATAATGAAATGAGATTTAAAGTTAACTTCATTGTCCTGCTGCCACCAAAAAGTTTGCCTAGAACTTATGAATAGTTGCTCTTTTGTGAAACTTTAAGCCAATTTCTACACCAAGTTCATGTTTCATTAATACTGACTTTACATAACACAAAGTTTATGCATGTTTCCAAGCATAAACAAGTTTTATACATGAAGCCCCAGATGTTTACATGACAGAAACATAACTGGAAGCCAGTGAAGAGAGTTAAGAACTGGAGTTATTCATACTTTTCATTAGCAATACCATTATGATAAACCATGTCAATAGTCAATTCTGCTTGAAACAAAGCAATGGACTATATTTTCAAGATCCTGCAGAGGCTTTACTAGGTGTGGAACTATGATGGGAAACAGCAAGAAATGTCAATATGTAACAAATAACAGATTCAAGTGGTCCCCACCACGATCACCACAAACACTTGTCCTTCACCATACCACTAGAAACAGCAGTGACAGCAACTTATCACACCCAAATGAAGGGACCACTGAATCACATATTCATGTTAAAAAATGGGTTTTAACCAGGAAGCAACACCATCACAGTATCTAATGGATTTAATAGATGCTTTGTTAGTTTGTGTAGCTTATGAATAAAAGTTGATATTATGTTTCTGAACTGCACATCCTAATAACAAAATAAACAGAGAAAAAAAGAATCAGTCATAACACCAAACTATGAAGCATGCCATGTCTAAATAAATAAATAATGACGGAATACTGTATTTAGACTTCTTTGTATGTCAAAAATAATTTGAAAGGTAATCTAAAGTAGTTCATGTAGTGTATAGGTGACACAGTATATTTCACTTTGCAGTCAGTAAATATCTAAAGGCCTTTACTCTGGAGACACTAGTACCTATTTTATTTTTCAATTTGTTTCTATATTTGTCTTGGCCCTCTTTACTGCATGGTGGAACTCACCTAGCTTTAAATTTCACCTGATCACTTCATAAATAAACGGTTTCTTTCTTTACCAACAATGACTTTCATTTCTCTTGAATTAATAAGTTGCATAGAACAGAATTCCTAAGCCATTGCCTCTATGTTAACTGAATTCAATACTTCTGGTTCTGGCAAATCTTAATCTTTCGGATCTTTGAATTTGGCATTTGTCTCTCCATTGACTGAAAATTAATATTAAATAATTTTATTTAAGTTACATTTATTTTCTACCTTTATTTTTTTAAAGGATTTGATTAATTTAATTGAACACATTGCTTCAGAAAGTTTAGAAAATGCGATTAAATGCGATTGATACACTATTCAATCATCTGACAGAACTAATTGTTGTAGTTACATTCAAGATGAGATGAATTTCATAATCCAGTGAGAAGGTCCTAGCTTTACTGCATCTCTACTACTACTACTACTTTTTTGCCTAAGCACATAATAAATCCTACTGTGCATTTATTTTAGACCATAGCAGTCACTTAGGGTTGGACCACATTCTTTGCTGTATTTCCAATGCAATGGGTATAAAGAGAGCAGTAAAGTAATAGTGCTGCATGAAGTTTAAATGCTCACACACTTTTAAGGAAACAACATGACTTGTGTTGATGCCTACATTTAATCTTGTGTGCTACCACTGTTCTGTATCATACCATGTGTATAGAAACAGTAAATCTTGTATTCAGGGGTGGATTGGACATTAGGAGAAGTGGGATTTTTCCTAGTGGGCTTCCAGCTTCCATGGTCCATTGCGCTTTATGATATGAAAAATGAATTAAAAACAACATTTTAAACAACAAAGTGTATTTACAATGTGTTCAAAATATTAATCAGAAACATAAATGTATTCATTAAAATTTTCTTACTTTGAAAGATAACAAGCATGCTTCATAGTACTATTACAACATTCCTTCCAATATAAAACATCAGATGACTGAGAGAGAAGGATGGGTCACTGAATTAAAAAATGGTAAAATCTGTTGTTAGAATCATCATGTGCAAAAACAATGGCCCTCTTAACCCCATCTACTTAATCTGCTTAAATGTCAGCCAGTACCTTTGAAACTGAGAAGGAGCCAGAATGTGTGAGATATTGGCAGTCCTAGCCAGCCACAGCAGGTGTTAGTGCTAAGTACAACCTCTTATGACTCTGAAAGTAACTCAGACCAAGGTAAGGCAGGAAGAACGAGCCTCTGAACCTTCTTACATATCACAGCTTTATCCAGATGAATTAGCCTTTTTTTCCTATTTCCATCCATGGCAAACATTCAAGTGCAGTTATACACAAAACAAATTTAATTGAAAAACCAGGATGAATAGAAAATGGCTATTTTACTGTAAGAAAACACATGTTCCCTTCACTTTATGTGTTTAACATGTTCTGTTTGCCAATTTATTTCTCAAATTAATGAAACAAGAACACCTTAGGAGAGAAGAGCAGGACAGAAGCAATGCATGTGGAGTTTGTGTGGATATGTAGACGTCAAGTCATAGTGCTTTGTAGGTATATATTAAATTATTGGGAAGTGAGACCTTAATGGTGTATGTGATACAGATCTGATCTTTTAAGAGGAAAACTTCTGATTCAATTTAGATTACTTTTCATTATATGGGGTATGCACCTTGAATGTGATCTATGTTTGAAAGCTTGAATTAGAAGCTACTGCATAGTCCCTAACAAATGTATATTTGCAGCCTTCATCATATATTGAAGTTGAAAATCAAGATAGATGACAGTATCAATTCAGAATTTGCTGTGACATCCGCCAACCAATACAGCTCAATTGCTACACCTTTTCTGCCAAAAGTGTCATTGCAAGACTGTGACAGGTGTCTGGTCACCTTACAGGTAATCTAACCTAGACACCGATAAAATATCCGACTACGCCACCCAGTTTTATTAAGAGACTGGGAACTCCTGAAATTTACCAATAATAGCACACAGATTTCTTTAAATTGGACGGTGAGTAAACACACAATGAAAGACACAGCAGTAACTTCAGGAAAAGCAACAGTAACTTCTATTACACCAGGCAATAATAAGTACATTAAAAAGATAAATGATCATAAACCAAATCTAACAGTATCAGGAAGAAAATTCATTTTTTAGAAAGCACACAGTCCACACTCTAAAAGTCCATTAAAAACAAGAATTGGAGGATACAACCTTTAGTGGTGCAGAGTCCAGTTTGTTCTCGGTGTTACCCCAACACTTAATTGTTCAACTGTCCATGGATGCACTCTGTTCACCAGACACTCGTTTCCCAACAGAAGTTTTGTCAAAATCGTGGAATCCCTGTCGGCGTCTCTTCGTCATTCCCTTTTTCCACTCTGGGCTCCTTGTATTTCTGTGACCTAGGCACACCTTATTTCTTGTCTGCCAGTTTTGCTCGAATCCTTTCATGTGGCTTCCCTCTCTCGCTGGACCCACAACTGGTGTCTCCTTGTTGAGCAGTCTCTTCCTCCCTGTAAGTAAGTGTTGCTGTCCTTGTGCCTCACGTCGTGCCAGCCAGGTACCCTCGTCTGCCTACGAGCCCCTGTGCTCTGTCTGAGTGTCTTGGCAGTGTTCTCAGTGGACCGTCCCCTCCCTTTGCCTTCTCCTGGCCAGAGATTAAATCTCCTTCAGTCTCTGCAATTATCAGTTCTGGACAACCAGATTAAACAATGGCACATCTAAATTTCCTGGGTTTAACAAATAATGAAAACACAAGTTAACAAAATGTATTGTTACCAACCATTAATGAGTACAGATCTGCTGTTTAGAAACCAATATTGTCAAACATGTTAATTGCCAAGTCAGGTAAATACAGAAATCCTCCAAGGAAGGAGCAGTTCTGTTATCACAATTTTGTATTCTTTGTAATATCAACCAGCCAAAAACTTCAAAGTGGTGACTCTTTTGCAAGACAGTAAATACCAATATCCTGTAGACAGCCACCACAATAATCAGTTACAGGTTAACCCAGGAAATTTGCCTTTAACTTCTCACCTCAGTTCAAACAATGGGTGCCTATTGCCTGTTCATTTACTGGGCTTTAAATGTAATATTTGCATGTTTCTTTTCCTAAGAGAGAAATGGAATGACCCAGTGTACAAAAATGTCCCCCTCTGACAAGACAATGACATAAGTAATCAAATATTCTTGCTCAACATTCTTATATTATTAAAGTACTGTTTTGCATCCAAATTTCACCCTCACCAGCCTTGGCTTCTCTCTTGTATTAAAATGTTTCTGCATACAAGTACACCAGTGAAAATTGTGTTCTTATCACTAGCTACAGTCTTTCCTTTACATTTTCTTGCCATCATGAGCTGATAAAGTCTTAGATTTTCTGCACATAAAAAAATGTAAATTAGAGTACCATGCAACATGCTGTTGGTCTCCTTGTTGGACTATTAGGCAACATATGTATGATCATGTTGTTGTAGTGAGATGTATAGAGTTGTAAATTGTGTGATTATGCATAATGTGGTTGCTAAAATGGTCTCCTACAATGACTTTTGAGTTTTTAAAGGTTTGATACTAGTGTGTATAGCCATAATACTCACTGGATTTGTTTGGAGTTGCACTGTCTCATCAGACTTGCTGTGCTGAGATGGGTATAGTCATAAATTTTGCAATTATGCTCACTGTGACAACTATTTACTAAATTTGCATATTGTCATCATGCCCACTGTGGCAGGAATTGGTTTGTTTTTACTTTCTATATTGTTTTGTTCTAATGCTAGCGGAAACTAGGCCCCTGAGTATATGAGTTTAGTTTATACATCTTGCATGAACTATTATTATGGTGTTTGGTTGTTTCAGCTTGTAAATATTGTGGACTGTTTGTGTACGTCATGGAGCAGATCTATTTGCAGACATAATCTTAGCATATGTAGCCTGTGTTTAGTGGTAAGCAGGAATCCATACATTCCTGGTAAAATGTAATGTCTCAGTCCAACCCTAATTAAATTTAACCCTAATCTGAAATGTAAACGCATTTGACAATATAAGTGGACAAGGTACACTTTTAAACAATAATAATGAAACTATACATCAATTTTTTTAACCCACTATGACAGATAAGGGGCGCTATCGCTCCCTTAAACCCTTGTCCAAGACGCCAGACACCAGATAAAAGACCAAAAGTAGACTTTATTTATTCTGCACAGTGCACAAAGCACCCTCCTCTCCACAATTCTCATTAAATTCACCAATACAATAACAATAATCCAATCCACCACTCCCAGACGCATTGCCACCCTTCCACCCAGCTCAGCTCCCACAATCCTTTTATATTCCCTGACCCGGAAGTGTTCCAGTCCCCAGTCCATGTGATCTCCTATCACTTCCGGGTCAGATAAAAAAGTCCTTTTCTTCACCCCGGAAGCACGTCATTCCCCTTGTCCATGTGACTCGGACGTACTTCTGGGGGTGTAGGGTAAATAAACACTGTTCCTCCCTGCAGCATCTTCTAGTGCCCCCCATGGTATCCAGCAGGGCTGTGAATAAAGACTCCAATGTCCATGATGCCCTGTTGGTCTTTGGGGCACCTCCATACTGCAGGGAGGGCTCCACCTGGCGGCATGGGGGTATTGGCCGGGATGAACAGCCGGCCATACATCACACCACTTAGTTCAACAGAATACTAAAGGGAACTGGAATATATCAAGGTGTTATCTGACATAGGTTTCCAAACCATCACAGAGATCAGTCACTCGCATAATTTAGAGTGAGCATTCAATCTATCCTGCATATTTTTTTTAAATAGTAGAAAACAACAATACCAAGGAAAACTTGTGACAGCACAATGACAGTGCTGAGGTTTGAAGCCACAACTTTGAATCTGTGATTCAACAATTCAGATAATTTTTCCTATATGGCTGATTTAAATATACATTATCAACAAATTAAAATACTATAACTAAGCCAAATGACATGATTTGGTAATGAAAAAAACTGCAGTTGTGGGGAGCTAAAGCCTGTTTTTTGTAACAACAAGCCTAAAGCAGTATACAATCTTGGAGGGGAAACAAACCACTGAAGGGCAAACTAGTGCTTGTGTTTGAGATGTTGGAGAAAACCAAAGCACCTTAAGAAAACCTAAATGAACATGCATGCTCCACATATAGTGACCATACTCAGAACTGCACCATTGTCTGTTGAGCTATAATCCCACTTTGATAGTTATTTGAAAGAATTAGCAAACTAATTTAAGATGAGCCTCCTTTTTGTCATTTTACTTTTTTTAACAGCAAGTACAAATTAATCAAAACAAACAGTGGGAAAAATATTTTTAAAATAATACAAAGAAAATGTACTTTAATATCACTGTGTGCATGTGTGTGTTTAAATTTCATTTTAAATCGCAGGCTAATTGAACATCCATGTAGCTCTCACTGCAGGGTAAACTTTTATTAATGTTCTGTAGTGACATAAAGCTTAAATGGTTTAAAGGGAGGGTACAATGGGAAACTTATGTTTAAAAATCTGATTGCTTTACAGTATATACAAGTCATAATGAATTATTTTCCATTATACTTGAAAAAACAATGATCACACTAACTGAATTTTGTGGCCTTAGTATGGCGGTATGTCAGTAATCTTTACAGTGATTGGCTGCGCTGGCAAGTCACACTCCATCACTGCCTTTGTTGCTATAGTGATGTTACAGCAGCCATTATAGATGAGAACTTCATCTCTTTCCACTTTAGGGCTGAAATGAAAGAGGAGGTTAAATGGGATGTCATCAATCTTAATGAAATGCAATTATTTTTACACTTATTAATCATTTGAAGCCATTAGCTTGTGGCAACTATAAGCTACCATTTGTCAAACTTTGCAAATTTCTGTAATTTTGTTTTCCTTCTTTTTTATTGTTTGTGCCTTACACCATATCACTTTATGTTAGGTGTAGAGCTCAAAATAATCTATGTCCTGTAAATATCCTTTCATGTATATTAAAAGCAAATAAACTTGCTAAATATTCAATGTGGAGGGGCACTTACCTATATCATAACCTCATACGGTGTGTTCTTTTCTTGAGTTTAAAAATGAGCAAATATTCGAGTGTATATGCATACAGTAATGAAAAAAAAACACAAACTTGCCAAATATACAAAATGATAAATATGCCAATATATTCTACAAATTGCTTTGTCCAGTAATTGCCCTTATTTTGTGTATGCACCAATGCTTTGCGTGAAAGAATCTCTTAACCTTCTGGTTTCAGTTGCTGTGCACAACAAAGCCTTTGCTGAAGAAGGCTGACCAGAGTGAAGAATTTAAATCTAAGGCAGCTTAAGAAAACATTAAAACACTCTGCTGTACTGGCCTGGAGACAAAGAATGTACACAATTAGGGTTAACAAAGCTATATCACATTAGGGAGGTGGGGGAGAAGATTTGTTAGGAAAGCCATCAGCCTCTCAGCAAGATGTATAAAAACACCAAATTCTTTTCAGTAAGTAGTGATACCCATGCCACTTTCAAATAACTTTACCATTTTCTATCATTATATTCATAAACTATAAATTTTAAACTAAAATATTATATCTTTTCAGGATTTTAGGCATCAATATAAAATATACAACAGATTAAATATTTTGCATACACAAAACTATTTTTAACAATAACTTTCAGCTTGATAGCAGTTCTTTCTTAACTTAAATACATTTTTCACACTGTACATTTTACACAATCCTCTTTGAATATGTACCCTAATTTTATCTCTACTTGCCTTTTTATAGGACTAAAGTATTCATATTGTTAACTGGATTAAAATATTTATCACACATGAAGGTTAGGTACCCTTGTTTATTGACCACCCACTACCTACAGAGTTCATTCATACCTGTATAATTATACAATGCATTAGCCACCTATTAATTGTGATACTGGTGTGGTGTGCCTGGGTATGTGTTTTACAAAGGTTTTTAGTTATTGCAACTCTTAATAAAGTCTTGATTGTATAAAAAGGTTATGTTAAGTAGAAGAACGAGCCAAAAGCTGCCTATTTCAATAGTAGTTTATTGTTATAATAGGGGAGTTACTGGCCCACTCATTCTCTGTGCAGTGTTGTTTTGGTGCCTGCAAGGATTTGGTGCCAAGTACTCTGGTTTTTATTCTAAAGCCTGAAGCAATGGGTTTTAGGTTAATTAATGATTCTATATTGGCCTGATGTAAGTCAGTGTGTATGTGTGAGCATACTGTCCACAGTTGATTTCTACCCTGAACCTCAAACACTGGGTGTTTAAAATTATAGGCTATAACATACATAATAATAATTCAACCAGGCTACATTTAACATCCTATCACTAACAACCCATTGATTACGTTTAGAGATTTATAATTTATCATAGGCTAGTGGTTAGACTGATGGGACAAGTACGGATCCATCTTTACTAATAGCCTGTAGCAGTGTATAGACTTAAACACTTCTGGTATAGACTTATCAACTCAGTTTTTACCACTGTGACTTTTTTCTAACATTGTGCAGGTATTAGGGGTGGCACAATTCCCTCATCAGTTTTAGGATTGGGGAGGCATTTAATGCAATGCTGCGCCATAGATAGATCCTATGCTGGGCAGTGTGGTGAAGTGATAAAGGGCATTCGATTTTAAATTGCAAGATTCACTTTGGACTCTAACGCTAAGTAAGATAATGAACTTGTCCTTGCTCCAATTGTCGATTGTATGTATATTATTTTGATTTTGTAACTTAGCTTAAGTGAAGTTGCCTGCTAAATGTCTAATAATAATTATAAAGTGTTTTGGAAAAAGGTTGAATGGATAGATGATATGAATGTGCATCCACAAAAAATGTCAAGGGGATTTAAACATCAATTAGAAATGGTTTTTATCCTATTCTCTAACACAATAGAGAGGTATGTAAAGAACAAGAAGAACTCTCATACTCCACTATACAAGCTATAGAACCTGTCATTATGGTGTGATGGCAGCTCCGCTTCCTCCCTTTCAAATATAGTAAAGCAATCGTCCTCTGTTGACTACCTGGCATCACTTCCTCTGCCACATGGCTTTTATTGCATGTACTGTAATAGTTAATGGTTCAGGCCTTCAAGGGAACTTGAATGCTGTCTGCCGTCACACTGACCTGAAATTAATTATAATTAGTGATGAGAAACAAAAATGAGCTTGAAGCTAAATTTGCAACAAAACTGAAACTGTTTCATAACCATCAAACTTTTTCCCAATAGTCCCTATCTAGAAGCATTTTCCTCCACTAATTCCGATTACATCTGCCTGACATTTAATGTTTTAAAAATATGTTCTCTAATGGAAAAAAAGTTCACCAGACCTGTTTCTTATCACACGCAAGTATTTCGCTCTTCACTTTTCCAACTCTGATGACAATTTAAAAATTTTCAAAAGATACATCGCAAGTAGAAACAATATTTTGTACATTCCTTCGAGTCACTTGATCTTGATTCCTGATCTGCAGGAATCAAGAAACAGGAAAGGGTGCATGCTATTGGGTAGGTTCCATTATAGAGCATTTTTTTGATTGGGAAAATATACTAATTTCCATGATGGTGCATTTAATTGTGTCTTCGTGTGACAAATGTGTACATTTTCAAAAAATGCACTGTGCTCCTGGGCAGCGATGTGGACATGACTCAAAAAATACAATTGATTGTACTGTTGTGTTGTGGATTAGCTGCATTACACAGCTGGGAAAAAAACACATGCAAACACATTGGAGTAAGTGATCCTTACTTAACAATCCAATAAAACACTCTTCAGCATTTTGCAATTGTGAAATCACATGAGAAATTGATCTTTTTCACAAAACTTTATGTAAAACAAAACTCAACTGTTTCAATCATGTTTAATTATAAAATTATAATCCCCAAAACACAAGTAAGTGAATTTCTTGATTTTTTTCCTATTTATTATGTTTTATTAAAGCACTACATTTTCAGACGTCAACAGGTGCTTTGGAAACTTAAATGACAATTTTGAGCATTGATTTTTTATCTAGCAAATACTATTGATGGTGTAGTACCCTAATTTTGTTTCTTAAGTATAAAAGGTTTAAGAATATTTTAGATAAAATTTAAAACAAATACAATGTATATGTATTGTGAGTTTCATTTGCAAAGGAAAATAGGCAAATGTTATTAACACCCTAGAAAGAAAATATATTTTTTTTGCCATCTTTTGTTTTCAACATCCTTTAATCTTTTTTTCCTGTGTTGATGCACACTGATATAGCCCTTCAATAACTCCACTTTTCTTATCTGTGCTAATAATGACAAATATTATCTTCAATTCATGTAAATGAGGCCTGAAGGAAAATAAGTCTTTTCCGGCTGCATCAGGCTGAAGACAGGAATCGTCTCTGAATGACAAACATTATCTTAAAAGATACAATTATAATAATTGGTTTATTGGGAGAGTGCCTGTCATATACTGTATGTCCATTATGGCCCCACCCTTCAGACAATATGATAGCAGTGGTTGATAAAGAACTACAAAGCATACTCAGTGACTGTGACAGGACTGTGGGTAATAGAGCAGTGTGGAGGAAAGAGCTATGATTGGCAAAAGGGAAAAAAAATCCTGCCTCTGTTACAACCATTTTAGAAGTGAGGGTCTTATGTGAAGAGGATGATGAATTTAAATGCTCTGAGATGTAACAGCTACATTTGTCACATGACAACATTTTGGGGTGAATTTAAGTGGCACTGAGTTTGTGATCCTTGTACAGTGCAGTTATAGGCACCACCATGAATATCAGGCAAAAATTAAACTAGACACTGGGACTGTTTTCGTTTTTTGTTTTTGCTCCTACAGTGTAGTTCTAAGGACAAGGCAAGGGCTAAAAAGCCATAACTTGATGCCAAAAATGGTTTAAGCCGCTGAGGTGAAAAGAGCAGTCTCAGTTACAGTATACATATGACATGTTAGAGGGTTCATATTTTATTATGCAGTGTTTGGTACTCCTGCACTGTGTCTAAATGTTGTTTTAATAGAATCAGATATCTCCTATTTAAAAATTATCCATTTTCTTTATCCCAGAACTGAATTGGTGGTTCAATATTTATAAATGAAGCCAATTTTCAGCATTATAAAGAAGATAATGGGCACAACTCAAGCATTTGTCTTCTATAGATTACCAGGTAGTTTCAGGCAGGTACTATTTTTCCACTATTTTTATTGTAACTGGGCTCAGTAAACAACACATATTTGAATGGTGTAGAGAAACACAAGCAGTAGGATATAGACACCCATGTAGTGTAAAAGCAGAGAGGCTGCTCATGGAAAATATCTGACTATGGGGCACTTGATGGTAAGCATTATTATACACAGACATTACATTGTCAAAGCGGGTCATTACAAAATACAATTAATTGCTCATGTTTAAAATTTGCAAAACACCATTAAAGTAAACTGTACATTCATGATTTTAGACTGCGAAGTGTTCTAGTAAAAGGCACAATTGCCGTGCAGTTCTCCCCGGCTGTGTCAGTATCTACACCTCAGAAACTGTAGTAGAACAGCCCAGTGTATTGGACAAATGGCCAACAACTAAGAGTGCAATGCTGAACAATCCACCTTAAAACTTGTGTGTTGCAACTTAATGTTTTCTGCACATTAAATGTAAATAACACTTTCATTACTTTTGTCTCCTGTTTCAAAAGTTTATTTGCAAAGCTGCAAGCTTTGCTTTTCTCTCCACTGAAATTTCTTCTGTCTCAAATGATGGTCTGTAATTGATAACCATGGGCTACATGGTTAATTTTCTGTGTATTAAGGATTGCACACTACATCTAGGCAAAGAATGTACATAATAATTAGAGTTTAATTTCCATATACAGAACACCATTCTTAGATGTAAGTGTGTGTATAACTCATGATTATGACTTTTGAATGATAAATTCCGTTCTACTGCTATGTAAATTCTGCTTATGCTTTCCAAATCATAACATGTATAGTTGAAGAGAATAAATATTTTTTTTTTCCTAAAGTAACTGAATTATACTTTTGTTTGAGTAATTTTTTCAGAGTGTACTTTTTGACTTTTACTTGAGTTTCTTTCCGTGTCAGGTATCTTCGTTTTAACTTAGGTTCATTTTTGTTTTGTCTGAGTAGAGTTTTTAGTATTCTTTCCACCTCGGCTCTTAGAATTCATCTGACTGACACATTTTTTAATGAATATTTCACATGTGGGGTCAGAATAGATATTTGTACACACACATACGAGATTTGAATCACTTACAAAATTAATTTGAACAGCTGAACAACATAAATCTGATTTTAGTGAAAATTTTGATTTAAGTCACTTTTAGCTAAAGTGTAAGCATAGCCATAGAAAGACTTACAAAGCAATTAACAATAATTTTATAGTTGGAGAGGCTGGCAAATGTGCACTTTTCAAGTCATATAGTACATTGAGTGGTGCAGCATTCATTACTTTGATCCAGTCATCCTTGCATTTTCATAACCCTTTAATCCTGTTAAAGGTTGTGAGGGCCACAGCTTCTCTCAAACACATTAGACAGTTTAGTACAAGTATACCTAATAAAATCAGTGTGACTTGTAGACATTAAACTTAAGGGCAGATGACTATATCAATAGGTAGGAAATTGTAAGAGGATATTTTTAACTGTATGAGGCTTCTGGATGTTTTTTACCTTTTCATATACATCTATTCAGCATGATTCATCTTGATATAAAATTACACTTTTCAATTCTGGGGCTTCCAATTGCTCAGGTGCCTTACAGCCATCACCCAAAAGACTGAATTACCTTGAAACATTTCTCCCCTTTATAACAAATTCATGCATTAAACAGTTTCACAAGTCAGACACCCAGTTGTAAATTTCATTTGGTGATTTATACCTAAAGTTTGGCCTTCTTCTTTCTTTGCAGCTGTGAGAATGAATCAAGCTACAAGGAGATGACAAATACAGTTTCTTGTTA
Source organism: Polypterus bichir lapradei (assembly GCA_026402145.1). Classification (NCBI taxonomy): domain Eukaryota; kingdom Metazoa; phylum Chordata; class Cladistia; order Polypteriformes; family Polypteridae; genus Polypterus; species Polypterus bichir. The sequence continues at coordinate 31,038,237 of JANRMT010062791.1, forward strand.
AAATAATTTTTATAAAGGTAGAGTGTGTGGGACACTCAGCCATAGGTTAACTTCTCATACTAATTAAACCTCAGATAACTTATAAGCCATAACACAGAGAAAGGTATGCAGTAACCACAATATCTTTCTAACTTGACACTGCATTAAAAAAATAAAAAGTAAAGAATAAGTTTAAACCATTTTAAGAAAAAACATCAATCCAAATATACACAAAGGCAAGATAATTTCAAAGTCATACTCATGAAACTTGGATGTACACTCCAATCATGGAGTAATAAATCACCTTTAACATAGGCAACGTGTTCATGCACATTTCTTTGCAATTAACATAAACATGCCCTGAAGGTGCCATATACATCCAGAAAACACCTTCAAAATGCCCTGTCAGTGTAAATAGTTTCCCAAGAAAATCAATGGAGCAAAGAGGAAAATTAAAAAAAGTAACTCTAAGCAACAAAATGCAGGATAGGAAGTAAGGTTTTATTTGGAAGCACAAAATTTCAGTCATTAAAAACATTTTGCTTTTGTGCTTTTTTAAAAAATTCTTGATAAACTTACAGCAAAAGTCTTTAGAGAAAACTGCAGTAGGTGGAGACTGAAAGACTGGGAATTGCCATTCACATTAGCAAGTTGTCTTTCATAGCATGCATCCAGCCTGTATTTAGCATGAAAGTTCTGGTGGGGGCCATACCTCTAATGTAAAAGTTAACTAACCTAACTGATAATTCTGTCTCACATTTGACTAGTGAAACATGTAAACTCAAGCACCTTTCATATCACAAAAAATCAAACAATGGGATGCCTGAGGTTGATCTGTCTTGACTGGCATCAGATTATTGTTATACCCTCTGACACACTCATCATCGGACAAAATACGCGTATAGCCATATAGATTGTAAAAAGGAAGAGACTCGACACACGTAAAAAGGTTTGGGGCAGCCACCCGTATATTATTCCTAGCTGCAAAGGTTTGGTTTTCCATTCAATAAAGTAGTTGATTGTGGAGAGTCCAAAATAGAACTGGTGAAGGTTGGAAAAGATGGCGGTTTTAAATGGTCAGACAGGAAGTGATGTATGTTAACTGGAAGTGATGTGGGTTGACAGGAAGTGGTATTTCTCTGACATCAGCCTGGGAGCCAGAGCCGGAAGTGACAATCTTCTGGGCGCCGGAACTGGAAGTGATGCTCTTCTAGGCGCCGGAACTGGAAGGGACGTTCTTCTAGGCGCCAGAACCGGAAGTGATGTTCTTGATTCAGATAGGTTTTCCCGCGGCTGGTCTGTAGAGATAGCAGGAGAAGATTTAGTGCACCCCGCCCTCCCCTGTCCTGGTGTGGAATTACCTTTACTTGGTCCACACAACGTCCCCCTATTCGCACGTGTGTGACAAGGTTTAAATGTTAAGTAAAGTAAGGACCTCATAACCAGCCACTACTCAGGAAAATATATTAGCTATGAACTGCCTAAAGTGAAACAGCAACACTTCTTGCTTAGAATTTAGCAGCTTTGAGGTAAAACAGGACAAGACACAATTTCATGGAATGAATACGTAGACTACACACCGTGCAAAACTTGAACTGCACACTGCATGTCCAGTAGCAGCACTAGCTACTGTGTAGTCAAGTTTTTGCAAGTCAGTGTGAGGGTAACAAATTGAAAAAAATATTTTCTACATATCTACCTGCTTATACTTTTATAAAACAGGAGCAACAGATTATATCCTGTTCTTACCAGACATCTTTCATGTTCATCTGAATGAGTTTGATCTCTATTTTAGATTTGTAAGATTCCTTTCTTTCACTCAGCTTTTCCTTTAGCACTAACTGTGTGTCCTTCCAATCCTCTTCGCCACAGGATTTGAATGTTCTTTTTCTCATTCAGGAGACCATTTAACTCCTTAGTAATCCAGGGCTAAATAATCCATAATCCATAATTGATATGTTTCTAAATAATTTGTATGCTTTTTAGATAATTATATTATAATTATATTAAAATTAAAATAAAAAAGCTTATGACAAAGTTAAACATTTTAATAATTTAAATTACTGGCAAAGCTTATTACTAATTTTGCTTAACATCTGGGGCCTTATGTATAATGCCTTGCATAGAATTCACACTAAAACATGGCACACAAATAAAACTAGAAATGTGCGTACACACAAAAAAATTCAGATGCATAAAACTATGCGTAAGCAAAGTTCCACACACTTTCTCTTTATAAATCCCAGTCAACGTAAATCTTAACACACATGCACACACCTGCAGGATTTTTCCTGTTTGAATAAAGAGATCAATATAAATAGCTCCTTCCTTTCAGCATTTTGTTAAATGACAATAGTAAAATCACATAGATAAAAGAAGAATTTCAGTGAATGTGAAATGGAGGTCCTGCTCAGTGAAGTGGAGGCAAAGGAAAAAAAAAACAGTATTTGGTGGCTTACGCTGTAGTATAAGCAACAAAGGAAAATGACAGAGTGGCACAAGGCACTCAAAAGTTCAAGTTTAGAAAGTCACACAGTGCCTGAAATAAAAAAGAAGTGGCCAGATATCAAAGTTGACGTCAAAAGGTGAATAGCAACCCATCGTTTGAGTGTCACACGGAAGTGTATTAGGGCCACAGTAAATGTCGACTTTAATTTAGAAATTTTGATTTTAATTTTATTGTTTATTTCATCATTAAAGTAGAACATTGTAAGCTTCATCTTTAATTCAATTAATTTATTAGAGTTTCTTAAATCCCATCGCAACTAAAGAAGCACGTTAAGTGTTTTGTATTCTTAGTGTTCCCCGACCCATTTTTTAAAAAGTTGCATGCTTTTTAAACTGGCTTTCTCTTACAATGACAGGAGTGTGCAGTCAGCAGTTACCGCACAGAACACATTACATTCATGATATTACAGCTCTCTGAACATATTAGAATACCAAGATGTATATTTGATATAATTTTCATGACAAAATGCATTAAAACATGTATTAAACATGTGGGGGCACATTGGCACAGTAGTAGTGCTGCTACTTCACATTAAGGAGGTCACTTCCAGGGTATACCCTGCCTGGAGTTTGTATGTTTTCCTGGTGGGTTTCCTTGGTGAGCTTCAGTTTCCTTCCAGAATCATGCAGATTAAGGGACTTGGTGATGCTAAATTGATGCTAGTAGTCTATGTGTGTGCTTGTATTCACCATGTGATGAGCTGGCATCCCGTCCAGGAATTGTTCCTGCCTCACACATGATGCTTGCTGGGACGGGTGTGACCCTGGATAGAATAATTAAATATGTGTAATGAAGGTTTTTCAATGTTCCTTAGCATTTCTGAACATTCAGTGTTTTGAGTTTATAGTTAGTTTTACTGTAATTCCGCATTAATTCTTCACGTAACCATTCGTCAAACAATAAGTGTCTGTAATAATGTGTCTGCAGTAAGCTTAGAATGCTGATTCTTTAAAACTTTTAAGGAATGTTGAAAAAACAGAATAAAACAACAATAGCAAAATAAATAACATAATAAAAAAGAACTATTAATGCTATCAAAGCTATCAGTGCAAATACCCTTAACAAGTGATAACAGTAACTAATACACATGTATACAACATCTGCTGCACACTAAGGGAACACAGGCTCATTTTATATCACAACATGTGTGATAAGCAGTGCCTTTTTTATAAACAAAAAGGTAACGGTACACACAACAATCAAGTTTGAGGTACTGTGAAGGTGTATAGAGGGCGATAGTCCTACCACTTTTATTTGGTGATAAAGCATAATGTTTAAAATTTGAACTTGACAACTATTGAGTATAATAATAATAATAATTCTTTATATTTATATGGCACTTTACTCACTACTCAAAGTTCTTTGCAAATTCCATGCAGGGAGGAACCAGGACAAGAACCCATGATCTCCTACGCAGGCACACTGTACTGCATAATATTGTGCTTGATTAAAATTACACAGAATTTCTAAAATCAAAGAATATTAACTGCAGGTTAATAACGCGCTCTACATCATGCAAAAAAGATGTTATGTAGTCCTGCAAAGCAATCAGTGCCTAATTTGATTAAGTTTTAAAGAAAATTCCAAACTTTTTGCATGTTTTTAAAATTTTGATTGAATTTGATTTTTGCTTTGAGTGTCAGTGACTGACTGTCATCCTTATAACAGCCATGAATCTCTAGGATCAAAGCATGTGAGTGGAGGGCCAACCAATCATATGAAGAGACGTGTGGCTCCAGTACTTGTCAGTAACAAAGCTCTCACTGGAGTAAAGATTAGATTCATTTGAGAAAACCCAAGTCTGTACACATTTGATGAAACTGGAATATAACTATATAACTATCAATTAATATGTAGTCAATGCCACAACCAACAGTCGTGCCCACCTCGGGCACTGTATGATGTATCAGTGTGTACCTTCACAAAAACATATCACTGTATCATAGACTACTACCACCACTTCAAGACATATAGCAACACTCTGCATTGTGGGTTAAATTTTGCTAGGCTACGCAGAGTTTTGCATTCATGGTCTGTGCTACTGTCGGACTTTATGTAGGAATTTCTGAAGCCCTGCAAAATGTGTTTCTTCTGCATTTCTGGTGGGACCACAAACACTTCAGAGTCTTTCCTGTACTGACCTCGCAGTTCAGAAACAGTTTCATCACAAGAACTCTAAATGCACTCCATCAACCAACAAGTGTTGCTTGTAGAACTGTCTGTACTTATAAGTACAATCACCTCACTGTAAACTTGCGATACAGTTATAATATTGCACAACCTGAGCCACTTTATAAAGCACGCGTATTCACATATGATGACGATATCATTTTTAAGATGAAATGCAGCAAAATATGTTTATTATATTATACAGATAAAACTTTAACTTTAACTACACCATGCCGCAGCACTAGCTAGGAGCTGGAACTTCATTCACAGATTGTTCCTGACTCGCGCTGTATTCTTGCTGTGGCTGGCGCAACACTGGAAGGATAGATGGATAGAATAATTAAACATTACGAAGATATTTCAATGTTCCTTAAAAGTTTTGAAGAATTTGCGTTCTAAGTTTACAGATCACTTAACATCTATTACAGAGCTGATTGTGTGGTGATTGGGTATTTGGAGAAAGAAAAGTAAGGACAGGAATTGGGGGTTAGTACGTTTGAAAGAGACAGTACTTCTGTAATAAAGTATTTCATCGAAGGTCGTGAATGGTGCAGCAAGCATCTTGCGTGAGACATGAACAATCACTGCGCCACCGTGTTCCCATGTTTAATAACATGCTTTAACTCCTATCATCATGAAAATGATATCGCCTATACTTCTCAGTATTTTAATTATTCAGAGAGCTGTAATATTACAAATGTAATGGATTCTGTGTCCTGTCGGAGGAAGAGAAAGCCCGGAAGCACATAGTGATTCATACACATAGAAGATCAAATACAAAACAAAGCATTTAACGTGCTACTTTAGTTATGATGGGATTTGAGAAACTAGTAAATTAAACGATTTTAAGATGAACTTTATGATATTCTACTTTAATGACAAAATAAACTGCGTGATTAAAGTGGAAATTTTGAGATTAAAGTTGACATTTCGTGCTTTTTCCCAACTGTGTGCCTCTTTTTTCTCTGTACCCTAATAAGCTTTCATATGACACTCAGACGGTGGGCTACGACTAGCCTTTTCATGGCGACTTTGATATGTGAGCTTTCCAGTTTCTCCAACACGCTATGTCACTCGATCAACTTACTTTTGTTGTTTATACCACTGTTTAAACCAACAAATAGTAAGTTTTTCCTTGCCTCCACTTGGTATTCGCTGAAATTCTTCTATTTTCCCTGGTACTTTTGCCATTGTCTTTTCACAGAAGGCTGATCTTAAGGGCTATTTATATTGATTTGCATATTCAAAGAGGCGTAATTCTGGGAGGAGGCGGGGCGGGACAGCAGGCGCGTGCATGTGCGTTACTTTCACGCTGACCGGGATTTATGTAGCGGAAGAACGTGAAAGTTGGCGAATGCACAGATTTATGCATCTGGATTTTTTTGTGTGTAAGCACATTTCCGCTTTTGTGCTTAAGCACTTTGAGCTACATTTTTTTGTATGAAAACGTGCTATATAAATAAATGTTGTTGTTGTTGTTGTTACGTCATGTTATAGTGCGTATTCTACGCACGGCGTTATGCATGTGGCCCCACACATTCCCCTGTCACGCACCCCGTGCCTCTTTAAAGAAGCAACTTAACCGTGTGCGCTCACCTGCTCACCAGATGGCGCTGGTTCGTTCTCACGTACACCTCATGACTCCTGCTAATTTCTTCCTATGCCAGATTAAATGCACCTCCTTAGTTGGCAACAAAAGCAGCAAATTAAATAATAATAATAATAATAATAATAATAATAATAATGCAGTTGTTAAAACTTTACTGCACTTCCCTTTCTTACCGTTTAAAACTCGCAAAAGCAAGTAAGCACCTCTGGAAGAAATGGACAAACGATGGCTGATACAATTCCCTGAGGGCTCTTGGAGTAGAGACGCCCACCACGCTATCCAAAATCCTTTTAAAACGCGTGACCCAGTGGCCGCTGACATCGTCTTACACCCCTTCGTGTGCACCTGAAACCATGCAGGTACGTGCCATTTATCAGATATATATTTATAATACTGATGACTAACAGGACACATTTAATTATATTCACCAGGACACCTCCGGGAGAAACTATATACTGTCCTACATAAAGCTGGTGAGGGAAAATATATCACTACATTATTGTGAAGGGAGTTGCATCTTCACAGCCACTCAGAGAAAGTTAGACTAAAGTAGTGAATGTTCAGCTTGGATTTACTGTAAGTGCTGCGACTGATGGAGAATCTCCTGCACAAGTAGGCAGATAATTGCATAGCTTGAGGGCCATATATCTAAAAGCTCTATCTCCCAATATTGTTTAACTAATTCTTCCAATTGTAAGTATCACACATCTTGAGACTGTGACACACACTCAGTGATGATGTATTGTTAAGTTCAGATGAGAAAGTATCTTCCATGTCATTTAAAGCTTTATATGTAAGAAGAACGATTTTGAAATCAGCTCTACTCCATCCATCCATCCATTATCCAACCCACTATATCCTAAGTACAGGGTCACGGGGGTCCGCTGGAGCCAATCCCAGCCAACACAGGGCGCAAGGCAGGAAACAAACCCTGGGCAGGGCACACGCCCACCGCAGGGTGCACACACACCCACCCACTAGGGACACTTTAGAATCGGCAATTCACCTAACCTGCATGTCTTTGGACTGTGGGAGGAAACCCACGCAGACACGGGAGAACATGCAAATTCCACGCAGGAAGGAATCGGGAAGCACTGCTTCCTTAAAAGGATAAAAAGTATGTCATTCCTCAAGTTCCTCTTTTTAGATTATATAACATTGATTATTTGTCACAATTGCATTTCTTTTGAGCTGTCAAAGAAGTACCAGAATACTTTCCAGGATACCTGACAATGAAATACACTCAGCGAGATACACCCATTTCTGTCTTTCACCTCGGACAGCTAGTGCCAAAAGGCCAGCTGGTACTTTTTTGTCAGGCTAGAGAGGAAATCTTAGTGTTTTTTTATTGTTATTATTTTTTCTTCATGTTCAGTGGCACAATTTTAACAACATCAGGTGGTGTTGTTTGAAAGCTTGGTTGCTACAATTCAAAGCATTAAAAGTGCCAGGCTCGCAACTAGATGACTTTAGCCCTATTTTGTTACCTGCAGACAAATTATTGAAATCAGCGACAAAATTTCCAAATGGGAGCCAAAGAGCTTTGTGAGCCCATCACCAATGTTAATTAAGCATGAACAGTTGAGTGACACAGCATTTTTAAGCATTTTTGAAAATATCTACAGAGAGTCTTGTACTGTAAACAAAAGAGGTATAAGTAATAACTAATAAGAGCATGATAGGAAGTTACTCTTCTGGCTTCATTTTGGAAAATGTCAATAACATCAAACGTGACTGAGGTGTATTTTTGTAAGACAAAGAAGTTTTAGTACTGGAAACTGTTTGTCACTGAAAAGGTCTTGCAATTTATGAAACTTGTTAGCACTTGAATATGTAGTATGATCACCATAAAAGAAAGCATAACAACTAATTAAAAGAAGAAGTCATTTAATGTGAGTAATTAAGTGATTTTCATTTTTTTTTAAATCATCTAGTTGTGAGCCCGCCATAAAAGGTGTGATGGTGTGTGTGTGTGTGTGTGCGCGCGTGTGTGTGTGGACGTCCATGTGTGTGTGTTAAGGGCATGGATAAGTCATTTTGGTGGCCATCTTCTATAAGACAGAGATGCGTGCATGCCATTATGAGCATGTAAAAAGCACCTGCATTGTGAGTTTCATAGAAAGACCACGAGATGAAAACCAAAAGAACTAAACAAGAGGATTATCAGAGGAGAACAGGGTCTTAACTTAACTTAGGGAAATCACAACCACCCGAGAATCTTAATTTAGAAGAGCAAAAGAGGTGTGGAAAGTCTAAAGCAAAGCAAAGGACAAAACCTAAATGGAACCCCAACAGTAATCTCTTTGAATCTAACTATGCTAGCCTTTTTTTCTCCAACAGAGTTAAATCCACTAAGGGGTACTGGAAATACAAAAGAAATAGTGGTAAATAAAATTGTGTCGTGATTAAAAAAAAAACATCTGCACAAATTTAAAACCCAAAATCAATAGATGAGAACAGAAAGTATAACAAGGTACATTTCTATGTACAATAAAATAAAGAAACAGCAAAATCACAAACCTTGTGTGGACTTCATGAAAATAAATAAATTACTTTACTGATTTAAGTTAAATTTAAGCTTTTGTCATTTGCTTGTTCAGTGACCGAGCTTGTTCTGTGTTTTTCTTTGGTTGCTGATCTTTTTGTTTTTTAATATAATAATCCTGGCTTATGCTTTGACCTGTGAAAGCTGTTGGCCCCTTGAAGCATCATTGCCACTCACTACAAAGTAAAAGTGCCATTTTAATTTCTTCTTCTTTTGTCAGAAAGAACATGCAAGACACTTTTCAAGCAAATTCAGAAAGCTACCAGTGAACAGTCCTCACATGATCCTACTTTTTGCACTTGGCATTGTCTCTTTTTGTAACCTGTTGGTCTTGGGGTTATCCTTGTAACAGGTGCTGCCTTACTTCTGTCCACACATATGAGGTTCCAAAGTGCATTTGGATTCCATGCTTGTAATAGCCAGCCTTCTGTGAAATACAGATGAAACTCTTTTGAAAATGTACTAGAGAAACCTTAGATAGACTAAAGAAGGTGGCTGAATGGGAAAATTAGACAATATTAAGATTAACACTGCATATCCTTGTTTTGAGAGACATTGCTAAACCGATAGATCTATCTATCTATCTATCTATCTATCTATCTATCTATCTATCTATCAAGTTTTAATCAAACCTTGGACTTATGTGTGTAATTTCCTGTTGGCAGGTACCACTCTAGGAATCTTTTATCTCACACTGTGCAGTAGATTTGATTCACAATTCTACTGCAGAGTGCTCACTTGGATTATTTATTCAGCATTGACTGTCTCAATCTGTCATCAGAATCCTTTTACTAATCAATTAAATTGTATCTAGCCTTGCACTGAAATACATGAACAGTTTTCTGCAACATTACTCTGTAGTTTGGCCAAGCATGTCTGTTGATGCTGGGAATCTTGCTGTGCTTTATGTGAACATATGTTCTATAGAAAGATTTTTACTTCTGTTCATTCATTCATTCATTCTTTTAAACCATAACTTAAAGTTCTTTCTAAAGAAAACATTTAGCTTATGGTAAAATTTGTATCCCCTCTTTTGTATTACTTTTTCTATGCAGGTCTTTCTGGAATAATTCATTTTTATAAATTTTTACTGATGCGTTGAGCGTGTCTTCTGATGATCTTCTACCTGATTCAAGTTTTGTTACTGCTAGGTGCCCAGTTCTTCCATTATGTTATCATAATTTGCATATGGAGTGATCTCTCTCATAATAAGGCTGAACAAGGATGTTTGGAATTTGAACATAAAACCATATTGTATATATATACAATCTGACTTCACGGGTGTTGAACCTTAGGCCTTGAGGGCCGCAGCAGCTACAGGTTTTCATTCTAACCCTTTTCCTAATCAGTGACCTGTTTTCACTGCTAATTCACATTTTAATAGCCCAGATAGAAGGATTGAGTCCTCTGAATAAATTCGTTTCCTCATTAAAATGCAGCCAAACAGAAATAAGACGTGAAATGAGCCAACAGATGACCAGCTAAACTGGGGCTTCAAACTCCAACCAGTTTCTTAATGAGAAGCCAGTTCGTGCTGTTAATTAAACTCGTTATTTAATTCTATGGCTTGTTGTTGCTCTCGTTCTGCCACAGCTGACATTTCCAAAACTGTTGATATTTCTGTTTTTCATAAGAACATCGTCAAAGTGTTTTGGTGAGTTGAGAGATCAACCTTACTGAGACCTTCACCTTACTTTATTTTTAGATATTGTGTGACGGGCACAGGTGAGCTGATCATGTGGCAGCTCATTTTGTGTCTCATTATTGTTTGGCTGCTAATTAAGGAGAAAGAAACAATTAAGGGGCCTGAGTCAAGTTAATTAAAAGAAGCAGCAAAAACCGGTGACTAGAGAAAGAAAACTGAATTGAAACCACCGCCTACCATGTAATTAAGTATATTACAAGCAACTTGCTGTCTTGTGAGTTCTTATAATAATAATAATATATTGTATTTATATAGCATCTTTCCCATGTTCTCTGCCATTTAAAACTATAGTTAGCAGCAGTAAGGGCATGCGAATATAAAACCTTAACCCTAAGCTTTTATGGAGGTGTGTGAACGACCTTCAATAATAAATTGGACTGAACTGAATTCAATCAAATAGGCTGTCTGAACTGGATTGAGTGCATTCAGTAATGGGGAGGTTGACCTACAAGTTCAGGGCGGGGCGGCACAACTGTTGTCTCATATGCTTCCCAGCTCCAGAGGGTTGTGTTTGATATTCTAACTTGTGACATTTACATTTTTCTCAATGCCAACATTGTTTTTTATCAGGAACCATTTAAATCTTTTCGTTCATTATCTATTATAAAGATGTAATCTTCTTCTTTCAGCTGCTCCTGTTAGAGGTTGCCACAGCAGATCAATTTCTTCCATATTGTCCTGTCTTCTGCATCTTGCTCTGTTACACCCACCACCTGTATGTCCTCTCTCACCACATCCATAAACCTTCTCTAAAGGCTTTCCTCTTTTCCTCTTGCCTGGCAGCTCAATCCTTAACATCCTTTTCCCAATTTACCCAGCATCCCTCCTCTGCCCATGTCCAAACCAACGCAATCTCGCCTCTCTGACTTTGTTTGACTCTAACCCATATAACATAGCTGGTCTCACTACTGTCCTGTAGACCTTCCTTTTCACTCTCGCTGATACCCGTCTGTCACAAATCACTCCTGACACTCTTCTTCACCCATTCCACCCTGCTTGCACTCTCTTTTTCACCTCTCTTCTGCAGTACCCGTTACTCTGAATTCTTCATCCCAAGTATTTAAACTCATCCACTTTCACCAACTCTACTCCCTGCATCCTCACCATTCCACTGACCTCCCTCTCATTCACACACATGTATTCTGTCTTGTTCTTACTGACCTTCATTCCTCTCCTCTCTAGAGTAAACCTCCAACTCGCCAGGGTCTCCTCGACTTGCTCCCTACTCTCGCTACAGATCACAATGTCATCAGCAAACATCCTAGTCCATGGGGACTCTTATCTAATCTTGTCTGTCAACCTGTCCACGTTGAATGCATCTGTCACTCCTACTGCAGTTTTCACCATTGTCACACTCCCTCCTACATATCCTGTACAACTGTTACATACTTCCTCTGCCACTCCCGACTTCCTCATACAATACCACAACTCCTCTCGAGGCACCCTTTCATATGCTTTCTCCAGGTCCACAAAGACGCAATGCAACTCCTTCTGGCCTTCTCTATACTTCTCCATCAACATCCTCAGAGCAGACATTGCATCTGTGGTGCTCTTTCTTGGCATGTAACCATACTGCTGCTCACTAATCATCACCTCCCTTCTTAACCTAGCTTCTGCTATTCTTTTCCATAACTTCATGCTGTGGCTCATCAATTTTATCCTCCATAGTTACTACAGCTCTGCACATCCCCCTAATTCGTAAAAATTGCTATTAATACACTTCTTCTCAACTCCTCAGGCATCCTCTCACTTTCCAAGATTCTAGTAAACAATCTGGTTAAATGCTCCACTGTCATCTCTCCTAAACACTTCCATGCTTCCACAGGTGTGTCATCTAGACCAAAGGCTTTTCCATTCTTTTCATAGCTTTCCTTACTTCCCCCTTGCTAATCCATTGCACTTCCTGATTTACTGTCTCCACATCATCCAACCTTCTCTCTCTCTCATTCTCTTCATTCATCTGCCTCTCAAAGTACTCTTTCCATCTGCTAAACACCCCCTCTTCACTTGTGAGTATGTTTCCATCTTTAGCCTTTATCACCCTAACCTGCAGCACATCTTTCCCAGCTCGGTCCCTCTTTCTAGCCTATCGGTACAGGTCTTTTTGTCCCACCTTAGTGTCCAGCCTCTCATACAACTCATAATACGCCTTTTCTTTAGCCTTCGCCACTACTCTCTTCACCTTGCGCCTTATCTCCTTGTACTCTTGTCTACTTTCTGCATCTCTCTGACTATCCCACTTCTTCTTCGCCATCCTCTTCTTCTGTATACTCTCCAGTACTTCCCCATTTAACCACCAGGATTCCTTTTCCTCCTTCCTCTGTCCAGATGTCATCATGCCAAGCACCCTTCTTGCTGTCACCCTTACTACTTCTGCTACAGTTGCCCAGCTGTCTGGCAGCTCTTCATTGTCACCAAGTTCCTGTCTTACCGCCTCCCTAAAGTCAACCTTGCAGTCTTCCTTTTTCATCTTGCATCATTTGATCCTTTGCTCTGCCCTCCCTCTCCTCCTCTTCTTCTTGATCTCCAATGTCGTCCTACAGACCACCATCCTATGCTGCCTAACTACACTTTCCCCTGCCACCACTTTGCAGTCTTCAATCTTCTTCAGATTGAATCTTCTGAATAGGATATAATGTACCTGTGTGCATCTTCCTCCTCTCTTGTACATCACCCATGTTCCTTCCTCTTCTTAAACTACATATTCACCACAGCCATGCCCATCCTTTTTGCAAAATCCACTATCCTCTGACCTTCTTCATTCCTTTCCTTGACACCATACCTACCCATCACCTCTTCATCTCCTCTGTTCTGTTCACCAGCATGTCCATTGAAATTAGCTCCAATCACCACTTTCTGTCCCTTGGGTACGCTGTCCATCACCTTATCCAACTCACTCCAGAAATCTTCTTTCTCATCCATCGAGCACCCAACGTGCAGGGCATATGCACTGACAACATTCATCATCACACCTTCAGTTTCCAGCTTTATAATCATTACTCTGTCTGACACTCTTTTCACCTCCAAAACACTCTTGACATACTGCTCCTTCAGAGTAATCCCTACCCCATTTCTCCTCCCATCCACACCATGATAGAACAATTTGAATCCTCCTCCGATCCACCTGGCCTTACTCCCTACTATTTAGTCTCTTGCACACACAATATATCAATCTTCCTTCTCTCCATCATATTGGCTAACTCTCTTCCCTTACCAGTCATACTGCCAACATTTAAAGTTCTTACCCTCAGTTCCACTCTCTTTACCTTCCTCCTGTCCTTCTGCCTCCGGACATGTCTCCATCCTCTTCTTTTCCTTCTTCGGCCAACAGTAGCCCAATTTCCTCCAGCACCCTATTGGCTAACAGTATTGGTGGTGGCCATTGTTAACCCAGGCCTTGACCAATCTGGTATGTAAATTTGTATCGTTGTCCACATATTGATCTGGCAAAATTTTACACTGGATGCCCTTCCTGACGTAACCGTCCCCATTTATCCGGGCTTGGGACTGGCATGACGAAACACACTGGTTTGTGTATCCCCTGTGGATGGATTTATTATAAAGATGTAATTTGATGTAAAAATAAGTGATAAGTCTGAAAAGTGCAGTTTATTTCAGTTGTTAAGGACAATCTACAGCACCTAAATCCAAAAGAACTATTTCCAGATTTTCATTTTACACAGTGCATAGAGTATTAGCCAAGGAGTAATTCTTCCACAGTACAGAAGCATCATGTTAACATGTATATAAGATGTGCATTTAATAGTATTAAAATAAAAGTAAAAGCCTTTTTTGGCAAACAAATGAAATCATATTTATCTGTTAAAATTTAATCTTCAAATAGAACACAGTTTAAACAGTCATAAAGCATACATTTTTGCACATGCTGCTTTTAGATCAACACATACAGCCCTAACTTCCATTTTACTTTTTTTTTTTTGATAGCTGGATATACAGTATACAGGTCTTTGTCCTTAGAGCAAGGTTATTTGCATCAGTTCACATACCTTATGCTGCAATAACATAAATAAGTTAGATGTACGTATAGTATAACATTCAAGTGTGTTCAAGGACTGTGCAGGCACTGTAGCCCTCAATGGACCTCAATGGAGTTTAGTAGGTAGGTTCTGCAACTTGCTCAATCCATTTCAAAGTTTTGGGAGCCAAAGGATATAACACCTGAATAGGGCAAAAAGCTGAAAACAGGCCTGGATAGGCTAGTCCATCATTGGGACCATCACTCATATGTTCACAATTTCCAATTATCAATTAACTTAACCTAAAAAAAAAAAAAAAAAAACACTTTTATAATTTATTCCATCTGACTGTTGTCATTTTTATGATATGGATAGCACATGAATGTGGCAAATGGTAAGTTATAGGGTGTTCAAATTTTCAGATTCACAAACCAGGACATTTGTCTAGCATGTTTGCCCACTTGCAAAAAGCCCATCCTCATTTACTGAATGTCTGCTTTATTTCATTATCATCAGAGAAGAGGTTTAGGGCACGGGAAACCAAAAAAAAAAAAAAAAAACTTTAACAAATGAACACATAGGAATTCACCCTATATTTCAAGTGGAAACAAATAAATGACAGAACTATGTTTTTCTCTTTTTCTTGGTCCTCATCATGATGCTGTTCAAATTTATTAATTAAGCTTTCATTTAGGACAGTGGTTCCCAAACTCGGTCCTGAGGACCCACTGTGGCTGCAGATTTTTATTCCAGCCAAATTCACAATTAGTTATAATAATCGATCTTGTTTATTTAGATGGTCTTTTTCCTTTCCCTTATTCAGCCTTTAAAAAAGCACAGCGGTATGATTTTTACATTTATAAGACATTTAGAAATATTTCTAGTTTTGCTTTAAATACTTACTTCTCTTTTGTTGTTGTCCTATTGTTTTGTTATTTTTTTGTGCAGTTTGGACCCTTCATTGTATCCTAATAATGATAATTAAAACAAACAGAACTGACAGCCAGGTAAACAACACTGAATGATGAAAGACTGCAATAACTTTAGCGTCAGACACACTAATTACTAGCAAATAAATTAAATAATCAGAACACCTGGAAAAGCAAATAGAAAATCAAGCTGAAAATTGTCAAAATGTTTAAAAAAAATACCTTATAAGTGCTTAGTACATTTTAATAAAAATTTACCAAACCTAGTTTTGTTATTTCTCCATTGACACAGAAACTGCTAAATAACAGCTCACTTAATTGGGCTAGGAGTCCAATTAAAACCAGAAGTTGGTTGGAACAAAAACCAGCAGCCACAGTGGGTCCCCAGGACTGAGTTTGAGAAGCGCTGCTCTAGGAAGTTTTGACTGTGCTGTTATACACATTGTGGACCACCAGGGGACATACAGCTCCCCATACCCCGGACACAACAGACACAGATCCCAAATCCAGCACACAGCACACCTTTATTCAGCTGTGGGAAACACTTTTGTCTTGCTCCCTACAGCATCACACAATACAAAGCACCAAATATATAACACACAGTCCTTTTCTCTTGGAACTTTCTCACTCTCAATTCTCCACTCCTCCTCCTGCAAACTTTGTCCAACTCCTCCTGACTCTTGCTTTCCTGGACGAGAGTGACCAGTCCTTTTATATTGGCTAACCAGGAAGTGCTTCTGCTCTTGCACCCACATGCTCTGCAAGCACTTCTGGGTTAGGCGGAAACCTCATGCCGTATTGCTGTTTCGTTTCCACAGCCCCTTGGTGGAACCTACGTTATCCAACAGGGCTGAGAAAAAGAACTCCAACTCCCATAGTGCTCTGTGGTTTAGGTAGTAAACAGAGGTTTTGTGGTAAGGTAATAATGCTCACTAATCATGGAACTGGAGAGTGGCAACATGAAGCATGTTCATGAGCACATGCAAGTAAGAATTTTATTGTACTCCGTACATGTGACAATATTGACCTTATTAACCTATAGTAAACAAGGAAGGCATCATAATGTTAATCCACAAGGGGACTTGTTTCTTATGTTTTAAATAATCACTTTATTTGGCTTTTCAGGTGGGGTGTCTTGTCTTATACAATGCCTATGAAAAGTGTTTGCCCCTTGGAAGTTTTGTAATTTTATTATTATACAGCATTGTGGATCACAGTGGGTTTATTTGACTTTTTTGACATTAATAGAAGTATAGCAAATATACAAAAAAAAATAAGTAATATGATTTTATTCAAAAATGCACTTAAAAGTATAAAATAATTTTTTTTCTTGTACTAAGATTTGTTGGCCTTATGTGACTAAAAATAAAATTTTGGGGTCCCCATTAAAGAGTCAATTTAATTCCATTAAAATGCATAGATTCGTTAAAGTGAAATTTCTAACCAGTTTAACTATGGAAAGAAAATGACACATAATATAAAAGTTGATTAAAGTATGTAGGATAATGGATATAATTGGAGAAATTTCCAAATTGTAAGAGTTATTTTTTGGACTCATTTAAGGAAACATTATAAAAAATCAAAAACAAGACATACTGAGATTAATAAAGGATCACCCCCTAATGTGAATATTTTGTTGAACCACCTTTTGTTTTAATGACAGCCTTGAGTCTGTTGGGATACTTCTCTATTAGCTTTGCACATCTAGATTGAGCAATATTTGCCCACTCGTCTTTACAGAACTGTTCAAGTTCGGTGAAATTGGATGGTGAGTGTTGGTGGACTGCTATCTTCAAATCTTTCCACAGATTTTCAGTGGGATTTAGGTCTGGGATCTGACTGGGCCACACAAGGACATTCACTTTTTTCTCCTTCAGCCACTGTATGGTCAATTTTGCTGTGTGCTTCAGGTCGTTGTTATGTTGAAAGGTGAACATTCTGCGTAAAACTTTCTGGCAGAGGTTAACAGGTTTTCTTCAAAAATTTGATGGTATGTTGCCCCATCCATTTTTCCTTTTACCCTAATGAGAGCCCCAGGCCCTGCAGCAGAGAAACACCCCCACAACAGGATGCTGCCACCTTCATGCTTTACTATAGGTATGGTGTGTTGTGGATTGTGAGCTGCATTGGATTTCCGCCTGGTGTACAGTTTGGTATTGAGGCCAAATAGTTCAATTTTGGTCTCATCTGACCTTTTTCCACTTGGCATCAGAATCTTCAAGGTGCATTCTGGCAAAGCTCAAATGAGCCTTGATGTTGCCTTTTTTGAGAAGTGTCTTTTTCCTTGCGACCCTCCCGAACAAGCCACAATTGTGGAGCGCTTGTGAAATTGTTGTCACATGCACACAATAACCACTCTTTGCCATAAAATTTTGTAACTCCTTCAAAGTGGCCATTGGCCTCTTGGTAACCTCTCTTACCAGTTTCCTCCTTGCTCTTCCATTCAGTTTGGAGGGATGGCTGGTTCCAGGGAGGGTCCTAGTAGTACCAAACACTTCCCACTTATTTATTATGGACTTTACTGTGCTCCTTGGGATTGATAAAGCCTTTGAGATTTTCTTGTATCCATCTCCTGCCTTATGTCTGTCCACAACTCTATCCCTAACATCTTTTGAAAGTGGCTTGCCACCCATAGTCAGTTGTTTGCTGTCAGTTGCACAACCAAGCAAGGGAATGCTCCAGTAACAGCTGGTTTTATGCTTTTCTAATCACACTAATTGATCAAAGGTGGAAGCCAGTAGCCATGGCCTGCAATGGAAATGGTGGTTATTCAGTATTTTTGTTTTTTTATTTTTTAAAATTCTTCTGAATTGTAGCTGTGATATTATTCACTTGGATGTTATAGATTGCATTAAGTAGGTAAAGCGGGAAAAAAAAATATTGGTTTAAGTGTTTTCATTTAAGGCTTCAAAGCAAGAAAAATGGGAATATTTAGAAGGGGGTGAGTTTTTTTCTATACCCACTATATATATATATATATATATATATATATATATATATATATAATCAGATGAAAAAGTTTGGGAACCCCTCCAAAACAAAAAAGATAACAGTGGTATGTCTTTCATTTCCTAGGAACAGCTGAGCACTGAGGTGTTTTCCGAATAAAGACTTTAAGTGAAGCAGTATTTAGATCTATGAATTTAAATCAAATGTGAAAAACTGGCTGTGGAAAAATTTGGGTCCCCTTGTAATTTTGCTGATTTAAATGCATTTAACTGCTCAATACTGATTACTTGCAACACCAAATTGGTTGGAGTAGCTTGTTAAGCCTTGAACTTTCATAGACAGGTGTCCAATCATGAGAAAAGGTATTTAAATTGGTCAATTGCATGTTGTGCTTAAGTTTGACTCTCCTCTGAAGAGTGACAGCATGGGATCCTCTAAGCAACTCTCAAAAGATATGAAAACAAAGATTGTTCAGTGTCATGGTTTAGGGGAAGGTTACAAAAAGCTGTCTCAGAGGTTTAAACTGTCAGTTTCAACTGTAAGGCATGTAATCAGGAAATGAAGGCCACAGGCACAGTTGCTGTTAAACCCAGGTCTGGCAGGCCAAGAAAAATACAGGAGCGGCATATGCGCAGGATTGTGAGAATGGAGGTGATCTGTGGGTTGTCTGTAACCAAAGACCTGCAAGAACATCTTGCTGCAGAGGGTGTATCTGCACATCGTTCTACAATTCAGTGCAATTTGCAAGAAGAACATCTGTATGGCAGGGTGATTAGAAAGAAGTCCTTTCTGCACTCATGCCACAGAGTCGCTTGTTGTATGCAGATGCTCATTTAGACAAGCCAGATTCATTTTAGAACAAAGTGCTTTGGACTGATGAGACAAAAATTGAGTTATTTGGTCATAACAAAAAGCAATTTACATGGCAGAAGAAAACACAGCATTCCAAGAAAAACACCTGCTACCTACTGTCAAATTTGGTGGAGGTTCCATCATGCTGTGGGGCTGTGTGGCTAGTTCAGGAACTGGGGCCCTTGTTAAAGTCGAGGGTCGGATGAATTCAACCCAATATCAACAAATTCTTCAGGATAATGTTCAAGCATCAGTCACAAAGTTGAAGTTACGCAGGGGTTGGATATTCCAACAAGACAATGACCCAAAACACAGCTCAAAATCTACAAAGGCATTCATGCAGAGGGAGAAGTACAATGTTCGGAATAGCCATCACAGTCCCCTGACTTGAATATCACCGAAAATCTATGGGATGATTTGAAGCGGGCTGTCCATGCTCAACAGCCATCAAATTTAACTGAACTGGAGAGATTTTGTATGGAAGAATGGTCAAAAATACCTCCATCCAGAATCCAGACACTCATCAAAGGCTATAAGAGGCATCTAGAGGTTGTTATATTTGCAAAAGGAGTCTCAACTAAGTATTGATGTAATAACTCTGTTGGGGTGCCCAAATGTATGCACCTAATTTTGTTATGATGCATATTGCATATTTTCTGTTAATCCAATAAACTTAATGTCACTGCTGAAATACTACTGTTTCCATAAGGCATGTCATATATGAAAAGAAAATTGCTACTTTGAAAGCTCAGCCAAAGATAAACAAAAAAAAAACACTATATATATATATATATATATATATATATATATAGTGGAGTTTTTCCCAAAATAAGAAAATGTTTCACACAAAGTGTTGGGGACCGTCCCTGTATATTGTCCTACGGACAAAGTAGCAAAGTAAATGATCAAATGAACCAAAGAGGTAACAGTAGACAAATTTTATCAGTCAAAATGGCGTTTTTATACAGAAATGTATTATGGGAATAGGAAATGGGTGGCAGGAAGTGACGTGGCAACAGGAAGCGGAAACAACGTCGTTTGATGAAAACCGGAAGTGATGTCTTTTTGAAGCATCAGAAGTGATGTCAGTTCATATGACCGGAAGTGATATTGTAGCGGCCATTTTGGAAGCTGGAAATGTTGATGATTAATTTTCCTTGGCTTTTCTTTGGAGAGAAGAGATTCCGGTAAGTACCACATGACAACCCTTCATCTCGCGAGGTTTCACTCACCTTTAGGCTTTCTGACTGCCTCCTAATTGCACGTGTGTGACAA
>JANRMT010062791.1:31059134-31088286 GCA_026402145.1 Polypterus bichir lapradei
TATATATAAACGTGTATATGTGTGTGTGTGTGTATGTATATATATAAATATATATATATATATATATATATATGTGTTTGTGTGTATATATACAGTGCATCTGGAAAATATTCACAGCGCATCACTTTTTCCACATTTTGTTATGTTACAGCCTTATTCCAAAATGGATTAAATTCATTTTTTTCCTCAGAATTCTACACACGACACCCCATAATGACAACGTGAAAAAAGTTTACTTGAGGTTTTTCCAAATTTATTAAAAATAAAAATAAGAAATCACATGTACATAAGTATTCACAGCCTTTGCCATGAAGCTCAAAATTGAGCTCAGGTGCATTCTGTTTCCCCTGATCATCCTTGAGATGTTTCTGCAGCTTAATTGGAGTCCACCTGTGGTAAATTCAGTTGATTGGACATGATTTGGAAAGGCACACACCTGTCTATATAAGGTCCCACAGTTGACAGCTCATGTCAGAGCACAAACCAAGCATGAAGTCAAAGGAATTGTCTCTAGACCTCCGAGACAGGATTGTCTTGAGGCACAAATCTGGGGAAGGTTACAGAAAAATTTATGCAGCTTTGAAGGTCCCAATGAGCACAGAGGCCTCCATCATTCATAAGTGGAAGAAGTTCGAAACCACCAGGACTCTTCCTAGAGCTGGCTGGCCATCTAAACTGAGAGATCGGGGGAGGAGGGCCTTAGTCAGGGAGGTGACCAAGAACCCGATGGTCACTCTGTCAGAGCTCCAGAGGTCCTGTGGAGAGAGGAGAACCTTCCAGAAGGACAACCATCTCTGCAGCAATCCACCAATCAGGCCTGTATGGTAGAGTGGCCAGATGGAAGCCACTCCTTAGTAAAAGGCACAAGGCAGCCCGCCTGGAGTTTGCCAAAAGGCACCTGAAGGATTCTTAGACCATGAGAAACAAAATTCTCCGGTCTGATGAGACAAAGATTGTACTCTTTGGTGTGAATGCCAGGCATCATGTTTGGAGGAAACCAGGCACCGCTCATCACCAGGCCAATACCATCCCTACAGTGAAGCATGGTGGTGGCAGCATCATGCTGTGGGGGTTTTTCAGCGGCAGGAGCTGGGAGACTAGTCACGATAAAGGGAAAGATGACTGCAGCAATGTACAGAGATATCCTGGATGAAAACCTGCTCCAGAGCGCTCTTGACCTCAGACTGGGGTGACGGTTCATCTTTCAGCAGGACAACGACCTTAAGCACACAGCCAAGATATCAAAGGAGTGGCTTCAGGACAACTCTGTGAATGTCCTTGAGTGGCCCAGCCAGAGCCCAGACTTGAATCCGATTGAACATCTCTGGAGAGATCTTAAAATAGCTGTGCACCAACGCTTCCCATCCAACCTGATGGAGCTTCAGAGGTGCTGCAAAGAGGAATGGGCGAAACTGGCCAAGGATAGGTGTGCCAAACTTGTGGCATCATATTCAAAAAGACTTGAGGCTGTAATTGCTGCCAAAGGTGCACTGACAAAGTATTGAGCAAAGGCTGTGAATACTTATGTACATGTGATTTCTCAGTTTTTATATTTTCAATAAATTTGGAAAAACCTCAAGTAAACCTTTTTCATGTTGTCATTATGGGGTGTTGTGTGTAGAATTCTGAGGAAAAAAATTAATTTAATCCATTTTGGAATAAGGCTGTAACATAACAAAATGTGGAAAAAGTGATGCGCTGTGTATACTTTCCGGATGCACTGTATATATATATGTATAAATGTATGTGTGTATATATACAGTGGGATGCAAACGTTTGGGCAACCTTGTTAATAGTCATTATTTTCCTGTATAAATCGTTGGTTGTTACGATAAAAAATGTCAGTTAAATATATCATATAGGAGACACACACAGTGATATTTGAGAAGTGAAATGAAGTTTATTGGATTTACAGAAAGTGTGCAATAATTGTTCAAACAAAATCAGGCAGGTGCATAAATTTGGGCACCGTTGTCATTTTATTGATTCCAAAACTTTTAGAACTAATTATTGGAACTCAGATTGGCTAGGTAAGCTCAGTAACCCCTGACGTACATACACAGGTGAATCCTATAATGAGAAAGAGTATTTAAGGGGGTCAATTGTAAGTTTCCCTCCTCCTTTAATTTTCTCTGAAGAGTAGCAACATGGGGGTCACAAAACAACTCTCAAATGACCTGAAGACAAAGATTGTTCACCATCATGGTTTAGGGGAAGGATACAGAAAGCTGTCCCAGAGATTTAAGCTGTCTGTTTCCACAGTTAGGAACATATTGAGGAAATGGAAGACCACAGGCTCAGTTCAAGTTAAGACTCGAAGTGGTAGACCAAGAAAGATTTCGGATAGACAGAAGCGACGAATGGTGAGAACACTCAGAGTCAACCCACAGACCAGCACCAAAGACCTACAACATCATCTTGCAGCAGATGGAGTCACTGTGCATCATTCAACCATTCGGCGCACTTTACACAAGGAGATGCTGTATGCGAGAGTGATGCAGAGGAAGCCTTTTCTCCGCCCACAGCACAAACAGAGCCGCTTGAGATATGCTCAAGCACATTTGGACAAGCCAGCTTCATTTTGGAATAAGGTGCTGGGGACTGATGAAACTAAAATTGAGTTATTTGGGCATAACAAGGGGCACTATGCATGGAGGAAAAAGAACACAGCATTCCAAGAAAAACACCTGCTACCTACAGTAAAATATGGTGGTGGTTCCATCATGCTGTGGGGCTGTGTGGCCAGTACAGGAACTGGGAATCTTGTCAAAGTTGAGAGACGCATGGATTCCACTCAATATCAGCAGATTCTGGACACCAATGTCCAGGAATCAGTGACAAAGCTGAAGCTGTGCCAGGGCTGGATCTTTCAACAAGACAACGACCCGAAACATTGCTCAAAATCCACTAAGGCATTCATGCAAAGGAAAAAGTACAACGTTCTGGAATGGCCATCTCAGTCCCCAGACCTGAATATAATTGAAAATCTGTGGTGTGAGTTAAAGAAAGCTTTCCATGCTCGGAAGCCATCAAACCTGAATGAACTAGCGATGTTTTGTAAAGAGGAATGGTCCAAAATACCTTCAACCACAATCCAGACTCTCATTGAAACCTACAGGAAGCGTTTAGAGGCTGTAATTTCTGCAAAAGGCGGATCTACTAAATATTGATTTCATTTCTTTTTTTGTGGTGCCCAAATTTATGCACCTGCCTGATTTTGTTTGAACAATTATTGCACACTTTCTGTAAATCCAATAAACTTCATTTCACTTCTCAAATATCACTGTATGTGTCTCCTATATGATATATTTAACTGACATTTTTTATCGTAACAACCAACGATTTATACAGGAAAATAATGACTATTAACAAGGTTGCCCAAACTTTTGCATCCCACTGTATATATATATATATATATATATTGTCACACACGTGCGCATGGGAGGCAGCTAAAGGGCTTGAGTAACGGCAGTTCCGAGTCATACTCGGATGTGGCAGAGTGCACTGACTCTTTTTCTCCCTTTCCTGCAGCCCATTCACAGGAGATTCCACCTGGTCCTCTTGACGTCACTTCCGGGACCAAGCCTATGGAAGCAGTCTTTGCCTGCTCCAACCCCTGTGATGTCACGTCTGGGCTTGAACCTATGGCTGAAGACCTTCATGAGCCCGGCCCCTTTGATCTCACTTCCTGTCTTCCCCTTTAAAAGCCTCCACCTTTTCCCTATTCCCTCAGTTGTGTTTTGGACTTGATTTTGTGCACATCAGTGCTGTATACCTTTTTTCTACTTTGCAGCCAGGATGCCAAATTACACGGGTGGCTGCCCCAAACCTTTCTATGTCTCTGTGTCAAGTTTGTGACAATATGTATATCTATATATAAATATATATATATATACAGTATATACACTAGCAAAATACCCGCGCTTCGCAGCGGCGAAGTACTGCCTTAAAATTTTTATTAAGAAGAAAATTAAACCTTTTTAAACTGAGGGAAAATATACCAATAATTATTTGTTAAGGATCTCTTTGTATACCACATTGTCATTTCGGTCCTCTGGTTGTAATATGACCAAGCTGTGCACTGAGCTTACTCTTGAACATGCAACGTACAGTTGGCCATGTGAAAAGTAATCTTGTTTCAAATCTCGCAGTTTGGATTGCTGCTGTCACAATCGGTTTGAGTTTCATGGTTTGTTTCAATTACGACAGTATTTTCAGGACTTGTGTTAAAGTGACATTCGTCATCTGTCAAGCGTTGTAAGCATACAACTGGTTTCATCGATAACTTCACATCCAGCTTTTGAGAGTTTAAACATTCATAAACATCAAAGTGTCCACTACTCAAATCGTCACCTGTGAATCTAAGATGTTTAAGGGGCATTGGCGGTTGTCGAAAGGTGTAAAATATTTGGCCATTTCGGTACACTTGAAAGTGACAACCGAACAATTCAGCGGCAGCCATCAACTCACATGCAGAACCATAGGTGAAGGGCTTAAGCATTTCACTCTTATTTTGCTCCTGTGTAGTATAATTATCTCCTGTACCGTCATCAGTCCACACCTTGAACCTGTCCCAGTCATTCAATACATAAGACACAATGTTCCTCCAGATATCAAGAGTGAGCCTGATATGGCCGTGCAATATGTAACAAAGAGAATGGAAAAGGTAGGTGCCATCTCCGGGCATGGAAACCACTCGGTAAGTGACAGTTCTTTGATCGATGGTGATCACCTCGATCACCTTGTTATCTCTAACAATAGATAAGGATGATCGATGGTGATCACCTCATAATAGGGGTATGGTTGGAACGATAAAGGAAATGGGTACCTGAACAATGTAAAGTAAGTCTAAAATACCTACACAATAACTATAATCGTAATAAATGAACAATAAAACAGCGGAGAAGCCGTGGATTAAATAAAAAGGCTGCAGTTATCAGCAGGGAGATGTGAATACCGTGGCGAAGCAAGGAAGGGAATGTAGAGACTGGAGCGACAGACGGCCTTATATAGGCAGGCAGCCAACAACGTGGGAGGCGTTGGGATGGGGGACCCAACGCCGCCTCACACGGTGACCAAGCTGCAGGCTATGGACGTATATATGTACGTAAGTAGGATTCAGTTAGCATTGGGAACCCGTGTACCAAATTTCTTGAATATGGGCCCATAAGTAACAAAGACCGTTGAAAAGTTCAATATGACGGCCGACAGTGGCATCATATCACCGAAATAAGTACCAAATTCCAGCCTTCTACCTACACGGGAAGTTGGAGAATTAGTGACGTTGGAAAGTTCAATATGGCAGCTGACAGTGGCGTCACACCACCGAAATAAGTACGTACATTGGTTTCGGTTAACGCAGGGAAGCCGCCTACCAAATTTCGTGAAGATGGGGCCATGAATAAGAAAGTTCAAGATGGCGGACGCTGTTGATTGTTATGACCGTTACGCGTAGAATTTCGAAATGAAACCTGCTTAACTTTTGTAAGTAAGCTGTAAGGAATGACCCTGCCAAATTTCAGCCTTTTACCTACACGGGAAGTTGGAAAATTAGTGACGTTGGAAAGTTCAATATGGCGGCTAACAGTGGCGTCATACCACCGAAATAAGTACGTACATCGGTTTTGGTTAGCGCAGGGAAGCCACCTACCAAATTTCGTGAAGATGGGGTCAGCCTTCTACCTACACGGGAAGTTGGAAAATTAGTGACGTTGGAAAGTTCAATATGGCGGCTAACAGTGGCGTCATACCATCGAAATAAGTACATACATCGGTTTCGGTTAGCGCAGGGAAGCCGCTTACCAAATTTCGTGAAGATGGTGCCATAAATATGAAAGTTCAACATGGCGGACGTTGTCGACCGTTATCGACCGTTATGACCGTTACGTGTAGAATTTCGAAATGAAACCTGCTTAACTTTTGTAAGTGAGCTGTAAAGAATAAGCCTGCCAAATTTCAGCCTTCTATCTACACGGGAAGTTGGAGAATTAGTGATGAGTCAGTCAGTCAGTGAGTGAGTGAGTGAGTGAGTGAGTGAGTGAGTGAGGGCTTTGCCTTTTATTAGTATAGATAGATTAGATTAGATTCAACTTTATTGTCATTACACATGTACAAGTACAAGGCAACGAAATGCAGTTTAGGTCTAACCAGAAGTGCAATTAGCAGAAAGTGCAGGATAAAGGTATAAGTTCTAAGTACACATAAAAGGGATATGTGCAGGGAGAGGCTATGGGTAACTATTACAGAATGATATTATGTGAGCATAATATACAGATTGCTAGTAACTATACTTATACATTTACAATGGATGAACAGTATATACAAGTTGCTATTAACTGTAGTCAGGAATTTCCAAATAGATATGAACATAATATACAAGTTGCTTTTTTCTATAGACTGGAATTTACAAGTAGACATGTACAGATAGATATGTACATAATGTGCAGGTTGCTATTTTCTGTAGACAGGAATTTACAAGTAGACATGCACGAATATGTACTCAATCAGAAGTGTACAAATGTATTGTACATGGATATTTGTATTTTCAAACAGGTATGTACATTGTAGCGCAGTCCATATTAAATAGTGTAGTGGTAATGCGAAGAGTATAGGGGTGTGTGAGGTGTGGGCAAGTGTCAGTAGGGGGCAGAGTTCAATAAGGAGACAGCTCTGGGAAAGAAGCTGTTCCTCAGTCTGCTGGTTCTTGACCTGGGACACCTGAAGCGCCTACCAGAAGGCAGGAGAGAAAACAGTTTGTGGGCGGGGTGAGAGTAATCCTTAAGAATACTGCGTGCTCGACGCACACAGTGTTTCTTTTGAATGTCCTCAATGGCTGGAAGTGGAGTTCCTATAATACGCTGGGCAGTTTTCACCACCCGCTGCAGTGCCTTACGCTCAGCAACAGAGCAGCGATAGAAGTTCACCAGAGTAGTTGAGGACAGCTGGTTCTTCTTAAGTGTTCTCAAGAAGAATAGGCGCTGGTGAGCCTTCTTGACCAGGCTAGAGGTGTTGGTGGACCAGGATAGGTTCTCCGAAATGTGGGTCCCCAGGAACTTAAAGGATGAGATAGACAGACACTGAGACAGCAAGATATCCAATACACACAAGCTTTTTATTTTCTTTTTGGCGCACACAACACCAATACACAAATCACCAGTAAACTCAGTCCTTATCTCTTTCTTCTACCACCTCCACTCCTCTCTCACAAGCTCCGTCCTCTTCCACCCGACTCGGGCTTCCCGAGTGGAGTGAGACGGCCTCCTTTATACTGCTCCTGAAAGTGCTCCAGGTGCTTCCTGATTAACATCCAGCACCACTTCCAGTTGTGGCAGAAATGCTGCATGTGAGTTCAGCTCCTCTGCTGCATACCAAGTCTCTGGAGCTGTCCAGGGGCCCCCTGGCGGAGGCCATGGACCCCCACAGGGTTGAGCTTCCCAGCTCTGTATCAGTGGCCCTGATGCAATCCAGGGTTGTTGCCCTCTTGCACGCCAGGGAAGATATTGCCCCTCTCCCGGTCCTTCCCTTCTTTATAAATTTTCTAGCCATACAGTCCTCAGCACATTAAAAAAGCCTTGACTTGAATGGGATAGTAATTTGACAGAAATGACATTATCAACAGAGTGGATTTGGATCTATGACCTTTAAGTGAAATGTAACATTCATTCATGTTCATTTCTCATTTCAGAAAATCCTAACAACTGTGAAACCTTACATGTGTGGAGTACTGGAAATATGCGTTCATCTATTATAGAATCGTACCTTGAATTGTTCTTAGAAAAGCCCAACACTTTATCCACTGATCCAATATTGCTAAATCACTTAAAGGAGAATTTTGCCAAATTTTATACAAATGATGAAAAACTGGTGAAATTAAAAAAACATTGGTCTTGAAACTTCGACCATTTGGTTGAAAGTCCAAAATGCTAACCACTTGACCAATGTTGCTTAATTTTCATATTTAAATAATTTTAGAAAACTTCAATATGAATTAATCAAAATTATTTTTTTTAAATAATTTGTCGACATTGGTCTTGAACCTCAGCATACTAACTACTAGACTAACATGACTAAATCATATATATATATATATATATACAGTGGTGTGAAAAACTATTTGCCCCCTTCCTGATTTCTTATTCTTTTGCATGTTTGTCACACAAAATGTTTCTGATCATCAAACACATTTAACCATTAGTCAAATATAACACAAGTAAACACAAAATGCAGTTTTTAAATGATGGGTTTTATTATTTAGGGCGAAAAAAAATCCAAACCTACATGGCCCTGTGTGAAAAAGTAATTGCCCCCATTGTTAAAAAATAACCTAACTGTGGTGTATCACACCTGAGTTCAATTTCCGTAGCCACCCCCAGGCCTGATTACTGCCACACCTGTTTCAATCAAGAAATCACTTAAATAGGAGCTGCCTGACACAGAGAAGTAGACCAAAAGCACCTCAAAAGCTAGACATCATGCCAAGATCCAAAGAAATTTAGGAACAAATGAGAACAGAAGTAATTGAGATCTATCAGTCTGGTAAAGGTTATAAAGCCATTTCTAAAGCTTTGGGACTCCAGCGAACCACAGTGAGAGCCATTATCCACAAATGGCAAAAACATGGAACAGTGGTGAACCTTCCCAGGAGTGGCCGGCCGACCAAAATTACCCCAAGAGCGCAGAGACGACTCATCCGAGAGGTCACAAAAGACCCCAGGACAACGTCTAAAGAACTGCAGGCCTCACTTGCCTCAATTAAGGTCAGTGTTCACGACTCCACCATAAGAAAGAGACTGGGCAAAAACGGCCTGCATGGCAGATTTCCAAGACGCAAACCACTGTTAAGCAAAAAGAACATTAGGGCTCGTCTCAATTTTGCTAAGAAACATCTCAATGATTGCCAAGACTTTTGGGAAAATACCTTGTGGACTGATGAGACAAAAGTTGAACTTATTGGAAGGCAAATGTCCCGTTATATCTGGCGTAAAAGGAACACAGCATTTCAGAAAAAGAACATCATACCAACAGTAAAATATGGTGGTGGTAGTGTGATGGTCTGGGGTTGTTTTGCTGCTTCAGGACCTGGAAGGCTTGCTGTGATAGATGGAACCATGAATTCTACTGTCTACCAAAAAATCCTGAAGGAGAATGTCCGGCCATCTGTTCGTCAGCTCAAGCTGAAGCGATCTTGGGTGCTGCAACAGGACAATGACCCAAAACACACCAGCAAATCCACTTCTGAATGGCTGAAGAAAAACAAAATGAAGACTTTGGAGTGGCCTAGTCAAAGTCCTGACCTGAATCCAATTGAGATGCTATCGCATGACCTTAAAAAGGCGGTTCATGCTAGAAAACCCTCAAATAAAGCTGAATTACAACAATTCTGCAAAGATGAGTGGGCCAAAATTCCTCCAGAGCGCTGTAAAAGACTCATTGCAAGTTATCGCAAACGCTTGATTGCAGTTATTGCTGCTAAGGGTGGCCCAACCAGTTATTAGGTTCAGGGGGCAATTACTTTTTCACACAGGGCCATGTAGGTTTGGATTTTTTTTTCTCCCTAAATAATAAAAACCATCATTTAAAAACTGCATTTTGTGTTTACTTGTGTTATATTTGACTAATGGTTAAATGTGTTTGATGATCAGAAACATTTTGTGTGACAAACATGCAAAAGAATAAGAAATCAGGAAGGGGGCAAATAGTTTTTCACACCACTGTATATATTTATATATATATATATATATATATATAACATACATTCCTGGGGTAAAACTGAAGAAATATTGCATTGTCACAGGAGATCAGCATGCATGTAAAGATTAAAGGAAATCGGTCTTTTAAAGTAGGTAAAAAATGAATTGCAAAATTTGATGCAGACGAACAGAGAGGGCAAGTTGAATAAAATTGTATAAAAAAAAGCCTCTTTAATGCTAAGTGAAAACAGATCTCTGTAAAGTGGTTTAAATTAATTATAAATATAAAACACAAAATTACTGATTGCATAAATATTCACCGTCTTCCAATGTTGTGTGCACTAAAGAGCAGGGTTTTATTAGAGGATCCGCCTCGTTTGCCTGCGGATGGTCAAGTTGTGTAAACCATCTTAATTGGGTGAAATTTTATTTGTTCATCTAGTTTTATATATCCTCACCCACCAACAAATTTCTGGCTACGTTACTGGGCCATTGTCTTGCTGGAAAACACTTCTTGTACCAGACTTTATTAGGGTTTCTTCCATAATTTTGCTGCATTCATTTTACATTCTACCCTAACAAGCCTTCCTGGGACTGTCTCCATACCCTGATGTGTTTTTTTCAATCACCTTTTCATGAAGTTACTTTTAGAGGTTTTTTTTTTTTTTTTTTTTGCCTTCAATGTATAGGTTAAGCCATTGTACCGACTTACCTCATTTTGGACCTTCCAGGTAAGATGAATGTGTGCTAAAATCAATTGAAAACTCTTGATTACAGACAGATGATCTCCATTAAAGTATGCGATGTCTAAAACCAACTGCTTATTTCTGTGAAGTGTGTAATATTTAGTAGTAGTATTTTAGTAGTAGTATTTTATAGAGTGAACACTGGTGAATCTGCTTCTTCTCAAGTTTGGCAAAATCATGGAAATGTCCATTAACATCACCAAGCTCTGTAAAAATGCATTGGGATAAATTTGGATGGAGGAATTGAACTAGTGTTGAATAAATTATAATGGTGCAATGGTCTTTTAAGTGTCCCTGAGGACTAGGGAAAAGCCTGCCAACAAATCTGGACCAATTATTGATTCCAAATGTTATCTGAGCAGTGAGGCAGCAATGCTAACCACTGTGCCACTGTGCCTCAAACATCAAAAGACACAGGCGAAACAAATACCACAAGCAAAATACAACAAATGGCCACAAACTAGCAATATGTAAATAAAATATAGATCATTGCAGTCATACAGTTCCAATCTTGGGGCACACATTAGCCATGCCCTGAAGTGGCAGCATGGGACTGGCTCATTCCATTGTTTGAAGTCACTGCACCAGGTACAGTGGGAACATCTTTTTTGTTTTCCATTTAACTGTGCAGAGGCTTTATATTTTCTTTTTCAGTCAAGAAGATAGAAACAACTTGTTAAAAAGAGGATTAAAACTTTTGTTGTTATTATTTTACATTTCCTGTGTTTTCTGATAGAGGAGTGGGAGGGGGAGGGCTCCTTTAAGGCTTGCTTTAAGAGCTTTATTGAGCACATGGCTAATTTGCATGCAAATGGAGGGGGTGGGAGTGAGTGGTTCCAAATCATCTCAATAGCTGAAAAGTCATTTTTTTGTTTTTGCTTGTGTGCTTATGACACAGCAAAGGACAAGTTGGCATGTGTGAAAGTTCTGTGCGTGGCTGCTACTGCTCTGTGATGTCATGTTGGCCTCATCATGTGGCGCTTGGAAAAAAAATGTTCACCTAAGCTAGCTGCATGGTGAATTTCCAGGAAAGTATTTGGCTAACAAGGTCACTGCAGACACAGCATATTCCCTGTGAAAAATGCTTTGGTGAATTTTGCCAATGAACTCTAATTATATTAAAGGGGGTGAACACTTACGTGATAAATTATTTAATGTTTTATATTCAAAATTAGTTTAGATCACTTTGCAGATATCTGTTTTCATTTTGACATTAAAGTGTCCTTTTCTATTGATCAGTGTCAAATAGACTATGTAAATATACAGCGTTTGATATAACAATAACATGTGAAAACTTCCAAGGGGCAAAAACTTTTCATATGCACTATATCTAATATATTGTTGGTTTTGTTCCATGTTCTTTTCCAGAAACCAATCAAAGCCAATAGCATTATTTTGGAATAAGAATTATGTTTTGCTTCCCTTTTTACATAGCTTCTTATGAAATAACAGTAAATAATTAATGGATCAGATAATCAGACCAGCCTGCAATACCTGCACTGTCCCCAGAGTGGCTCACACCTGACAGAAACTTAGCCTCAAGGACAAAGAGCAGACCAGTGCCCTAGAATGAACTATTTGCTACAATATACATGTTGTAAAAGTGAATTTGAAGGAGTAATGAATGAGATCACTGCAATAAGAATCATCAAAAATGAAGAGAGAAGTCTTGAGCCATAAAAAATTTCAGTCAAGCAGAACAAAAAGAAGTTAAGTTGAATTTATATTAAAAAAATTTTTCAATGGAGCAATGAAAACATTCAAACTAAAATGCGTGAGCAAATTTATAAACTACTTGTTGTGACAAATGAAGAAAGCAGTTTAGTGAAGGGTATGCTCTTGTTTTACCAGTGTCATTGCTATGAAGTTAGTGCTGCCCAGTGATGTAATAGCAGGCTTGGGAGAGGGGGCAAGGGGTGGGTTCGTGGATGCAATCTTACATTAAGGGAGCAGCTAGGACAGGAGCCCAGCACAAAAATGACCATAATACTTTTTAATAGTCTAATAAGGTGAACATATAATAACTAATTATGACTAAGGCTGTAGAAAGTGCAAAACAAGACACTTCTGAATCTCTTGCCCCAAACTATGATACACCTTATTGGAAAAATGCTATTTCATTCAAAATGTTTATGGGAGATCCACTCTGTTTATTGATAAAGTAAATTTACACAGAAGCAACACTGTCAAATAAATTATTTACCACTCTTTTTCACCTCAAATGCAAAAAGTCATGTGTAGCAAGTTATCTGAACATATATATGATAATTGTGTATACTAAACTCTTCAATAAGCAAAATATTTTAAAGAGTTAATATCATAATTATATAGTTAAAAGTGCACTGTAAAAAGTACAGCTTTCAGTCTGTGAAAGAGACGGTCAAAAATGATACCTCTTTATTAACATTTCAATAGAAGGATAAACATTTGTGTGAATTGGCTGACATCTACTGGCATTTTAGAAGAAGTACCTTTAACATAGTTTGGACTCAATAAAACTAATACAATTATTGCAGCCTTATGTCCAAATATACAGTAAAAGCAATAGTTTTTGTGAAAATCTATATGGTACTTTAATAGTTATAATTATTTTAAGCATTATTTTAGTATATTCACCCATTATCTAACCCACTATATCCTAACTACAGGGTCACGGGGGTCTGCTGGAGCCAATCCCAGAGCAGGACACGCACAAACCAAGCACAATTTAGAATCACCAATGCACCTAACAATACAATACAATACAGTTTATTTTTGTATAGCCCAAAATCACACAGGAAGTGCCACAATGGGCTTTAACAGGCCCTGCCTCTTGACAGCCCCCCAGCCTTGACTCTCTAAGAAGACAAGGAAAAACTCCCAAAAAAAACCTTGTAGGGAAAAATGGAAGAAACCTCGGGAAAGGCAATTCAAAGAGAGACCCCTTTCCAGGTAGGTTGGGCGTGCAGTGGGTGTCAAAAGAAGGGGTTCAATACAATACAATACACAGAACAGAACAAATCCTTACTAAAGCATAATAATAAAAATTTTAGAAGTACAGAGCAGAATTTAACAGTAGATGATATCATATAATAAGATTTTGATATTTTTAGAGTGCTGGAGACCTCATCCGTCAAGCTGCCTCCCCATTTGGCCATTCCACGGCTGAAACGTTGCTCGGCCAGCCAATCCGATGAAATGACCCATCTTTCCCATGATTCCTGTGATCCTCCATCAGGGATGACTTTACCATAGGCAGGCAAACAACTTGGCAGGTGGGCCGTGGCACCAATTGCCACATTTGAGTACCGAGAACAGAAACAGAATAGGTGAGGGTTAGTATTCAATTATACTTATCATGTTACTTATGTTTTAGTGCTAATGACTAACAACAGAGATGCAGTATGTACAGTTAATCAGCAGCTCTAGTCAGGATATGCTAAACTGAAGTAGTAAGTCTTCAGCCGGGATTTAAAGGCTGGGACCGAAGGGGCATCTCTTATAGAAGCAGGAAGACCATTCCACAGTTTAGGGGCCCTGTAACTAAAAGCTCGACCTCCCACTGTTATTTTATTAATCCTTGGAATCATAAGCAGACCGGCATCTTGAGATCTTAATGTGCGCTCAGGTTTGTAAGTCATGATAAGTTCAGACAAGTAAGCCGGACCTTGGCCATTTAATGCTTTATATGTTAAAAGGAGGATTTTGAAATCTGCCCTAAACTTAACCGGGAGCCAGTGTAAGGATTTAAGAACTGGAGTTATGTGTCCATATTTTCTTGTTCTTGTAATAATTCTTGCAGCCGCATTTTGGATTAACTGGAGGCTGTATAAAGAACAGTTTGAACAGCCAGTGAACACCGCATTACAGTAGTCAATCCTATTAGAGATAAATGCATGAATTAATTTCTCACAATCCTGTTTATTTAGAAAGCGCCTTAATTTCCTAACATTTTTAAGATGGAAGAAACATGTTTTGGACAACTTTGTAATATGTGCTTTAAATGACATGCTAGAATCAAAGATAACTCCTAGATTGCGGGCTGATTCAGTAAAATTAATTGGGATTCCAACTGAGTTAAATGTCGACAAAATATTGCTGTGATCAGCGTCATTCCCTCCAACAATTAACATCTCTGTTTTATCTGTATTTAAAGACAAGTAGTTCTCATTCATCCATTCCTTTAATTCACTAACACAACTAATTAAAGACAACATCGGAGAAACTTCATTTGATTTAAATGAAAGGTATAACTGGGTGTCATCTGCATACGAGTGAAAATTAACATTATGTTTCCTAATGAGAGATCCCAGTGGAAGCATGTAAAGTGAAAACAGTAAAGGTCCCAGTACTGAGCCCTGTGGGACACCATATTGAACTTCTGTGTATAATGATGGAGTACTGTCAGCACATTTCTGTACATATTGGAATCGATTTGATAAATAAGAACTGAACCAAGCGAGCACGTGGCCTGTAAGACCAACATCATTTTCTAGCCTGTGCAGTAAAATAGAATGGTCAATGGTGTCAAATGCTGCACTTAAGTCTAATAACATAATTACAGTGGAGTTTCCTTCATCAGAGGATAGCAGAATGTCATTTACAACCCGTGTTAGTGCAGTTTCTGTACTATGACCAGTGCGAAAACCAGACTGGAATTTCTCAAATAAATTGTAATGCATAAGGTGTGACTGAAGCTGACTGGCGACTACTTTTTCTAGTATTTTAGAGAGAAATGGTAAATTTGAAATAGGCCTATAATTATTTAGTATGTGTGGGTCTAGGTCTGACTTTTTAAGTAAAGGTTTAATGACTGACACTTTTAGTGCATCAGGTACTGTGCCATGCAGTAATGAACTATTGATAACGGTTAGAATAGGTGCTGCAAGAACATCCATTGCACTTTTTACTAGTTTTGTTGGCACTGGATCTAGGGAACAAGTAGAGGGCTTCATTTTAGTAATTAAAGTTAAGACTTCCTGCTCAGTTACAGGATTAAAATTACTAAAGTGCTAACCTAACCTGCATGTCTTTGGATTGTAGGAGGAAATCGGAGCACCCAGAGGAAACCCATGCAAACTCCACACAGGGAGGACCTGGGAAGCGAACCTGGGTCTCCTAACTGCAAGGCAGCAGCACTACCCACTTCGCCACCGTGCCATCCTATTTTAGTATATTTCCACAATTTTATTATCTTGTATAATCTGTTAGATTTTATTGCTTTATTTCAACCTTATTCTTTTACAAAGTAAGTGCTTTCTTTACATCATTATTAACATATTCATAACTCATACTCATCATATTAATTGTAGCTCTCTCCGTCCATTTGGACATTTGTCTAATCCTTGAGGTATTGTGCCAAAAAAACTGCAGGGAATGCTTACTCACAGCAAATCTAGTGTTCAATTAATTGCAGTATCTGGTATGTCAGAGGATAACCAACCAGTATTTCTGGATAAAATCTGTAAAGAAAAACAGAGAGCATCTGCAAACTCCACACTGACAGTAAGTAGGCAGGGATTTTAATCCAGTTTCTTAATATCATTTTAATTATACTATAATGATATGGTGACACAGTGATTAGCACCGTTGCCTCATGTCCTGAGCTTGATTACTGTGTGTAACCTAGTCTTAATTATCATTTTCATAATTATTTATTTTATTTACTGTATTAACCTTTTAGGATATTTAAGCTCAGATTTCAAAAAGAATTTGAAAATATGTAACTTTTTAAAAATATAAAAAACTTTAATACATTTAAACAGGGGTCACCAACCTTTTTGAAACTGAGAGCTATTTCCTGAATAACATAAAAATGCACGGTTCACCTTTAATTATATTATTATTATGATCATTATTAATAATAATAATTATTATTATTGTTATTAATAATAATAAGAAGAAGAAATATTCATATATTATATTCTGTTCGTACTAACCACTACCTTTGTAACATTTTTGAACAAATCATGAACTCTGTCCCATGTTTGTACAAATTATATGCCATGTAAAGATTTAAAAATAAATAAAAATCAACTCTCACATTTTTAAATGAATCCTATCTCATTTGTACTAATCACCACATCTGTAGCATTTTAAACAAATCATCAAACGTGTTACACTTTTTGAACAAATTATTTTTCACATTTTTGCACAGGGTGGAATGGTGGCACAGTGGTAGCGCTGCTGCCTCGCAGTTAGGAGACCTGGGTTTGCTTCCCGGGTCCTCCCTGCGTGGAATTTGCATGTTCTCCCCGTGGGTTTCCTCTGGGCACTCTAAATTGGCCCTAGTGTTTGTGTGTGTCCTGCGGTGGGTTGGCACCCTGCCTGGGATTGGCTCCAACAGACCCCTGTGTTCAGATTCAGCGGGTTGAAAAATGGATGGATGAATTTTTGCACAATATTTGAGTTTAATGTTGCCATGGTGTTTCACTGAAAACATCTGTTATCTCTTTGTCTGTAAATGTCTGTTAGTAAGAAGCCTGAGATTGAATGCTGTTCTACAGTGTACTGTAATCTGGGTTATAATGTGACACTGCAACTCTTTTAGTTAGTCTTGTAGATGTTCATCAGTAAGGCATGTTCTGTGTTTGTTTTTGATGAAGTTCATGTCAGAGAAGGCTGATTCATAGAGAACCAAAAAGGCAGGCAACTTTCATAGCTGCTGTGCATACACCTTTGTGCTTTTCTGTGTCCACAAGACACCAAAAGTTTGGTGCACCCTAATGGGCATTGAGGTGGAGGTCATTTTGCAACTTTAGGATTTTTAATCTCAACATATCCAGCATCCAAGGTTGAATGTTGCACTTAGCTAATCAGCAATGCATGTCATGTCCACTTACATGAACGGATTTGAAATGAATGACATACATTGCTCAAGTTGATCAAAGTCACAAGTGCTGTTCTCAAACTCTTGCCCAAGTGTGTTTATGACATGAGAGTACTTTTCTGCAGCTTTTTTAAAAGCTCCAGATGCAGAAGCATTGTCATTCAGCACTGATTGCACAAAGGGAAAGTGCAGCACTTTTTTCTCTGTAAATGCACAGAGAAAATGATCATCTTAGCTTTAAATGTGTTTACAGCACTTATCATGTCTGCGACAGTCTTACCTTGCAGCTCACAGTTCAGATAGTTCAGCTTCCCAGTTATGTCCATTAAAAATGCAAGGTCAAGTAACCACTCAGTGTCCTCAAGCAGCGAGACGTCTTCCCCTTTGGATTACATGAAGTGTTTGATTTCACCCAAAAGTGACAAAAAAATAAAAAAACCATCGCATTTCTGTGTGTAGTAACAGGTCACCATATTCAGCTGACAGCTCCTCCAATAGTACCTTGAAAATCCTGTGTTGTTTGGCTTTGGAGGGGATGCATTTATTATTTCCACAGGAGTCATCACATGATCAAAGATGGTCACTTTTGCACATATCGCTTGCTGGTGTATGATGCAGTGGTAATGTAAAATTTTTGCGAAGTCTGTGTCACGTTTACATTAAGCAATGAAGCCTGCATGTCAGTCCATCATGGTGAGAGCCCCGTCTGTAGTCAGGACACCTGCTTTTCAAATGGTAACGTTTTCTTGACGAAGAAACTCTTCACCACGTTGTAGATGTCAGCTCCGCTTGTTGTTGTCTTCAGGGGCAGTAGTGTCAGGAATTCATCTTTTGTGGAGAAATCATCAAACACCATTTGGATAAACATCATCAGCTGCGATGTACTGCTGCTGTCCACGGACTTGTTGCACTGAATGCTAAACCACTTGCACATAACCAGATCCCGGTCCAGCTGCCCTGTCAAGTTCTTGGACATAGCTGACACTCTTCTAACCATCGTACTTGCTCCCAGTTGGACATCGGAGAGAGTGTAGATAACATCAGTACCATTCCTCTTACCTTTGAACACAGTGTTTGCAATTATCATTATTGCTTCTTTCAAGACCTCCCCATACGAAAAGGCTTTCTTGTTCTTTATTTAAAAGTTTACAGCTGTAAATGAAGCTTCAATTGCTTTTGTGATTATTTCACCTGCTGGTTGCCCAAAGCTGCCTTTAACTCATGGACTATTTTTCCCGGTAGTGCACTCTCAGGTGGGTAGTTAGCATGGAAGCTTTTGAGACACGAGCTGAAGTGTCTCTCTACATTGTGCTGCTTTGCCGTTGCCACATTCGCCCCGCGAATGAGACATACACACTTTTCTTTCACTGTTGTAAAAAATAATTTTTCCTCCCAATCATTTTGAAATTGGTTAGCCTTCTTTCATTTTTCTGCCATGTTTTTCTTTATTTTTAGGGGGTTAAAACCACGTCTAGTTCCCCATAGTAGCTGCGCCCGTTTGCTTGTCTCAGCAAAGAGTAAGATGGAGGTTTGTCTTGCGCACAATATTGAACTTTGACTGCAGACTACCCCCCAACCTACATCAATGCGAATGTTATTGATACAAAAAGAACAGCAACACCATTAAATAAAATTTTTAGATGGAGTCTAAAAACCACTCCATGGTGTCTAGTGCTATTTTTAGAACATGCCCTGTGGGCAACTCACATGTTTCCTGTTTGCACTGTGTTGGCTACCTCTGATTTAAACTTATTCATAATTTTTTTTCAAGAGGTAGTAGAAACCCAAAGTCAAAATTAAATGTAAAAGAAGTAAAGCATTATCGTAAAATATACAGTTAAGATTACATCTAACAGAGCCAACTTGGATGGTGCTGAAATGCCATTCCCACAAATAATAAAACTAAAATGTATATCATCCATCCATATATATATATCTTTCAAGGGTGACCCAGTACTTAGTGTTGTATTCTCACTATTCTAAAACCCTGGGCCTCATGTAGATCACCGTGCATAGAATTCACACAAAAACACAGCATACAGACAAAACCTGAAATGTGTGTATGCACAAAAAATCCAGATGCATAAATCTGTGTACGCCAAGTTCCACGCACTTCCCCTGTATAAATCCCAATGTGTGTGAAATTTAACGCACATGCACATGCCAATAGCCCCACCCTGACTCCTCCCAGAATTTTGCATATTTTAATATGCAAATCAATATACATATCACTTTCTGTTTGATGTTTTCTTAAAAGAATGGCAAAATCACATGTGAAAAGGAAGAATTTCAGCGAATACGAAGTGGAGGGAAGGAAAAATGTATTATTTGTTGGCTTAAACAGTAAGCAAGAAAAGGAAGTTATGGAATGATACAGTGTGGCAGAGACACTCGAAAGTTCAATTTCAGAAAGTCACACAGTTCCCAAAATAAAAAATAGGTGGACAGATATCAAAGTCGATGAGAAAAGGTGAGTCGCAGACATTTGTCTGTTTATTCTGTTTCAGACAGTATTATAAAAGCTGACCCCCATGTGATACTTGGGCGGTGATGGTGCTGCTGTGCCGAGTATGTCTTTGGGTGCTGGCTGTACACACACCTCTGCCTCAGAGATTGCTGGGTGACCATCTGGCTGTGCGCAGACAGACACTGTTCTGGAGTCACAAAATGCAATAATTGATGCTGTAAGATATATGGCCAATGAAGTAAGGAATAAGGGCTGTACTATATGATATTGACCACGGTTTAATGAATTGGTTAAAAAATAAATGCTGCATCTGATTACCTGTTTTTACATTCTGCTAATTGCATTCAAATGAATATGTAATACTGTCTGATTTGGTTGATCATTTGATGGGTCAGGTTCATCATATCACATCTCTTCAGGCACACGCATAACGCAAAACACAATTTCTGTGGACTGTAGAGCAGAACATTAATGGAGGTGAAATGCATTTTATTTACATAAGCAAATTCATTCTCTGAAGGTGTCTTTATAGTGTAGCATCAGCACTGAGCAACACAACAGATCAATTCCCTTCTTTTTACGTGACTATTTGTGGTGACTCACTATCTTTAAAAGAACTGCTTGCTTTTTGCCACACTAGTTGGAAAAATCACCTGCGACTGTACGGAGCTGCCATTTTTATAGATTTTCCAGCTAGATATGATGTAATGCCAGTTTATTCTTTTGGTGATTCATCCCTGGCTGATGTAACTTGTCCAGCACCGCTGCAATATACACCGTATTTTTCGCTCCATAAGACGCACCTGACCATAAGACGCACCTAGGTTTAGAGGAGGAAAACAAAAAAAAAATATTCTGAACCAAATGGTGTACTAATATATTTAATAAAATATAGCAGAATAATATTTCAACCATGTAAAGTCAACAGAGGCATTAAGAACCATCATCACTGTCCTTAACAAATGAGGAGAGACTTCTGGTTTTCTGGAAACCCCAAGAACTCCTCATCGTTAGTGTCAGAATTTATGAAGCTCAGTTGCTCACAATCGCTGATATCACTTTCTTCGCTATCTTCATATATGATACTATCTTCAGTTCCATCTAAGCCATTGCTAATGGCAGCTTCCACCTGCAGCTATAGACTCATCAGTACACGAGCAACTCTCCACGTTAGTGTTTAGATCTGGATGGTGCATGTGCCCAAAACATTAACATTTATATGTTACTTACATAAAAGCCAGATTGAATGTTATTTACCTTGATTTATTTACTTACTTCCTACAGCGTAAAGTCACAGGTAGACTGCAGAGCTTCCTGTGTTTGATCGACACAGGCATGCTCAAACAATACATGTGTAATACCATGAAAAGTGCATGCTGACACTTCAGTTCATAAGCAATGGTACGAGAATGCAGTCAGACTTTTTTTTTTGGGCACATACCTTGTCCAGATCTAAACACTAGCTTGGAGAGACTCTCACGTACTGAAGTGTCTATAGCTGCTAGTGGAAGCTGCCATCGCTGTACTTTGTATATAAGAGCCAGATCGAATGTTATTTACCTATTTACCTTGATTTATTTACTTATCTTCTTACAGTGTAAAGTCACAAGTAGACTGCAGAGCTTTTCCGTGTACATATACAAAGTACAGCGACGTGTTTTCTTTCTCTGAAGCAGAGCCCTCGTCATCATCTGAGTTCACCTCAGTTGATTTCTCACTCTATGCAACTCTAAGCAACTGACATGCAGGTAAACAGACTTGAGCTGAGAAAACTGTGCGGCGGTGGGGGCATGTGATAGCAGGCTGCTTGCTGCTTATCGACACATTTACAAGACAAAAGACGCTGACGGATAGGTGCGAAGGGATTTAGGGTGGGACAGATTTACGAGATATTTTGTGTTAAGCGTCCCCAGGGGTTTCTGATGGGCCTACCACTCCCTCTTCTAACAGCTGTCGCTACCATTGATAGGTCAGGTAACACACATCACAGTCTGGGACGCAATATTTGCTCCATAAGGCGCACAGACATTTCCACCCACTTCTGGGGAAAAAAAGTGGGTCTTATGGAGCAAAAATACGGTATACTATATATATATATATATATATATATATATATATTTGTATCTTTGTATTTTAATTCATAGTGCTTTAATAAATAACCAAACTCATTTAATATTAATTTGGTCTTGATTCTTACATTTTTCTACTCAACAGATTAGGTGAAGGGGTGTCAACTTAGAGATTGCAATGAAGGGCTAATCAGGGTCAAGGACGTTAAATGCAGGTATATGAGACAACGGCCTGCAACAGGTCAGAAAACATTTTAAAGTCTCAACACCAGGTGCTAGGACCGGAGATTTGGAGCTGCTGGATGGGCTTTAAGGACTGTAAAGTGACCATTGCCTTTCATATCTTTCACCCCTTATCCTGGGGGAAAAAAGAGATGGATAACCTGAGGATCCCCCCAGGCCCTGATCTCGATAGTGTATAGTATATGAGTTGTAGCCCGCTCAGGGTTGGTTTCAATTCTGTTCTCAGTTCTACCATGCAAGACTCCGGCTCCGATTGAGAAGATTTGGAAAATTGATTTTTTTGTTTTGTTATTGTTGGTGTTAAATAATATCTGCTGTTTTGAACTCTTATGACAAGATTCCATACAAGTGCTTCACACATTTTTTATACTATATACTTATACAACATATAGTACACTGTGCCTTTTCATGTATTGATTTCTTGTTTGCATTCACATACAATTATACAGTACAATCTGTTATCATGCCATCTTTAGACAAGTTTCTCTATATTATAATGGCATTCTGTAAATAGTAAAATTGTATATAAAAGACTACCCACTTCTTTTCTGAGTTTGGTCCTGGTTAAAACTGGCATGGTGAAATACCTTCAATCTTGTTTAACACATCTCTGATCAAGAGCTGACCAAACACACACATACAGTAACTATGTGGAAAAAAAAAAATTTGTTATCTGTTACATCACCAGGAGTGGCACAGTGTCACTATGGTTAGCATGGATCCAGCACCCTGTTCAAATCCTGTCATTGTTGATGTGTAACTTGAACAGTCACCCTGTTTCTGCTTATGTTTCCTTCCACGTACTTATGTTACCTTATATTACTTGATGATTCCAAATGCGTCCAGTGTGAGTAGGTCCTGTAATAGATTGGACGTCCTTAGAGAAAAACTCAAGCAGACAACACATAAACACCCTGTCATAATTTTGAACTTATATAGCTAGGTGTGTGTGTGTATACACTC
The DNA here is from genome assembly GCA_026402145.1 of Polypterus bichir lapradei. Classification (NCBI taxonomy): domain Eukaryota; kingdom Metazoa; phylum Chordata; class Cladistia; order Polypteriformes; family Polypteridae; genus Polypterus; species Polypterus bichir. The sequence goes on from JANRMT010062791.1 coordinate 31,082,120, forward strand.
ATTCAAGTGCTATTCTGGGGTTCATAATTACTGTATGATCATGTTTATATTTATAAAAGCAGAATTATTAGGATGATTAGTTCATATTCATATTTTATGAGAAATTATTTCATAAACACAAGACCCACTACACATTTGAAATCATCATCCTTGCTCTTTGGGCAGGCAGTATGGTCTAATAGCTAAGGTGTGAGGTGTGTTAAGTTTTCCGTTCATTCTACTTCACCATTCCAGTGTGTGAATCCCAGCAAGTCACTAAATAGGACTGTACTTTAGTTGTAAAAAAAAATATTTATGCAAAGAACTGTTCCATACTTATGTATGCATATGTCTTAAAAATGCTCACATACTAAAAAGAAAAGGAAAGGAATATAACAATCCCCTGTGGTCAATTAGAATTTTAAGCCATGAGTCTTATTTTTCAAGTGTAAAGCATGGATAATGTTAAGTCACGCATTAAATATAAGTATTAGTATTTTTTATTAAGCACATACATTCACTCAAGGCCATTTAACTTTCTGTCCATTTTAGAACCTGCTTCATAATTTTAGAGACATGGGAAGCCACAAAATATAGTGGAGGAAGTAACAATCAGTATTCATACGACACACCTGAGTGTTGGGCAAGATAGACGTACTACTCATTCATAACAAACATACATATGTACATCCATTACATACATAACATTCACAGACCTCCTGAATCCAAATCACGGCCATAGGTGGTAAAGATAAATAATAATACAAAATCAATATAACAAATGGAACATTAATGGACAGCAGATTATACTCTCATGATCATACTGCTTAGTGGCATTTACTCTAACTCCACATCATCTTTGTGAAAATAAAAGTTGGTGGAAAATCTGCTAATATTGATATAATGCCAATAGTTTTTTCTATACAGTCTGGAGACATGTAAAAAAAGAAAAACAGTCTGCTTGTACCGCATAGAGTATCCACTTCCATTCATCAAGCCACTATGGTTGAAAAGAACAGGAGAAATTTGCATTTTGAAAAAGTTTACCTGAGAAAGCATGATTGTTAGTCCTGCAGCGGTGAGTTAAATTTCCTCCCGTTCTTAGTTCTGGGGTGCTGCTACAACTAGCAAAGGATCCTGGTATAAATACGGCCTGAGTGCTGCTGGAACTAGGTTGATGATTAACTTTTGCTTCTTTCTCTCTTGTTCTGAAGATTGATATCGCTTCTAAGATGAAAAGGCTGACTTTAATAAATGTAAGGCAGCTGTTGTAAGCAAATTAAAGTGTCCATTGACTTTCAAAGCTTTAGGTTTTTTGTAATTGATAGACGTGTAAAATATCTGTTATGCCCTTTGTGCTCAAATGTTGTGGGATAATATGTGAAGTGAATATGCTAATGTTATGTGATGTAGTGTATTTGTCATTCACTAGTTATTGCTGCTAACCCCAGCACCTCTACTTCCCACATCCTTAAAAAAATAGGCAGAACAATTTGTAGAAACCTAGAGAAGACTGTAGTGTCTGGAAGGCTTAAGAGCCCCAAAGTGCTTTATGAAGAGGTTAGTCCTACATAGTACATTGTGATGACTGGAAACCAACTACAGGTATGCTACGAAAAGGGTTATCAGAATCCATCTGAGGCCATTTTCGTACTTAATGTCTGTTAGTACAGCACAATGACAAGAAATAATGTAAAAGAAATAAAATTCTTAGTTTGTACTGGACAGCTACTTTACAACAGCTGAGCATTGTCTCTGTTATAATGGCACAATACCAATATTGACATCACTGCCACATGCTGTCAGATTATGCTCTGACTGCTTAAATCATAATTGGATTACATGAATTTGAGAATGTTATGTTGCATGCAGGGTCATATTATTAGCAATTCTTTTTTAATAAGTAAAACTTGAATTTGGCTATTGTGTTTGTAATATTTTGCCACATTTATTGAGAGTTGAAGTTAACAGGCATTGTTTTGTAATTAGTGATGGAGGCATGACATATATCATAACTATGTATTCCCCATAAACAAGGCAAGTTTAAAAAGCCTTCCATTTACAAACCTGATTTTCCTAATTTGGGACATAGGAAAATAGACACGGCAATAGGAGAAACGTGGTGTGGGATAATTTCGCTAAGATACAATATATTGTACATACAGTACTGTAAGTTATAATTGCATCTGATATATAACATAACAAATAGTAAAATAGTTCAAAAGTAACATTATTAAAAGGGATTGTTTATGATGTTTTACAACTGTGCTGCATTACATTAAACTAGAAATTGACATAAAAGCATTTCTGATGTTTACTTTAATCTAGGTATTTTGCAAAAAATCTCAGCCAGCGTTTTGTTTCTTTTAATATTGCTAAATCACTTTAAACAAGCCTAGTGTTAAACCTATTTTTATCACACCAGTGCCATCAAAATGCTACTCTTGAGCCTTTTACTACAATGAAATAAAAAAATAAATAAATACATTGCCTGTGTGTACACTATAATCTGCTTATCCTTATGGCTTATGAAATGTACAAAGTGTGAAGTATAAGCATCAGCTTAAAATTAGCCTTTTCTAAGGTTAATGAATGAACATCTGAAACAAAAGGATCAGCCAGCAAAAAAATCCAGGACAGTTCATCTAGACAGCATAAGCTCACTCTGCCTTCCTTGCCCGAGGCCATAGGCTGCAGTAGGGTCTGCGTACTCAGGGGAAAAAAGAAACTGGCAGTCATTGCTTTTAAGAAGGAAGAGCTTTACCCTTGAGACATTGGCCTTCATGAGATAACCTTTGTTGCAGAGCTGGGTAATTCTGAATTATATTATTTTTAAATCCATACCTCAGTCTCTGCGCAGTACATGATGTGGTGTGCTGAATAAACCAGAGCTGTCTACTCTATACGGTAAAGCTTTGGGAATCCCCAAATTACCCTCAGGTCTCTTGCTTTACATCCTTGAGTCTATTCTGTTTGCATAACGTTTAATTAAATCAGGTAAAGATGCCAACAAGACAATTTGCTTTTTCGACACCTGGTAGTTTTTTCATTTTGAAAAAATATAATTTCTCACTTTTTTATTTTCTCAATGATTGTACACAATATATTATTATTGTCATCAATAATAATAATAATAAAACACTTGCTGATGGTGCAGTGATAATAATGATAAAAAGCTAGCAGTTTCGACAGTATAAGTGTTATATAATGTTCTCCCCATGTTTCAGTGAGTGTTTCTTTGGCCACTCTGGTTTTCTTCCTCAGTCCTAAACACATGAATACAAAGCTTGAGCTCAGATGTGTCCTGCTAAGGACCAACACCTCATCTAAGGTTAGCTCCTGATATGTGCTCAATACTGCTTGGATAGGCTTTGAAACAGGCTTAAGAGTGTTATATAATGTTGCATTATATTATGTTATAATGGTATGCATACAATGCTTATTTCAACTTGCATCTACTGGACTCGTTTACATATCTGATAGCCACTTCAGATGGCCAAACAAGTACAGATTACTGGAACACCAGCAGAGTTGAATGTACACTCGGGAACTTGTCACATTACACAGATTTTAACTCTTCATTGGGTTCCACCAACAAAACTATTATGTTTAAAACAATTCAGCTACAACTATCTATAGACCATCACTAGAATAGGAATCTATCATCAGTGAAATACTGTTTCAGCCACAACAAACCTATTTGGATTAACTATGTGAGACTGTAAAAAGCTATAAAAAATATGTATTTTATGTACACTACTCATACATGTAATGCATGGGCAGATTTGTGGCAAATGAAATTTAATGTGTCCATCCATCCATCCATTATCCAAGCCACTATATCCTAACTACAGGGCCACGGGGGTCTGCTGGAGCCAATCCCAGCCAACACAGGGCGCAAAGCAGGAAACAAACTCTGGGCAGGGCGCCAGCCCACCGCAGGGCACACACACACACACCAAGCACTCGCTAGGGACAATTTAGGATCGCCAATGCACCTAACTTGCATGTCTTTGGACTGTGGGAGGAAACCGGAGCACCCGGAGGAAACCCACACAGACACAGGGAGAACATGCAAACTCCACACATGGAGGACCTGGGAAGCGAACCCCGGTCTCCTAACTGCGAGCAAGCAGTGCTACCCACTACGCCACCATGCCGAAATTTAATGTAAGTAAATGTAAAGTATTACACGTAGGAAGTAAAAATGTTAGGTTTGAAAACACAATGGGAGGTCTGCAAATTGAAACTACACCTTATGAGAAGGATTTTGGAGTCATAGTGGACTCAAAACTATCAGCTTCCAGACAGTGTTCAGAAGTCGTTAAGAAAACTAACAGAATTTCAGTTATATATTGCACGATGTGTAGAGAACAAGTCCAGATAGGTTAGGCTCAAACTTTATAACACACTTGTGAGGCCTCATCTGGAGTACTGTGTGCAGCTTTAATCTCAAGCCTACTAAAAGGATATAGCAATGCTAGCAAAAGCCCAGAGAAGGACAAATAGGCTGATTCCAGGTCTACAGGAGATTAATTATGAAGAAAAAAATAAGAGAATTGAGCCTTTTCAGTTTAAACAAAAGAAGAGAAAATGACTGAAGTATTTTAAATTATGAAGGGAATTAATACAGTGGATCGAGACTGTTACTTTAAAAAGAGTTCATCAAGAACACAGACATAGTTGGACACTTTTAAGAAAACATTTCATGCAAACATTACAAAGTTTTCCTTCACAAAGGGATCTATATACACATGGAATAAGTTATCAGGTAGTGTGGTAAACAGTAGGACTTTAGGGACCATCCCAACTTGACCTGATGTTATTTTGGATGAGTTAAGTGGATAGGATGGGCAAGCTTTGTAGGGCTGAATGTTCTAAGCACATTCTAATGTACATTCTGTTATCACTCTTGTTTCATAATATAACTCATATTTGCAAATATATTTTATAAGAAAAAGACCCAACATCTTAGTATTAATGAATTATTCATCCAGCCATTATCCAACCTGCTATATTCTAACTACAGGGTCAACGGGGTCTGCCGGAGCCAATCCCAGCCAACAATTAAATAAACAAAATGAAAAAAATTAAAAATGTACCAATTTTGAAATCAGTTAACCAAGTTCCCAAACATACCTGAATGTTACGCCATGTATCCATATTTAACTTGTTTACTGTAAAGTTACAGTTGAATTTTGGGCATTGAAATGTACAACAATTCATTTGCCTCACTAGACAGTATTGTATACTGTGTTCCCACTATTCTAAATAAGCTCAAGGCAGACATTCTTTAGGATGGCCTCACTTTTTACCTACATTTCTAACCCAATATATTCAGTTCAGGATGGTGGGAATTTAGAGCCAACCCCCCTAACATGGAGTGCAAGGCACGGAACATACCTGAACAGAATGTGAGTCCATCACAAAGACACACACACCAATGGCTAATTGGTCAGAACTTTGGAGCTCTGCTTTGGACGTCCCAATCATAGCAACAGCATGTCATCCAATAACTGCACAGTGCAAATGTCTTTTTTATATAGAGGATAGTGGTAAAACAAAAATAATTAGAGTCAATATAGTAGATTATATTAAATCAATTTATTTGAGGTACTCAGTAATTTACACATAAAATGTTTGGTAAATTATTAGCTTTGAACTTTTTTAGGACAGTTTTATTTGCATTATTATATCAATAATAAACAGAAAAATTTTGGGGCTGACATCTTTCAAATCTCAAGCTATTCCAGAATTATGCAAAATGTCTGTTGTGTTTGAAAAGGACAAATAGTGTGTCCTATTGGTCGGTTTGAGGTCTTTCTTCAGGATCTTTACACTAGAATATAGTAGAACAGTTGAGGTATAAGCAAAGGTTGATGGCCATTAGAAAATCTTTCTTCACAAAGAGAACCACATATAAATGGATTAAGGTACAATACAATACAACTTATTTTTTGTAAATGCTGGGCTCCTATACTTGGTTAAGAGTGCTATTCAAAAAATTAAAATAATGATATGTGAACAATTATTAGTTAAAATATAATAGATTATACTAAGTACTAAATACAGAACTGGTACACATATAAATGCCAACTTGTTAAAACACACAGAACACAAGGAAGAAACTGTGTAGCGGTGCCACATAGGGGGTTTCATTTGCTTATACAGTAGGCATGCCCTGTTTG
>JANRMT010062791.1:31088386-31145362 GCA_026402145.1 Polypterus bichir lapradei
TATATATATATACACAGTGCATCCGGAAAGTATTCACAGTGCATCACTTTCTCCACATTTTGTTATGTTACAGTCTTATTCCAAAATGGATTAAATTCATTTTTTTCCTCATAATTCTACACACAACACCCCATAATGACAATGTAAAAAAAGTTTACTTGAGGTTTTTGCAAATTTATTAAAAATAAAAAAACTGAGAAATCATATGTACATAAGTATTCACAGCCTTTGCTCAATACTTTGTCGATGAACCTTTGGCAGCAATTACAGCCTCAAGTCTTTTTGAATATGATGCCACAAGCTTGGCACACCTATCCTTGGCCAGTTTCGTCCATTCCTCTTTGCAGCACCTCTCAAGCTCCATCAAGTTGGATGGGAAGCGTCGGTGCACAGCCATTTTAAGATCTCTCCAGAGATGTTCAATTGGATTCAAGTCTGGGCTCTGGCTGGGCCACTCAAGGGCATTCACAGAGTTGTCCTGAAGCAACTCTTTTGATATCTTGGCTGTGTGCTTAGGGTCGTTGTCCTGCTGAAAGATGAACCGTCGCTCCACTCTGAGGTCAAGAATACACTGGAGCAGGTTTTCATTCAGGATGTCTCTGTACATTGCTGCAGTCATCTTTCCCTTTATCCTGACTAGTCTCCCAGTTCCTGCCGCTGAAACACATCCCCACAGCATGATGCTGCCACCACCATGCTTCACTGTAGGGATGGTATTGGCTTGGTGATGAGCGGTCCCTGGTTTCCTCCAAATGTGACGCCTGGCATTCACACCAAAGAGTTCAATCTTTGTCTCATCAGACCAGAGAATTTTGTTTCTCATGGTCTGAGAGTCCTTCAGGTGCCTTTTGGCAAACTCCAGGCGGGCTGCCATGTGCCTTTTACTAACGAGTGGCTTCCGTCTGGCCACTCTACCATACAGGCCTGATTGGTGGATTGCTGCAGAGATGGTTGTCCTTCTGGAGGGTTCTCCTCTCTCCACATGACCTCTGGAGCTCTGACAGAGTGACCATCGGGTTCTTGGTCACCTCCCTGACTAAGGCCCTTCTCCCCCGATCACTCAGTTTAGATGGCCGACCAGCTCTAGGAAGAGTCCTGGTGGTTTCAAACTTCTTCCACTTACGGATGATGGAGGCCACTGTGCTCATTGGGACCTTCAAAGCAGCAGAAATTTTTCTGTAGCCTTCCCCAGATTTGTGCCTCGAAACAATCATGTCTCGGAGGTCTACAGACAATTCCTTTGACTTCATGCTTGGTTTGTGCTCTGACATGAACTGTCAACTGTGGGACCTTATATAGACAGGTGTGTGTCTTTCCAAATCATGTCCAATCAACTGAATTTACCACAGGTGGACTCCAATTAAGCTGCAGAAACATCTCAAGGATGATCAGGGGAAACAGAATGCACCTGAGCTCAATTTTGAGCTTCATGGCAAAGGCTGTGAATACTTATGTACATGTGCTTTCTCAATTTTTTATTTATAATAAATTTGCAAAAACCTCAAGTAAACTTTTTTCACATTGTGATTATGGGGTGTTGTGTGTAGAATTCTGAGGAAAAAAAATGAATTTAATCCATTTTGGAATAAGGCTGTAACATAACAAAATGTGGAAAAAGTGATGCGCTGTGAATACTTTCCAGATGCACTTTATATATATATATATATATATATATATATATATATATATATATATATATTCAAGGCATTCATAGTCTGAATCACAATCTGATTGTATGGGTGGTTACCTATCAGGTAACGCTTGTGGTTGGTCAGCAAGTCGGCTAACATCCGCCACGGCGCCATCTCAGTTGCGAGAAGCAGATCATATAGAATGGTTGAAATAGTTTTACTGTCAAATAATGCCACAACCACAACCACAAGCGTTACCTGATAGGTAACCACCCATACAATCAGATTGTGATTCAGACTATGAATGCCTTGAATGTAATTACCCCGATCTACAAACTGTCAAGTAAACGAACCACACGCCGTGGCGCAGCGTTAGGGGCTTCGTCTCTAACGCTGACGTCCGAGGTTCGATTCCCGAGAGGGAGTGCAGCGAGTGTGTACACCTGATGAGCCCAGAATTAGGGCGAAACACGTGTCGTGTACTCTTTGCATTATTTGACAGTAAAACTATTTCATATATATATATATATATCTTTCTGGATATATTTAATCTATTTGGACATTTTTGGTCTGATTCTATCTGTCCATCATTTTATAAGTGTAGCGGCTTCATTAATACGCTGATCTGGTGGCAACCTCCGTACTCTCCTAGAAGTCGCAGTTTGCTACAACTGATTAAACATAAATGGAAACCAACAATATATGTCCATTAATTAATTGATGAACTAAAAAAGAAAGTCAAAAACAAAGTCACAATTCAGGGACCATCAGCTAACTGGCCACCTACCTCCTCCTGGGTTTTCTGGATTGGAGTCTGTGATGGCTGTCCAATCTGATGAAAGACTTGAGTACTGTGGTAGGTAATAATAATTTGGGAACCTTCAAAACACGACTCATTATTATTTTGAAGAAATTTGATTATTTTCATTATGATCGTTGTTATTTTGTTTGTTTCTTAGGAACAATGACTGAGTTTTTTCTGGTGCAATTGTGTGTGTGACATTGTCCACACAATGATTTATAGCCTACTGTTGCCATTAGCAACAATAATTTGTAAAAACATTTGCCATGTTTAACCTTATAGATTCTTGATTTTTTTTTTGGCTCATATACAGTGGATTCAGGAAGTATTCAGACCACTTCACTCTCTGCAAACATTATTGTGAAGTATATTTATGTTTAAATGAAAACTGATTCAATTTGCTTCAGGTGGACTCCAATCAAGTTCTAGAAACATTTCAGAGATAATTAAAGCAAACAGGATGCACCAGATGACAATTTAGAGTGCCACAGCAAAGTGACTGAATATAGTGGGGGAAAAAATTATTTGATCCCCTGCTGAATTTGTGAGTTTGCTCACTTACAAAGAAATGAACAGTCTCTAATGTTTATTGTAGTTTCATTTTAATGGAGACAGACAGAATATTAACCAAAAATTCAGAAAAAAACATTACATAAAAGGTATAAATTGATTTGCATGTTATTGAGTGAAATGAGTGTTTGATCTCATACAGCTCTGCCAGAATTCTTGCTCCCACAGTCTGGCTGTGTGTCTTTGTGTGTCTTTGTGCCACACAGATTACAATCAATCAATCAATCAAAAAGTGATACTCCTGATTTCAACTCGTTATGTGTATAAAGCACACCTGTCTACAGAATCAATTTCTTCCATTCCAACCTCTCCACCACCATGGGCAAGATCAAAGAGCTGTCAAAGGACGTCAGGGACCAAATTGTAGATATGCACAAGGATGGAATGTGTTACAAGACCATCGGCAAGAGGCTTGGTGAGCAGGTGACAACTGTTGGTGCGATAATTCTGAAATTGAAAAAATATAAATTGGCCATTGGTCTGGAGCTCCATTTGCACCATGTGTTTCTAATAAACACTTTTGCCCATGTGACATCTGCCTTTCTTAAACTGAGCTTAACAGTAACATACTGTATGTAAACTATGTCAATCTCATGCTTAAACATCCTATAGCTTCTCATAATAAAACAGTACCTCCTGAAATTAGAAAATGGCTGTGCCCAAGAGGTCATTAAAGGCCTAGATCTTGGTTTTTATCCAGGACACTCATAAGCCCAGACACTCAGGCTCCTCACTCAGTCTCTCGAGTGCCCTGATCAGAGCCTTCATTGACTCCGTGAAGATCACAGCATCATCAGCAAAGTCAAGATCACTGAATCTTTCTTCACCAACAGATGCCCCACACCCACTGGACCCCATGACCTTGTCCAACACCCAGTCCATACAAGCATTGAACAGAGTAGGAACAAAAACACACCCCTGATGAACCCAGAATCAACTGGGAAAAACACAGAGGTCCTGCCTCCACTCTGCACAGCACTCACAGTACCAGTGTACAAGCCGGCCATGATATCCAGCAACCTCGGAGCTTTGCGAAGTATTTTTTTTTACGGTGGCTGGAGTGCCAATCCTGCCACCAACCCACATGATTTCCCTGCAAGTTGGAGGACCACTTGCAGGGCCGGATGCAGTTTAACGTCATACCCAGGACACAAGAGCTGCCCTGTGGGACCATGCTCTACTCTGGCTGTATTTGGAGATCTGTTTCTTCTTGTGGTCAACATATTACAAAAAAAGAAATAAAGCCAAGGGTATCAATGGATTACAGTATAGTATACAACACATGTTTCTCTGATAAGTTATGGGAAGTGTTTAGCAGAGAGAGCTAATGGAGACCTAATTGAAGTGTTTCAAATTCTTTAAGGTATTGTAAGGATGTTCCAGTAGAATGTATTTAGTTATATAGTAAATGGCAAAATTAGACTATGGTGGAAACTAGAGGAACAAGCATTCAAAATCAAAAACTGCAAAAATATTGTGGCAGGCGGCTGGGGTCCATGCCCAGCCGGAACATCCCTGCACACTATATTGAGGGGGAGCAGCCCTGGACACTACAATACCTCCCCATGGACGATAGATAGCCGCCCCCCTGGGTTGGAGCAGTGTCTCGGTTTCCCACAGGACTCCATGGGAATTGGAGTTGGGTGCAGCCCTGTTGGGACCCGCAGGCACCGCCATGGGGTGCTGTACCTGGGACTCCTGAGCCCATGTGAGCAGCATATTCATCACACCTGGAAGTGCAGCCAGAACTCGGCGATCAAACACCTGGAGCACTTCTGGGTGGACTATAAAAGGAGTCAGCGACCAGAATTGGGTTGAAGGAGGATAAAGCTTGGGGAGGAGTGGTGGTTAAAGAGAGAGGAGTGTTTTGCATGTGCTTTGTGCTTGGGAGTGTTTTGTGGCTGGAGGGATTACGGAGAAGACGTGCTCTCCAGCTGAAGAAAAATAAAAAGTCTTTTATTTTATACGTGCCTCCCATGTCCAGTCTGTGCCGGGTCAGGCGCAATATAGCGCCTTTCTTACAATATAAACTACATTGGTGGCATGCACAGATGCTGCGACTTCCTATGTTAATAACATTTTTAGTACGGACTATTATGGTCTTACAAATAAGTGTGAACATTTATTACAGTCACCAAAAGCTTCTATGTATTGGTTTGAACTGCAAAAATCATTATGGTAACTTGGAAGCATCACTGCAGGAGATTCTCAGATCACTGGGACTAATGTTGACTCTTACTGAGGGAGTTGGTGCAGGGAGAGGAAGCAAAAGAGGGATAAACAAGCAGGTTCACTGCCTACGTTAAGAGCTGATCCACATAAAAACCCTCTTCCTATTGCTCTTCTTGCAAACACTTGATCACTCGCCAACAAAATGGATGAGCATAAAACAACAATAAACACACACAAAACTACAAAGGGCTGCTGCCTTCTAATTTTTTCGGAGACATAGCTGAATCCCAGAATTCTGAGCATTGTAGTTGAGCCAGCAGTTTGCATGCTCTGCAACACTGAGAGAATGCCCAACTCCTGTAAGGAAACTGGAGTAGGACTCTGTATTTACATTAGTGATGCTTGGTGCACTAATACAATCCTAATCAACAAGTTATGCTCCCTGGACTTGGACTATCTAATGCTAAGATGATGATCATTTTTATTGCCCAAGAACATACAGTTGTTATTGTCATGGCAGTATACAAGCTACCGCAGACTAATGTTAAATTAGTGCTTGAGTGATTATATGATATCTTTAGTAAACAACAAAACACACACCAGGGATTGCCAGGGATTTAAAACTTGCAAATCTTAAGAATATACTTCCCAGATTATACCAACATGTAAATTGTAAAACTAGAGGGAAAAACATCTTAGATCATGTTTATACAAACATAAAAGATGCCTACAAGGTTAAACCATGTTTCTTCCTTGGACAGTCTGACCATCTCTCTTTGTTTCTTGTCTCTGTGCACAAACACTTGTTAACAGTACTAAACCAACCAGCATGACTACATGGATTGGAACATATTTTCTGTTCAGACAGATTTAGATACATATAATTCAGCCGTGCTGTCATAAATTAATTACTGCATGGGCAATGGCCCTGTTAACAAAAGGATCAGAGTATACTCAAATGAGAAACTATGGATGAATAATGTAGTCAAGACGCTGCTGAAGGTGAGGGACACAGCCTTTACATCAGGAGACATGTCAGCCTATAGAGCTGCCAGAGCTAATCTCAAGAGATGCATCAGGTCTTCAAAACGTAATTTCAAGCAGCGGTTTGAGGAGGACTTTGACAATAACTCTAATGCACAGCGAATATGGTAAGGCATCTTCTCAGTCACAGATTGCAAAAAGTTTGAAACTTTTTCCCACATTGCAAACACTTCCTTTTTCTCACTTTAAGAAATAACCTCCTCCGCGATACCGATCTCCTGCAGAACCTCCGTATGTTGCTGAGTCTGTAGTTCCGTCAACTCCTCTGTCATCAGTTCCTCGGAATGTGTGGTGACAAGCTCTTTGATGGCTCGTATTTTGAATTTTTGCTCATAACTCAAGGCAAAAAATCGACCGAGTGATGGCTCGTATTTCAAAAAACTCGTACGTTGGGGCACTCGTATCTCAAGGTACCACTGTATACGTGTTGTCACGCACGCACTCATGGGGAGCAGTTTAAGGACCCGACACACATTGCGACAAGTCGTGCCAGGGGACAACGGCAGCATACTAACCTCTCTCTTCTTATTTCCTCAGAAAGAACAAGGTGCCACCGCCATAATACCGCCTGGACGATCCAAAGAGCCGCAGCACTTCCGGGTTCCTTTGTTCCCTCTGGTCCCCATGTGATGACAATCAGCCACCCATCCAGCACCACAATTTTCCCAGCATCCCACTGTTTAATTTCCGGTCCGACCCCATAAATTGTGCGTCTACCTATCCTTCTATGTCTTTCAGTTATTTGGAACTACTGACGAATTTTTTGTTACAGTATAGCCTACAGGGCTAAAAACCCCAAACCTTTATGTGATTATGTTCTTTATTATTACAGTGTTTTACACTAAACTATTTAGAAATGATGAAAGCATGGGAAGCATTTGCAGTTTTTAATATTTTTTCAAAGCTTACACCTTAGATGTCCACATTAGAATAAAGATATTCTAAAGATAGGATAGAATATCAAAAAATGAGAACTTACCCCAGCAAACCTTTCTTTTTTAGTGTTTCTACTTTTTATCTACTGAAAGAAGATATCACATTGTTTAGGCAGTACAATTTACTGTTTTCCCATCCACAGTAGTCATCAGATTTATCAAGTGCAGGAAGCCCATCCTAACTGGCTCAAAAATCTCAGACTGATACAAATTTGGTCCTGCTTAAATGAGTAGGAGTAAAAGCATTTTATTAATTTTCCTGAATTTAGTAAACTACTCAAAACATCCCCGAGTTTTAGCTTTCTTAATTTACTAGGAGGTATCCAAAAGATGGTGTTCAGGCAGAGATTGGTATGCACATCCCAGAAAAGGTGGAATGTTCTTGAAATGCTGGACAGCAATGGACTCATAAAAAGACATCAATTTAACAGAGATGTAATACAAAGGCCTACATTCTGGTTTGATAATTTTCCTTAAATATCCGATCTGCTAATGCCTGCATAATCTGGTGTGGCATGACTCAAGAGTGAACTTTTATCCATGTGTCACTAATCAAATCTTCTTAATTCATAACAAATCTTGTATGTTATGCGATCTCTACATCTATGAGGAGAAGCCATTTGCTGTTAGCAGAAATTAAAGTGTTGGTAACGTTATGGTTTTTGGGCACATGGAAAATTCAGCTTTATAATAGCAATGATTTAGGTATGTCACAAATCATCATTTCTCAAATTTTGGATCAAACTTTGAATGCCCTTACATTGCATGAGGTAATACACAGATGTACACATTTCCCCACCATTCCATCTGAGATAGTGTTAAAGCTTGTTACAGTATTATTCTTAATCTTGTTGCAAAATGGCAACAGTTATGTGCAGCTTAGCACAATATCCTACCCTATTATGTTTTATTATTATCTAAAGCCTTAATGATAGTATAAGAAAACTACAAAATGTCAGCATGAGTGCCAATTTGTGTAAAATAGTGACATTGTTCATTCTAAAACCTGGCCTTCTTCTCCTTGTTGCAAATGAGAATAGGATGTTTCATTAATATTTCTCTTGTCCTACTCTGTGATAGGACAAATGTTTATCCTAGTCAGATTTTTAGTGCAATATCCTAGGAGTAATTGAGACACTTGATAAATGCGGGCACAGATTTAATTTGTGCTCTGTGTATGACACTAGCAGGATAGACCCTAATTCTCTGCAACTCAGTAGTGGGTCATTGTTTCATTTTTGAAGCAAAAAAGTTGCTTGCCCATTCTAGTAAAATAGCTATTGACTGTTTGTGAGAATTCTGTTCCTAATTTAAGATTTTTTTGAATCTGTATTTTGTAGTAGATGACAATTTCAGTGTGCTACAAAGCCACATGGTGTAAGCTTTTTCAACAGAATCAGCTGGTGTAAATCTCCAGAAAGCTCTCTCTCACATCTTATTGGATGGCAACTGTATTAGTTACCAACCTGCCCAAGCATTGTCACAGCTTAAAGAAATCCTTCAGACAAATATTAGGCAGCAGATTGTAAAAAAAACAGTCTGTAATATTTTCACTGTACAATTCAAGTATAAGTTACTTACTTAAAATATAAAATGTAACTGTAAGGCCAGGGATTTTAACTCAGGAAGCGCAGATGTATGATTTGGTTCCAGGTAATTTAAATTTGGCACCAAAAAGCTTGAACATCTGGAAAAAAAAGAAAATATTTAAAGTCTATCAAAGTAATACAGGCAGTTTTATTTATTCAAAAACAGGAATATTAATGCTAAAAATTAATTTAATTTGTTTTTATCACACAGTCAACAAAAATACCTTGTATGTTTTTGGGCAGCCAGATGAGACTGCAACAGATGGGAGTTGCACATCACATAGCTTTTTAATAAGAGATGTTCATTTCTTCTGAATACTAAGGCCTATAGACTGATTTGATCTTTTTCCTTAAATGTGTGATCTGCTCATGCCTGCTTAATATTCTGGGGTCTCATGGATAATGGCGTGTGTAGAATTCACACTAAAACATGACATTGTTTCCCAGTGTAGGGAAAAAAGAAGAGTTTCAGTGAATGCAAAGTGCACCCAAGGGAAAATGTACTATTTGTTGGCTTAAGCAGTGGTGTAAACAACAAAAGTTGATCAGGTGATACAGAATGGCGGAGACACTCGAAAGTTCAAGTTCAGAACGTCACACAGTGCCTAAAATAAAAAAGAACTGGCAAGATATCACAGTAATAATTAAAAGGCAATTCGCAGCCCACCATCTGAGTGTCATACGGAAGCGTATTAGGGTACAGAGAAAAGAAAAAAAAAATAGGGACACAGTGAAGAAAAAAAGGTTGAAATGTTGACTTTACTCTCATAGTTTACTGTATTTGGTCATTAAAGTAGAATGTCGTAAACTTCCTCTGAAAATCGATATTTAATTTCCTAGAATGTCTCAAATACCATCATAACTAAAGTAGCATGTTAAATGCTTTTTATTCTATGTGTTCTATGTGTGGGAATCAGTTTGGGCTTTTTTTGCAAACAGGAGTATGCAGGCACTCTGAACTCCATACAAAATACATTACATTCATGATATTACAGCTCTCTGAACATTTTAGCATGTATTAAACACATTAAAAACACATTAAAGCATGTATTAAACATGGGGGGATTGTTCCTGCCTCCCACAAGATGCTTGCTGGGATGTGCACGACCCTCGATGTAATACCGTATCTACTCGCGGAGAAGTCGGGACTTGATTTTACCGTATAATTTCTGGTATTTTATAATGTCGGTCGTATAAGTCGAATGTGGAAAACTCACGCTATTTGTTGAAGAGATTATAATATGCTAGTGCCCACCTGAGAGAGTAACCATGGAGCACACTGCCTTTTTTTCTGTATGGGTCGGCAATGCCAATTCACCAAAACTTTTAAGAAGCATTGAAAAATCTTCATAATATGTGTTTAATTATTCCATCCATCTATCCACCCTGGGTCGCGCCAGTCCCAGCAAGCATACAGCATGAGGCAGGAATAATCCCTGGACGGGTGTCAGCTCATTGCTACCGCTGTGACACTGCAACCCCCCCACATGATTAATTATTAACAATATACATAATTTAAATGAAGCTAACAATTTATCTGTATGATGAAATATGCATACTTTAGTGCATGTCATCTTAAAAATTATATTAAGTATACAGTACATCCTAGTATTCTAACAGCACACAGCTCCAAGAGGATAGCTCTTGAAAATCTAAACCGACCCAGAAGCCAGTCATCAACATCTGTAAATATGCGCTTTCTTCTATTGATTTGAATTGAGTTCTCTTATTGTTATTTTATGGCACAATGAGATTCAATGTGCAAATCTTCTGTAAACTTATTTTCCTATAAAATGATAAAATCACAATAAACTCTTATATATATTTCTCTTCTGGTTCGTCCTGCTTCCTCTTCAAACCCTGTCCCGCCCACATGGCATTTTTCAATTCCTATTCGTCCTCCTCCAAACCCTTCCCCACGCTGCCTGCAGCCTCCCATACACCCCCACATCGCTTTTCTCAAGTCCTATTTCTCCTTCAGACTACCGTGTTCCCCGCTCCTCTCTCATGACCCCATTGGTGTCACGTCACCGCCTGATATCTACATAGACATAGAATGACCAGCAGCATCGTACATCAACGTCGCCGCCATATTGCTAGTGGCACTGAGTGAAGTAATGAATAATGTGCTGCTTGGGAATGTACAAACCACTGTACACTCCAAACCAGATCCTAAGGGTTTACATTTCATAGGTAAGGCTGAACCATTTTTTTGGTTATATTTGGCCATTAGAAAATCCCGTTTTATAATCTTAGCACTCAAGGTCACCTTACAATAAAATTAAACAACATTAGTAAAATTTAAACAAGAGAATGGTAAATCAAAAAGCAATAATTAGCAAACAAACAAAGATAACTGGCAGTAACAGTGCAAAAGTCCCAATTGATATGCCAGTTTGATGACGTATATGAGAAGGAAGAGAATTCCCGATTTGAGGAGCACTATGAGAGACGCTTGAGCTCCCATAGAACAGAGTCTGATGTGTGGTACAGAAAGTAGAGCTGCAGATGAGGATCTGAGGGAGTGAGAGGGAGTGTCAGTCTGGAGGAGATCAGTGAGGTTGTGGAGAGCTTTAAATGTTAAGAGCAGTATTTTGCATCGTATTCTGTAGTTAACAGGGAGCCAGTGACGTTGAGAGAGAATAGGTGTAATATGTTCAGTGGATTTAGAACAGGTTATTATCCTGGCAGCAGAATTTGGAAGAAGTTGTAAGCGATGGATAAGTTTTTGTGGGATGCCAGATAGAATAGCATTACAGTAATATGTGAGGTGACTAGGGCATTAACCAGTACTGTGCTGTGTAAGAACAGGACTTCTAGAAATGTTTCGGAGATGGAAGAAGGCAGTCTGAGAAATGTTACTTATATGGGAGGAATTATTTAATAATAATAATTATTATTATTATTGTTTAATAATTGCCATTATTAGTGTATAAATGGATATAAATAATTGCAATAAAACGATTCGCCAGAATCTGTTGTATGTAAATGATACTGTTTTAAACATTATTGATTTTTCATCAGAAAACCCAGTTTCCATGTCTACCTGTATTAGTTTAAATGGCACTTTTGCCACTCGCAATAGGGTGGACACGCTGGCGTACCATGTCGACATGGACAACACAGTGAATGCTGTGTTTATCTATATATGTCTATGGATATCTAGCCTGACCGCGTGACCTTTCACTTCGGTCATGTCTGCGCCTGGGAGTCTTTTCCGTAGCCTGCTACAGGAAGGTACTCTCTCGACCATTGGCATTGGTTTCGCTCCTTGCTACTTTCGTTATACTGCAACGGTTGTTTCCTAAGCCTTTGTTATAAAATGAATGACAGTATCTTCTCTGTCGACAGGTTTTTGTACAACGTTATCAGTGGGTTATTTCTTGACACAAACGGTTGACAAAGGCAATGCACTCTCACTACGACATAGGGCAGTAGATTTCGTTGCATCACATTGGGACAGATTTGGAGACGTTCTTCCTGTTGTTCTTTCCAACGCAAGTCGAGTTATCACAACAAGTCAGGAGTACTATCAATACATGGCAACATCTGGAGTTTATGGTGGTGAAGCTGAAATTCAAGCTGTTTCCGAGATTAGATCTTTCGACTCATTATCTGTTGTCTCCAGCAAAACACGTATTCACAACTGCGTCTTTCAAGAAGTATTTCTTTCTTCTTGATTTCTGAATTCCTTTCTCACCGTTTTCCGTTCCTATTCTTACACTGCCATATGCAATGGCGGGTGTCAGCTAGTAATAATAATAGTACTGTAAAAAAACAATGAAAAATATACAATATGAACCTTATAAGTACAATATACATGTGCATATTGTACATATAGTGGAAATTGTTCATAAAGTGGCTCAGGTTGTGCTACATTACAGCTGTAGTGCAAGTTTACAGTGAAATAATTGTAATTATAAGTACAAACAGTTCTACCAGGAGCACTTGATGGACTGATCGAGTGCTTTTAGAGCTCTTGGGATGAAGCTATTTCTGAATCCATGCAGATTCTGGTGACTTTCCTGAGGCAGCATGTGCTATAAACGTCCTCCAGAGCTGAAAGCTATATCCTGATAATCCTCTACGCTTTCGACACAACCTGCTGTAGAGCTTTCCGATCAGCTGCTGTAGAGCTGTGATTCCACACTCAGTTACAATGGGTTAAAATACTCTGAGTGGTTCACAGAGAGTAGCAACATTAAAATAGCTGTGGTATTTGGAATAGGTTGGCCATTCCATGCACCATTATACTGTTACAGGTTGATTACAATCAGGTGCCTTAAAATTATAAACAATATGCAGTTAATTCCAGTGTATTTCATACAGCCTGTGTCATGGTTGTGAATATAAAGAAGAAAGGGAAACCACATAGGAACAGTAGCACTGCTTTGACACTGGGTACTGCCAGTTTTCAAAACCGAGCAGAAACGTGCGCATGCAATGGGGGATGCTATTGTGAGAATGTGAGTGGCTTTACATCAAAATGTGAGCGTGGAAAGAGGCATACGCAACATTTTTGTGCATATGCACTGTTTATACATGAGGCCCCTGATGTTGTATGACTCAAGAACATTTGAACATTTGACCATGTGTCCATTAACCAAACCAGACAGTCCTCCCCACTTCTTCTTGCAGAATTTGTATGTCCATGTGTAATCACACTGAGCTTTTAGCAACACTGTCTCAATTCCATCTTCCATTTCTGCATTTAATTCATTAATAGCTACACCTGTTTGTCTTCACATTATGCTAGTAAAAACTATTTGCAAAAGAGCTGGTTTATTATTGACTTTTATCACAGTATGTCCAACTTGTCTTTTTCTGCTGCATAAAAATGGATTACAGAATTGTTTTGTTCCCTGCTGCATTAACTGTAGTCAATAAAAAACTTACTCAACTCCAATTTTTAGTGTGGTAGAAAATTTCTAGTGAAAATGTGCCTTTATATATCGTTGTCTTAGTATGAAAAATCTTATCGTACTGCCTTTTGGTGCAAGAAATCAAAGTTTCCTACAGTCAAATCATAATTGTTCACAAAACCTATAAAGCCATTGACTATTGCTCCAAAAGTAATACAAATTTCAGTAACACTTTAGTTTATGTACTGCACAAATGCATCTAATTCTCATTTACTGCTGTGTAACAAGACTTTAACAAAGGCTTCTTTGTGACTTTATAACACGTACTGTAAACAGTAAAACATCAATAGATTGGTTATTCATCTCTGTGCAGGGTGGCATATTAACAAGATGATGAAATGACTTGTTAAAATGAAGGATTCACAAGTCTTATACTAAATATGTAATATCAAGAGAAATATGTCTCAGGTAAACCACCTCAGGCCACTCCAAAGTTAAGTTTTGTTTTGTAGGCCACATTGCAGATATAAATAAACACTTTACTGATGCTTTGTAAGTGTTATGAAGACCTAAAGAGGTGTTTCTTAAGGTCTTGTTACATAACATAAATGAGTAATCCATGCATTTTTGCAGTACCTGGACTAAAGTGATACTGAAATTTCTTACAATATTGAGGTGCATGGTGCCCTAAGAAGTTGTTTTAACTAACACCTCAGAGTTCAATGAAAAAAAATGATATCCAGCTCAGTTCTGTGTTCACAGTTTAGTGTGAGGGAATGATTGACAAGGACATGCCATTTCAACAGTCTGTAAATGAAATTTTATGACAAGGAAGAAATTACTGTTACTGATGCATGTGTTTATGCACATCTTCAACATCCATATATGGTTGTTTAAGTAACAATAAAACTGAAACATAATTGAAGAAGAAGAATATGGTAGAAGGGCGGCACGGTGGCGCAGTGGTAGCGCTGCTGCCTCGCAGTTAGGAGACCCAGTTTTGCTTCCTGGGTCCTCCCTGCATGGAGTTTGCATGTTCTCCCCGTGTCTACGTGGGTTTCCTCCGGGCGCTCCGGTTTCCTCCCACCGTCCAAAGACATGCAGGTTAGGTGGATTGGCGATTCTAAATTGGCCCTAGTGTGTGCTTGGTGTGTTTGTGTGTGTCCTGCGGTGGGTTGGCACCCTGCCCGGGATTGGATTCCTGCCTTGTGCCCTGTGTTGGCTGGGATTGGCTCCAGCAGACCCCTGTGACCCTATGTTTGGATTCAGTGGGATGGAATATGGTAGAAGTAGAAATTAGATTTTTTTGCACAGTGACAGGATGAGTACAATGAAACAAAGGAGCCTTTGTACCTGCTGGAATACAGTAGCAGTTTAAAAAACAAATGAAAAAAAAACACTTCTATAACAGTACAATATGTTGAATTTTTGTTAATAAAGTTTAATCTGTTTTGAACACACATTTGTGTTTATCCATGTCACTTTCCATTTTGCAGAATGATTAGAAGATATAAAAATTCTCACCAAAATGTGTGAGAAATATATTCCAAATGCTTGCCCTTTCCTTTCACTTACTTTTCGACCATGTCACCATAAGGAGCTGGTCATTATACAGCATTTATCAGTCACTTTATGCATTATAGTATTTATTCAGACTTTATGACTGAATAGATCCAGTTGTGGTAATGTGCTAGAAAATATGTGTGCATAATTTTAGAGAATTTCACATGACCTGTATAGAATTTATCAATCCATCATCTTTGTAATATATAGTGCCTATTAAAGATTTCAGTATAATAATTAAAAAAAAAGAATTTTAAACTGCAAAGGGTATAAAATCAAAAAATGTAAGAGGCACCCTTTTAGCCATTTCTGGTTTGAGCTTACTATAAAATACTTAAACGCTATCATGTTTTTTTCTCGCACTGTGTTCTACTTCTATACTAAAGAGGATGTCATATTTGCTATCTTGTGTCCTACAAAGTCGGATTATGACAAAAAGAGATATACATGACAGCAAACCACATCAGATAAATTCAATTCAGTTATTAGAGTGATAAAGAGAACTTTATTTCTCCCCAGGGGGAGATCTGGATATTTATAGAAGCTCTTTAAATGAATAAATAAATAAATAAATACACACACACACTTTGGTCTGAACCCACACCAGAATGACTATCAAGCAAGAAAATTAAAAAGAAAGAAAAGTTCTGACTTGGCTCTCACAATCACAGTGAGGCATTATACAGACTTATTGCTGTTGGTATAAAGGAGCCTCCATAGCATTTCTTGACACAATTCTGAATTATTCTTTGGCTGAAAGTTCTCGGTGGTAGTGTGTCAGAGAGAAGATGTGCAGCATTGCTCATAATGGCACTCAGTTTTGTTTTAATTCTGTCCTTCACTACTACCTCCTGGTGGTCAAGAGTGGATCCTGTAATGAAGCTTGCCCTTTTAATTAGTTTGTTGATTTTACGGGCCTCTCTTAAAGTGATTTTACCAGCCCAGCACACCACAGAGTAGAAAATTACACTGACCATTACAGAGTTATAGAAGATGTGAAGGATCTCA
Source organism: Polypterus bichir lapradei (assembly GCA_026402145.1). Classification (NCBI taxonomy): domain Eukaryota; kingdom Metazoa; phylum Chordata; class Cladistia; order Polypteriformes; family Polypteridae; genus Polypterus; species Polypterus bichir. The sequence goes on from JANRMT010062791.1 coordinate 31,104,563, forward strand.
GTTTTTACATTAAAGGAACACAGTCTTCTATGCCCTTTCTTATATAGTTCTGAGACCAGTACAACCTGCTATTAATATGTACCCCAAGTACTTAAATTAGTGGATCACCTTTACATCCAGTCTTTGAACAGTGACCAGACATAGAGTCTTTCTGGTGTGGCGAAAGTCAATAACCGGTTCCTCGGTTTTGCTGATGTTAAGATGAAGACAGTTCTCTTTGCACCAAGAAAAAAACTTTTCCATCTAATTCTTATACTCTGTGTCATACCCTTTATCAATAGGCCCCATAAATGCAGAATCATTTCAGAATGTTCTCAAGTGGCCTGACCAGATGTTATATTTATAGTCTGATGTGTACCGATTGAAGAGAAAAAGAGATAGGACTATTCCTTGTGGTTCTCCAGTGTAGCTCACATCAGAATGGTGGTATCAGAAACACAGTCTTTGAGTCTCACAAACTGCAGTCTGTCTAACAGTTAGTCCATTATCCAGAGCACCATTCACCTGCATACCTCTGAGTTTATCACTTAACAGAGATGGCTGGATAATACTGGAAGCGCTGGAGAAATCCAAAGAAGTAATCCTCACAGAGCTGCCAGCTTTGTCCAGGTGAGAATAATCCATGTGGAATAGAAAGATAATTGTATTCTTCACTCCAGTCTTTGTCCGATAGTCATGCTGTAGTGGGTCCAGGTGGTCTACTACAAGAGAACTCTTATAGTCCAGGAGCAGCCTCTCAAAGGTCTTCATGATGTGAGACATAAGTGCCATTGGGATGTAGTCATTAGGTGAAGAGGCACCTGTCTTCTTTGGAACAGGAACAATGCAGGGTGTTTTCCACAGCAGTGACACATTTTGAAGCCTTTTCCTCAAAGGTTGTCAACACAGACCTGAAGAACTTGAGAACTGACTAAACCTGGGTCAGTAGCTTTTAATGTGTGTAGCTTCCTCATTTGTCTCCTTACTTGGTCATCAGTAATGGACAGTCCACACTGATGGTTAGAGGTAGACTTGTCATTGGTCATTCCACTTGTGGTAGCAGTTGTTGATGTAGTAGGAATGGTGTGGGAAGACTGGACATTGGAAGAAGGTGGCAGTGGGAGGGAAAATCTATTAAAAATGGTGCATGGAGTTAGCTTTGTCCACATCCCCTTTCTAGCAACTGATCCCTGGATTGCATGAGTCCAGTAATTATACTCAGTCCATTCTAGACATCCTTCATGTTATTCTGAGTAAGCTTTTTAAGCTTCCTTTCCTTCACTCAGCTTTTTGTTTAGCACACACTATATGTCCTTCAGAGCCTCTTTGTTGCTGGATTTGAATGCTCTCTTTTTTCATTCAGAACACCTTTTAGCTCCTTAGTAATCCAGGACTTATTGTTTGGAATACAATGCATTGTCTTTGTGGGAACCACTGTGTCAACACAGAAATTAATATAGTCTGTGATGCAGGGACAGGGAGTCTGTCAGTATTGTTCCCATTTGACATTAACACAGCCTCCAGACTCTACTCCAGACTCATTTCATTTACACAGACTCCAGACTCCCATTTGACATTTACACAGACTCCAGAGTCTACTTCCTCACTATTCTGGTGTGTAACAGGTTGCTGTCTAATAACAGGCTTGTATCTGAGAATAAGGTTGAATCAGGTTGTGGGCAGATTTGCCTTAAGGAACCAGTAAATTACACTTATAGGCATCTTTAACATTTGAATACCGCAGGTCCAGGTGGCTATTTCCTTGAGTGGAACTGGTCACAAACTGATAGAAATTGCGTGACAAACAAGACTCATTATCAATATTATTCCATTTCTGTCACATCTGTATCTTTTTATGAGTTCATTGTTGTCCAGCGTTTCCAAAACATTCTACCTTTCCTGAGATATATGTGTCGATCTCTGCTTTAATGTCTTCTGGCAGCTCCTAGTGACTCATGACCTCTGCTAAATCCTGTTGACTTTGGGGGTGCTTACCTAATTTTGGAAAGTTAATAAAATACTATTACTTCTGCTCTTAAGAGTAGGACCAAATTTCCACCAATCTAAGATTTTTGAGCTGGTTAGGACTGTTTTCCTACTATGAGACACATGATAAATCGTGGGACTGGTTTTTATTACATTATTAAGGTTGATTTTGAGTGTTTTAGATGGGTGTTGAAGAATACACATACAAGCTTTTAGCAATTTAGCAACCTGTTGGATCCATCAATATTTTAATTTATTAATCCAGTTTAGTGTTGTAGGAAGTTGCCAATCCTGGTAACATTAGGTGTAAGGTAGGAAACAAACCTAAATAGTGTGCTATACCATTTAGGATAAATAATTAATTGATGACCTTTTAAATTCACTTTTAAGTTTAACCATATTCCTCATTCTCTATACTTTTTTTGTAGGAGGAGCCAATGCTTATTAATTTCCTTATTAGAACTTTTGAACAAACAAGCCAAAGATCTTCTCTGCCTTTATTTATTCTTTTCTTTCCTTTCGTTCTTAACATAATGTTGCTGATCGCCTTTAAACTACTTCCAAAAGTACTCTAAGTGTGATTTTTTTTTCTTTAGTCAACTTTGTGTTCGTCAGACACTTGAATTTTTAGACATTGCCTGTAATCACAGTTACACACACCACTAACCTCAAACCCCAGGTTAATTTAAATACAAAGAAGCTTAGTCTGTAGGGAAAAGTGTGTTCATTCATCTTGGCAGGGGAAAAAATAAAACCCAGTGCACATAAGGGGTTAAAATAAAAAAGAAAAAGGTTGAAGTAATGAATACTGAAGAAAAGCATGAACTGCAGGGAACTATTAAAAGCCAATTATATTCTGTAGGACCATTGGTGTATAATTTAATGAAATATCTTAAATTTACTTTTTTTTGTAAAAATATAATAATACTTCACACACATTTTCTGAATTTTTTTTTAAGGGAGCACTTTTCTAACCTGCTATTTACTGATCACGATAAAAGCACGTAATGGCTTGCTTTTGTCCCCATGCTTCCATTAACTCATTTCATTTCCTGCATCAAATGTACTCCATACATTTCTTCCTTTCAGCAACTGACAGACTTTCATGCTGTGTTTCACACTTGTTTTGTCTACCCCAGTTTTAACTGCTCCTTTAAAAGTTTTTCTTCAGGTATTGTTGAATTAATTTCCCCAAGTTTTCTGCTTGCCTGATTTGCAGTTTCTTTGTAGCCTTTAAAAATAACCAATGCATCATTTTGTGGGTTTGGGAAGCCAAAGAACACAATGGTTTCATTTATTTTTGTTTAGCCATGTTCTTAATAAAGCTTAAACTTGGTGGGATAGGATCCAGCTTTCCAAGGACTCTGCACAGGATAAAGCAGGTTTAGAATTTAGATACAGTTAATGTGTCTTGTGGTGGCACCAATTTGTTTGTGAAATGGATGCAAATATCTGGTGCCTTCTGTGTGTCTGGTTGCCAAACAGCTACAAGTCAAGGTCAACTGGAAGGATGTGGTCTGTGACATCACCAGGTCAAAGGTATAAAGGACAGCGTTGTGTACTTCCTAGCATGTCTAAGTTTGTGGTGTTCTCATTAGTGTTTCGATCTTATTTTTGGCATTGAATTCTTTAGTTATTTTACTATAACCTTTCTATTACATTTTGCTCTGCTTAATCATTATGGTTTTCGACTCCACTGCTTGTTTTTTGATGTTCAGTTTGGGTTTGACATCCAGTGGCTGCTTATTAGAGTCTTCTCTGTATTAACCTTTGCCTGTAGAAAAAAAATGATCTGCCTCTTGATTCTATTCATATTTAAATACTGATGCCACCCAGCAGAGTAAATGCATCAGGTTAATTACAATATACAGGATAAGTGGCATTATTCTTAAATAGGTGGCAAGATTACAATACTAAACTATGTAAATTTTTACATACCATTATATGAATATACACTTGATCGATAGAATGGATTCGGTAGTCATTTATGTATTTGAACATCTTACATACTTCATTATTGTAGTTGTGCAAATGTAATGTGTCCAGTTTGCTCATGTCAGTGTAGTATGGTAACAGAAGTATACAGCATGGTAAAAGCCTGTTTAGAAAACTGCACCATCTCCTTATTCAGCATTAATTGATTATTGCAATAAATGTAGGGTTTGGCTTTCTAGAATTCCATGTAATTCATGTATGAATAAACTAGACACTGAGGCAGTGAAATATATACACTAAATAGGGAGTTTTGTATATGTTTGTACCTGTATATGTTTGGCTGCATGTATGCTGTCATGTTTCATTTTTCTCTTTCAATTTAAAATAAAGAAATACTCAACCAAAAAATTTTTTTTATGTTATCTACCCCATATACTTTGTAGTGGTGACCGAGAGAAAATTTTAAATCTCATGTTTTCTGGGAGGAATTTCATAGGAGAGATTCTCATGAACAGGACTGATAGGTGACCAACTCTGGACAGTGGCAAACACTGTGAAAAACATAAATGGAAAAATGGAAAAAAAAATTCTCACATTGCTTGTGTTGCATAATCTACATGTCTTTTGTGCAGTTACTTTCTCAAAGCATCAAAGTGAATATTTTTCTGTTAAAATGTTCTCAAATAGTTACTTCTGTTCTTATTGTTACTTTTTTGCCTGAAGACATGCCTCTCCCCAAAATTCACTGATCACAAGTGTTTTTTTCATGTCAAAAAGTCCCTCCGGGGACTTTTTAATTTTCCAATAGACATATAGGCTGTGAATTCAGGAAGTGACTGTTTAACAATAATTTAATAAAATTGCATTTGTTTTGCACATTTTGTGCTAACAATGTTTTTTTATATACTGTAACATTCAACACTGTTGGTCACCTATCAATATCATTTTCAAGACTCTAACTTATGTACTTCCTCCAAGAAAATAGAGTAAAGTTTTTCCACAGCCACCACTGAAAACTAGATGGGGTAACTAACAAAAAAAATAACTTTTGGGTGGAGTATTCCTATAAGTATTATACAACCAGTTCTGGTTGAAGCCCATTTGAAGTCCTAAGTGGGCTGGATGGATGTTGTCCCTCATTGTCCGTAGCTGATAGTCGGTAATATTAGACTTCAACAACATGGTGTTGGTGTGGGTGGTCCCCTTCATGTCTGGAGCATGTGTCCCTTCAGTAACACAAATGGCTACCATTTGTGTATATATTATGGATTTTAAGGAGAGCATGCCTATTGGTGTGTGGAGCAAACATAATTTTACTTTCATAAATAGCACAACACCCTCTAATTATCATCAGATTTCAACAGTGTGGTGGGTGGGGAAGTCCCCCTTGGTGTCTGGAGCAGTGCCCAGTGAGTATCAGTGCCCACTGAGAATCCTTAGATAACCGGGGGAGGGTTAACTCTTTGGTGGCTGGAGTAGACACCCTATAACTTTCATAAATGGCCACCTATGCTGCCTAGTGGATTGACCAGCTGTTATTGTAACAGCAGTCCAGTCAACTTGACCTTTGAGTCCACTGTAAGGTAATACCAGAATAGATATTTAAAGCGGTGGTGCGAAAGTTCTCTTTTTTTTGATGGATGTAAGATAGGAGAGAAAGCACAAAAGGTGTACCTAGTAGAGAGGCAATCCATGTTTTCTTTAGTTGGATGTAAGCATTAATGAGGATTTAACCTACAGGAAACAAGGAAAAGAAAATCATAAGGTGGATTTAGGAACATCGTGAAGACCCTTTTTCTAAGTGACTATGGACCCAGGTTAATGCTCATTGGTTATAATGAGGCTGTGGAGGGATTACTTTTATTCCTTTCAAAAGTTAAGCTTCATTCCAGATAGATACCTTTAATAAGTTTATTGCAGTACATTATTTCCATGACAGGCGCCAATGTTATACAATAATAAATAAGAAAAAGGAAAAGAGCTTGCTTTATTATAAACAGTTCTTTTTGGAGACCTTTTTGCAGGGATTGGGTGTTGGGATAATATTACATAACAGTGGTGCCCTCTCTGAGCAGCTGAATTCAAAGTACTATATCATGAGTAGCAGAGAAGACATGTCAGTGGGTTCAATTTGAGCCAAAACTGCTAGAGACAACTGCAGGACAGAGAGAAAAAAAATTAAATATAATGTATATTTCATTGTCCTGTATAGTTTTTGTTGGAATGTGACATACTAAGTTATCATGTCTTGCTTATTTAAGACAGTGGAATTCAGCTTCTGTATCCACACTTTCTATTTCACACTTGGTTACAGGAATACAAACTTTGGTGCACACCTTGTGATAAGTAAGGAAAAACAATTTCAGGGGAAACCATTTCAGCCAATTGATCTAAAGGAAAACTCAAGAGACTAATGAGGCTTCTTAATGGTAGCATGTCTGTTCTCTATAGATAGATAGATAGATAGATAGATAGATAGATAGATACTTTATTAATCCCAAGGGGAAATTCACATAATCCAGCAGCAGTATACTGATACAAAGAAACAATATTAAATTAAATAGTAATAAAATAAAATAAATAAATAAATAAAAATAAAATGTTAGCATTTACTCCCCCGGGTGGAATTGAAGAGTCGCATAGTGTGGGGGAGGAATGATCGCCTCAGTCTGTCAGTGGAGCAGGACAGTGACAAAAGTCTGTCACTGAAGCTACTCCTCTGCCTGGAGATGACACTGTTCAGTGGATGCAGTGGATTATTCATGATTGACAGGAGTTTGCTTAATGCCCGTCGCTCTGCCACAGATGTTAAACTATCCAACTTAACTCCTACAATAGAGCCTGCCTTCTTAACAAGTTTGTCCAGGCGTGAGGCATCTTTCATCTTTATGCTGCCACCCCAGCACACCACCGCGTAGAAGAGGGCACTCGCCACAACTGTCTGGTAGAACATCTGCAGCATCTTACTGCAGATGTTGAAGGATGCCAACCTTCTCAAAAAGTATAGTCTGCTCTGACCTTTCTTACATAGAGCATCAGTATTGGCAGTCCACTCCAATTTGTCATCCAGCTGCACTCCAGATATTTATAGGTCTGCACCCTCTGCACACAGTCACCTCTGATGATCACAGGGTCCATGAGGGGCCTGGGCCTCCTAAAATCCACCACCAGCTCCTTGGTTTTGCTGGTGTTCAGATGTAAGTGGTTTGAGTCGCACCATTTAACAAAGTCTTTGATTAGCTTCCTGTACTCCTCCTCCTGCCCACTCCTGATGCAGCCCACAATAGCAGTGTCATCAGCGAACTTTTGCACGTGACAGGACTCTGAGTCATATTGGAAGTCTGATGTATATAGATTGAACAGGACCGGAGAAAGTACAGTCCCCTGCGGCGCCCCTGTATTGCTGAACACAATGTCAGACCTGCAGTTCCCAAGACGCACATATTGAGGTCTGTCTGTAAGATAGTCCACAATCCATGCCACCAGGTGTGAGTCTACTCCCATCTCAGTCAGCTTGTCTCTAAGGAGCAGAGGTTGGATGGTGTTGAAGGCGCTAGAGAAGTCCAAAAACATAATTCTTACAGCACCACTGCCTCTGTCCAGGTGGGAGAGGGATCGGTGTAGCATATAGATGATGGCATCCTCCGCTCCCACCTTCTCCTGGTATGCGAACTGCAGAGGGTCGAGGGCGTGGCGGACCTGTGGCCTCAGGTGGTGAAGCAGCAGCCGCTCCATGGTCTTCATCAGATGTGACGTCAGAGCAACAGGCCGGAAGTCATTCAGCTCACTAGGATGTGATACCTTTGGGACTGGGGTGATACAAGATGTTTTCCAAAGCCTTGGGACTCTCCCCTGTTCCAGGCTCAGGTTGAAGATGCGCTGTAGAGGACTCCCCAGTTCCAACGCACAGGCCTTCAGCAGTCGTGGCGATACACCATCTGGACCCGCTGCTTTGCTGGCACGAAGTCTTTTCAGCTCTCTGCTGACATGGGCTGCTGTAATTGTGGGTGGGGATGTCTCACCTATGCTGGTATCAGCAGAAGGATGGTTGGAGGATGCAGTATTCCAAGGTGAGAGTGGGTTAGGGTGATCAAACCTATTAAAGAAGTTGTTCATTTGGTTTGCTCTCTCCACGTCTGTCTCGATGGCGGCACCCCGCTTCGAGCTGCAGCCAGTGATAATCTTCATCCCATCCCACACTTCCTTCATGCTGTTGTTCTGCAACTTCTGCTCCAGCTTTCTCCTGTACTGCTCTTTCGCCGCCCTGAGTTGGACTCGGAGTTCCTTCTGCACGCGCTTGAGCTCATGTTGATCACCACCTTTAAAAGCCCTTTTCTTCTGGTTCAAAAGGCCTTTGATGTCACTTGTAACCCATGGCTTGTTGTTAGCATAGCAGCGCACTGTTCTTACTGGAACTACAATGTCCATACAGAAGTTGATGTAATCAGTTGTGCATTCAACAGCCTCTTCAATGTTCACACTATGTGACCCCAGCAATATATCCCAGTCTGTAGTTCCAAAGCAGTCTCTCAGAGCCTGCTCTGCCTCAGGGGACCACTTCCTGAATGAGCGTGTGGTTGTAGGTAGCGCCCTCACTCTTGGTTTGTATTGAGGCTGTAGCAGAACCAGGTTATGATCTGCTTTCCCAAGCGCAGGCAGCGGGGTGGCGGTGTATGCGTCTTTAACATTTGCATACAGTAGGTCGATAGTCCTGTTTCCCCTGGTGTTACAATCCACATACTGGGAGAAGGCAGGTAATGTTTTGTCCAGCGTTACATGGTTAAAGTCTCCAGCGATTAGCACAAGTGCCTCAGGGTGCTGCATTTGTAACTTAGCAACTGCGGAATGGATGATGTCACTCGCTATCTCCGCGTTCGCTTGAGGAGGGATGTAAACAATTACAACAATCACGTGTCCAAACTCTCTGGGCAAGTAATAGGGACGCAGACTTACGGCCAACAGTTCGATGTCCCTGCAGCAATTGGAGATTTTAACGTTTACATGTCCTGAGTTGCACCACTTTGTATTGACATAGAGAGCGAGTCCTCCTCCTTTCTTCTTCCCGCAGGTACTTGCGTCTCTGTCCGCTCTAACTGTGCTAAACCCGGGTAGCTCCACGTTAGCATCTGGGATGGTAGTTGTTAGCCACGTTTCACTAAAACACAGCAAGCTGCATTCTCTGTAGGTTCTGACATTTTTCACCAGCACAGCCAGTTCGTCGATCTTATTTGGTAGTGAGTTCACATTTCCCAAGATCACAGAAGGCACCGACGGTTTATAACGCCATTTTCTCTCAAGTTGTCTCGATTTAATCTTATCTTTTATCTTTGCGCCGGCTCGGCTCCCCCGATATCGTCTTCTTACCTCGTCAGGTAAATAAGGAACCACACTGGCATGAGCATTTCTTCTCAGTGCTTTAAGCTGACTACTTGAATAGGCGATTCTCGGAGTGTAAAAATCCATGTCAAGTAGTAAAATAGTAAAAAGTGTCCAGGGAGCAATTTCACATAAAAGAAAGTGGTAGAAGTGATCAGTGAAATAGAGAGAAAAATAGAGATAAAAAGGTAAAAAGATAAAGATATAGTAGCCTGGAATGAGAAAAAATATTCAAGTCTTCTAATTTATATTGTCTATATATCATTCAAAGTGACTGTTGTGAATCTATAATTGAACAAATCAGATTCAGATCCTATTATACTCTTTTCCCTTTTACCTTGGAGGCAGCCAGAATCACATTTCCCTCAAACAGATGGACGTGGCAATCATAAAGTTATTCAGGGGAACTTTAAAAGTCAGGTGTTTTCTACTATTTCACTTTCTCCCTCTATAATATTCCAAAGTTGCATGCACTGTGATCAATTGATGTTAAGTCTGGGTGAATCCTCAAGGAATTTAGGTACCATCTTTGAAATTAATGTGATCTTTTGGTGTCACATTTTTATACTATCTAAGATCTGTCTTACCCAGCTTAAGTAATGTAGAAAAACTAAAACTAAGCTTCTTAGGGTTTGGCTGTCAAAATAGTTTTTTAAAGAGTATTTTTTTTAACAATCAGTTGCAGGTAAAATAACATGTTCTGCAGAGTTATATTGGTATTTTAATTTATTATTATTGTTATTATTAATGTTACTCATTGAACAAACATTTGTGGTTCTGCTATAATATGAAAAGCCATTTTAATATAATGGGTATTTTAGCAGTTTTTTAAAATGTTCCACAATATTAACCTGCTGCGGTGGGCTGGCACCCTGCCTGAGGTTTGTTTCCTGCCTTGCACCCTGTGTTGGCTGGGATTGGCTCCAGCAGACCCCCGGGACCGAGTCGTTAGGATATAGCGGGTTGGATAATGAATTGATGGATGGAATATTAACCTGCTAAATTTCTAGAGGTAAAATATTCAAGATTTTAGGTGCCTAGCATCAAAAGGCTGCCTTACCACTTCTTTTAAGCTTGGCTGTTGGAATTACAGTATAAGCAAACCTCCATTAAAGATCTAAGGTTACAACTTGGAGTGTAGGGGGACAGGAATTCCAAAATATAGGATGTAGTAATATTATTTAACACTTTATAAACCATCAGTAGTATTTTAAAGTCAGTTCTGAATGACACAGAAAACCAATGAAACAACGCTAAAACTAGATTTTCTTTTTCTAGTTAAGATTTTGGCTACTGTAGCCAATTGATGTATTACCTAGGTTGTCCTGTTAGGATTGCATTACAGTAATCTAGTCAACTGAAAACAAAAGTGTGAATTAATTTTTCAGCATCTTGTAAAGTTGTAACAAGTCTAAATTTTGCTGTATTCCTTAACTGAGAAAATGCAGTCCTCATATTATGGTTAATATGTGATTTTAAAGATTAGGTCAGAGTCAATGATTACCCATAATTTCGTTAACTCCGACTTGACTTTTAAACCTAAGGGATCAAGTTTATTTCCAATGCCTTCACTACATCCATGTTTGCCAATCACTAAGATTTCTATTTTTTTTTCTTATTTAGTTTTAGAAAGTTACTACTCATCCTTTTGGAAATACTGCTTCAAAATTGCATCAGAGAGCCAAGAGCATCAGGGTCATCAGGCGCTATAGGCTCACCTTCTGCTTTGAGATAACGTTACCTAATGGAAGCATATAGATTGAAAAAAGCAGCTGTGGTATAGTGGGTCCGCAACTCAAAAAAAGGTGACTGATTTTTGAATAAATAATGATGCCCTGAATGTGCAGGTTTCAATTGGGCTATGCTGGAGGAAGGAACGCATTTTGCTCCAAGGATGGCTGATTGCAAAGGCACATACGAGTGCGTGTGTCAGTCAGGTGCCTATTTAATTAATCAGAGGGCGTGTTGTATTCACAACTGTGCCCTGTTAGGAGTGTCAGAATAAGAGGAGCCTGCATGGGACAGAGAGGTTAAAGGAAAACCAATCAGAAGAAGGAGAGAGAAGAAGCCGGAGGTTAAAAAATGGGACAGAGAAGCAGGCAGGGAAATGAGAGAGAGAGAGCTGGTGCATGCATAAGCGAGTGAGAAAAAAGGAGATGGCAGAAAGTCGGGAAGAGAGTCCCTTTGGAGGGAGTGTGTGGCCAATGCTCGGGGCTGGTAAAGTGGATCATTCTGAATGATCAGTTGAGGGAAGACAGAGTGATTAGGTGCTGTATGAGATGACTCTCCGCAGAAGTCTAGGAGGGCAGTGGGAGTCAATGATATTTGGAGTGGGAACTTTGTTGGAGTCAAGGACAATAGTTTTCAATAAAAGCACTTATCAATTTAACACCTACCCCTTGCTTTGTACGAGTGTCCTCATTTGATAGGCTCATCCCTCAGGTATGTTATCAGCAGTAGCAAGTTCAAGGGGCTCCCTGGACGCAACAAGAGCCTGGACCCGACCTGCACCACCACAGCAGCAAACCCAAAATAGATCCTTGTGGTACACCATATACAACCCATACACAATATCATACTTGTCCTGGGTATTATGTTAAACTGCATTCAAGTTTAATCAGCTTGAGTAAATACTTGCTAAACTGCTGCCTTTTTTTGCCTTGATGAACTGAATGAGCAAAGCTGTAATTCAGAGATGCTCCTTTAATTAATACTGCCGTACCATCTGAGCTGAGCCACTTTGCACTTAGTGAAAGAAAGTTCATTTTCCTATTACTGACAAGATTGTTAATGTAAAAAGTCTTGCTGGCTAATGCTCTAATATTTAGCAAAGCCATATTTAATGTCCCAGAAGAGCATAGCTGAATAGGAGTGTTACGACAGCTTGAAATGGTAATTAAGTTATTTGGGTTAATGCCGCTTTGTGTGAATTTTTTTTTAATCTATTGTAAGATCTGTTGTTATAGTTCTAATACAGTGCACATCTATAGGTGAAATGGTAATTAAATTATTCGCATTTATATTGCTTTGTCCGGGTTTTATAGTTAGACTGCGGTTGGTTATTACAGTGCTTATAAGATGTGTCTGTCTAGCAAGAAGTTGCTAAATCTGACTTTCAAGGGCCTGTTAGTTCTTCATCAACATGTTGCAGCTCACAATTGGCCATCTTTCTCTTCCAAGAAATACTATAACCTGGTACATTGTTAAAAATATTATTGTATGTGTTAAGAATCAAATCCAATGCAGTTGCATTAATAAACTTTTTATTTAACATTGGATGAGATACCTAGTAAATAAAATAATTACATTGAAATGACTAAGAAACAAACAACCATATTTTAAAATATAAACTGGATGATGTCTTGTTAAGTGATTTTGTTAGATTTGTGGCATTTCTACTGTATTTCACATCCATTTTGCACATATTAGATATTACTTTGCTTTTGTCTAGATCGTCACTATCTTTTTATTTTTGAAATCCGAAATGCACTCAGACACCAGCCTTTTATCCTTGAAGATCAATTGGAATCAGAAAATTTTAATTTTTTTAAATACAGCCCTATATTTTTGGCTTATTTTGTCGGCTGAATCAGAGAACAATTTCATATTTTAATAGTTAAAAGTACATCAGATTTGTGACAAAGCAGTTTATATTTCTATGTTGAATCAAACGCAATAAACAAAAAAATTTAAATGGCTGAAATGTAAGAAGCATACTAAAAAGAGAAATACATTACGGGGTACTGAAATTCCAAAACAGGGCACTAATCACATTTTTTGAATGATGGATTGCTTACTTTATGACACATATCAATAACTTTTTGTAGAATGTTTTCCATATTTTTGCATTGATAAGCTTGACTCTGTTTAACAATCTTGATTTATACAATTAGGTAAAGTATGGCAGGGTTTATAACTATCAATGAAAAAAAAAAACTAAAGACACCGACTTGTTTTATTGAAACAATGACACCAGGAGATAACACTGATGGAGTTGATTTTTGATAGGGCAATTAGATTCCAATGAAGTTACCCTGCTTGAAGATGAGCACCATCTTTTTAAAACCTAGAATAGCCACTGTAGAAGGAAAATTTTTATATTAGCATAGAAAATAGCAAATTAACATAAAGAATAGGAAAGAGCCATAAAAAGTAGTTAAAAGCTTCTAAAATATTAAGATTAAGCATAAATTAGAATGTTAAGCAAATAAGATAGGTCTAGCAAATAAAAAATCAGTTATATTGCATTATTTTTTAGGCTTTTTAAGCCAAACAGACACCAAGAGGAATAATAGACAGTAAAACCAGGTGAAGAATGAGCTAATCGAACGAGGCCAAAATGATAAGAAATTGTTATAAAAACTTCAATTGCTGTAATGTTCGGGGCTCAATCTCATTCAGCCGAATTGGGTTGAGTCCGTGTGGTTGATTTATTGCAATAAAGCCTTAAAACTCTGTCTGTCTATCTCGAGTCTATCAAGCACTTTGAGCTACATTTTTTTGTATGAAAATGTGCTATATAAATAAATGTTGTTGTTGTTGTCGAGTCCTAATAGCCTTTATTTTTAGGTAAAAAGCCTTCTGATGATGAATTTTTCGCCACGACACCACTTAAGTAAAGCTAATTTGCTCTCACTTTCCTGGCTAATACAGTTATTTTTGGTTCTGTTTGCATAGGACAGGACCTGGGTTTATTTCCTGACCAGTAGTGGGTGTGAACTGTTGTGAGGGTACTGGTCCTCAGCAATGATCCATAAATCCTGCCTGACAGTTGACCTACAAATAGCGTCTTTGCTACTCCTAAACCTGTCCTGAAAGGTATGGAAGTTGAAACCTAGAACCCCTCTTTTGGATACCTCAGAAACCGGGAAGGAGGAAGCTTCATCACAGAAATCTTTATTACTCTTTGAAGAGGGAGACCTTCATACAGCAGCTTACACCAAAAGACACACCTCTCCCTTTTTTTCATTACAATTTATAGAGATCACCATCAACCATTTCCAGTTTCACTCGACCTCCAGTCTTGGGGACTGGCATAGGTCTTCCAGTCAATACCTCAAAAAGAGACAGACCTAGCTGATGATGTGTCAGTACTAATGAGAGTGCATAGGCCAAGGCAAATTAGTTTTGTTGCAGATTTTATTCACAAAATGCGACCCATTATCTGAATATAATTTTCATAGGACCCCACAATGTGCCACTATTTCTTTAACGAGGCTCTTTGCTACGGATTTAGCATCCGCATGGCGACATGGGAATGCTTCTACCCACCTAGAAAACACGTCTACCACAATTAGGCAGTACTTACAGCCATTTAAGATTTGTCTGTTCAATGAAATTCATCTGCAGGTGGTCAAAAGTTCCCTCTGGCATAGGGACAGCAGAAGCTCCTACCTTATTTCCTTTCCTATATTATGCTTCGTACAGACCACATATTTCTGGGAGAAGTTGGCTGCGTATAGAGTGAATTCTGGAGCCCACCATAACTATTCCACTAGGGCCACCATGGCTTTTTTAAATGCATGGTCTAATTTTGCAAAACCATGAAAAGCAGACTTAGGGAGAAAAGGTCTATTAGTTGGGGTTTGTCTCCACACACCTTGGTCATTGGGGGCACACCCATCTGTCTTCCAGGAATGATGTTCAAATCCTGTAGCTCCTGTCTGTATGAGAAAGACATGGTTAGTTTTGCTAGTGCACTCAGATGATGTTTGTAGGAACAATTTGCACATGGGTGCATCTGGCAGACAGAAGGCTTCTTTCGCTTAGTGGACTGCTAGAGCATTCTCTTCAATCACTGGTCTTTCTGGCCCATGTGGCTTGACATTTCACCACTGCCTCTCAGGCTGGGAACATTATCGTACTTAACAGATTCTCCACTAAACTATAATGTTGAATCGATTTCCCAGTGCTCATCTTGAACTTTCTCAATGCATACCTGTCGTTATAGATTGTAATCTCCATCCCTTCAGTGAGCTGACAAGCTCTCTTCAATGCAAATAGCTGTGCTGTTTGAGCTGACCAACTAGGAGAGAGCTTTGCTTCTTCCAGTACCTGTCCATTCCTTACAATTGTGTAAGTTACAGCAGGTGCACCATTTTCCAGTCTTAGTGAACATCCAACCACAAATGCCACATATCCCAAATCCAGAGGATTTTCATCAAAATTAGTTCTCAGTTTCATAACTATCTGAATTATTTCCTCACAATCATGTGGCTGTCCATCCATCTCATTTGGCAACAGTATTGCTTGGTTCAAGTTAGTGCACCTTTCGATTATTACATTTGCCAGTGCTAACAAGTCATTCTGGTAATGAGTTAAACATGCTGCAGTTAGATGCGATGTTCTTGTCTGAACTTGGATGGAATGAACTGCATGGGGAAGACACAACACTAATGGGCACATGAGCACTATGTGTGCGGATGACAGTACCACTTCTGTTGCAGCAGCTACTGCTCTCAGGTAAACTGGTAATGCTGCCTCCACAGGGTCCACTCTTTTAGAATAGAATGCCACCGGTCTCTTTTTGTACCCATGGTCCTGGGTCAATACTGCAGTCATAAAACCTCATCTTTCATCCACCTAGAGATAGAAAGTCTCCCTATAGTCATGTTTACCATCATTAAGGTCTGTTTTAGATCATTCAGAGCCTTCTCAGCATCCTCTGTCCATGTAATTTTGTTGGTTTGGGTTAATCCCTTACCTTTTGCTCTTTCAGCAAAATTTTGAATCCATTGTCTGCAGTAGCCACTCATCTCTAACAATTAGAGCAGTTGCTGTTTTGTTTCCAGCCAGGGCATTTTTTTTTAATTGCTTCAATTCATTTATCTGAGAGTAATCTTTCCCCAGGTGTCAACACATGCCCCCTTGTACTGAACATTTTGTTTCACAAATTTTGCCCTGGAATCTTTGTGTCCATTTTCTGCCAAATATTCAAGTAATTTTTGTGTCTTTTTCACACCACTCTTTTGTATCAGAACAAAGTAATCATCTACATGCTGGATCAATACACTTCTCCCTTCAGGCCAGTAGCTCTCCAGGTTACAAGCTACATCCTGACTTTACACGCTTAGTGATTCTGTATACTCTTGTAGCATAACAGTCCACATTCATCACTTGTTTTAAAATTCAAAAGCAAACCAATACTGTGAGTCAGCATTAACAGGAACAGAGAAGAAAGAATTTGCTAAGTCAATTACTGAAAACCAGTTATATGAGGAAGGGATAGGGCAGAGGATAGTTTCAGGGTTTGGCACAATAGGTGCTCGCAAGTGAATTTCAGTATTCATCCACCCACAAGTCCTGGACGAACATTCAAGAGCAGTCCTGTTTTTTAACAGGAAGAATGGAGGAATTTACAGGAGAATAGGAGATTTCAAGTATTGCACCCTTGGCCACCAAGTCAGAATGAACCCTTGCTATGCCTTCCTCTGCCACCTGAGAGAGGGAATATATTGTGCTTTATGTGGCTGATAATGTGACTTAGGGTGAAACGCTAGAGGATCAACCCCCGTATGCGACCAAAATATTTTTCCCTTGAGCCCATAACTGATATGGAAGTGAATCTAGCCATGGAAAATCTGAATGTGATTTTTCTAGTGTGATGGAATAGATTTAATCAGTCCTCAAAGTACCCCCACATGTTGCATTATCTCAACTTTATCAATCCCATCCTTGCACTTCCATGTACGTGTCTACTTTAACCTCAGATATGTCACTGTGTTCCAAATGATTCAGTGTCATACAACTAATAAACCAGAGAGCTGTAATTCAATTTCCAAGACAAAAAAGTCAGATTGGCCAAGCCTGTACAGACTGAATCACTACAGCACCCAAATTGATCAAACAGGAATTGTACTTTTGAAGAAGCAAAATATAAAACCAAAAACTACCTAATGAACAACTAAAACTGCTTCAGAGGCTAGTTTTCTCCAGCCGATTATTATTTTCTTTTATAACCGGTATAATCGTGAATTATGCTTGCACCTAACACAAATATGCCACAGCAATGCTCTGTTTCATATTAAATGAAACACAAAGTGACACTGGTGGTCCAGACAAAAGAGCAAATAAAAGCAGAATGTTACTCTGTATATCACCACAATGGATTTTAAACAAAGCAGTCAAGGTGTGATTTATAGAATTTTAGCTCTAATTGAAGGGATTTACCAAAAATATTGTTTGGTTATTCAGAAAAGGCATTTTTATACATGGTGAAGTATTTGGACATACTAACATAATCCTAAATATAATTATTATTTTCAATATTTGGTTGAAAATGTTTTACAGTCAATTTCTGCCTGAAGTCTGGAACCCATGGCCTTCTCCAAGTGCTGGGTTTCTATCCTAGCGATACTTTGCCAGGCCTTTACTTCAGCTGTCTTCAGTTGCTGCTTGTTCATTGAACTTTCTGCCATCAGTTTTGCCTTCAGCAAATGAAACTCATGTACAATTGGGTTGAGGTCAAATGATTGACTTGGCTATTGAATACTATTCCACTTCTTCGCCATGAAAAACACATTTGGTTTGGTTTTGCAGTTTGGCTCATTGTCCATCTGTGAAGCATCATTCTATCAGTTTTGCATAATTTGGCTGAATCTAAACAGACGGTATAGCCCTTGTGGCACGCGGCTGGGTCGTGGTACCCAGTTTGGATGCCCAGGAGGACCGAAGGAGGGTTTGTGCCTCCTCCAGACCATGAGGGGGCGACCGCCCTGGTACCTTTGGGGACAGAGCCCGGGTACAGAGCTTTGAAGCTCAACCCTGTAGGGGCCCGTGGTCACCGCCAGGGGCATCCCGATGCCTTTGGAGCCCTGGACCTCAGCACTTCCACCTCACCCGGAAGTGCTGGGGGAAAGAGGAGAGGGATACTTGGAGTGCTTTTGAAGATGCAGCTGGCACGTCCGCCACACGGGGGCGTGGTGGTGGAAGAATGCTGGGAAGCACGTGGAGCACATCTGTGGAATTATAAAAGGGGCCGCCTTCCTTCATTGAGCGCTGGAGTTGGGTGGAAGAGGACAGAGGTTGGGAGGAGAGGCAAGGAGGCGGTCTGAAGAGTAAGGCATTGTTGAGGGCCTGGACTTTTGAGGGTGATTGGTGCTGTGGCACTGGGTTGTGTGTGTTCACTGTTGTATATAATATTGTAAATAAACCTGTGTGGTGCTAAAACATCATGTCTACCTGTCTGTGTCCGGGCTGTTCCCCACACCCTATACACCAAATTCATCCTGTTACTTCTGCCAGCACTCATATCATCAATAAACACTAATGACTGACTTTCATTCACAGCCATGCATGATCATGCCATAAAACAGCCTACATCATGTTTCACAGATGATGTGGTTGTATGCGATCATAAGCCGTTTTCTCTTCTCCAAACAACATTCTGGTATATGTTGATCTCAGTTTCCTTTGTCCAAAGAAAGTTGTTCCAGAACTGGACAGGGTTTAAAAAATGTTTTATGGCCAAGTCTTATCTGTCCTTAATATGCTTAAGGTTTACGAGTGTTTGTACCTTGTAGTAAACCCTCTTCCTTTACCTTCATGAAGCCTTCTCTTTATTGTGGACATTGGCATTGAGAGATCTACCTCCAGGAGAGAGTTATTGGTTTGGCTGAATGGGGTTCTTCATCACCAAGTACAGAATTCTGCAATCATCCAGTTGTCTTCTGTGTTTTTCCAGACCTTCTGGTGGTGCTGAGTTCACTAGTGCATTTCTTGAATGTACCAAATGGTTGATTTGACCAATCCTCATGTTTCTGCTATCTCTATTAAGGACTTGTTTTGATTTTTTCAGCCTAATGATGGAATGTTTTTACTTGCATGGACAGCTCTTTGGATTTCATATTGAGAGTTCACAGTGACAACTTCCAAATGCTAACTTCACACTTGGAATCAATTCCAGACCTTTTACCTGCTTAATAGTTAATAAAATAATAAGGGAACTGCTCCCACCTGGCTATGGAACAGCTTATCAGTCAAATGTCCATATACTTTTGAGCCCCTGGAAATGGAAGAGGGCTATGCAGAAAAATGTCTGTCCTTCCTAAACGCCTCATACAATATTTTTGGTAAACACTTTAAATTAAAGCTGAAAGTCTACACTTCAAACACACAATACTTGCTTAATTTCAAATCCATTGTGGTGGCGTAGAGAGCCAAGATTATGTAAATTGTGTCACTCTTATACTTATTGGACTGACTGTAGGTGTTCTGCGTTGTAGCAGATGCTATCAGAATAGGTGTGACATGACCTTTCCAAGTAAATGCAGCAAATGTCAGATTGTAAGAATTGTTGTCAGTACTAAATGACACTACAGTATGATGTACGAGAAAGAAATACATAAAATTGAGTTTTTAATACTTTAAGGAAAATAAAATTCTTTTAGGAAATTAAATCAAGAAAAATGCAAGATTGTCTGACATTTGCAATTGTCAAATATCCCAGGTCATTGTAATTCTAAATAAAACCACAAGAGGTCAGTATGGTACTCTGTATTTTTTGTGACTTCAGAACAAAAGCAGATAGAAACAGCATAATGCAGATTTTATAGCAGTGGTTTCCACATTCAATCCAGGGTGGCTGCAGCTTTTTGTTCCAAACTGTTGCACAATCATTATGTTTATTTGCCTTTAATTTATGTCATAGTTTAATTAGCTGGACATCTACTTTGCTTATTTTGTATACAGAAAAGTGCACGATTGTGAAGTTCACATATACGTTTACCAATACTAAACTCTCTGTTGTCATTTTCGTATTAACTCAACTTTATCCTTGAATTTTCTTGTTACTTTTATGCTAATAACAAAGACGAGAAGAGTGGACACAGGAAAAACTGCACTGAATGTTGAAATGTGTCAGCTTCTTTTTCAATGTCATATCCACTAGCGTGCTCATTAGTAAATAATGGAATAAATAAGCAGAATACTTGGAAAATTAGGACGACAATCATAATGATTGTAAAACTCCTAAAGATTCAGACAATAAAAATGTATTCTTATTACATTCCAAAGAAAAAAAAAACATTGACTTGACATCAAAGCATAGAAACCTGGAAATAACAGCTTGCTAAATTAATTAAACGACCAAGCTGGTTGGGAATAAGGATAATGGATAGTGGGATGTTTATTTAACCGTGCCGCCCTACCTGATTTTTATTAAATTTAAATAATTATAATAAGACTAATCCTTACAATAAGACTTATCCTTAAAAGCCTATTGAAGACATCTACTGTTGTACCAAATTTTTGACAGTAAGCATCTAAGGGTCAAAACTTAAGGGCACTGCATTCATGTGTAAAATCACATTGAATTGTGAAAAATCACAAAACAAAACCAACACAAAATAGAAAAGGCAAGAACACCAGCCAGTACATTGTCTTTTAAGTGAGTGGTTCCCAAACATTTTTGATTCTCTGAGCCCTTGCTGAATCTAGGTTTTCCCAAGGCTCCCCCCACTCCCCGTCAAATTTTAACAAGTATACTTTTGAGAAATAGTCAATCATTTTTTTTAATTAAAGGGTCAGGTAAAAAATAAATAAAACACATATTTAAGATCACAAAAAAATGTAATTGTAATTGTTAATTATAATTAGTGGGATGGATGAGCCTGTTGATCACCACACATTTTCTCAAATCTTGGAATCAAACTGGACACAGCCACCCTCATTTCCTTCTCCACATTGATTTTCGTGCAATACTTAATTTTTGTCAAAGCGACCGACTGAAAACCCAGCTTCGCACAAATAACAAGTCGCAAATGGAATTAAAATTCTCTGAGCTTTATCACTCAAAGGGGATATTCATCTTTTACGGATATCCAAAATTCATTTAATTCCATGCTGCTAAATTTTGTTTTCAATGTATTGTTGCAAGACAACTCAATAAGATTTTCTTCTTCTGCAGCTTTAAATTCAGGTGGAGCACTGGCATTAAATGGATCTTGAATCCATGGAAATTTATCTATATTATCATTTTAAAAATATTTCTCAAACCAGCTGATAAGCTGTGATAAATGTTCTTCAAAAATTGATTTCATACCTCTAGAGAAATCAACTTCATTGGATGTCAAAAACTGTTGCAACAAGGGGTAACATTCTTTGCCTCCGTCTTCATTCATTTTTCTTTTCCATAGTTTTAGTTTTTTTTATAAAAGCTGAAACTTTCTCAATCGACTGTAAAAGGTGCATGTTGCTTCCCTGCAGGAAGAGATTCGGAGCATTTAGATGTTCAAAAATATCACTTAAGTATGCTAGTTTTACAAAAAAATCTTCATTCACAAAATTTTCAGTATACTTGTGGTCTTCCTCTTTAAGAAAAATATAAATTTCCTGTTGCAGTTCAAACATATGAGACAAAACATTACCACGAGAGAGCCATCGCGAGGTGCTGTAATACAACAAATTCATATGCTTGGATCCCATATCCTCACATAGTTTTTTGAAAAACCTTGCTTTCAACGGCCGAGTTTTTAGAAAGTTTACTACATTCACTACATATTCTAAGACCTGGTGCAATGTAGGACTCAGATATTTTGACATTAGTATGAATAACGGAATAGGTCCAAAATGCATCAGGGGCTTTGCTTCGAATAAGTGCCTGCAATCCTCCATAACAGCCGGACATAGAACGAGCACCATCAGCTACAGACACCAACGCACTTAGTCCACTCCAAATTTTTTTCAGATATAAAAGTATCATGGATCTCAAACAAGTCTTGAGCCTTAGCACCAGCAGTGATACTTTTACAAATGAGGTCTTCTACAATGCTATTACCATTTATAAACCTCATCCAGCTGCAAGCCAAATTCCTTCCCTTTTATTTTTTTAATCAATTGATCATTGAGGTCCTCTGCTATGTGCTGTATTCTGCGACTGATGGTGTTATTGAACAAAGGCACTTTTGAAAGCAGCTTCCGAGCAGACTCACCGATCATAATGTTCACCATAACTACAGCAGCTGGTAGAATTAGTTTCTTCAGCGATGGTATGAGGCTTCTTACATTTTGCGATTCTATGTGCCACCTTGTAAGATTCTAGCAAAGCATTGTTTGGTATTGATGCCTGCTTATAAAAACTACCTTTTTGTTGATTTAACTCTTTTAACTTTCTGATAAAGTAGTCATGGGATTTACTAACCATGCTGGGATGATTGGTTTATAAATGGATTTTCAACTTTCTTGGTAGCATCTGATGCCAGAACTTTAATACACAGTACACACTGCGGCCTCTCTTCACCATTGACTTCTGTTGACATAAAACCAATGTCCAAATAACTGTCATATTTTCGATATTTGCGCTTCTTCACACTCTTGCCACTGGTTGACGGTGTGCCCTCTTTATTTTCACTCTCACAACGCTTATTACTGTTTAGTAAAACCAATCCATTTTTAAAAATACATACGAGAAGAAATACTTCAAAAACTTCACTTGACTTAATCACAACAATATTCAGTTGATACAATCTCCAAAAACTAATTCAGCATTAAGACTGTACTGACAGCTATTTATATATGAACACAAAGTACAGAGAGAGTTTAATAAACTACTAAAACAATCAAAAAACTTACTTATTGTAGAACGCCACCTAATAAGCATTTGTAGAGGCTTCCGCAAACAGTTATTACTAAGTGAATTACTGGTTTGCACCAGGTCTGCCAGATGTTGCATCCTTTCACATTGAATTGAAAATGGAAATAAATTATGAAAATTTTGCAATATTTTGTGGCACCCCTGTAAGGAAGCCACGATAGGCACACTTTGGGAACCACTGTTTTAAGTAATACTTTGGGTGTTCTTCTTTCTATGATACTTTTTTTCAGAAATAAGGACTTTCTCATTTTTACTTATTACTGATTTCTTTTCTTCTTTTATTTATTCTTAATTTTTTTTTTACACATGGCAGTGTCCATCATTAATGAATACAAAACAGTAACACTTTATAATGACAATAAATTTTTTCATTTATTAACCTTAAGAATTGATGAATACTATATTTATAACTATATTAGGTATTGAAAAACAAATACAAAAAATAAGTAATTTATAAACATGTTAAGTAGTATTAAATCCATCCATCCATTATCCAATCCGCTATACCCTAACTACAGGGTTATGGGGGTCTGCTGGAGCCAATCCCAGCCAAAACACAGGGTGCAAGGCAGGAAACAAACCCCGGGCAGGTTGCCAGCCCACCACAGGCAGTATTAAATACTTATTATTATAAAGTATTACCAATAGATGACTTACCATTTAATTATATTAAGGGTGTACTCACACTGGCAATCTGTTCTGTGCCAAAGCACGTTTGTCCACATGTAACCCTGCAAAGTCTACTTCGTTTGACTAGTGTGATCGCTGCGTGCTGGGCCAACCATACTGTGCCCTGGCCTGCTTGGAAGCGGTGTGCTTGATCACAGTTCATTAGTTTCAGGAACAGTGTGATTGCTAAATGCGCCTGAGCACGGAAAACAGACATGGCGTCAATGATGCGACAAGTCAGATAGTGCAATTCTCATTTCATTCAATACCATTTGAGTTAAAAACGGGTTTTTATTCTCATCTTACACATGAACATGAATTGTATTTGGCAAGAAAAGCTTTAAATTCCTCCCTTAATATCATTTGTCTCCATAAAAATCTTCTCATACATGCAACACAATTAACAGCAAAACATTGCACTGCACACTCAATAAATCTGCATAAGGGTAGAGCATTATCCTGCCCTAGACGACTCCAAAAAAATAAAATAAATAAAATGATTTTGACAAGCATGTTGTCACTCCATGTTCGGATCTTGTTTTGGCTTTACACAAAGTTGCATAGTCATGACTAAAGCGTGCCCGGTCCCACTACTTTTAGGCACAGTGTAAGTGCAGGCAAGCAGGGGAGTAGGGAGGAGGGACCGCCACACTTACGTACCTAGTGTGAGTACACCCCAAGTGTTTATGTATGAACTAATTATTTAATATTTGTCAATGATTTATTGTTGAAAGTTATTAAATAGTGTAATCCTAAAAAGTACTAAATCCCTTGCATAATAATTGTTATTAAGGAGTGAAATTAAAAGACAAACGGATTACAATTTTTTCAGAAACATTAAAGCAAGGAGACAATCAACTTGTAGTAAAGAATGAACTGTTACCTTCAAAAAAGAATGAGTTTGCTGCTTTTAGATTAATGGGAACTGATTCTGATGACTTACCGTTGTACTAAATACTGCAAAAATGCATCTACTACACATTTACTCTTATGTAATAATACCTTAGCAAAGGCTTCTTCTGGTCTTCATTATGCTTATAAAACATCAGTAGATAAGTTGTTCATCTAATTTTGAGTTTTGACAGGAAAATCTGACATAGGAATGTGTTTCACAGGAGAAAGACAAATTTGACTCTTTCAATTAAATATAAAGATATCTGAAGTTTGAAAAGGATGACACTCTCATTATAAAACAAGGATTCATGAATAACTCATTTTCAAATTCAAAACTTTATTTTTTTTTTTTGTTATTACATAACATTATTTATAAAAACACATTAACAACAGCCCTTTATTAAATCTATAACAACATCTGGTGTACAGCAAAAATTACCTGAATCCAGAGGTCACTAAACCTAATATTGCTCTGTAAAATTTCAGGTGTAAATAAATAAATAAATACATACATACATAAATACATGAATAAATACATAAATAAAATTCAAGATGTTAAGTCATTAAAGTTGAATTATAAATTTCCCATGAATGAGACAGGTTTTCCATGCAGACAATAAATAGCAAAACAAACAACTTTCCTCTATCGTAAAGGGTTAAGAAATACTTATAACAATAAAAAAAATACTCTGTTTCAGTGTTTGCAATACCTTTGTACATTGTGTGTGTTTGACTCAAAAACAATGGCTTTATTTTTAGAACATTTTCTGACTTTCTCTCACAGGTTGCATGATGGTGATGTGGTTAGTTGCTGCTTTATTTTAGTTCCATCAACCTGGACTCATATCTTAAATAGTCCATGCATATTTCTTCTCTCTTTTTTTTTTAATGCGAATAAATGTGAATGTTAGATTAACTAAACTGATACTGGAAGGCATTGCTTGCCATAGATTATAAATAAGTGTAAAGATAAATAGTTTTTAATAATTTGAACATGGGCATGTTAATTTATTTGTTGAAGATCTCACAGAGTCAGAGTAATGGACTAAGGCAGATTAGACACATCCAAGCATTTAAAATTATGTTCTTTCAAACTCACTTAATTTGTGTAATGTACTGTATGTTATGTTACAATCAACCAACTCTGCCAGGATGACTCTAATACCATACAAATGGAAAAAAATAGCTCAGAATTTTAAAGAATAACCCACAATCATCTTTTGAGCTTTGATCGTCACTGTAAAAAATTATAAAAAAATAATAATAATAATAATAATTACGAAAACTCCATAATGTTCAATACAAAAGAAGTAAAATGCCTCAAATCGATTAAATTGTCTACAAAAAAAATGTCCTGAACATGAAAGGTCATATTGATATTCTATTAGAACTTGACTAATGTTGCCCTCTACACACATTTAAATACTTGAGGTTTGTGTTTAAAACAATTTAAAATGTGTTGAATTCATTTTTGTTTATTATATTTAATTTTTTAAAACAATATTATATTTTGTGTCAAAAGGACCACATTATATGATTACTTATGGAAATCTGTATAGGAGAAAGTAGGGTGAAATGACACCTTTTATTGGCTAACTAAATAGATTACAAATGCAAGCTTTCCAGGCAGCTAAGGCCCCTTCATCAGGCAGGGGCCTTAGCTGTCTCAAAAGCTTGCATTTGTAATCTATTTAGTTAGCCAATAAAAGGTGTCATTTCACCCTGCTTTCTCCTGTATCAATCTATGGCTAACACGGTACAACACTCTACTGCTATGGAAATCTGTATAGTAACACATTTAGAATTTAAATATAGTGAGTTCACAGTAAAAGTAAAACTATTAATTATTGGTTCAAAATCTGACAAAAAGTAGCTATACAGGTTCTGGCCAAATAAAAAAAGGAATGGTAAACTTTTCAGTAGCAGTCCAGTATTATTAAGTTTTTCTTTTCTTAGTGGGGAAAGAGTGAATTTCTTTTTGCATGCAAAAATGCTGTAATAAAGTATTAAAGATACTTGGTTTAAGGGCCAATAGTTAAAAGTTGTTTTGTCATTTTGTTTGTAATTCTTGTCTGTGTTTGAGGAGGGTTATTGTTGTATGTTATAATATTTCTATATTTCCTGAACTTTTGTAAAAGTTAAATTTTGTCTTGGGACAAATAAAGTACTATCTAAATCTAAACATGGTACCTGGTGTCCATCAAGTATTTGTAAGAAGTTAGCATAGATCAGCCATTAAAGCAAAAACAGTAAAAAGAAGTGTTCAGGACGTTACACAATGTGATTAACCTGACCTTGGATTGATGCATTTAAACACAAAAGATAAAAATTATCATCTGAACATGATGTCATTTATGCAGATCTAAAGGAGCAGGAAAGATATGGCTTTTGGTTCTTAAATTGAGTTTAATCTCTGCATAAAATGACTGGACTGGGTAAATTTGGTGTATTAAAATTAAAAGAAAAACTTGATCATAAGAACTGGCTTTCTAATAAAATAAACTGCAGTATTTAAGATTATATAAAATATAAATACACTAAAAAGTGTTAACCAGTATTTGTACATTTTCCCTGTAACATTTGTGATGCACACCTTTAAAATGCTTGTAAATTCAGCATAGCAAATTATGTGGATGTGTGTTAATGGCGTGTAATTGGCACAATTCACAAGGTACACCTCCTAAAAAAATCACAATGTATAGCAGAAAAAAACTAAAATTCTGATGAAGTGTACAGAATCTATTAATCCGGAATGCATATAAATTCTGTTACACTAACTACTGTGAAAATGTAAAGTATTAAAAGTCTAAAATCATGCATCTGTCTATTGACTGATGCATGAAATTGTTTTAGTTTTTGATTGCCTTCTTTCTAAGACAAGTAGTAGTCATCAGCATCTTAATGTCAGTGTATCAGGTAAGGGTAATAATATACTGTAGTTCTCAGTGGGTGATTACTTCTGGCAAAGACAGTGTAAAACTATACAAGGGAGGAAACATGCTACTCACAATTACCACTTAATTCACACTAATGATTTACAAATAGTCATAAATTCAAATTTCTTCAGTATAAATTTTTACAAAGTATGAAACATGAAATTCAGAAATAGCACTTTGGCTATATATAAACTTTGTCCTCATAAAGGATTTAAAATTGTGCATTAACATGCTAGCTTCCTTCTGAGTTACAAAAGAAATATTAACAGTACATAAAAAACAAGTTACAAGTCAAAACAATTAATAAATATAGATATACAGAATACAAGCCAACATACAGTATACAAAAATAAAAAATAATTATTCTTTGAAGTTTTAAAGTAAGAAGCAAAGGTAAGTTCAAAGATTTGCACATACCTTTTACACATGTTCTACATTCTGATTAAGCTTAGCTTTTAAAAACATAGAAAAATTACAAACAAATGTATATATGGCTGCAGATTTATAGCAACACTATTTAAATAACCTGTCATAGCCCAGCTATCTGTTTTTATGTAGTAAGAATGCATGAAATGCTTAAATACACACAGTAAAAACGATTATACATGTTTTGAATGCCACTCACTGTAATATGTTGTAATAGCAGCAAACAATACAATTTCACCATTCAAGGAATGGAAAAGGATGCCCTCATAACGGTGGTTTGAAATTTGCAGAGCAACAGAGTAATTTGTTAAACCACCATCCCGCATGTACCCCTTAAGCTATTTATTGATTAAAAATGTTAACGAATTCGAACCAACACTGAGTTGGAAAGGGTAATTAGAAATATAGTAATGTGACAGAAAAAAATCTCAAAATATGTACATCCCACAATAAACAACTACTATATTTACTACTTAAG
Source organism: Polypterus bichir lapradei (assembly GCA_026402145.1). Taxonomy (NCBI): domain Eukaryota; kingdom Metazoa; phylum Chordata; class Cladistia; order Polypteriformes; family Polypteridae; genus Polypterus; species Polypterus bichir. Next base: position 31,132,833 of record JANRMT010062791.1, read on the forward strand.
CCACATTTGTATTTCATGACAAACTATCATAAGTCTTAAAAACCTACATAAAAAGAACACTGTCTCCAACAATCTGTCAAAATTCAGTTAAATACTCAGACAAGAATGCCCTCTATTGCCACAGTACTAGTACAACGTAAAAGAAAAAACAATTGTGGGATCAAAGAGTTAATAAACAAATACATCTTACTATTAGATCTCCCTATCAGTTAATGAAGCTACTCTTTAGATGATCTATTTTTTGAATCACAACTTAGCATTTTTATGTCTAGGCCATCACACTGACCAGCCAGTAAATCTATAGGTTAATTTGTGTGTGAGAATAATTTCCAGTGTTGTTCTCTGAAGAAAAAGAATGCTTTCAATATACTGTATTCTGTTGTACTGACTATCATGTATACAATGACACACAAATTGCAAATCTGATATGTATAATATTAATGCAATATGTATCAGGAATGTAATGAAGTTTTTATCCATGTATTATCTTCTCATGGTAGTTTCTAACTAATTAGGAAGAATAACAAAGTAAACAACACATTTCTAAACAACAAAAAATTGAAAACAATCATACATTGGGTGACTTTTAGCCTTTTTTTAACATTCTATAAACATATAACATAGTAACATCTCAGCAACTAGTAAACATGAAATCAAGATTTTTTGTAAAATTCACTTTAGCTGTGTATTGCTGATAAACAATTGGTAATACCTATAGTAAAGAAAACTGATACCACTGTTAATTTAAGTGTCTTCTCAGAAATTTTCTTATTTCTGTTCGAAAAGAAAACTAAATTTCCTGCTACCAAGTTTATAAAATAAAAACATCTCAAGATTAAATAAACCTAAAATTATTAAGTATAAATTATACTACCAACATAAGCCAAATTTTAGGAATGAAACCACTGCCTAATTTAAAAACATGAAATACCATTAATAGGTACATTATATAAAAAATGTAATTCATAAAATAATTTATCACACTTTTTGAGCAAGCTGTATTAGCCTAGATGGCACTAGCAGCCCTGAATCAAAATATATTTTAATTCTATTTTATATATTGAAACCGCATAGACTTTAGTCTGTACTTTGTCCATGAGTGACATAACTCACTTGCACAAATACAAAATCATCAAAACTGTGCATTAGTATGAAATAACTGGATCCTCCACATTACGATTTCTGAAGGAATGAGAGTAATATGAAGCAAGTGCCATTCAGAAATCATTTTTTTATATATGTATACAAAGCATAAATTTAGAAACCCTTCTAGGGTTTTTGTATACCTTAACCCACCTTCTGGGTCCTCTGACTAATCTGTTTTAGTATGTCCATAAATTTTCACACGGAAAAGCTGAGCAGCTTCAGCTCTTTACTCCTCAGATGGAGATTTGTAGAAAAACTGTTTAGTGCTTCTACATATTCAGAGCCATAGCAGCTACATAGTGCAACATTCTGTAAGCTCACTCCAAGCTTCAGTATAAGATGGGTAACAACAACAGCTTCATTTTTTAAGACAGTGGTACATTAGTGCATTAGGGTCAAGAACATAATTCTCAGAATTGAGAAACTTTGTTAAATATTGAGGTGTTATTTGATGTGGCACACCATATGGCATGACAGCCATAACTTCTGCAATTTTTTGCTTCATCTCCCCAATCTCTTGGTCCTGTTTCATTATTTTTCCTAGGGAACAAAAACAAACATATATTCAACGAATATTACATGGGACTGTGGATGAACTGCACTGAATGTACAGTATTTATTAAACACTATATATGTGACAAAAAGCAGAATTTTAAGAAGGTATGTTTTACATCACTTTATCTATTAATCTTAATCCAATTATTCCATTGCATGGTAAGGGGAAGACTTAAAACTTTAGAATTCAGAGGTTAAATCCTAGTCTTGACCGATCTTCTTCTTAAAATATGTTGTATAGTATGTCTATGGTGGAGTAGGATTGAGTATGGCTATGTGAGTAGATGTGCTCTGTGATGGAATGGTGTCCCATCCATGTTTTTTACTTTGCACCACATGCGGCCATGATATGCTCCAGTCTCTATGACGCCAAAGTGGAATGATTGCAGAAATAATGATACATCAAAAATTTTCCAGGAAATTATACTTTCAAATCAATTTAAAAAAGAATACTTGACATGACTGTGTCATATTACTGGCAACAGAGTCAGAATGAAAAGTGTTTATAATTAGGCAAAAAGTTTAATGCTTTTTGCCACTTTACACTTAAAGGAAGAAAGTCAGCCTTTACAAATAAATAATATGCCTTTACAATGTGAACATGTAGTGATAATGTAAAATTAGCTTAAGAAAATAGTTATGAAATAAAAATGGTACACAGCCTAATAAAGATATAACAAATATAAAAACACAATCACAGTACAAGTGAACATAATATAAACATTTTCATTTTGCAATTAAAATATGTACTTTAAATCCACATATTACTAGTGAATCTTACCTTGTAATAAAGCACTGTTAATGTAAAAAAGATGGATAAAAATGGACAGATGGGTGGATGGTGGGATACCCAACTTGCAGAAAAACCTGAGTTTACATGATTTTGGGGCATATAGTTGCCTCTTCAAAATGAGAGGCATGCATACCTGTAGCTAAAGAAGGTCTGTCTATTACTCCGAACGTGATTCTGGAGTTTAGTCAGCTGTCATTTGAGGTTATGTACATCTCAGGCAAGAAGTTCTGACACGCAAGAGAAAAGAGATGAAAACACAATGTCTGTCAGGAAAGTGTATAAATGACAGACAGAATGTCATACTGGGAAGGCTTTGACATTCAGCTTAGAAAGTGAGTAAGAGACTAAGACACTTCTGAGAGACAGGTTAATGCCAGTTGAGGAAGACCTAGGGAGGCAGTAAAGGTTTGTTTTCATGGCGTTCTTTCTCTCTTTGCCCTCACTTGAATAATTTACTTGATAAAATCTCTCTATAATAAAAGGTGTCATTTTGCTTGAATTTTCACTCTATTATATAAAAAAATCCTGGGACAAGATGAGACTTTTTCAGAGAAATAATTTCAAGTGCCGCAAGATGAGACTTTTGCCAGGAGATTTAACCATGCCCACTATCCACTCAGCTCTCATTCGTGTGAATGCTATTGTCAGAACACAGTTCCTGTGCTCTCAGCTCTTATAAATTTTTACATTTTCCTCATTTCAATACAAAACATACAATCCGTTCGATTCCTTCGACGTACTCCTTTTCTGGACAATAATTTTTACATGAAACATCAACGACTAAGCAAAGAAGAAAGGGCAGCGCGTCGAAAACAGGCCAAAAAGCGTTGGAGAGAAGAGAATTCAAAAAAGAATCATAATAATCTAAGTGCAAATTCAGAAAATAAGGAAAGCTATAATCAGCCCAGACCAAGTAGAATTGAAAACCTAACAGGTCTGAGCGGGGGCGGAAATAAAAGTCAAAGACAAAGTAGAACATTGTAAAGAAGTTCAAAAACATTGGCACGATAAACATGCAGAGCAGGTTAGAGATTATGAAAGTACTAAAATAAAATGAATGCATTAAATAAGAATATATAATTGTTATAAATATATACTATTATCAATTCAAGTTAGAATGAATATTAGAATACAAAACAGATGGAAAATTGCTTTTAGTGCTTGCTATAACACATTTGGCAAAAATACTAACTTTGTGCAATTCCCAGCTGTCGTCGCGCATCTCCCAGTGCAGAAAAGAGATCCAACTTGATCCTGGTTTCGGCACTTAGATTGTATTCCAGGTGTTGATTTTTATCCTGCATTGCTGACAAGGCTGACAACAACATTTCAGCATCCTGTTCAATACCTTTATATTTGCAAAGCATCTGATAAGGGAAAAAGTCATAAAATATTAGACTCACGTTTTCAAAAATTCTTTGGCTGTGATCAGTACTTGAAGTTACATAGTAAATGTTTTAACAGTTATTTCTGTATAGACTTCCGGAAGGTCTTCGGTTATGTAATTAGGGGTTATTTTCTCGAAAGCATTGTAATGCTAAAGGCACTATGAACTTCACCTTAAGATTGATTGTTAATTTACGAGTGTTTCCAAAATTTATTGAAGTATCAAATTACCAAAGTTTAAATCCTTGGTAGTCTGTGTGCTCCTAGACCCACTCCATAATAGCTAAATGTTTTTTAAACATTAAGAAATAATAAGAAACAATAAATAGTACTCTAAAAATTAAGAATACTGAGACTTATATTTGAGTAGTTGCATTCTTGGTAGACACAATATGGTTGTAATAAAGAAAACCTATGCAGAAGAAGATGTCCATTGAATTAAACAAATACAAACTTATGAACATGGCCATGCCTCATACATTATTTAAGTGAAATCACTAGGTTGAGGCTGATACCCACTTCCAGCCTTCTGGAGCCTGCCATAAAGTTTTTTTTCCCATTTTATACACAGATGATCTGCAGTCACTATGGACCTTTTATGAATATTGTGTCAGACTGGCCTGGGATTACACATAATGTCTTTATCTAGGCCAATTCAGCATTAAGTTAGAATGCAAGGAAATGTCGAGTTTAGTGGTGGATGGTTGCAGGGTGACAGCTGTTTACACCTCCAATGAATACCCAAGAGGATGGCTGAAGAACAATACAATGCAATACAACACATCAGCAAATCCACAGCATAGTGCAGTGCGATACAGGCATATGGAAAACAGTCCTTTATTGCTTTTATAAGTTATAAGTTGGTATCAGATTTTTATCTCAGTTGTACTACACTGTATTTATGTAATTTTGCATAACAATGCTGCCTGCAGAAGACAAGAATGAAGAGATATAGGAGATGTCAAAATTCCCACTGGTATGGAATATACCTGTATGCAGGTTGAAGGAGTGTGGGAATTCTTTAATATACAGTATAAAGCATTATTCACTTATCTTCACTTAAGAATTGTGAAAAATAACAGACTATTTAAAATACAGAATACACAAAGAGTTCACCAATTGACCCCAAGCTATCTAGGTGGTGTGTGTGAAAATACAGTAGTAAGGTTGTGATGTACACACACTTATTTTCTTTATTATCTTTTCTGACTTTTCTTTCTTCTTACTGTTGCTGTGTGCTTTAAACAACAACAACACTTCATTGTCCTCTAAAAGAAGAACAATCTCTTCTTTAGAAAAATGTATTTTTCTTTTATGGTGCATCTATGTTGTGTTCACCTTAGAACCAACTGGTGAATAATTTTGTGCTTATTTGTATATTTTGCCTTATTATTAAGTAAAAATGCCATGTTCTTATTTAATATCCCTTTTTACAGATCTTTTACATTCCACCAGAGGATGAAAAGAGTCACAAACATAATGAAGTATTGTCAGTTGGATGTTTTTCAATTGACTTATGATGCTTTTTGCTAAACAGCTTTATATTCACTTGTAAAATTCCTGATTAAGAGAGGGTTATTGGAAACCCATTAAAAAACAGCACATGAGTTATGCAAGTACAAATGTAATGCTTCTCATTATTCTCCAGGACTCATTCTTTTTGTAAAACTTACCCCAGCCTGGTTATTTTAATAGTCACATAAGTGTAATTCTGTTAGCAGTACATAAAGGGAATTAAATTGTATTCCATAAACATTTGTCTATCTACATATCCAAGAGAGGAACTAATATTTTTCACAAATACCTGATATGATTTATATATGCTATTAAGATAAAAATTTAAAATAATTTTGGCAGTGTCTGTCTTTTTAAAAATATATTATTTGATATACATAGTAAGCCCAAATAATCTACATAAATAAATAAAGGGCTGACATTTTGAATGATTCATACATTTTTGAAAAGAAGTGGACATCTTAAGGTTAAGAAAGAAAAAAGAAGACAGAAGCTGAAGGTCGTGAAATATTTCTGAAGAATGTGACACTATTTATTTAATAAGAAATTCCATCACTTTGTGTTTTGTTGATGAAAAGGAAAACATTAATTCAACAGCCACAGTATACCATATATATATATATATGCATACACAAATGAGTTAAAATCTTGGTGATTCAGATTTTCATGATATTTAGTTTACACTGTTGTCAGTCTTTTTAATCCACTGATCACTCATGGCTTCAAAGGCTTAACCCTCTGATCTATTGTGCCTATCCCCCAATCTATATGCCCATAATATAAATAATGCACCTAGCTCCGGATCAATTTAATACCATTTTATGAAAGTGGGTGACGCCCCAAGAGGGATCCACCACCCCAAACACTCTGATTTTATACAACTACAGTATAAGAACATGCTTGAAACACTAATGGGGAAAACTTTATAATTGTACAAGAATATGTGTTGAAGCAGACTAGGACCCTGATATCTGCAAATGCTAGATAAGCCATTGGCTGGATGGATGGGAGCATTACCAAGCTAAAATATTCTACTATCATCATGAATATTTTTTAAATGAAGAGGTTATATCACTAAACCTGACTATATGCTTTTTGAAAATATATAATAATAGTGTTACATACATATAGATACATAAGCAAAAATATTTACATATACCTCTGCTTCATTTTCTAAGGCTAATTTTTGTCGTTCTCTTTTCTGAAATTCCTGTTGAAGTAGTTTGTATTCACTTTCCAGTTCTTTAGCTTTTTTTTTCAAGTTTTCCACATGTTCCTGCCTAAAAGAATGACATTTGCAATAATAAACAGTCAAGAATACAAACCCAGCACTTCAAGAAATGTAAGTAAAATACAGAATAAAAAAGGATATCAGATTAATTCTGGCCCAGATTAATTATCAATATACTTTTTATTTATTTCAGCATAACAGTGTGATGTATTTTAAACTATTATAAATAATGTTAATCTAAAATACTATGCAAAGCAAATTACTTTTCTTGACAATATTCCATTTTCTAATTAGCATTTTAATAAATGATCAATGTATATTAATAGACATTGTTTTAACACAGAATATTTAAATTTATACCTATGCTTATATTTCAATGTTTACTGTTAATAATATATATCTATTACAGTATATAAATATATATTATATATATATATATATATATACACAGTATATATATATATGATATACTACATATTATATAAACACACACATTATTTCATTGATTACATTGCTTATGTTAAATTTTTTGTGCCTTATCAGAACTAAATTTAAGTAAAAACCACACAAGTAGAAAGTACAGTGCCCGGCAACAGGCAACTAATAGGAGGAGAACATTTGTGTTCAGATTTCACCATGTATGTTTGCCAATGCCATTTTTTGAAAGATAACAGCTGGTAATAAGCATGATAGTTTCCAACCTTCAGGCCTATTTGTTATGAATACATCTGATGTGCATTTTCTAATTATAAAGATTTGGACTAAATAGACAATCAGAAAAAGAATGGGTCTTTTGAAAAGCAAAAATAAAAAAGTTAAATAAGCCTTAAAAAGGACACCAGGAAGGAAAAGAAAGAAAAGTTGCCTAATCGAATTACCATAAAGTTACTTTAAGTGAACTAAAATGGCAGTAAATTAGTAGATGATATATCTAGATAATAGTAATGAAATTGTTTTGTGTCAATGCTTAAAGTATATTTTTCTAATTAAGTGAACACTAAACTATGAGTCAAATGTGTTTTTTTTTTCAAAAAACATGAGGTTGAAGGAAGAAAAGTTACACAGTACTATGCCCTGCCACCTCCCAACACATATGCTCCAAGTTCAGATTCTAGCTAAGGTGCCATGCCATGTGTAGAGCTTGCATTTCTTATCATAAATGATGTGAATGAGTGTTTGCTGCATGTTGACTACTGGTTGGGCATATAAATAAGAATTTTCCTTTACTATATTCACTGGTACTATTACTGCTACTTCTACTACAACTACAACAGCTGCTATTACAATGCAGTGGTTTTCAGTTTTCATTCAAATATAAAACAATTAAGTTTAAGACATTTAGAGCTACTTATAGCTACTTTTTACTTTACTATTTGACTCCTGCCCTACAAACCAGGACACACAGCTTTAGAAGGCAGCTTATGCAATATAATTCTTAATCTATATAAATTTCAAACAAGTTATGGTTTTAAATATGTTTAAGATGTCTTACATAACAACAAAAAAAGACTGATCATATGTGAGTTCTAATGAAAAAAATAATGTTTTGTAAATGTACGATTCAAAAGTTCAACAATTTATTCCATTCAATTGAAACTGCAGTTAGGGTTTGTAACACAACAGCATTTTCCTTTTTTGAAGTTGTCTAAGAAAAATACATGTAAATGACAACTTCAAAATGGTGTATATATATATATATTTTTAAAGTTCAGTTAAATCATAGTTACATTTAAAAACTATATCAAAATAACCATCAACCATTTGGCCAATATACAATTACATGAGCTTTATTAAAATGTTACTAAATTTATAATAGCCATCTTACTAGTTATACAGTAAGGAAGTAAATGCCATACAATTTAGGTAGGCAATATTGCTATTATTGATGTTTTTGATATTAATTATTAATTGATATTAATGCAAAGTTACATCAAAGAGTGTTTGTAAAATACTTAAATATTATATATAGAAAAATATGTATAGTTAATTTCTATACATATGTATACTTGATTTCTGTACATAACTTATTTGAAGTATGTAATTCAAGGCACACGAAAACTTAACATGTGCTTCTTGAGTATATCAGCTTCAGTTGTCATCACAAATCACCTCTCATTTATTAAACTATATTTGCCATGGAAGGGGTCCTTCATCAATGAATTCAATAAATGTACGATTAACTTCTCAACTCATGTTCCATGAGGGATACAAAAACTCTTTAGAAATCTCCTTTGTTTGTGCCATGATACACTTCCACAAATATGTCTTGTGAAGAGCAGACTTTGATAGATCCCTGTTCTTTAAATAACACAGGGTGCCCACTCACACCTGATTGTCATCCCACCTGACTCTAATTTCACCTTCAAACTAACTGCTAATCCTAGAGGTTCACATACTTTTGCCACTCACAAATATGTAATATTCAATCATTTTCCTTAATAAATAAATGACCAAGTATAATATTTTTGTCTCATTTGTTTAACTGGTTTCTCTTTATCTACTTTTAGGACTTGAGTGAAAATCTGATGATGTTTTAGGTCATATTTATGCAGAAATATAGAAAATTCTAAAGGCTTCACAAACTTTCAAGCACAACTGTAGATCCACTTCTGTGCAACAAGTAAATATAAGATGTTATTTTTATGTCATGCAAATTAACATTTATGAAAATCTCAAATTAAGCCTTTCAGATATCTGTAACTCAAGTCAAGATACTGTATCTTGTTTCTTTACATTCTAAGATATCTGGAATTGATTCTGAGATATCTCAAAATCACTTCCTTTAAAATGTCCTTTTTTAAATAGAACTTCACGTCCTTTTGAAAGTATCTCAAAATGCACAAAAGTTATTCTGAGTTAGGTTTTCATTCTTTTAGGCTTTCTGTACTGATTTGAAATATGTAACAGTTTTAATAGGTGAAAAACATGTTTTTTAACAGACATTTATTTTGTGAATACAAAAAGTATCTGTGAATTAATAGTCTTTTGCCGCTTAATGAAGTTACAGGCATTACTACGATTTTAGGGGTATTTTATGCTTATTTTAAATACAGCAAATAATTGTTACTTTAAGGAATTTGGTTGGCACCCATTGCTGATGTTCTTTTTACGCAATTATTTTGATTTTTATTTTATAATAATATTAAAATCAAGTACTCTGGTATTAGATTTACACGTGTCTTCTGGCAATGATAGCCTGAAATTATTTTAGTCAAACACTGCTAATTATTAAAAACTCCTAAAAGAAAGAACAACAAATATTATCCAATAAACTTAGGTAAAAATTACCGATCTGCTGGAACAGCACCCTGAGAAACTGTACATGAATCATCTGTTTTTTTCATTTTCATTTCTAAAAGCTGCTGCTCCAAGCTTGTACGAGCCTCCATTTCTGTTCTTATCTTTTTATCCAGTAGAACTGCAGTTTGTTTGTCCCTCTGCTTTGCCTTCATAATGCACAAAATTCTACAAAAAATGAAAAATTATTGACTTTTTAACAACTTTAAAGAAATAAATCTTTACAACATATAAAGAGTAACTAATGTCATAAGCACATTATTAGCATTACAAGGGCACTGTTCTCAGTAATGCTGGAAGGAAAACATACTTATTTTGTAGAAGGTCATTGGTTTGTCGAAGAAGTGCAATTTCTGGCCGAAGGCTTCTTTCACTGTTGGTCAGGTTGCACACATGGCTGCGGAGTTCCTGAATAGTCTGCTTACTTGTCTGTAGATCTGCTTTTAATTTTTTAACATCCTGTTCTAATCTTCAAAAGAAAAAAATACTGTTACAAGATTACTCATTTGTTACCATGCTGTATAACATTTTTAGCAACTCATCAGTCCTATAACTGTATAAAGAGACTGAAAAGATGATTATATTAAATTTATGTTGCACATTTTAACACACTCAGTTACTAACTTCTGCTAATCCTGGGAATGTCAATAAATACAGTAAACAGACAAATTCTATAATTAGCCACTTAAGACTCATACATGTTTATAATATAAACTGCCAGATTACTATTTTTTTATCCAGATGAACCTTTCTTAGTTCTGAATTGAACAATAAGTAACTTGAGCTGGTGGAGCAATACTGACTACTTTGCACTTCAGAGACCTAAGAGATGGCCGCATTCTGGATCATTAGAGGAAACAGAACTGTAGGGCATATTCAACAATTTACCCTATCAACCAGGAACTTCAATTCTGCCAAACGTGTGCCACTTCTGCCTGTTGCATCCAAATTAAAAAATGTAAATGCATCATGTGACATACTGTGTCACCAGGCCAGTTTTGAAATGGCAGGTGTGGTCTTTAAAACATGGTGCTGCTCTGGGAAGGTAGACATTGCTGGTAAGGACGGGTTCACACGGAACGGATGATGAAAAGGATCAGCTTAACATGAACGTGCAATCGAGTGATCAGCGTTGTCTTGCCGTCATTAACTGCACCACAGACTTGGCAATGACTTACAGATCAGAGGAATGAGGGAGGTTAGTTTTGTGTGACTGAGAGTTGCAGATTAGCCAGTCTGAGCGATCTTGATGCAGCATGTAGGTTCTTTTGTTGACAAGAGGCATAACCTGTGACAGGATTGCTGTGACAAGGGGAGTTTGTGATCAATTTTAAACTATGAGCACCTATTTGTGGAAGCAGAGTGAGTTCCCTGTGGGTATCGACTGGAGCTGGAAGTGTAACCCAGTTAAGGAGCAAATGGTGTCAGAACTGCTGATCTGTGGTACAGAAAGGCCAATGGCAAGTCTGCAAATGGATGGAGTAAGTGGAGCAAGTAATTCATTGCTTGCATTTTAATCTAGAAAGGTTGTGAAATAAGTGATGTCGTTACCAATTAGACAGCAAGACAATGCTTCATTGGTGGTCTGGAGTAATGAAAGGGCAAAGAGAAAGAGGGATACTGCTTGGGATTTTTAATTGTTTCAGCTATTTATGACATTTGTTTTTTTGCACTGCTTTGAGTTTGTATTTATTGGATTTTAACTGCACTTTGGACTCTTCTCTATAGTAATAAATAAGCACATTGCAATGTTTGACACCTGTAACTCTTTTGCTGTGTCTCTGACTTACCACTGGTTCATCCAGGGTACATGAACTACTAGAGGGACAAGTTACCAACCTAATGTCAGATATACTCCTGGCATGGTGACCCCAACATATTAAAACATGATATGTATCCATATGAAGAAATATTTTAGTAAAGAATGTTATACAAATTAAAGGGACGCTTAAAGTAAAGCATATAAGTAAAAAGTAGTTTATTGCCCTAACAACTAGTTGCATTGAATTTTTATTTGTGAAGCTCATGCAAACAAAACATCAGCACAAAGCTACAGCATAACTGTAATCTCTATTACCTAACAAATCACAAACAACTAATTTAACACACTTATATGGCAAGCCAAATTAACATTTAGAGATATCTCAAAATGAATTTTAAGATATCTGGAAATGCATTTTAGATATCTTAAATTGAATTGCAGATATCTAAAATGCATCTATTTTAAGATATCTAAAAACCATTTTATGATATCTCAAATAGATTTCAAGATATCTTGAAATGATATGCTGTACATTTTGAGATATCTGAAATGCATTTCAAGATATCTTAAATGCAATTCGAGATATCTTGAAATATGTTAATGTGCATTTTGAGATATCTCAAATACATTTCAAGATATCTTAAAATACATCTGCAGGCATTTTCAGATATCTGAAATACATTTTCAGATATCTTAAAATAACTTCCTGCGCATTTCGAGATATCTTAAATAACCTTAGAGATATCTCAAAATCACTTCCTGTAAAATTTCTTATACTTTCAATGGAACTTCCTGCCTATTTTAAGATATCTTGAAATGTATTTGAGATATCTTGAAATGTGCAG
>JANRMT010062791.1:31145372-31158907 GCA_026402145.1 Polypterus bichir lapradei
AAGTCATTTTAAGATATCTTGAAATGTATTTGAGATATCTTGAAATGCACAGAAAGTCATTTTAAGATATCTGAAAATGCATTTCAGATATCTCAAAATGAATTTGGGATATCTTAAAATGAGAAGGAAGTTATTTTGAGATATCTCGAAATATAATTTAGATATCTTAAAAAGCATTTAAGATATCTTGAAATTCATTTTTTTTTCAGATATCTGAAATACATTTTTAGATATCTAAAATGAATTTTGTGATATCTTAAAATGGGTCTCTGCTCCATTTCAGATATCTAACAATGTATTTCAAGATATCTCAAATTGTATTTCAAGATATCTAAAATGCATTTTAAGATATCTTTAAAAGGACACTCAATTATTTCAAGATATCTCAATAGCATTTTCAGATATATACAATACAATTTAAGATATCTCAAATACATTTCCAGATATCTCAAAACAGCTTCCTGTCTATTTTCAGATATCTCAAATACATTTTCAGATATCTCAACATCACTTCCTGCTCATTTCAAGATATCTCAAATACATTTTAAGATATCTTATAATAAACAAGAAGTCCCATTGAAATAATAGGCAATTTTACAGGAAATGATTTTGAGATATCTTGAAATGCATTTAAGATATCTTAAAATGCATGAAAGGTCAATTTAAGATATTTGAAAATTCATTTGAGATATCTTGAAATGCAGAAACAATTATTTTGAGATATCTGAAACTGTATTTGAGATATCTTGAAATGCATTTGAGATATCTCAAAATGTATTGCAGATATCTTAAAATGTAAAGGAAATTATTTTAAGATATCTCAAAGCGAGTTTCAGATATCATAAAAAGTAAATTACATTTTAAGATATCCAAAATTCATTTTGAGATATCTCTAAATGTTAATTTGGCTTGCCATACACTTATATATTAGTCAAATTTGTGTACAATATGCCTATGGATAAAGTATTAACTTCATTTATCTCTTAGTTTGTGATTGTTACATGTTGAATGGATATGCAAGTAAAAATTACATTGTACTCTATACATGCAGCTATACCACTATTACTACTGCTACTGCTATTATAACTGTTGCTGCTGATACTTCTGCCGATACAACAAGTGCAGTTATGATCTCTGGTAGTTTTGGAGTTCTTTGACCTGAGTTGTTAACCGGAAGTGTGAACAAAGTTTGATGAGTTAGAAAGGATCTTAATGGCTTAATATTTCCATCTGCAATGGTTTTATGTTTCTATATTAGGGAGGTGGCAACCAGCGACTTCTGAAGTGTTGCGTATCATTCCCTCTGGCTACATTCTAACAATGGTTGAGATAACAGAGATACAATGCCAAGCCATGATGTAGAAGGTTAAATCACTTTTCATAAAAGAAGTGTCTGTGGGGGGCTCCTAACCATGATAGCTTAGGTAGCTTCCTGTATCGAAATACTTGGAATGGTGGTACCCAGGAACTTGAAATATTGCACCGCTTCTACAATATGGTCAGTTTTGTATAAAAGCAAGGGTAATCTTTAGCCTTTCTTAAAGGTGAACATTAATTAATTTGTTTTCTTGGCATTTCATTACAAATCATTTAAGCTACACAACATAATCAGTTAAGTTGCTTCATTCCTTTATATACAGTAGTTATCTTTTGTAATGACACTCACAAGAGTGCTATCATTGGCAAACTTGACCTTTCCAACAGAATCTGCATGCAAAATGCTGCCACCTTTTCTTAAAGCATAGACTTTGGGGGGTGGGGCGCTGACAGATGCTTAATAGCATCTTTGGCAATTAATTATGTTACTGCCTCAGTCCAGTGTGTTTTTTTCTAAAAGTAATACACAGAAATGTCCTTTTCTTTAATATACCCATTTCTACTCTATTACAATGTCTAATCCTAGATGAACCCATGATGGTTTAAGCTGAGAGAGTTGTGCTGTATAAGGATGTGCAGTGCTTTAACTGAATGTGCTTGTGTCATGTGCATGACAGCAGCTAGCTTGCAGTGAAGATGATGTTGTTTCAAGCAAAACCTTTGACTTGCAAGAAATTAAAGAAATGTTTACATTATTGATATAAATGTCAATGAAGGTCTCAATATCATGCATGTGCCTTCTACAAATAAAATGCGGTATCATATACTGAACAGGATAATTTGGTGAGGTGGGCAAAGCAGAGTGGGTTTTGCTTAGGTATTGTTGTCTATTGAAAGAATTGAATCAAACTATTTATTTGTCACAAAATCTAGATGTGCCCAGTTACAGCACAAACTATTTTATTCTTTAAAGCCTCAAGTCACAGAAAATAATTAAACTCATATCTGTTTATGTAAGGGACAAGAAATCAATCTGGCTGTTCACTTTCACTATTCTTTTTTGTTGTTGTAGTAAAGCCAGTTTCTGTATATAAATTGTAAAGAATGAATCTGAACAAAAGCTTTTATCAATCAAATGACATGCTGCTCTATACAGATATATCACTTTATTATGTACAACATGTAATGGGTAAGTTTCACAAGATCTATAGGTTTAAGATCAATTTGCATAAGAGTATATTATTTCATCTGTATGTATATCCTTACGCTGTTTCAAACCAGTTTATGTATCTAGAGGTCATAATTACATGATTTAAATGTTTACTTAAATGAAATTTTAACATTCCTTGAGAGCATTAAACAACATCACTTTAGCTGGTGCATTGTGTGTTTGTTATTTGAACTGGACAATCAGTGAAGTGACAATGAATACTTTTTTCATATTCTTTCAATGCATTTTTACTTAAAAGAATACATTTTTAAGGAAATTTGATAGAACAACACTTATCCTCCATCCATTATTCAACCCGCTATATCCTAACACAGGGTCACGGAGGTCTGCTGGAGCCAATCCCAGCCAACACAGGGTGCAAAGTAGGAACAAACACCGGGCAGGGCACCAGCCCATCGCAGGGGACACACACACAAGGGACAATTTAGAATCGCCAATGCACCTAACCTGCATGTCTTTGGACTGTGAGAGGAAACTGGAGGACCTGGAGGAAACCCACGCAGACACAGGGAGAACATGCAAACTCCACGCAGGGAGGACCCGGGAAGCGAACCCAGGTCTCTTTAGTGCAAGGCAGCAACACTACCACTGCACCACCCTGCCACCCACAACACTTATCAGAAACAGAAAATAGCCAGAAGATGAAAAAATTGCTGGTTTCTAGGCTTAAGAGAGAGAGCAAGCTCTGACCCTACCAGCTATCAGTTTCAGTGCTGTATCAAAACTTAGGCATTGGTAATTTGAATAAATTAAGTAACAATGAGTCTATACTTGCTGTTGGAAGAGGCTGTACCATCCATTCCTATGTGTATGCTCTACTTGTGTACCTATATCAACAATCACAGGCTGAGTAAAATCAAGTGGGTTACAACTCACTAAGAATTTAGTACCAGTTCAGAGAGCATCTTAAGTCCGACGTATTAGTTGCACCTTTAAAATGCTATATACTTTTTTGAAGGTCTGAAAAAGACTGAAAATTTGAATTCTGTGTGACTTAATTCTATGTAATTTCTGTTTTGGAAAACATTTTTATTTTACAATCATTCACTGCAACAACACATACAAAATATTAGAGGGACTGAACACAATTTAGTAAGGTTTTCCAAGAGGTATAGTATTCATACAAACTGCAACAAATATGTTGAGAATTATACACTTAATGTTATGATTAACCTGCTGATTCAAAACAACGTGTTAATAAAGTAATTTTTCAATCAGATAAGTGTGTTCAACCTTATATTTTAATTTCCCTGAAATAAAAAAGACTTCTCATACAGAAAAAAGTTGTTGCCTGTCTTAAAGTACAGTACATGAGACAGTATATCCCATAAAGGTATGCTTCATAGGTCAACTAACAGGAAATGAAAGTTGTAAAATGTCTAAAAACTTACAATCTCATTCTTTTTAAGGCATTTTATATCAATACTTGAAATAAACCAAGACAATGTAAATTATTACTTCAAGCATGGCAATTGTATGCAAAATAATATACTGTAAATGCAAAACAAATATAATCACTAGAAAATAAGAACAAAAGAAAATATATTAAAATAATAAAAACATACCTCATTATGAGTTCTGAATGAATATTCAGACTAGGAGAGCAGCTGTCTTTACCCGTCTCTCTAGTAGGACTGGTGCTTTTGGTTGAGCTTTTCTGTTTTTTTTCTCCTTTAACAATAGGCACTATACTGTTATTAGGTGTCCTACGCACTTTAGGTGAAGAGCTTTTAGAAGTCCTTGGGATTTTAGCCCCATGCTCCTCTTGAGGTAGACTTTCAGAACTATCGGAGGTCATACAGTTTTTCTCATTTTCATTTGCTTTGAGAGCTAAAGGTTGAGAGGTCTGTTCATTTGACTTGTCCTCTGTATCTTTTTCTTTTTCATTTTTTTTCTCTTTATACTCAATTTGTGGATAGTCTGACAAGTACTTATCATCCGCCAACAAAATACCATTACGGAACTGATATTGCGTACATTCTGGTTTTGACATCCATTTTGTGGCTGTAAAGTGAAAAATACATTATATGCTGTATATATTAAGTATGTAAAATTCCTACAAACTTGATACAATATATAAACAGTAGCATATAAATAAAGGCTGAAAACTCATCTTTCTGTCTTCTTTTTATTCTATCTGTGTTAACTTAATGCATTTATCCTGTTGTGCTTTACTTTGCTCTCTTTTATTTTACTGAATTACTTTCTAACTCCTTTCAAATGTCAAATCTTTTCCAACTTCCTACATTTCTATCATTTCTCCGCTTATGCTACAGTAATCTATAAAAATAAAGTTGTAACACCCTCTGTCAGTCTTTTGATTTTTTTCAGCTTCGTTTGATGTTATATATTTGTTTTGCACACTAAGGAATTCATTTCAACTCTCAGATTGCACCTTGTCCTATTTTTTTTTTTTGTCTGTTTGTTTGATCACCAATTATGCAAAAAGAGCTGAATTAATTTTCACGTAATTTTGCATGTAGGTTGCTTTTGGTCAACGTAAAAACAGGCTATATGGTATTTCAAGAATTTAACCAGAAGGTAGTAACAGTAGGGGGTAACCCAAAAACTGTGCATTATTCCAAAATAATTGATCGTAATTAAATTTGTGTGTATTATAAAACAGAACCAACTTAAAATTCAGGCTATATGGTGTTTTAAAATTTCATCAGGAAGGGTGAATTTAATGGGAGTTAGTCAAAATTCATGAAGTTTTGCATGCATATTACTGTTTAAACCTATGATCATCCTGAACACAATTTCTGTGGCTTCTCTATTAGAAATTCAAGTGATGATATCTAAGACCAACATCTCTCCCTCTGAGTTTGTAGCATAGTGATCGCTAAATGGTTGGGTTGGGGGTGGCATCAGACTTCATTGCTCTGACTTGGGTCTGGGAGTCAAAGGATCGGAATGGATAACCAATAACCAAGATAACCTACCATCTAAGAGTGCAAGTAATCAACAACCAAAAACAGTTCTGGCTAAGTACTGAGCTTTGTTTCTTCCTTGAGCGTCACTGAGCATTCTTTCTGAATTTTATAAAATCATTATGTCTCATTTTTCCTGTCCAGGACAACACTCTATATTGATTTATCCATCCACACTATTGGTTACTGATACTGTGTATATGGCTTGTCTATCACTTCTGCTTCATCCTTCTTTTGCATAAACATGAGTTAACATAATAATAGGTATTGACAATTTTTTTTTTCTATGACGTCACCAAATTTTTATCAAATCCATCAAGGCATTTTTAAGATTTTGGAGTATTTATTCTGTTGGGAGGTTGGAAGGATTATCCCTAAATACTAATAGCGCAAAAATTTCCTTACTTAGCAGATACCTACTGACCTAGATGTACCATCCTGAAAAATTTCAGCTTTTTAAATAAATGGGAAATAGTTAGTGTTTTTTGTTCAGTGAGAGAATGAGTCAGTCCATTTTGCATTGCAAATATATATACACAGTTGTGCCTCGGTATAAGTATACGTCCGCTTTGGAATAAGTCCGACTTGGTATATGTTCTGTTTGGATGTGAAAAATTTTGCTTGGTATAAGTCCTTTGTTTGGAATACGACTCGTGTGCTAGAACATTGCTCGCTACCCTTGTTTACCTCTCTTGAGACAAAGCTACGACTGCCCATGAGCATCAGTATGCCAGTTGCTTGCATTCAGTGAACAACCCACGCTATAACTCTCTGTGAATTTTTACGTGATTTTGTGTTTTTTCACGTAAATGTGAATTGATTGTTGAAAAGTGTGAAGGTGGCATGCGTATCCGAGACTTGGCTGCTGCATACCGTATGCCGAGAACGATGGTATCTAAGATTGTGAAAAACAAAGACGTTATTAAAAAGTAAAGTGAGGTTAAATTTTCATTTATTTCAATTAATTGCTTTTGTATTTATGTATTTTAGTATTAAGCAGTGTTTAAATTATTTTATACAACCACATCAATGTATAATATGCCAATAACAAAAGGGCAATAGGATTTTTTTCCATGGGAACAGATTAATCATTTTCCCTTTATTTCTTATGGGAAAAATTCGTTTGGTATACGTCCTGTTTGGTATAAGTCAAAGGATCTGGAACAGATTAAGGATGTATACCGTATATGTATATTTAGATTAACAGTCCAGTACGCCAAAGTAAGCTTGTACGCATTACTGAGCACCTTGTAATAGCACCTTATTGCTTGTATCGTATAAAATGAAGGTTAATTAAACAATGGAGAAGGTTAAATTATTAGTTCATGCAAAAACTAAAAGTAATTGGGAATTTTTCATGAATATTGACATACAGTAGTTTGTTTTCTTTCAATAATAAAAGGTGAATGTGTTCATGATGAATGAGTATTTGTTAAACATTTTGTAAATTGAAAAAGAGGTTGTGACAGAAATTATAATTATAATATATAATAATTATATATATAGACATGCATCCATAATCTTCAAAAATACTGTGTTTTACTTTGATGACTTACTTTCTTTACAGTCAGATTCATATCTTGGGTATAGGTGCAAGCCTGGAGGTAAAGCCTGTTGCAGTAACTGCAGTAAGAAGTAATTTTCTTTCCTCACTACTTTCTGTATTCGCAGTTTAATAATGCTGGTGAAGTAACAAGTTGCATCAAATCCCAAATAGACCACAGGATACCCAATACTTTGAAAGAAGAAAAAAAATGGTCATTTTATTGTATACAATACTGAAAGAACAGTAATATTCCTTATTTTACACATATTGATTTATTTTTACTACATTTTTGGAGAGACTGACAGGAACATATCCATTTAGGTTTAAGTAGGTTCACACAATGGATTAATGAGTGGATACATGTATGTTGCAAGGACTCTGTTTGAGTAATGTGATGCCTGTGGTCCCTACCTGTGGTCTGTCAGTCAGAAAAACTAAGATGCAGTTACAGGTGAATACTGGCAATTCAAGGTGTCCCAGGATTTCCGCCAGCTATGTTGGATGAATGGGGTTAAAGGCTAAGCTATAGTCTAACCTGAAAATTGCTCATGAGGCGCTTGTACAATGACTGACCCTGTGCTCTCACACAAAAGGTCATTTAAAAAGATAACATCCCTTCGGGGATTAATACAGTGTGTCAAATACCAAATAGTCTACAAAAAGCATACGTACGTAAGCATTCCTGTTGTCCAGATGCTCCAGGGCAGAGTGAAGGACAACAGCTACCACATGGTCAGCTGACCTTACTGGACAAACTGCAGGGTGTCAACAGTGCACTGGGATGACAGAGTCAACAAATTTTAAAACCATTTTCTCTAGGTAATTCATGGCAACTGATAAGTGCAGGTGGTTTTGATTCCTGTCTGTGTGGAATATGCATGTTTGTGTCATGTTTGTATTGGTTTTTTGTGGATATTCCAGCCTCCTCCCACAACTCAAACAAATAAACTTCATGGTAGTTTACATCTCTAAATTGGCATACTATAAGTGAAGGTGAGAGTGTGTCCTATGGTGAACATCTCTTGTCTTGAGCTGGTTGTTTACTTTTGTTAAATGCACCCAGGATCGACATAGGCTTATCTTTGGTGATCTATTCAGTGCTTTTTACAATTAAATAATAGACAGGCACACCAAAAAACAAACAACCAAAAAAACAAACAACAAGCAAATGCTAGCTTGAACTTCTTACCAGTGTGCTGCAAACAAGTGAGACAAATTCACATAAGAATTTTTCAGATCCTTAAACCTGAGAGCTGCTTCAATATATACAAGAATTATCCACAGCAGTACTGTAGACAAGCAAAGTCCTCTTTCTAAAAAAAATACAAATTTCAAAAGAAAATATATTATCAAATGGAATCTAAGAAGTAAAATGATTAATTAATTTGTTAAATTACATTATACTGTATTTAAAAAACAAAACTGCATATACATAAATGCAATATTATCATAAATGGTACTGTCAATTCTGCTTGAAAATCTTCATAGATTTTCCTCAGATGCAGGATATTGTCACAGAAGCTTTTCTTACTAAGTGCAACAGATTATTGTTTCCATCCTTAACAGATTGCTACAGTAAAAAATATGTTTTGTGTGTGAATTATTTTAGGATGTGCTGAGCATGTGGAATAAATCTGCAAGGAGAAAACCACCGGAACATCACTAGAAATACTGGAGCCTCACATCTTCTCCTGAATAATCATGAAAATTTATAATAAAAAGTGCTCAGTGAAAATGCTCAATAATGACTTTATTCCAAATACTTTATCAAATCCTTGAGCTGAAGTCTATTGTTCTGGTCTGTTTCAGTAACAGCATTTATTTCTATAGCACATTTTCTTACACATAATGTATCTCAAAGTGCTTTACATGATGTCAAAGAAATAGTTACATAAAAAGAAAAATAAGTTAAATTAGGCAATAATAATAATGAATAAATAATAAAATAAACCAATATGAACTTACATAATATACAGTACATACAGTATATATTTAGTAGAAAAGTAGAGTCCTTATATATAATATTGCATCTTAAGTCTCTAAAGATTAGTCTGACAATAAGATCAGATTGACGTGAGGACAGAGAACAAAAAAAAATGCTGTCAATTGGAGAAAAAAAATCTGCAGGGGTTCCAAGGCAAAAAGGCTGTCCAGCCCTCACTGGGCTTTTTACTAAACATACATGATCTTAAGTCATTCCTCATTGTTTCCAGGCTTTGTCCCATTAGATTTGATGCAGCAGAGAGCTTAGAACAAACAATATTACAGAATTGGCACTGGTTAAAACAGTAAATGTCTTGCAGATTAGTGCAGACATTGGCCATATTACTGTTCTTGTTCTCTTAGACCTGAGTAAGGCATTTGACACCATAAACCACAGAATTCTTATAAATAACCTCAGACAATGGGTGGGTCTCTCTGGTATTGTCTTAAGCTGGTCTTATTTAACAGGTAGAAAATTCTTTGTTGGTTGTGGTGATTGTAGTTTGGAGGACCTTGATATTGTATGCTGTGTACCACAAGGATGGATCTGCTGCTTTTTTCAATCTACATACTTCCATTATGCTCATTTAATGTTATTTTTTATCCAGTTTCTTTGGTACAATTTAATTAAACTGAATTTTATTCAGTTTACAACAATTTAATTAAACTTTATTGCCAGAGAGCATGGTTGCTGGCAATCCTGGTTTGATAGGTGTAAGTATATTATTAATAGTAAAATATAATTGATAGTAGAATATGCAATGTACTTTATGATCTAATCATGGCATTAATTATAATGGCAAAAAATAATATAGTGCACAAAAACACATTAAATACATAAAACCATACAACAAAGTACTCTCACTGAACAAATTATTATTATGCTTAACCACACAATTATCTAATCAGCCAATAATTTGGCAGTAGCTTAATACATAAACTTCTGTAGATAGATGTCAGGATGTTCAGCTTAATGTTGACATCAAACACCAGAATGGGTAAAAAATGTGGTATCAGTGATTTTGAGCGTGGAAGGATTGTTGATGCCTATAGGACTGGTGTGAGTATTTCTGTAACTGCTGCTCGCCTGAGATTTTCATGCACAACAGTCCCAAGAGCTTACTCAGAATGGTACTAAAAACAAAAAACATCTAGTGAGTGGCATTTCTAAGGAGAGAAACACCTTGCTGATGAGAGAGGTCAGAGGATAATGCCCAGACTGGTCTGAGCTTACAGAAAGGATACAGCAACTCAGATAATCACTCTGTACAACTGGTGAGCTGAAAAGCTTTCAGAATGCACAACATATCTAACATTGAGACAAAGAGGCTACAACAGCAGATGACCACTACTGGGTTCCACTACTGTCAGCTAAGAATCGAAAGCTGTGGCTGCAGTGGGCACAAGCTCATCAAAACTGGATAGATGAAGACTGTAAAAACATAGCCTGGTCTGATGAATCTTGAATTCTGCTGAGGAACACAGTGGCATAATGTGGTCTTCAGTGTTTCTGAGGCCAACAAATCAAGTGGTTGTATTCATATTTTCTGTTTTTAACATTGTTAAAAATGATACACGTTCTTCTGCAGCGCTGTCTTGTTTTCCCTATGGATGCCATCATGTCGGTAGCATGTAAAACCACATTGCAGGTAGATGGTTCTTGAAGGTCGTGCATCTCACTAGTCACTAATGCTTCGTTTTAAAAACAACGTGTACCTACTGTAATTGTATGCCATCGGGTATTTGAGTATTGTTGCTGACCATGTATGTCCCTTCATGGTCACAATTTACCTATGGCTATTTCCAGCATGACATTGAACCATGTCACAGAGCAATAGTTGTCTCATACTGGTTTTATGAACATGACAATGAGTTCAGTATTCTTCAGTGGGCTTCTCAGACACCGGATCTGAATCCAATTGAACACCCTTGGGGTGTGATAGAAATGGAGATTTGCAGCATGACTTTGCAGGTGACTAATCATAAGAAATTGAGTGATGCAATCACATCAACCTGGACAAACATCTCAAATGACTGTGTGGAATACATGCCACAAAGAACTGAGGTTGTTTTGAGAGTAAAAGGAGACCCTACCTAGTATTAGTAAAGTGCTCCTAATAATTTGCTTATTGAATAAATAATATTGCACTGGAAATCCCTACAAAATAAATATTTAAAAGTAAACACAGATTAGGCTGGAGGAAGCCATTTGTAGTTTTGGAGATCCAGAGGTGAATCAAATGATTGTATACAGGGTGTGAATGTGCACCATAAGATGTACAGTATACAATGAAAATATGCTACTCGAAAAATTAAAGGAACACTTTTTAATCAGAGTATAGCATCATGTCAGTGAAACTTCTGGGATATTGATCTGGTCAGTTAAGTAGCAGATGGGAGTTGTTAATCAGTTTCAGTTGCTTTGGTGTTAATGAAATTAACAACAGGTGCACTAGAGTGGCAACAATGAGACAACCCCCAATACAGGAATGGATTAACAGGTGGAGGCCACTGACGTTTTTCCCTCCTCATCTTTTCTGTCCATTTTTTCACTAGTTTTGCATTTGGCTACGGTCAGTGTCACTACTGGTAGCATGAGGCGAAACCTGGACCCTACAGAGATTGCACAGGTAATCCAACTTCTCCAGGATGGCAAATCAATATGTGCCATTGCCAGAAGGTTTGCTGTGTCTCCCAGCATAGTCTCAAGAGCATGGAGGAGATTCCAGGAGTCAGGCAGTTACTCTAGGACAGCTGGACAGGGCCGTAGAATGTCCTAAACCCATCAGCAGGAACGGTATCTGCTCCTTTGGGCAAGGAGGAACAGGATGAGCACTGCCCTACAAAATTACATCCAGCACGCAGGCCACTGGTGTGAATGTCTCTGGCCAAACAATCAGAAACAGACTTCATGAGGGTGGCCTGAGGGCCCGATGTCCTCTAGTGGGCCCTGTGCTGACTGCCTGGCACCGTGGAGCTCGATTGGCATTTGCCATAGAAAACCAGAATTGGCAGGTCCACCACTGGCACCCTGTGCTTTTCACAGATGAGAGCAGGTTCACCCTGAGCACATGTGACAGACGTGAAAGGGTCTGGAGAAGCTGTGGAGAATGTTATGTTGCCTGTAACATCATTCAGCTTGACCGGTTTGGTGGTGGGTCAGTGATGATCTGGGGAGGCATATCCATGGAGAGAGAGATGCACAGACCTCTAAAGGCTAGAAAACGGCACCTTGACTGCCATTAAGTGTCGGGATGAAATCCTTGGACCCATTGTCAGACCCTATGCTGGTGCAGTGGGGGTCCTGGGTTCCTCTTGGTGCATGATAATGCCCGGCCTCGTGTGGCAAGAGTATGCAGTCATTTCCTGGAGGATGAAAGAATTGATACCATTGACTAGCCCCCACGCTCGCCTGACCTAAATCCAATAGAACATCTCTGGGACATTATGTTTCGGTCCATCCAACGCCACCAGGTTGCAACTCAGACTGTCCAGGAGCTCAGTGACGCCCTGGTCCAGATTTTGGAGGAAATTCCCCAGGACACCATCCGTCATCTCATTAGGAGCATGCCCTGATGCTGTCACGTGCACATGGGGGCCATACAAATTACTGAGTACGATTTGAAGTTGCTGCAATGAAATTTCTGCAAAATGGACTAGCCTGCCGCATTATTTTTTCACTTTGATTTTCGGAGTGTCTTTGAATTCTGCACTCTGTAGGTTGATAATTTTCATTTCCATCCAATGATGTTGCATCTTTTCATTCCTATCACATTACACAGTCCATATCAGTATAGATATTCAGCAGAATTTTTTCCCTTTGAGATCTGATGTGTTTTCAAAGTATTCCTTTAACTTTTTTGAGCAGTTTATTAAAATAACAGATGACAGTACTGTACATTATATCTATTGCTGTGGCCACTGACATACATAAACAGGTAAGAGTAATTATTTATTTATTTATCTATGACATTATAAGTCTGCTTTTCCATTTCTGGGTTTCTAGAACAAATGTGTATCCTGTGTGCATACCAGTCAGTCAAGTGCTTTGGTGGAAAGTACTTTTTTATTATTCATATTTGTCTTTTTAGTTAGTTGCAATTTAAATGCTTATAGTATTACTTTTTATTCAACTCTTTACTATTATCGGTAGTGCCAGAACAAATTCTTACACTACATTTCTAATTATTACGTACGCATAATGTAGCATATAAAAATTGAACTTAAATTTAATCTACTAT
Source organism: Polypterus bichir lapradei (assembly GCA_026402145.1). NCBI lineage: Eukaryota > Metazoa > Chordata > Cladistia > Polypteriformes > Polypteridae > Polypterus > Polypterus bichir. The sequence goes on from JANRMT010062791.1 coordinate 31,158,621, forward strand.
TACACACATTTTATGTAATCCTGACTGAAATGAGTTGGTTCAAAATTATAAAATAAAATATATACATTTACTACTCCCCTGATAATGTTAAGTTAGTAATGTTTTTGTTAACTGATTATCGTGTACAGTGAATTACATACATAAGATAAATCCATATTTTTACTAAACCCTTGATAACTATCATTACATAACTTGCAACTCACTTAGTGCAATGAATAAGCATTGCTCTAAAGACTACTTTAGATAGATAGATAGATAGATAGATAGATAGATAGATAGATAGATAG
>JANRMT010062791.1:31187775-31218001 GCA_026402145.1 Polypterus bichir lapradei
TGGTATGTTTTTCTGTATTAATTCTGGTAATGAGATACTTGTTTTAGAGTTTTTTTTAATCATTGAGTTTGATTCAGTAATCCATTTGTGGTGATTTTCCTTTGCTTTGATGGTTAAATATTCTTTGACCACTTTGTTCACCTTTTTGGTTTTCATGCTGGCCGCAATTTTGGTGCGCCTGCCATTAAGGTAGAGGCACTTGTTGTTAGGGGTTGTGTCTTCCAAGGCTATGGCATTATGAGAAGGCCTGAAAGATCCTCCCAGAATTCAATTTGCTTATGCTGGGGCTTTAAAGGTCGATGGTTAAATAGATTGGATCAATGGGGAAAACACAGACATTTTCACTCTAAAGGCTACATCAGGTATCCAAAGCTGATCAACACCATAAAAACCTATAAGTGATATGTATGAAAAAGGCACCATAATTAGAACCACTTATGTCACATGTTTAATAATTACTTCCAACTACAAATTTTGCATCAAGGGAAATCTGTCTATGTTATTAACCAGAAGCGGTCACAGGTAGATGCATGTTAGGACCATCAGTGTATTAAGAGCTTTTTTCTTTTTTAGAAAATTTTGAACTGCGTGTTGTTATAGCACATTTCCTTCACTACCACAAAAAGCAGTGGGCCACAGCATAACTAAGAAAATGACTAATTCTGCATACTTTTTGAAAATGATAGGAAAAATCTAGCATTTTTACAAGTCTCTTCTTCAAGCAACTGTACATCAGATGTTCATGTTGGAATTACAAATGATATATAACTAAATGAATATGCAAAAATACACATTTTAACTAAAGCACAAATCGATATCTATGTAAAGATATACACAAAGAATTGGCATTGGTAATTATGATTATGCAAAAATGTTACTGTTTTTGGTATCTTGATTGAATCATTTAAAATGAACCTATGTGTGGATTATCCATCTTAATTCATGATATCATCCTTTTTTTAAACAGTGGTGCCACAGGTAGCAATGAAGCATCTCCGAGCTTTGACCCACAGTTTAGTGTTAATCCTACTTGTCTTTCTCCCCAGTCCACATTTATACAGTCAAATTGATTTAAGATTCTGTGTGTATGCTGTATTTATGTGTCTTTGTTGTAATGGCCTTTGTCCAATGTTCGATTGACCTCTAACCTAAACTTATCAGTCAAGAAGATGGGATTGGCAACAGTGAAATGGTAGTTTAATCCATTGTGGCATCCGGCCGGGACGCCCAGGAGCCCAGAACTTCCGTCACACCAGGAAGTGCTGGGGGGAAGATGACAGGGGACACCTGGACGGCTTCCGGGTGCGCAGCCGGCACTTCTGCCACACTGGGGCGTGTCTGCGGAGGAGTGCCGGGAAGCAGCTGGAGTATATCCGGGTTCCTATTTAAGGGGCCGCCTCCCTTCGGTCGATGGTGGATGTCGGGTGGAAGTGGACAGAGCTGGAGAGAGGACTGGAGGCGGCCAGGAGAAAGACATTGGAACTGTGAGGCCTGGACTTTGGGGAATAACTGCAAGAGGCACTGGGGTTTGTGGTGCACATAAAGTGACTTGTAAATAGTTGTAAATAAAGGGTGTGTGGTGAACTTAAGATGTCCGTCTGCCTGTGTCCGGGTTCAAGTTCACACCATATATATCTGTAGTAACAGGTTTTCTCACTAGAGTCAACAACAGACATGTACTTTTTGGGTAATAATTATTATTCCAGAGTTACATACTGTATTATTCCTGGGCAGTGAATTTTGTACACAGATTTTTGCATTCAAATTTAAAGCTATGAACATGAGCTATTTTTGGACACAAGTTAATAGGGCCCCTAGGTTGTCTGGTATGGTTGTCTGATGAGTACAGGGGATATAAGAAATTAGAAAATATATGATACATTTTCATTCACCTAAGTGCTAACATAATATAGTTATAGTTATTAACTATAATCTAATCAGTATATATGCTGTTGATTTAAGTGGGGCAGTGGTTACATCATATTTTTTTTTTCTTCCTCAGGGTGTTGTGCCAAATCCTAAAGCCATGTCTCTTAGCATGATTCTCCCAGTGTGTGCTCTAGTGGCCTCTGTGATGGACTAGATTGTTTACATGGCTGGTTCTTTCCTAGATGCCAGTGCTGTCAGGACAGGCTTTATCCTCCTGCAATCCCGAGCTGGTTTATGCAGGTGTGAAAATGTATGGAGTGCAACTATAAACATCAAAAGGTATCAAATAATAAGCATTGGTTATTAGTGACTTATTTATTATTTAGTTTAACGCTTAAAGTTAAAGGTGTATTTTTGCTAGTGAAACCTAAACATTTGGCCTTGGCACAGACTAAGGATGAGTATGCAATTTTTAGGCTTTTCTGATCCTACAATAAAGGAAGCAGCTAATTCACCCGCTTACCTTAAAGAAGTATACTGGATTGTGGAAAAGATCACAATGACATTTTAAAGTTACATCTCCCTCAGTCAGTCACATGCCAATCGGTCACCTCCCAGTTTCATTTAATTTATTACGCTCTTTTTATCGTATTAATGTAAAGTGCCGAGAATCCATGTAATTATTGATTCATGTAAACGGGATCAGACATTCAGCATTACTAATTGGCTAATAAATGCAGGGCATATTCTGACTTAAACGGTTGATATAATTATGGTTGGTCTAGACAGTTTATGAATAGCTACTGCACAGCTATGACCTTATTAAGTTCTATGCTTTCATCATGCTGATTTAGTGGCAAAGCAGTCATACTTTCAACACCTATGACTTTGTCTTCATTAATGTTGTAAATTCATAGATGCAAAATAAGAAACAAGAACAGCTAATCTACCCATAGTCCATTAATCCCAATAATTTATTTCAAGTCATACTTCCATTTTCATGTACAAAAATACTGCAACTGGTTACAGGAAAAAAAGGGTTTTGAGTATATTACACAATTGTAAACTTATTTTAAGTGAACTGCACTTTAGAATGTGTGAAGGGATGAAAATATGTGTAGTCATTTAAATTCTAGGAGTCATGTATCGTCTGATGCACCACTTTGTCTGGTAACCATGACAACAAAATTACTGAAGATCTGAGAGGAGTTGAAAAAAAATTAAGCTGCAAAAATAGTCTAAATTTGAGCAAACTACCTATGTAATAATCATCTAAGAAAGCATTTAAAGGTGTATGTGACTTTGAAATAAATAGTATAAATGTGATATTAAAATATATAGTATTGCTATCTAAGTCTTAGATAAAGAATACTTTCTTTAATGGACAAACAGTTTCAAAATAGCATTAAATATCAAAGAATGTACACCACTAAAAAGTGTATTTTAACAAACTAATAGAGCGTATTGAATAAATTTACAAACTTCTCTCACAAAGAGTGCATGACAGTTAAAATGATCCACTGAAATGCATATATGAGCCATTCATAAGATACCCAAATAAAAATAACAATAAAAAGAAAGCAATAAATTATTCTTACCAAGACAAGTCATTTAAAATTAATTGCACAGCAGATTAGTATACAAGCCCCCAAGTAAATTTTCATTTTATTCTCACATACAGAAATTAAGTATTTGTGCAAGTACCTTAAATATGAGAAGCATACCGCAATAAGTACAACTTTTCAGAAAGAATAAAGCCATTAACAATTACAGAACTGAAATCGGCATCCCTCTAGAATGCTTAAAAAGCACACAAACAATAAAACCATGAAATGATATTACTCAAGGCATTTACTCAGGCACCATGGCTTTGAGGTCGGACATTTCTTACTGTTTGAAGTGTCAGCAAAGGTGACAACCATGACGTACCACTAAATCACTTGATAACAGAGAGCATGAAACAGATTAGTGATTTATGTTTCAAACATATGAGGTTCACAAATGGGAGAGTTACACACACAGAAAAATCACAAGTATAAACAGACCAAAGTAACAAAGTGTCCCTGTCAAACCTGTCTCTGTTTAATGGAGTCTAGCCTTCTTTTTACCCCTGGTCACTTCTCCTCCAGACAAATTATCTCATTCACCCATCCAGCTAAGGCATATGAATCTATTTTCATGTGGTCCTTTTAATTTAAATTGCTAGGATTATAAGATTAGTAATGTAGAAGCCATTGAAACTGAATCAGGCTTTATCCTAAAACACCTGGTGATACCATCCTGCATGAAAGCACATCCATCTGAACAGCTCTTGCACCCCACCTGGCACATATATTTAAAGGGTGCGTACATAGAAACATAGAAACTACATCATATACCCTACACTATGCGACTCTTCAATTCCACCCAGGGGAGTAAATGCTAACATTATTCAAATTTATTGTCTGTTTTTACATGCATTTTTATTACTCTTTAATTTAATATTGCTGCGGTGGGTTGGCGCCCTGCCTGGGATTGGTTCCTGCCTTGCGCCCTGTGTTAGCTGGGATTGGCTCCAGCAGACCCCTGTGACCCTGTGTTCGGATTCAACGGGTTGGAAAATGGATGGATGGATGGATTTAATATATATATATTTTTTTTTGTATCAGTATGATACTGCTGGATTATATGAATGTTCCCTTGGAATTAATAAAGTATCTATCTATCTGAGTATTCTGTATAGTTAAAAAGGCAATAGGTAATTGGCCTTTTTTCTGCAAATATAAACAGCAATTGATACTAACATACTAACTACTAAAGCTGCTAAATAGCAGCTTTATACAGTCATTAAATGAGCTGTTTCAAGAGTAAATGATATCAGATCTGTCATTCAATTTCTGAACTTGGTTGTTTTAGTAATAGGTTCCCATGGAAGCATTAATAGTGCCAAAGCACTGGAAATCATGTAAAGAACCAGCTTTGGGATGGGACACCAGTCTATATCACTGTCACACACATATATTCAGTCACACACACCTGAACACTGTAGAATCACCATTCAAACTAGCATATAAATCTTTGGGAAGAGAGAAAACACCAAAGTGTCCAGAGCAAACTGAAAGAACATAAAACATACAAAACCTACAAAGACAATGATTATATTGATAACTGAATTAAGACCAAAGACAAAAATATTAACATCTTTACCATTCCAACCAAAACTAAAACATTAAGTAATCTGCAAAAAAAACATGTTAAAAACAGATTTCAGATTAAATGATGTGGTTGAGCAGTGGTAGCGCTGCTGCCTCGCAGTTAGATGACCTGGGTTCGCTTCCCAGGTCCTCCCTGCATGGAGTTTGCATGTTCTCCCCGTGTCTGTGTGGGTTTCCTCCGGGCGCTCCGGTTTCCTCCCACAGTCCAAAGACATGCACGTTACGTGGATTGGCGATTCTAAATTGGCCCTAGTGCGTGCTTGGTGTGTTTGTGTGTGTCCTGCGGTGGGTTGGCACCCTGCCCAGGATTGGTTCCTGCCTTGTGCCCTGTGTTGGCTGGGATTGGCTCCAGCAGACCCCCGTGACCCAGTGTTTGGATTCAGCGGGTTGGAAAATGGATGGATGGATGGATGATGTGGTTGAAACTGAAACACACTATTCTAAACGTCATCCATGATACAAGAACCACAACCCTAATCTAACATTTTTATTAAGAATGTATGTAGGGAGAACATAACTAATTAAAGCTTAAGCATGTGCCAGTCTGTTGCCAGCTTTTGTAGAAAACATTTAAACATTAAAATGCTGGTACACAATGCTAAATTTACTTTATAAAACCTCTTTAATAACACTGCAAAGTGGCATTTCTTTAAATATATTATGACTAATTGAAAATATTCCCTGATTTACAGCCAAAAATATATTTGTTGTTTTTACTCTACATTTATTAAAATGTTGTCCTTTCTTTTTGCTTCTTCGGTGTGTTCATGCAGATCCAAACTACAACAGGACTGTTATCCAGCCCCTGAGTGGACCTGGCATTGGTATCATTTACAGGGTCAGTGTAGGATTGGTGCTTGTCTTACATACAGTGTTGCCAGAGAAGGCTCCAACAGTGAGCCTTCATTGAATTAAGTGGGTTAGAGGTTAAAAGGATATATGATTTGAATTTTAGTTACAGTGGAGCTTTTAAGCAAAAAAGAAAACTCAAATTAACTCCAATGAGAGTTCTTCCTTTCTATTTTTAGAAAAATTTTAAAAGAAGCAGCCTTTGCATTTTGCTTTAATTTATACTATGGCATGTCACATGACATTGAAAAAAAACAACTTTGTAAAAAAAAAAAAAAACTAAACAGTTACAATACATATTAAGACAAAAATGAAGCCTTCATAATATTTTGATTTGTTTCTTTCAAAATCATAAAAATTTTGGCTGTCATGCCTATTAAATGCATCATGGCCCAAATGCTAGTTTTTATAAAGATTTATTGCACCCATTCTACTAAAGTTCAGAACATGACTAAATAATTGAACTATATATAAAAATGCATAGCATAACATGCTAATATCTGCCAAATACAATATAAATACAATACAAATACAGGTTTTTGTTTGGGGTGTCTAGAGCCTCAGCAGCACTGAACACAAAGCAGGGATTAGCCATGGATGGAGAGCCAGTCCATCACAGGTTCCACCAATATGTACAACCACACTGAGGAAATTCAGTTGAGGATATCAGCATGACAAACATATCTTTGGGATTTGAGAGGGTTAGGGCTATTGTTAGGGTAAAACTAATACATAGAATGAATAAGCAAACTACAAATAATTCAATGAACTTCATAATATAATTGTATAGCGCTCTTCACTAAGTACAGGCAAAGTGTGCTGTGACAAGTTCCCAAATAAACACAAAAATAAACTGACATTGAACCAAATTCCACAAGATGCGGAAAAACAATGAAGATGAATAGCTAAAAGTAATTATTGTGTCACCCTTGATAATGCCATCCTAAACAATATATCCAGTTATTTTTATTAGGCTTCTTTAAATATGCATATAAACTTGCATTATAGTTTTTCCTGTTTTATTAGTTGCTGGAAACCGATGATCCAAGTGTTATTTAATTAAATTATAGCAGACACATATTTGCTCCTAATTCTGTCTGAAATTCCCTGCCGTTTAACTAAGCCAAGTGCTTTTTCAATTTCACCTGAACCTTTTAACCATTTCTTATACACAATATACTGTATATCCTTGCTTGTTTTATTATTTGGGCTGTGAAATACATTAAAGGCCTGTCCAGAATTTTTTCTCACGTACCTAACTGAAATTACACTGAACTGAAGTGAAAATGAATTCATGCATATTTGTAATTTACAAGTTTATACCTTAAGTGTACTTTATATCTTTTTAAAATAAAAGAAAAAAGTATCTTATCCAAACTGAAGACTTCTCTATGTCATAAATTTAAAGTGTGATTTGAATACTTAAGTGCATAATAATCTCCCTGTATTTTATTTGTTTGACTAAAGTAATCTTCTGTTATCTTTATAAATCGGTACATTTTTAAAATAAAGTATATTAGATGCCCTATTTGATAATTTTGTAATCATTAATGCATAATGCGTTATCTATACACCATACTATAGTTTTTAAATAGATCAGTAAATGGTTCTACATAAAAATAGATTGACTAAAACTGGTTACTGCATGACAATATTAATTTTACAGCAGTTGAGTAAAAATGCTATAAAAGATTAATTGGATTAAAACATGTTATTATTGTTTCATCACACTCATGGCCATATTTCTGAATGGGCTAACCTGGGCTGCAGCCTAAGGCTCCATGGATGCCCATCCTCATGTAGCTATCCATACAAATTTGCAAACTCTAGCACTACTTGCTGTTCTTGTGTATGATCTATTCCACAGCGTTGACATTATATGCTAATTTTCTGTGTTTTCCACAGAATAGGTACATGGGGTCTGAACAATGGTTCAAGCCCATATAATATTGTTGTAGCATCACATTATTTACTAGATGCATAATACCATATTTATATGGTAATACCATATTTATAAAACCAAATGTAAAAGCTTCCAATTGCAGTATCCAATAATGATAAAAAGCATACAACCGCTAAAAACACAATGTGCAACCATGAGCATGAACACAAATGCAAGACTCTAAAGGACTTAAGGATGGCGTACGTAGGACAGAATGGAAAGAGATGCTCGGTGCGTGCCTTATGGGAGTGGAAAAGAGAGGACTTCGAGATCAGATAAACAGAGGTACGCCGACAAGGTGCATTTTCTGTTCCCAGCGTGTTTCGTTGCATGGTTACCATCCCTTAAAGAAACCCGAGATCATAAATCCTTGTACACCACAGTGCTCTAACGCGACGTATACGACATCAGTTTCACCCTTTCGAGAGGCGGGTATGTTCTAGTGTGTTTTGTAAGGCCAACTCCAATATACAGAACTAAACAAGGGCAAGTCTTTTGTTTACATGCATCACTGGCAGCTACACTTTTTTGGCATGGTCTCGCTCCAGTAATCACCAAGTATTGTTTCCACAAAATAAGCATCGAGTGCTTTAGCGCACAGCCTTAATCAATCCACTTACAACTCTCAATAAACACAGACAGTAGAGTACGTCACTCACTCACCCTGACACTGTCAATCTCAGTCCAGACGATTATGCACCATCTCCTGATTAGTCGCATCTAAATTAAGTTACCTCATACACCTTTGTAACGGCACCGTTGTCTGCCTATTAATCGATTATACCCATTCAGAAACTGCAGACACCCCAGGGTGATAGTGACGTGATAGAGGAAAACGATACACACTGATTTCAGGTCGCGACGTGTTAAAAATACTTAAGTTGAGTGCTGAAGGCGTGATCGGGGGAAGAAAATAAAAATGTTCCAACTGTTCACAGGAGTAAATGCATCTCGGAGTCCTCCGCCTCTTTAATCCGACGCCAGAGCCACGCAGCGGAACAAGTAGCTTTCTGCCGACTAGCATTTGTGAAAGTTCCTACAGTCGCATTAGTGTGTCGCCAGCCTGCAGCCATCTCAAATAAAAACATGAAACCGCTTGGTTGTTTGCATATCCTTGTTCGCTATGTCTGAAGATGCAATAAAAGCCCCGTGATCGCATGGCGTACAAAAGGATGCGCCATCGACACTGAAAAGCCTTAAGCGCAGCTAGCTAGCACTCGTGTCACCTCAGCATACCTTTCTGAAAGCCGCTCTGTGATTTTACTCCGTTTCATTTTCCTCAGCCTACTCGCGTCCACATAACGTCTCTTCATCGTATTTGTTCCAAGGGAAAAAAGCACCACAACCTCCGTTGATTCCACGGAATATCTTCCCCCCCACCCCGAACCAATAGAACAAAGAAATTCTGATTTTCTTTCGCAGCTTTTGTGGATGAATGAAACTCCAATCTTCTGGTACTGCGCATGCCCCGAGTCTCTCCAATGTTTTGAAAGAGATGTTAATAACAGGATCCATACGTGCACGTGTGTAGCGGTGTCACAGCGAGTCGGCCTCCCCAGACACATCTCGTCTATTGTCTGGGACTCGCTTATTAAAATTAGAATTGGGGTTTGCTGATGGAAACACAAGACAATTAGATGCACATCACAAACAACCTGTTCAAGCCAGTTGTCTTTGAACGAGCGACTGATAAATGACACTGGACCCACGTTAAAAAAAATGATGACAATTCCTGAGAATGGGTGATTACAAGGAACAAGGCTTATTATTTTGTCACCAATAATGTAGCCTTTTAGAACAGTGTAATCGGTTATTTTTATTCGGCATCTGCAAATAAGCATCGTTGGAAGCCGCAGATCAAAGTGCGATCTATTTATATTATAACCGACACAAATTTACATTGTTGCTAATTCTCTATGTAATTTAGTGCCTTTAACCCTGCCGGCGGCTTTTTAAATAATATCCTGGTTATCACCTATACTTTTTAACTTTTTCTTATTCCAAGATCGATATTTGCCATCGATCGAAAGGGGCGGGTAGTGCATTAAGTGTATAATACTGTTAGGTTTTCAGAGCCGGTGGCATCCACGCTTGTTTTACATTACAGGTAACTGAGGTGCCTTCACACACTCCACGGGACACCGAGGAATGGGGAAGTATGCCCCCCCCCACCCCCCCCGGGGCAAAGGACGCTCTTTATAATTGACTGAGGCCGTTATAACACATAATCTTTTTATTCTTTTCCCCAGGATTCAAAAAGCATTACACCACAATACGTAATATTTGCAATTAAAAGGTTACAGTAGCAGACTATAGATAGATAGGTTTAGAAAACTGCTGGATTGCTTGATGACAAGCTCACAGGCCAGTTTTCTTTGTCTGGTAAATTATAAGGAATACTGATTCTGACTGATTCTAAACTATCAGCAAACTGGAAATAGAACTGGCAAAACTCAGTGTCACCATTACAGATCAACAGATTTTGTGCATCTGTTGTGGACTTTCAGTTTTACACGTTTTCCTTTTTAGGAGGTCTTAAGAGAGTTTTGGCATGCAATTAAACCATCTGCTACCAATATAGTGTATTGGTCAAAAGCACAGATGAAAGGATTAAATGAGCACCAAACAGTTCCAAACCCAAACCGCAAGCTGCAGCTCATCAATGAGTTTTTTTATGTTGTTGTTGGGTTGCAGCAGGATTCAAAGTGAAGGTTCTGGCAGACATTTTTCAAATAAGTATGTCTACTGTTAGATACATTATAATCACATGGGCCAATTAACCTTATCTTATCCTAGGATCGATGCCAATTTGGAAGTTTAGGCAACAGGTTCAAGCTACAATGCCCACCACATTTTTGCAGAGGTGAGGGTGCTAACAGACTGCACAGAGCTAAGATGTCAGAGTCCAAAAGCGCTCTCACTACAGTCTCTTGATACAAGAAAACCACCACCTTCATAGGGCTGATTGTAGTTTCACCATGTGGAGCTATTACCTTAGTTTCTAAACTCTACACAGGATTCATTTCTGATAAAGAAATTTCAAATAATCAGGAATCCTAGACCTTCTAGCACCCGGAGATGGCTGAATGGCAGACAAAGGGTTCAGAATTGATTGGGAGTTAGCTGAATGTGGGACAAAACTAATCATTCTTCCATTCAAAAAAGCACTTTGATTCATCAAAGAAGAGGTAGATAGAACACAGGCCATAGATCCACTTTGGATCCTGGTACAACAGGCAATCAAGAGCGCAAAGGAAAACCATATCTGGGACACAGCAATTCTTGTCACTCTGATAGGCACAGTGAACCAAGTATGGACCAGCTGCTGTTTGCTAGCTAACTTTTAAGGGCCACTTAATGTGAAAGGACACAAAGCTGTATGAGGGGACTCTTAAAGCTCCTGTTATACTAGGAGACATAATACACCCTTACTTTGAAGTCATTAATTCTACAAATGCTCACTTCTTTTAAAACACATTGAACAAATTACATTTTTGATTGTCACTTTAATGTGTTTTATTAAATAAATGATATTGTGTACTCAAAATCTTATCTCACTTTTTAAAATTTGGACAAAGTTAAAAGTGTTACTACCAGCCTCCAATTTAAAACCTTTTAAACATGTTTCGATAAATACAGTATACTTGTGAAATAAATTAAAATATTTAATAAAATGCATGAATATAATAGAATATTTTATTTTTGTAAGAAAGTAACTTTGAAATTTACTGTACAAGATGCTTGAATTCAAATCATTTCAGAAGCAATTATGAGAAAAAAAATCACACTAGAGTGTGAACTTTCAATGTTCTTAAGCATACGGCTACAACACACAGTTATTTACAGATTTCTAAATATTCTTCCATATAGTCACCAAAGTAGTACAGGTTGTAATGATCTTTCATTTTAGAGAACATGTCATCATCCCTCCATTATCTCTCCCTTTTTATCTGTAATAAAGTCACACCAGCTCAGTCCAGTTATAGCCAGCTGACCTTGCACCTGCCAGAAGTACTTATGTTTCTTTTTTTAAGTGCAGCTTGACTTTTGATGAGCTTGTGCGTCCTGCTTCAGAAACATACTCAACATCTGTTCATTTTATTTTGGCAAGTCCAAAGCATGGATTTTCAGATGATTTAAATAATTTTGCATCCAGGCTTGACTCCAAGATTAAGAGCATCTGGATGAATTGCAAAACTGCAAGGTAACACCTTAACAGGACAGAATTCATAGTACAGCTCCAAAATTGCTGGTTCAAGTCTAAGACTTTATTTCATTTCTTCAGTTTGCTGTGTCCCCTTGATTCTTCTTCTTCTCATTTATTGTCCTTGTACATGGCATACTTCTCAAAATCTACTTGCTGTTACCCTTAGTCTATGAATTTCTGACCATTCAGTGCATTAAGACTGTTATTTTGTTCTCTTCTATCAAATCTGACATCTCAGGACTCACTTTTAATACTAGAATTCCTGAAGCCTAAGGAAAAACCTGTAATCCCACCTTAAATCACTTCGCACCTCTCCATCAGCGAATTTTGTTTTGTAAATGTGTCGATCAGCACAAGCACCAAACAGCCTGCTGTCCCATCCCCCGCATTGACAGAGCCCAACTCAGGCAAAAAGTTCTCCAAGGCTCCTTATTTGCATGTGAGATCTGAAGTTGTATAGGGTAAATAATACAGTATATCGTTATTTGGAAAAAATGCATTTCATGTGTGTTCCGTGTCTACAAAGATCTGGGTAAGTGTAGAATGAAAGGAAATGTGAGAAACGCAAGAAATGCTGAACACATACCTAAAGCAGAAACCTTTTCCATGTTATACTAATAATGATGTGAAGTGTATAATGTGTGAAGACTTTAGTCCAAATATCAAATAAACACATGAGCTTTTAATCAGCAATATAACCAAAAAAAAAGCATTCAATTTACATGTGGCTGTGAATGAATTAAAAACTCAAGTTCAAATGTCAATCGGTACTTACATATATTCTTGAATGCAACCTGACTGAAGCATCACCGGAGAACAAAGAAAAAAAAATAAAACACTTATTAAATACACAATTCATTATAGCGACAGTGGTACAAGTAATTCTGTTAATGCATTTCCAATGATGTAAAGAAATTTTGTATTTCAATAACTTAATGAAAATTATGCAGCCGGGTTTAATGGATTTGCTTACACTACCATTCAAACATTTTAGAACACATCAATTTTTTGAGTTTTTAAGGAAATGCATGCAGTTTAATGTCTTAATGTTTCATGAAATCAAGGGATAGAACAAATAAATAATGGCAAATAAAAAAAAATAAGTCAAGAAATCATTAACTGTATAAAATTTTATTCACATTTCCATTGGCTGATAAAGCAGCCAAACTGTGGTAACCCTTCTGATTCAGAATGCCAGTCACTGTGTGTAAGACCATCATACTCCCTCCTCCAGGTCTGGTAGTTGGTGTCACACACTGAGGAACCATCCTTTCACCATCTCGACAGTGTACAAACTCCCTGCATGATGAACCGAAGATTTCAAATTTTGATTCCATCGACCAATAAGAGTTTCTTCCAGTCTGTTGTAGTCCACAGCCGATATTCCAAGACCCTGCATTGTCCTTTAAGGAATGGCTTTCTTACTGCCACTCACCCTTTCAAACCTGCTGCACAAAGTCTTCTCTTTATAGTACAAGCAAAGACTTGCTTTTATTGACCACTGTTAAGCTGTGCTTGAAACTGTTGTGCTTTGAGGTGCCTGTCACGCAAGCTGGTGACCCACAGAAACTTGTCTACTGATTGGGTTTTGATTTTGGGTCTACCAGATCTCTTCTTATAAAAATCTCCAATTGCAGTGTAATATTGGTCCAAGCAGCACTTCAGAGGGTGTAGTAAGAAGTTGGGACACCTGTGCAAATTGTTTGCTTAAACCAGCAATGATTAATTTACTTTAATTGTTGCAGAACATCTGTAGGTTGAAACCTATTAGGTGTTCCCTGAAGAAGGTCCATTGTAATATTCAGAAATTTCATTTTTTCCAGACTTTGCTAACATAAACTTTAAATTTAAACCTCTGGCAGTTTGTTGCTTACCTTTTCACCATTTAGGTAATTCGGTAATTCCTTGCATTTCAGCTAAATAAATTTGAAGGACAAATGGAAAAACTGAGGTGTTCTAAAACCTTTGACCGGCAGTGTATAATTCCTTAAATGCATATTAGTGGAGGGTATGGGGTCAGGATTGGTAATCTGTTAAAACTCATGCAAATATGAAGAGAAAATGCTAATGTTATTACAAAATGGTGTAGACAGGATTTGAACCTAGGAGTCTGGAAGTGAGAGGCAACAGGACTAGCTACCATCAGTCATGTTGTAATCATCAATCACTTAATACTAAATGTACATTTTATTGCTCATGTAGAATATAATTTCATGTGTTTCATTTTTCAGTAAATTGTTAAAATTCAATTCTAATAACAAAATACTGTTGTGAAATAGTACAATATATATATAATTTTTTTTTGAGTGGCAGGTAAAACCTTCTATTGTTGCCTCTAAATATCATTCTGATTTAACTTACAGTATGTTGTCTTTTTACTGCCTATTATGTATAATATTTTATCTAATAATATGTATAATGACCAACATCTAGCCCACAAACGTTCAGAAATTACCAAATGGAATATTTTTACCATATATTTCTGTTCTGCAAAAACCTACTCATGATATGAGCTGAATCACATTAAATTGCAAACTATAACAGAGGAGGCATCATACCATTAAAAAGGCCAGCAAAACAATGTTCCTGATTGACATTGTTATACTCCACCTCATGCTTGCATATTATTCAAAACAATCAAAAATGCACAAGCCCACACATTGCACCTGACTTTCTGTGGCAGATAGGCAAACTATCTGAGACTAGTTTGTTTGTGTTTCCATCTTTGCATACTAAACTTATTTTCCTTTACAGCCTGTTATAGATAAATGCACAGCTGGGCCATAATATCTCAATTTTTCTGTTATACAGTGAATGCGCTGGACAACAATAGTTTTATGTTCATAATTCACCTGATATCTCGCCACCCTCCAGCCCACTCTAAAGCAATGAGGGTATATGCATTTTATAGACATTGTATTATAAATAATTAGTCATTTTTTCTTATATTATATCAGTAGCATGATGATGTTTTAAAAATAACAGTACATGTAAAGTTCATACCACAATTTGAAAATGTATTAATATTCTCATGTCAATTTATTTTTCTTGACATCACACAAATAAGCTAAACAAAAGTGTTTTTAGGTGACAAATGAAGATACAAGGTAATAATCAGGACAATTCAGTTAAAACACAATCTGAAGAACAGTTAATTTGTAGAACTTTAACCTAGGGCTAGAAATTTAGTTTCTATGCATATTTGTTATTCCATCACTGTTCATCCCTTTGAGTGAAGTTCTAAACTTGGCCTGTTTTAAAATCCCTGGCCCTCATCCTTGACTAACCTACTCATACTCATACCTACTAATACTCATAATATTGGTACTCCTTCTGTTCAAATGTCAGCCATCACAGCAGAACAGGTACCACCGTTTCTAGAAAGTCCCAATGTTCCATAAACCTATACCTTTCTATACTACTCCAAGGTTTGAATCATGCATTAAATATTTTAATGTCCTCAGTCTTACCAGGACTGCTTTGTTGTACAGGAAGACCTTCAGTGACTACCTTGTCAATTCTGTACCTCAGCTTGGCACATAACTCTTTACATTTTAACTGCAGATCTGATAGCCTGCCTTTGTTTATCTTATTTGTTACAACATGACATAAAATGACATCTGGAGATTGTCCACCATTCTGGCCAAGAGCCTGTCCACCCTTCCAGGGAGTTCCCTCACCTGTGGACACATAATTCAATACATAGTACAAGGGTGTCTGCTCCTGGCGCAAACCTGCATTTCAATACCTCTACAGACTAAATCCATGTCTATAACTACCTTTTTCTCTTTTTGTGGACATGTTTTGAGATGACCCATTGGTTTCTCATACCTGCCTGCCACCTGAGTTTTCAGAATCACCATCCAATTCTGCAAGGTCCTGAAAATGGTTTGACATTTCCAGTTCTGCTTGGGTTTAATGCTTGAGAACAGAGTGCATTCTTTACTTATGCCTATGTGCCTCACCTAGCTCTGCCTCAGCTCAAGAACTGACTCATCCAAGATACACTACAAAACCTTCAACATCAAACAGAACTTCCATTATAATGGGCTCATTTTCAAAAATTTTCTTAGTAAATTTATCAGCTCTCTCTTTATTAAAGTGTAAATTATTTAAATCACACTATTTAAACAATACAATATGGGTTTAAATGAACTATTACAGTTATTTAACACCTCTAATATGCTCATCCCTTGCCTGCCTGTGTCTTTATTTACTGTATAATTATTTTCCCTTTCTCCCGATATAGCCTATAATGTGACTGTTTACATAACACGATGCCACTTTTTAGCTTTCTTAGTTTCACATCAAATACACTATATTTAAATAGTATGCTCCACATTATGAATATATGCTTATGCACTCTGTCTTGTACTAGCCTTTCCATATAACAGCAGCGTTGTGCTTTATCTGAAGAATATCTTTCCACCTTGATGTCTTCCTGTTGCATACAATATAAGAGCGTACAGGTGCAGTTTGTCTCAGAAAGACATTTATTTCCGAACCACTAATCCAGCCAGAAACTCACCCTCTAACCCCAAACATTTTACGGCAAACAAAACACACTGTTGTAAAATGTACATATTGCAAACATAACATTTTCCCCCTCCCCCACCAAATACAATGACTCCCAGAAAAATATAACATAATGCTTGAACTTTCAGAAGTAATTGAAATTGTATAGAAGTCTTTTTTTTCTCTTTTGTGTGCTTCTTCCAAAATCCAAATGTCATTCTAAAGTCTGCTTAACTGTGAAAATCAGTAAGGAAATCTTTGCATCTGGCTGGCCGAGTTCTGACGCGTTCAGGTCTGGAGATGGTTTCAGTCAGAAGCTGCAACACTTCAGGGTCCTCAGTCTGCATAGGGACCAATGATCCTGCAGCTGAATCGAGCCACTCTGCTGTAAAACCTGAAGAGTCACAGCTCGGCACTGGTGGTGCAGGTACTGTACCTTGTGGAGGCTGCTTGTATGCCATCGGAAACCATCAGCCAGACAAAATGTGGCAAGTCCTAGTTGGCTTACTACTTTTAAAGGAGAAGACCAAAAAGATTTAAACTTATGTTCTCGATGTGGCCTCCAGACCCTGACCCAATCTGATACAGTTATGTCTGGCATTTTGTCCCGGTGTGACCTATCAAAATGTTGCTTCATTTTATTCTAGCTCTTGGACACACTGTTGTGTGTATGCATTGCAGTGGGCAAAGCTGGTTGGGCATGCAGATGAGCCAGTGGAATCTGAAGTTCACGACCAATCATAAGAGATGCAGGTGAACTGCTTGTAGTTGAGTGCTGTGTAGCTCTGTAGTGAAGAAGTGTCTAGAGAAGTGCTGAAAGAAATGTGCATCCATCTGCCAAATGTTCTCTAATGTCATTTTTTAAAGTTTTATTTAGACACTCATCCGCCCCCAATTGGCCTGAGGGTGGTAGAATGCTGTGCGATGGTGTTGAATTCCTTTGTTCATCAAAAAGCTTGTAAATTAAACAGAAGTAAATTGTGGACCATTATCTGTTGAAACAGCCACTGGCAACCCCCAGCAAGCAAAAATGGACTCCAAAAACTTGATCACAGCTCTGGTTGTAACTGATCCAACTGAGGCTACTTCTGGCCACTTAGAATGTAGGTCATATGCCACAATAAGAAAACGGTGATGATGCAGAATGCCATCTAACTCGCCACAGATGTCTAGCTGTATGTGTTCCCAAGGCTTAACAGGCCACTGAACTGGCTACAATGGGGGTGTGGGTGGAGGACCCATTTTACCGCTAACAAGGCAAGCAGGGTATTCCTTGACCAAAGCTTCAATATCAGCATCAATCCCTGGCCACCACACAAGGTTGCAACATCGTTGCTTAACACGGACAATACCGAAATGGCCCTCATGTGCCATAGCGAGGACATGTGCTTGGAGAGACCTTGGAACTACTGTGCAGAGACCACGAGCAACACAGCTTTCATTCTAGCAAGTGAGTTCATCCTTGACATGATGGAATGGTGTCACCTCAGCCAGTACTTGAGTAGGCCACCCCTGCCTGATAAAAGTACGAAGCTGAGTGAGCACAAGGTCTTGCTCTGAGGCCTGCTAAAGCTCCTGGAATGACATTGTGGCCTCTAGAGGTGTGTGAAGAAGCTGAACAAGTTCAGGTTCAGCAGAATCAGGGCAGGGAGTCATGGCTGGAGGAGCTGAGAACCGAGACAGTAGGTCAGCCACCACATTGTGGCACCCGGGAGTATACTGGAGTTTAAAATTGTACTGCTGGAGATGCTCTGAACAGCGGTGCAGTCTTAGTGGCCTGTGGCCAGAACCACATATAGAAAGCAGTGCAGTCAGTTCTGAGTGTAAATGCACGGCCATACAGATACATGTGCCACCGTTTGTAAGTCCAGATACATGCCAGTGCCTCTCGCTCACTGACTGAGTATTTCTGTTCACCTCGGCTAAGAGCTCTAGAAGCAAATGTCACAGGTTTCTCAGTCCCCTCCTGAATCTTAGACAGTACTGCCCCAAGAGCAGCTCCAGATGCATCACAAGTGACTAAAGTGGGACTATTGAGATCAAAGTGTGCCAGCACAGGCGGTGAAATAAGATGAGCCCTTAGTAACTGAAATGCCTCTGTGCAGGCTGGAGTCCATGCCCAGGGAGCATCTTTTTTCAAAAGTTGACTTAAGAGTGCAGAAGTGGAGGAGTATTGCAGCAGAAAACATAGATAGTATGCAGTCATACTCAAAAATGAAGCAACCTGTGATACTGATGTGGGCTCTGGAATTCTCTGAATTGCCTCTGTGTTAGACTGGAGTGGGGTTAAACCATCTGCAGACAGTTGGAAACCCACAAATTTAATTAAAGGTGCAGAAAACACACATTTATCACTATTAAGAGTGAGATTATGCCTGGCCAGTGCTGAAAACACTCTTTTGAGACCCCCCTTAATGAGTAGAGGTTGTGGGACCATGCACAACTATATCATCAAGATAAATGACAACCCCGGAATCCCTGCCAAGATGGTTAACATTATCTTCTGAATGCAGCTTGGGACTGAACTGAGTCCAAATGGCATTCTAGTATATCCGAAAACCCCAATGTGAGTGACAAATGCAGTCAGGTCTCGACTGCTGGAGTGGAGTGGCACCTGCAGATATCGTTGACGGAGATCTAACTTTGTAAAGAAACGAGATCCATAAAATTGTGTAGTTAGTTCCTCTGATGTTGGCAGAGGATATTTGTCAGGAATGACTGCCTTGTTTACTGCCCTTAGATCGACACAGATTCGTAGTTACTTTGCAACACGAGTCCCCATCCGATTTGTCTCACACACGCGCTCTCTGCTTAATAAAAATTGAGGATTTTAATTTTTAGTTGCAATACGACCTTCGTAATCTCTTGGTTTAAATATGAAAGTTGCAGCATTTTCCATATTTAGGTTAATGGATGTATTTAATTTATTTCATAACACCCTATTACCATTTGGTGATGTGTTTCTTTTAACATTTGTTCACATCTTTTTATCTTAAAGAGTGAATGGCATGCTAATAATTAAGCAGAACAATGTAATGGAGGTGTCGAATTAGGATTAAAATTTGGAGTGCACGTCTGACTCTCGACCGGTGTAAAGTGTGCCCTCCAAAACCATTGGTATTTTTTTATTATGTTGATATCAGATTACATCAATACAATAGTTTTTCCATAATAAAGTTAACAAAATATAATGATGAAGGCTAAATTACATACAAGAGTAGCAACAACTAAGTTATTATAAGAAAGTGGGAAGCAGATAATAGCATTACAAGTTGTTAATGAAGCAGCTCAGAATCTTACACGTTTTAATTGCTTTAGTGTTTTTTCCATTTTTTAAAGCTATTTCTAGCATATTAATGTCCATAAAGAAAGATGTAATAGAGGGTCTAACATTCTGAACTTTACACTTATGAATAGGAAATTTACAAAGCAAGGAAACTACAGTTACTACATTTTCTAACATTTAGACTTCAAAATTGTATACAGAAGAAGAATACTTAAACAGTGAGATATTGGTTTGTCAATCAAGACAGTAACAGAAATAAATCTTTATAAAACATTTTAGAATAGGAGCAGAAGTAAAAGAAATGTGAGAGGGGATTTGTCTTCATTTGTACAAAAATTATATTTTGGGGATATATTAATGTCATACTTATGAATTAATTTGTTAGTTGGGTACTATTTATTCATAATTTTAAAATTGATTTCTTTAACCTTATTTAGTAGAAAAAATTTTATGGCAGAAAGAAGCAATTTTAAAATTTATATCCAAAGCCATCAGAGAAATGTGATGTGCGTCTTATGTGGCACAGTGACAGGCTGGGTACCTGCTGTTATCACGTCTCATAAGCTTATAGAAGTACAAACACATACCTTTAACTGAATATAATGGAGAAGGCTTGCTCCTTAGAAATAACTTATTTCTTATTGCTGCAGTTAGAAAAACAATGCCCCTTTATTATATTTTTTTTTCTTGATCCTACAGGATGCCTAGTGGTAACATGGCCTGCCATGTGGCCTGAACAGATGCCAGCGAACCCGAATTGATATACAACTGGATGTTCTTTTCTTCTGCTTTTAAGATCCCCAATTCAAGATGATGTGCAGTTAATGTCAGATTTGCTATTTCTAGAGGTAAGCCTACTGAGAGGCTTTCAGTTTCAGAAGTAATTTGTACCCAATTCCTGGAAACCCTCCACATATTTATTATTTGATCTGTAATATTTTGCTGCCTTGAATACTATCCTGTATGTCTGTTTACTCTGTCCAGTAACTAACACAGGCTTTTTAATTTTAGACAAGAAAGCCTCAGAGTGTGAATCCTCACAAACACAGAGACTCGGGAGCATCAGTCCCAGCAGTCACTAAACAGGGATGTTGTTCCGTTTTGCAAAATAACATTTATTTTCTAAAGTTACTGTGCTTTGTTGTTGGATTTTGAAAGAGCAAAGAGTTAATTTTACCTTAAAACAAAACTAAGGCAGGAGAGAAAAATGAAGATATTTTCATGTAAGTACAGACACCAGAGCATATCACATTAGAAGTTCAGATATACAGAGATTGTAGCACAATGTCTACTGTATGCATAATGTAAAAGAAAAAAATGATGCTACATATAATAACAATTAAGTTGGGATTCTTTCAAAATCCAACAAAAAAACACAGCAATTAAAAATAATATTATTAGTTAGACTTTACTCTAAGCAGAACTTTATCTATTGTGATGGTGTACTTTAGTAATAATTGATCTACAGGTGTACCAAGAAAGTAGGCAGAAGAAGAATAATGGCACACTTTATTAATGTTTGAACACTGTGTATCTACTGTGTCTGGTCGTGTTATGGGGCAGCAGTTAAAGAAGGATGGAGAGATGTGTGGCATGTTGAAGTAGTAACTGGCCCTCCTGCCCGGCACTTTTAGAATCCTCCATCTAAACCTCTTCTCTGATCTGCTGTGCCTTTGCCAAGTGATCACGAGGTACTGGCCTGTTTTGGTTTTTTTTTCTTCTGAAAATTGTCTCAGTCTCATTACACTGGCAGCCTGTCTCACATAAAATTGATTTCAAGGTTCTATTAAATATATATATAGACGGCTTTGAGTATTTTATACACTGCCTGTATTTTGGAGTGTCTGCTCCGAACATTTCCTTACTCAAATATTGCTTTGCTTTTTATTTCAAGATCAACCATAAAAACCGGCAGCTTTCTGTACTCATGCAACAAATTCTGTAATGCTTTGCCAATAGAGAAATGCCAGGCTACAAATGTCGAGCATTTCAAAAAACTTCAACAAGCCCACTTTTCTATTTGGCTTTTTCTTAATTACATGTATTAGTTGTAATAGATTAGAAATGGTACTGTGTACAGTTTATAAGATCTGCACTGGGCAGTAACTTCTGCTGTTTTTCTCATTTTCTTTTTCCAGTTAATTGCAGTGGTGCCCCCCTGCATCTCCACCCTCTGTTACATCAACTCCAACTGCCTGTGATGCCAGAAAGAAACAAAGTTCACAAAATGTCCAGAAATGGAATTGTGATTGGACTGAGACGGCCACAA
The DNA here is from genome assembly GCA_026402145.1 of Polypterus bichir lapradei. Classification (NCBI taxonomy): domain Eukaryota; kingdom Metazoa; phylum Chordata; class Cladistia; order Polypteriformes; family Polypteridae; genus Polypterus; species Polypterus bichir. The sequence goes on from JANRMT010062791.1 coordinate 31,209,907, forward strand.
TTATGTACGCTGAGATGTGCAGAGGGGGCTGTGCTGACTTTGGCTTGGGACGCCCAGAGGTTTATTATCTCCATCCTTGAAAGCTGCAAGTTTGTCTTTGTCCCCGGCCATTTGACCATGCAGTGTATTTATTACAAAGCACAAGGACCCATCCATTTGCTTCTTATTTACTTTTATATTGCCTTCAATTTTCTTTGTAACTGTATGTTTTTGTAGAGCAATTTGAGCTACACTTGTAAGCAAAGGTGATATAGAAATATTATTAGTGAACAAATGTTAAGGGACAGATCAGGAAAAATGTCAGTTTAAATAGAACAAAATGTTTATGGAGTATTGCTGGACAATAACTCTTTGACTCTGATTAGTATTGTGTTCATAAAGCTAAAATAGCATTATTCCTTTTTTGACAAATTTAATGATTCACTTTTACTGTGTTTAAAATCTTGGATAGCATTTTTTTAAACACTAAGATAAAAATCTGTAAATATGTTTCTTTTCCTTTACCCTAATAGTTTTGAACACCTCCCCATTGTTTGCCATTTTCATTGTATTCGTGTTCTAGTTAAATGCATTTACCTTTTATACATCTTTGATTACTGATTTTTCTACTGATATATTAGTGTGTGTATAATTTTTTTTTGAGAAATATTGTTTACAGATCTTTCACTTTTGTTATTTTTAAACATACCATTTATTTATTCAATATAAAAGGCATGAAAAAGTGTATTGTATTTTCTTTTTTAAAGTTCTAAAACTGAACTGGCTCTGTATCAAACTGGGTGAATTCACATGAGATGAGTCTGTATAGAAACAACATTGGTGTGATATGTTGATTAAACTTGTAAGAAAGAATATCATGACACTCTGTCCACATGGTGTTCATCATAAACTGAACTATTTCACACTGTTTAAATTTTGTTCAGCTACTGGAGAATATTTTATTTTACAGCTGTTAAATTCAGTTCACTTTTATTGTCTTAATAGGTAAGTTTGGTTTGGGGGGGCGTGTTTACAGTGACACCTTGTAACAACATTAAAAACACATCACTAAGAACAAACATATTACAAACATGAACTATAGCAACAAACAACTTATTGTAAAAAAAAAACAGATCAAATAGATTGATTGTGATTGTGAACTGATAACTGCTCACTTACTTAATTTAAGTCTGAGGATGTAAAGTTGAACTTCCTTGTAAGTTTAATAGCCATTGGAAGAAATGAGGATTTGAACTGGTGGCTTTATATTCTTGATTCCTTCAGCATCTGAACTGAGAACGAATTAAATAATCTGAACAAGTGGACAGTCACAGTTAACACTAAGGACAGGGACAGTCAGCACAATACCATGTAACACTGTTCTTTTCTTTTGTTGAAAAAGGAGCATTTATTTCTATAAAACTGGTTGACTACATTAGGTTTTGTAAACGTGATGCCTTAAGACAAATGGCAATTTTAAATTTTTTTAATAATAATTGATATCTAAAGATATTTTTAAACAAAACACAATTTGTCCATAGAGGGAAATTGCAACAATAGATCAAAACAGAAAGGGGACTTTATATAATTTATTACGTGAGTGGAAAAATAAAAACACAACATATATAGTGTGGTCCAGATCTAATTATGCAATTTTTATTACGCTATAACTTACTAAGTTTATTACATAGAAAATCACCTGAAAAATCCCAGACCATCAAGAAGTGTGCAAACTGATGACATGAAGAATTGTCTTTGTGACGAACTGGAATCGTCCCCGCATAAATCAAACTCATCCAGATGATCTGGATCTGCATAATTAGATCTGGACCACCCTGAATATATATATGTGTGTGTACCTGCCAAATAATACAAAGAGTACACAACGTGTGTTTCGCCCTAATTGGGGCTCATCAGGTTTGCACACCTATGCTTCCCCTTACAGCAATTGAACCTTGGACGTCAACATTACACCACGAATGCTGCTTCATTTATTTTGCAGGATGAATATTTTCATTATGGTCAACTAATGTGGAGCTAAAATTAATATACCGTAAAGTCAAGTTGTTTGATTCAGAATGCACAGTTCAGATTGGGCCATACCATAAAGTAGATTTTTTGTTTTTTTCATTAAGCACATGTGGTTTGTGTCAGTACCTGGTCCCTGTTGCCGGCCCAATCTGCGCGCATTGAAAGGCTATGTCATTGCACAATTTACGGTACTGCCCAATCTGTTTAATGCATGCATAAACACTTTACAGCATGTTAGACTTTCAATACGCCTGCGCGCGGATCGGGAAGGCACACAGATCGGGTAGTGACACCACTAATCCTGCCAGAAACTCACTCTTTAACCCCAAATACTTTACGGCAAACAAAACACACTGTCGTAAAATGTACATATTGCAAACATAACACTTCTCACTAAGGAAACTTGCATATTCTTACTAGTTATTATGGCACTTGCTATTTTCTTGCTGTCCTGAAGTTTCTTACCCCTTGCACTCTCCTGCATCCCCAACACACTGCAAAATTTGAACACAATTCCCTTTTCGGGATACAGGTAAACAAAAATGAAAGCAAAAAACTTTTCACGGGTGCATTGGTCAGGACAAGGGGAGCAATACAGTAGGCTTGTGATCCTTTTTATTTTCTTTGATTGTCTTGCATCTGGTTTCATTGCAAACATTACATATTATAGTGTAATACTGTTTGAATTCAGGAGGATAAAAAAGTTATATGTTATAATGACACTGGCACTTGTGATATTACTGTAATAACCCTGGATATTGTAATAAGTCTACACTGCAACCCCCCCCCCGCTGCGCTATTAAACGTGTGACCTTTAATCTGTAGTGCAAGGCAAGTTGGTGAAACCAAGACACAGTCCCGCGTGCATGCATGTCATTGTCCAGTGAGTGCGTGCTGCTGTACTGTGCATGAAAGGTTGCCAGATATCACAGTTTGAGCTGGACTGTCCCGAGTCCCACACTGCCTCTGAAAATCTAGACTAAACAAAAACTGTAAGTAGAAAAAAATCTAAAATAAATTTTTATACTGAATATCTTGGCTCGCTAAATTTTTGTAGACAGCCTGGGTGTATCTTCTTTTATAAATAAAATTTGTAACTGACAGCTGAGTCCGTATGTGCTCATGTCATTGTATGTTTCTCGTGACTACCTTAGTTCCTTAACAGCTATTTTTATGTTTTTTTTTTTTTTTTGGTGGCTGTCTCTATCTGTGATTTTGGAAACCTGACAACACTGTGTGCACTGGCCCGCGACAACGTAACAGTACAGTATGCTCCATGCTCTAACTGCTGCTGTCGATCGGTACTGAAGTTATATTCGTAACATTTTTGAATAAGCGCTGATTATTCCTGTTTATTTGTCAGTTAATTGCTAAGTAATAAAGTCAGTCAGTCATTTTCTAACCCGCTTAGTCCTTAACAGGGTCACGGGGTCCGCTACAGCCTATCCCAGCTAGCACAGGACGAACACACATACACAGCCACACACTAGGGCCAATTTAGGATCACCAATTTACCTATCCTGCATATCTTTGAAATGTGGGAGGAAACTAGAGAACCTGATTAAAACCCACATAGACACAGGGAGACCAAGCAAATTCCACACAAGGAGGACCCGGGACTACCATTGCCCCACTGTGTCACCCTTATAATAATGTTTACAGATTATTTATTTGTAACATGTACATCAGTGCTGTATTTGACTATAATGGTGGCAATGACATATTTTCTTTTCAAATTTGACAGTGAAGATAGAATAAAGGTTGCATAAATGACATGTAAAATGATAAAGTCATTACAAATAAATATTAAATGCATTTAACAATAATGAGCGAATACATCTCAGTATGAATATGAATTATGTTGTATATCCTGTACATTATGTGAAAGAGAACTGATATACTCTGCATTCAATATTCTCCATATTTCTGAAATAAGTACCATATACAATATACATTTCTAAAAATACAGTACTTGCAAGATACCATTGAAATGCATTTTTCACATTTAAGTCCATTTTAAATGCAAATCTATTAATTTTTTTCACTTTCTCCATATTTTGCATATTGAAGTGTTGTTGAAAAAACACTGACTAAAGTTATTCAAGTACAAAGCAGGTTTGGTACCTCTATGACATGTTTTGGGCATTATTGAAGACCCTGCTCTATGCTGATGCTTAACACTCTTAAAAATAATTGTTCTAAAATGGCACTTCATAGGTTTGTGTGATTTCTTGTAGAGCCATTACTTGACAAAGAAGTTATCATTCTGGGAAGCATTCTTTGCAAATGAGTTTGGTTCCTAAAATTAGGAGAAAACAGAAATATTTAATGTATAGTAGGATACCTAGCAGGATACTAATAAATTAAGAAAACTTGAACTTAGCCCCCTATGCAGCAAGAATCCTTTTAAAATTCTTAACCCAGTGGTATTTTACAAATCTGTTATTATTATCTGTTCATGGTTATTTACTGTTTGCAGCCTGATACAAATTTAAATAAATAAAAGTTATGTCTGGGACCTTACTGTTGGTAATTCTTTAGAGAATGGCATCGCTCTGAAGAACCATTTTGGCAGCTTTATTTTTGATAGTTCACCAGAGAAGCACTGCAAGATAAAGTCTAGGTATGGATTGATCATCTTAATCAGTTTGGTTTTTGCCTCAACATTAAGAAGACTGAATACCTGCAAACATAGCCAGAAGATGGTACCATCAAAGTTAGTAGTGAGGACCTAATAAAGACCAACACTTTTAAATAGCTAGGTTCCCACTTGCAAAACAATGGCAGAAACAACAATAAAGTGCAAGCAAAAGTAAATGCAGCCTGGTTGTGGTGGAGATAGGTTGCTGGGATACTCTGTTACAGACGCATGCCAACTCACCTCATATCTAAATTATTTCAAACAGGAATACACCCAGTCACATTATATGGAACAAAATGCTGGTCAACCACCAAAAGAGCTGAGCATCAGTTACATGTCATGGAGGTTGGACAATGGAAACATCTCATCTGAATTATATTTACAGTGACAAAATTAGACAACTGGTGGGCACTGCACCAATCACATATAAAATACAGGAAATATGATTGAGCGGTATGGCTCTGTCCTGCAAACAGCACCTGGCTCTGCTGCACACATTTTCTACCATTTAGAAATTTGCAGCCATCAGCCTCATGGAAGACCAAAATAACAATGGCAAGATACAATAAATTGAGATATTAAAACTGATATAAAAACTAGATGATGTGTTCAGTCATTTCGAAAAGCAGATCCTGCAAGAACATGCCAAGTTGACCATGATATACAGTAATCCCTCCTCGATCGCGGGGGTTGCATTCCAGAACCTCCCGCGATAGATGAAAATCCGCGAAGTAGAAACCATATGTTTGTGTAGTGATTTTTATATATTTTAAGCCCTTATAAACTCTCCCTCACTGTTAACATTATTAGAGCCCTCTAGAGATGAAATAACACCCTTTAGTCAAAAGTTTAAACTGTGCTCCATGACAAGACAGAGATGACAGTTCTTTCTCACAATTAAAAGAATGCAAATATATCTTGTTCTCTTCAGGAACAGAGAATTTCAGAGAGAGAGAGAGAGCGCTCACAAAGAAAAGCAAACAATCAAAAAATCAATACGTGTGCTTTTAAGTGCAGCGCAATAAAGCGGCATTTTTTAGAGGAGCGTCAGTATCTTCTAAGCAAACAGCCTCTGTGCAAACAGACCCTCTGCTCACATCTCCTCCGAGAGAGAGAGCGCGAGATTAAAGCAAACAATCAAAAAATCAATAAGTGTGTTTTTGGAAGCACCGCGATAAAGCGGCATTTCTTAGAGGTACATCCGTATCCACTAGGCAAACAGCTTCTGTGCAAACAGCACCTCTGCTGACACCCCCTCCGTCAGGTGCAGAGAATGTCAGAGAGGGTGAAATAGAGGCAGAGACAAGCAAACAATCAAGCACCACTCAGGAAGCATATCTTATAGCATTGAGGAGTTTTAGTTAATATGTAATACATGCTCTGATTGGGAATTTCTAAGCCATCCGCCAATAGCGTCCCTTGTATGAAATCAACTGGGTAAACAAACTGAGGAAGCATGTACCATAAATGAAAAGACCCATTGTCCGCAGAAATCCGCGAACCAGCAAAAAATCCATGATATATATTTAGATATGCTTACATTTAAAATCCGCGATAGAGTGAAGCCGCGAAAGTTGAAGCGCGATATAGCGAAGGATTACTGTATGTCCAATTACTTGTGTGTTTGTTGGACACTGTAACTTGTGAACAAATAAATCAATTTGTATGACATTTTGTGGGTAACTTGTAACAATAATAATAATACATTGTACTCCTTCATTGTAAGAGCTGTTTAGCTTTTTAGTGAATTCCAACTATTGACCTGCAAACCTTTAAACATCAATACCAACAACAGCCAGATCATTGGTCAGAAGTTCAAAACATTCAGTCATAACACATTTGAAACACATACTGTCCATACCGCATGGCTATCTATTACTGTACTTTAACATAAGTTTCTCATAACTTCACTGTAATTAAAATCCTGATACAGTAATCCCTCCTCCATCGCGGGGGTTGCGTTCCAGACCCCCCCGCGATAGGTGAAAATCCGCGAAGTAGAAACCATATGTTTGTATGGTTATTTTTATATATTTTAAGCCCTTATAAACTCTCCCGCACTGTTTATAAATATTCCCCGCAGCGTTATACAGCATAATCCCTTTGTATTCTCTTAGATATTAGGTAAGATTCATTGAAATTATGTATATAAACACACACTGTTTATATACAGTAAAACCTAAATATTATTTTAAAGATATTGAGTGTCTCCGATATCACATATGTTACAGCCATTATGATAGACAGGTCACCAGCAATAAATACGTACATTGCAAGAAAAATAGTACACAGTAAATGTATTAATTATTTATGGTTACTCACCAACAATGACACGATGACTTGTCCGATAACAATGAGTTTAATTTTACTGCACAACAAAGGAGAGCATTACAGCCCTTGTAAAGGAGCCACTTCAGGCGATTGTGTAGCACTGCCGTCGTTCTTCTTCTGGCAGTCTTCAATCCAAATCCCTAAAGCAGATTCCATCCAGACTACTGCCTTATTACATCCACTTACAACTCGTTTTGCACCCTGGTTAAAAGGACGCTGCAGCCGTAGATCTTATATTCCTTTCCTACTTTTTAAATAAAAAGAATCGTAGCCTTCAACAAATCCAAAACGTTTACCTTTTCGGCAATCGTTAACATCTTCTTCTTGCGCTTGGGCACGGCACCTGAAGCAGTAGCAGATTGTTTTGGAGCCATAATGAAGGGCTTGACTATGCACAAAGATAAACACTAAAGAGCACAACTCTTTACACAGCGAAGCACGTTGATGCTGAATGAGCGAGATGAGACTTCCTGGTTAACACTGCATAGCTCCTGCGTGCTCTGATTGGTTAGCTTCTCAGTCAGGAGAACTTAACTGCGTGCTCTGATTGGTTAGCTTCTCAGCCATCCGCCAATAGCGTCCCTTGTATGAAATCAACTGGGCAAACCAACTGAGGAAGCATATACAGGAAGTAAAAAGACACATTGTCCGCAGAACCCGCGAAGCAGCGAAAAATCCGCATTATATATTTAGTTATGCTTTCATATAAAATCCGCGATAGAGTGAAGCCGCGAAAGTCGAAGCGCGATATAGCGAGGGATTACTGTACTCTGTATATCCAACTCATTATAATAACTATTCATGGTGGCTCTAAAATCTGTACTAACCCTTACTCTCTCTTCTGTTTCCTTTTCCGGTGTCCTTCATCTACTCAAAGCACCATGATGTTCCAACAATGATGGATGGATTAAAAGCCAGAAGTCTGTATGACCATCAACATCAAGTGACTCCATGAGAACCCTAACTACAAAGAGGACTATTTCATTTATGTTAGGTAGAATGCCCAGAGGGGACTGGGCGGTCCCGTGGCCTGGAACCCCTGCAGATTTTATTTTTTTCTCCAGCCGTCTAGAGTTTTTTTTTTTGTTTTTCCTGTCCACCCTGGCCATCGGA
>JANRMT010062791.1:31242566-31252956 GCA_026402145.1 Polypterus bichir lapradei
TGCAGATATCTTTAATTGATTTACAGATATCTTTAAATGAATTACAGCTATCTTTAAATGAACACTTTGTATTTAAAGATATCTTTAAATGATTTACAGATATCTTTAAATGAATTACAGATATCTTTAAATGAGCACTTTGTATTTAAAGATATCTTTAAATGATTTACAGATCTCTTTAACACTTGCATATTTACAGATATCTTTAAAAGATTTGCAGATATCTTTAAATGAGTGCTTGCATACTTACAGATATCTTTAAATCACTTCCTCTTTATTTAGAGATATCTTCAAATGAATTACAGATATCTTTAAATCACTTCCTCCTTATTTAAATATATGTTTACATCACTTCCTGCTGAACTAACAACATCTCTGGATCATATTTATTTTCTAGCAGCCAGTAATCATGGCAGAAACATCAGGAGCACGTTCTGTTCTCAGGGAAGTTAAAAATATCCTTAGAACCTTTCAACGAAATGCAGAAGAAGGCTCTTTGGAAATTAACAATTCTAATTTGAGGTTGCTTCAAATGACAAAAACACAGTTTGACAGAATTTCAGTACAAATACCAGAGAACATTCGTATAGAAATATCACATTCTTTAGAGGATTTGTTGAGTTTCTTTGAAAATATGGAAGATTCTCAGTCAAGCAGTAGTACTTTTACAACTCAACGCAGACGAGAAGGTATGTTATCTTAAAATAAATGAATGGAATGTGTATACTACATAAGTCCTATGTATAGAGGAACAAAAGCTAATTTAATATTTTGTTCTAAGTATCCCTCTTGAGAAAAGGAAATAAAACAATGCAAATTCAGGATATTTAGTTATTCTTAATTTCTAGTCAAGGAGAATGTTGCTCAAGAGGTGGTGAAGGAAGTGGAAATAATTTTGATTCAAAGGCACCAAAAGATTTTATACAGTATGTGTAAATAGCTTAGGTTTGAATGACTAATTACCTAAGGTAATAGCCTACTTCATCTTAAAAAACATTCAAAATCACTATTTGGGATGTGACAGTCAGTCTACCTCACTCTTCCTTATATGTTTTTATATGTAATCTCAAAATTATATGTAGGTTTTTAGTAATATGTACTGTACATCCATTTCACATTAAACTTTAAATATGTCAGTTACAATTTGTGAGTTTAAACAGTCAAAACTAGACCACAAAATTGAGGTATTTTATCTTCTATATTCATTTTAAAAAGAGATAAATATTATAATGGTTGTGAGGTTTATGCAATAAACAACAATATAACACACAGGTGGCCATGGTTTACCAAAGATATTGATTACTAGAGAACAACTTCAAATTTATATTTTACGAGGATATACTGGACAGAAGATTGCTGACCACTTTGGTTGTTCTGTGTCATATATCTACAAGAGATATAAAAAGGAAGGACTGTCCCCACACAGTAAATTCAGTGGCATTACTGACAATGAACTTGATAATGAAGTAAAACTGCTCCATTCTCAATATCCAAATTCTGGGACAGAGGTAAGTTTTATTTAGCTTCTAAAAATTGAATTATTTTTATTTGCATATTTTATATGTAGTTACAATGTGGAGTATACAAGTTTCCCCCATGTTTGTGTTGTCTCTGCAGAAATATTTTTTTCTCACAATGCAAAGGCCAAGGATATTACATTAATCTTATTTGGAATATTATGGGTAAATGTGTTTAGCTCTACTCTTTCATTGGCTTGGGTTCAGTTTCTCTTCCTTTCTTTAACCTACTGCCCCAGTGACCTCTGCTTCTCTGCAATCACTTATTAAGTTTGTTTGATGTGGTATTTTAATGCAGAACTTTAAGAAGTTAGAAGAAGCCTTTCATTAATTAATCCTGTGATTATACACACACACATGTGCGCACACACACACACACCAACATATTAGTGTACTTTAGCTTACTAAAACATTCCTGCTGTCTGAATTCCTAACAGATGATCAGTGGATATCTTAGAGCAAAGGGATTAATTGTACAAAGAAAAAGAATACGCAGCTCTTTAATGAGAATTGACCCTATGAGTACTGCAGGAAGATGGGCCCAGGTAATCCAAAGAAGATCATAACGAGTTGCATCCCCAAACAGTCTCTGGCACATGGACAGCCACATGAAGTTGATAAGGTAATTCATTCTTGTACAGCTGTATGGTATATTAGGTAGCTCTTACACTTTTGGTTACCTGCATTATTTATTACTGAATTTGATCTGAGCAAGGTAAGCCAGTTTATTGTAATCTCATTCATTTGAGAAAAGTAATAGAATATCAATTTTCTGATCAAAAACTATTTAGGATATATAATTTATGTTCTGGTTTCCTTTAAATATTTTTTTTTTGTAGATGGGGATTTACTGTTCATGGATGTATTGATGGATTCTCGCGTCTTATTCCATATTTAAATTGTGCATTGGATAACAAATCATTCACAGTTTTAGAAGTTTTTTGCAAGGCTGTTGTGAAGTATGGCTTACCATCTCGAGTAAGATCAGATCATGGAGGAGAAAATACTCAAGTAGCACTACTCATGAATATCCTGAGAGGACTGCAGCGTGGTAGCCATATTACTGGACAATCAGTACACAACCAAAGAATTGAAAGGCTTTGGAAAGACGTATTCTCACAGGTCATTGAACCATTTTACAAGGAGTTCTATGAAATGGAGGATCTTCGTATTCTGAATCCAGACAATAATGTACACATAGCATGTCTTCATTTAGTGTACCTTAATGAAATTAACAAACGACTTGAACTATTTAGAAATGTTTGGAATATGCAAAGAATTAGAACAGAAGGAAACCGAACACCAGAACAGATTTGGTCAGATGGGCTTCTCATCAAAAATCTGCTCCATCAGATGCTACTATTGAACAGCTTTTATTAGAAAACTTACTAAGAATTGGGGGGCCAGCTTTAATTTCTTCTGATGTGACTGAGGAAGAAGAGTCATCCAACACATTAAATTTAACTAATCAGCAGATGGAAATGCTTTCTGCTGAATTTCAGCATGGAGATGGATTACAGGATAACTATTCTCGATGTGTCCGTTGTGTTGTTGAGCTTTTACAATCTAATGCAGACAGCACTGCATCATCAGCTTAACAGCATATTGGAAAATATATATAATTTCATGTTACATTTTTTTTATAATTTTCTATGTTTTGTATTGTGCTGGCAGTAAATATAATAGGTTTACAATTATGCTTAGTAAACAGTCTCTTTCTTTGACTGTATCTTTAATAAATGTACTGTATGTCTTATATTTCCTGATGCTGTAAAATACTGCCTTAAAATACACATGCACAAGCAGACATAAAAAGAAAAATCAACTTTACTTCCAGTTTCTAAATTGCAAAAGAATTGTGAAAATGTCTGATGTTTAGGTACAGTGGACAGTAGGGCAGAATGTAATGTCAGAGTCATAGAAAAAATAAAATCAAGGAAAGGTAAATGTTAAAAATAAAAAAACCCATTCAGCAAACACTTTAAATAGACAAAAGAAATGTGAGTTAAAACAGTTAGTAACAGAAGGGATTGGAAAATTTAAACTATGAACTGTGCAAAAGAAAATGATAGTTTAGATCAGTTATTAGTCATATTAAAGACAGAGAGCAAAAAAAAAAAATAATATGACCATACTAAATTTAACATTAACCTACTAAAATGTCAGAAAATAAATTGTCCATTCAAGGTATATGTTTTAACATGTAATGGTAAATAGAAAAAAAGAAAGATATCCAATAGCACTCACTGCACCACAGTAGAAGAGCCAAGAATTAAAGGTGATCCACAGGTTGCCAGGGTATCAGCAGGTATGAGACACTGTTCCTGATAGCCAGCAGCTTATAATTCTTTGCATTTATATAGCGCTTTTCTCACTACTCAAAGCGCTCAGCAAGTGCAGGTTTAGGGCCTTGCTCAAGGGCCCAACAAAGCAGAGCCGCTTTTGGCATTTATGTGATTCAAACTGGCAACCTTCTGATTGCCAGTGCAGATCCCTAGCCTCAGAGCCACCACTCCAGGGCTTGGTCCTAAAATAGAACTGGTCTTATTGATTAACTTATCCAGTCTGTTGACAATTGTTGTTTTAAAAGAGCACACTTGGTACCTTAAATTCATGCAACATATACAGATTTATTCTACTCATGTCAAATGACCTCAGCAACCCTTGGAAACACAGTTAGCCAATTTTGTATATTGTTTCAGTGATTGCAGCCCAATACAGATTTTGTCCAGTTACATACACTAACTTCTTGGATTAAGGAATTGGTCAGTTTTAGTAGTATATCATCATCATCTGTTTTGCTAACATTAAGCTGTATATGCTTCCTCAATTCCTCACTAAAAGAAGTCATCCACCGGGCCTCCTGTACAGCCCACACTGGCATACCTGCATAAGAATCTGAGCAGTTAGAGTATTACAATAGGGTAAGCAGGAAGAAATCTGGGAGTTCTTCAGAGTCCCTGTGTCACTTACCAAACATTTAACCTTGCACACTGTTATGTAGCCTCAAATAGTGGTCCATTTATTGTCAGAAATCCAAGACACACAGCAACCACCCATTTTCACTGACCTTAGCTTATATTACAGTAGTGTTGTGAAAGGCACCACATAGGTCAAAAACATGGGCTTTGTATCTGCATGCCCGATCCAAATAAATGAAGGACCTGTATAACAGATTGATGTTGCCTACACAAATGTGCATCTAACAGGCAAAGTGCTTTGGATGAGGTGCTGTTTTCACCACATGTCTGAGGTAGGTAACTTCAACTGTTTACGTAGTTTTCATGATGTAAAATGTTAAGGATGCATGTCTGTAGTATTTCAGTTTAATATGTTCCATTTTGAACTGCACAATAAAACTCAGGTAATGAAAGTAAAATACGACAATAAATTCAATGTAACTGAGAGGTGATGTGGATAGAAGCATACAGTATGGAGCTCCTCCTAACAGTAGACTAGGATACCTAGCTTTCTCATCAGAAACAAGAGTGTAACCATGGAAAGAATGCTTGAAAAGCAAAAACATTTCTATAAGTAACATATGGGGCCATTCTAACCTTTTTACCTAAGGAGACAGACAAGGCCCTTCCTTGCACACCCTAGAGTTTAAGGATCCAAAAACACACCTAAGACTTTTCTAGTCTGCTGCACCTGGCGCTACTGCAAGTTGTCTGTGACACCATGACCGGATTTAAAAGCACTTTACAACAAGAGTTTATTGAGGCTGGAGGAAGGTTGGTGTTGAAGGTTGAAACTGCAGGAGGGAGAGATCACAGAAGGGAAGAGGGGGAATCTTATTTGAGTGGTAAGGGTGAACTACTCCACCCTTATGCAGGGGATCCAAGCTTGCATAGGCAATGCATTTAAATTTGTTATTTGATTGTACCACCAGAAGAAATGAGAACAACATAGAAACCACACTTGAACTGGATGTCAATCTTTTACAGGCTGGGCCCACTCACACACACACACACACACACACACACACGCGCACACACACACACACACACACACACACACTCACTCACCCAAAGCCAGCTCAGAGTTACCAATCAATATGATGTGGTGCTATAAGGCAGAAGTACGAACTTTAATTCACCGACAGACATGAAGAAAACAAACATTTTTTCCAAAAAATTACTCAGTATAATGTTGTGCATTGTTGTCAGATACCAATTTATTTGGACTTAAAACAATATTATTAAGCACTTTACCAAAAATATTAACAATTATAAATTGTATCATACATAACACTTCACATTATTCCTGTAAAAATTACATATCACTTCCAGTTTGAAACAGATACAGTTTGTTTGAGGGTAATAGAAACAGCAAAAACTATACATATTTGATTTCCAACTTTATGAAACAACATTGTAATAATGACAATTGTAGTTAAACAACACAATGTTGTTTCTGAAATATGTAATTTTAGCAATGTTTGTAACAAATAAACATGAAAAACTGGAAATTTTTATTTGAGATTATTACAATAATGTGTCTGTGATTTTCAAAACCTTTTAATCTTTCTGAAATCTAAGTATATATTATGTCTGTTTCTTTCAACACTGCAGTCTGCAGAAACAGGCACCTGGAACTCAGTTACTATATTTAAGAAAAATAAAAAAAAAAATTACAACATTGTCATTGTAAATGCTTCATCCGAATACAAAACAGACCTCATTTCCCGTCTAAATTCCTGCACAGATGTGTAAGTTACAGGAATTTCTATTATATTGCTGCATGTATGTGCAATAGGTCTACGCTGTGTGCCACTAAGTCTATTGAAAGATACCTTAATCCCATCATATGGTAACAGTGGGGAACCAGTTACAAACTGAAGAAATTTACACATGTCATCTAGGTCCAGTGACTTGATAAAGTCACGTAGGTAATAATAGACTACATCTTCTTCAGGTCTTAAGTCAGGTTCACATGTAGTAAGGCAGTGTAAAACACGATCTACAGTTGGCATCTCCTTCCAGTACAAATAAGAAATGAGGTCTGTGTCTAGCTGTGACCAAAATATTGCCATGTGTACTTCTGGTATTGATTGCCGAATGAATGTATTCAAATACATTGGCTTAATAATAAGTTCATTTTGTGCAACTAAAAGCAGCTGACTTTTAAAATTGGATGTAGAAGGAAGAGTATACATGCCATGAACTGAAAAAAAATTAAGCAGGTCCTGTTTTTCAAGTGCACTGACTGCAGTAAAATCTTTCAAAGCTTTCCACAGTAGGCTACGCTCTGCTGTTGTTACATGCAACAAAAAATCATCTAACAGTATTCCACTGTCTATAGTGGAGGTATTAAATACAATGGAAAGCAGAGTTGACCTGCAGAACCGAGGTGGTATACAATGGATGAGCTGACACATACAGTATGTGACAGTACTTTGCCAACAACAGAGAATATGCCAGGAGCTTCAGAGAACTGGTTTATAGGAAGACAAGGAACAAGGGCATCTTCCCCTTTAAACTATTCAGGAAAAGCCTTATTCCAAAAGGAAGAGAAAAGGTCTTTTGTTAAGCCTCCAAAGTCATCACCCTCCTCATCCATAAACTTTACACGTAAACGTTTGTTCAGAATGTCAGTTTTACTATAGATTGCTTGAACATCCTCTAAGATTTTTTCTCTTCTTATGCTGATACAAATTTCATCTTCAACAAGCAATTCCAATTCAGAAAAACCTTCAACACATTAAAAACAATGTGAAAAGTGCATCTCAAAAAATCTGTTTATTTTTTACCTCATATCTTGTATTATTTGAAGACTGGCTAGAAAAAGTTCTGAGTTGCATAATAATGTAACAGTATCATCAGATCAGTAGGAAGTGGTAAGATGACAGAACATGGCATAGCATAGGTATCTTTCAAGGTTTGTAATTAGAACTTTGAAACCTACTCAAAAGGTATTCTTAAAGGCCATTTGTTGAGGCTGAACTGAAGCCAAAATAATATATCTAGCAATATGCTGAAATTGCTGTTACTTTAAAATTATTATTATAAAAATGAGAAGTCAACTAAAGTTTTTTGTGAGGGAAACAGATTCAGTTTACCCTACCAGAAAAATAGTATAAACTAAGGTCTTAGAATACATTTTTATTATTTGCTATACAACCTTTTTCTTCTTTCTTTTATTACTCAAGAGCTAAAAAATTTTGAGTGAATGGTAATATTACCTTGTTTAAGATCCAACTCCTTTTCCTCAGAATGTGACTGGTGTATTTGGATCTTACAAAAATAAATAAGCAAATAAATAAATAAACTGAAAATGCAGACCACACAAGAAGCACAGTATTAATTATTATTTAATACCCACAGCTCTGATGGAAAATTAACCTCTAAACTGCACCCTACACCCCTCTCATAATTCTTTGTCTTTGTAAATTTACTACACAATGAGTTAAAAGCATGTATAACTCTCCTTAACAAAAAATGAATATGCTAAAAAAAAACACATCATTTAATAATTATAGTTTTTTCTTCTCTTTTATAAAAGACCATTTAGTTTATCCTGGTGCACTAGAAAACACTGCAGAAGAAAAGAACAGAATGTGACAGAGAAAAGATGAATTGTGATACGTACTGTTGGAGTCCCAGTATTTACATATGCAAAAGGAGAAGGTGGTGGTGTTGTTGTTGCTGCCTCACTAGTCAGAGATAACAACTGAAACTAAAAAGTAAACCCCAAATTTTACCTAAAGTAGAATGCCTTATTAATAAATCCTTGTACTTATAAACTTAAATAAAGATTAATAAGAAACTAAATGCTGGAAACCATAGAGGTGTTATAACTGTACCAGAATTTATGAGCTTAAAGATATATACCTCTTGCTAGAACTACAGTATTTTGCCTTTGGTTTCAGAATTGCAGCTCCTACTGTAAAACCTAATCCTATGGTGTTATTAAAAGGATGTTTTTAATTAATATCCAGTTAAAGAATCCTGAAATTTCTCTCCATCTTTACATTAAGGTTTACATTGGAATACAATGTGAAAATGTACACATTTTTTCTATTTATACACAAGTGATTTTCAAATTGAACTTGCTTTAGATTGGTAAATTTGTACAATTCTGTAATACAAACAAACAGGCACTGTTTTTATCATATTCTTTTATATTTAAACAAAAATGTGAAAATGTTTGCATACCTCTGGTTGGTTTGTAACATCTGCTACTCTCTGAACTGACTCTTCTCTAACTTCAACATCTAAGACAGGAGTCTAAAAATAAATACATTTTTGCTTTACTAAATAAATAAAATTTTAGAAAAAATGCACTCTAGGTATAGTAAAAACACATTTTAAGTAATTGCAATACAGTATAACATTCACATTGTAATGCTTCATCTGTAAAGAATACATAAACCACACTTGCATTCTCTATCTAACAAACATACAAGAGACATCCTCTTATTAATCTTAGAATTTTAAATAATGAATCCTGGTATTTCAGTATAGAGAAATGTATGCAACTTATGAGGTGGCCCTGACTAGCAGGTTGTTTCCAGGGGCTGGGCCAGCACTAGGTCACAACCTTTGCTTCCTTTTGCAAATGACCCTCTCTAATGCTGTACAAGACATCTATACATTATAAGTATATACAGATTGGGACCACTCCTACTGTCAAAGTACATTCAACTGCAAACACCCACCATATTTCATTTTAGTGCTGCCTTTGCCTAGTAAACTCCTGCCAGCTGCTGGCACACTTTATCAACTTCTTAAAGAAGTACTGTAAAATATACCCTTACCTCATGTTGGGGATGATTGTCTTCTATAGTCTGTACATTGACATTTAGCCTCTCCTGGTTGTTCCCTACATGATGAATTTCTGAGCTCAAAGCATCATGCACTTCTTCTAATTGGGTCTGACCTTCATTTTGCAAGTTGGTTTCAGGTCTGTCAGCAAAAGTAACTGAGGACATTCCTGCTTCTATCAGCTGTATGACAATATAAAAATGATGCTAGCAGCTATATATTGCATGCACATGGTTGTGGATAAATAGGCACTATATGCAATAGATAGATTAAGGTTGATATATATAATAGATAGAGATACAGACAGATAGACAGATAGATACTGGCATCATTTTCTTTTAACAGACAACTTTAATGACATAAAGACATCAGGATCAAATATTACATTAGCTGTTGGTGACAGACCTGCAACTTTGTACTTTCAATGAAATAATTTAACCGCCTGTTGATGTCTTTTGCAAAATGGTACTGTGAAAATGAAACAAATAAAAAAATATTCACACTTATATTATCAATATTCATTTATAATACAAGTTTGCTTCCAAACCTGAACTGGTAGAGGTAGATATCGTCCAGGAACTACAAAAATCTTCCCTTTTCCAATTTCCAATTCTAAATCATGTATTGTTGTTGCAGCAAGTTTTTTAAGACGTCTGCCTTTTTCTGCTTTTGCAAAGATGAAGCCGGTCAAATGCAATGGTGCTTCAGGAAAGCTATCCTGTACAAACTTCTCAAAACTAGAAAAATTCCATTTCCTTTGAATTATTGACTTTGAGCCATATCTTTCAGTAGAACCAGGCTGTTCATGTTTAGGAACACCTGCAATATTTGAAATTGTTAACTACAGCCATTTCTTTGTAATATTACATTTTACAACACTTTTGAGGTTTTAGTTATAGACTGTGTAATTACAGATGTTGAAATCACTTCATAATTAATAAAATGTATACTTTACCTGCCAAAATATAGACACCTATACTGTAAATTAAAATTACCAACCTAGATCATTTCTTGTCAACCTGGCCATTTCTAATGTTGGAGGGACAAAGTCTTCATTGTTTTTTTGTAACAGAAACAAGTTACTTTTCCAAATATCGCCTCTAACCC
>JANRMT010062791.1:31378424-31404294 GCA_026402145.1 Polypterus bichir lapradei
ATATATATATATATATGGGGGAAGGAAAACCAGGGACACCTGGAGTGCTTCTGGAGCTCGTGGGGCACTTCCGCCACACCAGGAAATGCTGCCGGAAGCCCATCAGGAGGCACCTGGAGCATGTCCGAGTGAACATAAAAGGGGCCGCCTCCCTCCATTTGATGGCTGGAGTCGGGTGGAAGTGGACGTAGTTTGGAGGAGAGAAGTGGAGGCGGTGAGAGGAAAGGCATTGTGACAGAGGCCTGGACTAAGGGTGCTTGGTGCTGGGGCACTGGGTTGTGTACTATTGGACATTGTAATAGTAAAATATGAATAAACCGTGTGTGGTGTTGAAACCTTCGGTGTCTGTCTGCCGGTGTCCAGGGTGATTTCCATGATCACGATATATACAGTACATATATAAATATATATATATATTGTCAGGGATGCCAGGTGCAACGGCCCGGTCGGGACGCCGTGAGGGACCGGATGTGAGTCTGCGCCCATCCTGGATCACGTGGGGGCCGCCGCCCTGGTTGCTTTGGGGGCCACAGGTTGAGGGCATGGAAGCCCCACCCTGCAGGGGCCCGTGGTCACCGCCAGGAGGCGCCCCAATGCCTTGGGGACCTGTTACCTCAGCACTTCCGCCACACCCGGAAGTGCTGGGGGGAAGATTTAAGAGGACACCCGGTGAGCTGCCGGGAGAGCAGCCGGCACTTCCGCCACGCTAGGGCGTGGCCAACGGGGGAGTGTCGGAAACACCTGGAGCTCATCCGGGACATGTATAAAAGGGGCCGTCTCCCTTCATTCAGGGCTGGAGTCGGGTGGAAGAAGGACAAGGCATGAAAGGAGTGTGGAGGCGGCCTGAAGAAAAGGCATTTGTGTGGCCAGGACTGTGTGTTGGGGTTTGTGGTGCACGGGACTGAGTCTGAGTGACCTAAATATTGTAAATATTGTAGATATTAAACGTGTTGTAGTGATGAACAACATGTCCGTCTGTCTGTGTCCGGGCCGCGTCCACAATATATATATATATATATATATATATATACAAAGTAGTTCATTCTATTTACTGCTTCTTCTGACAGGTTGACTGTACATTTGTGAAACTGAAATTTTGATTATTACTGAAATATGTTGAAAATAAATTACTGTTTAAAAATCTTTTTTTAGCTAGTGGATGTGGAGAAAATCTTTACATGTCTACAGAGCCAAATTCTTGGGAAGATGCAATTCAAGCCTGGTTTGATGAAGTTGAAAATTTTACCTATGCTGTTGGAGCTAAGAATGGGGAAGTTGTTGGACACTATACTCAGGTAAATTTGAACTTCTTATCATAATCTTACTATTAACTTTTGTCTAAATTAAAGAAATATTCAAATGTATACTTTTTTTGTCAGCATGATAACATAATGGTTAGTGTTGTTGCTTCATATCTCCAAGCTCAAGCACTACATCTTGCAGCGTTGGTTTTTGCTTTATGCTTTGCTTTATGTGCAGCTGGAATGTATAGGGTGGTCCGGATCTAATTATGCAATTGTCAGTATGTTATAACTTATTAAGATTATTACATAGAAAATCACCCAAAAAATCCCGGACCATCGAGAAGTGTGCGAACTGATGACATGAAGAATCGTCTTTGCGCCAAACTGGAATTGTCCCCGCATAAATCAAAGTCATCCAGACAATCTGGATCTGCATAATTAGATCTGGACCACCCTATACAGCTATATAGCCACCCAAAACCTAAAACAAAAATGTGGCTTTAGAAGGTGAATGAAGTCTACTTAAACACAATGAGTTTCTAAAAACTTGAAGAGATAAGACCCAGAAATTCAGTAGCTCACAAATTAACTTAAAACAGTTAATTATATTTACAGTAAGTAATGAAAAATTTGCACTACATTAAATATTCAATTAATATAACATAACATACTCAAAATAGGAAGTTAGCTGCAGCTTATAGTAGATATCTTCAATTTAATGATACATCGGAAATTAAATATACTTAAAATGATTGCTAATAATGTGTTTACAGTTCATTAACACCATCCTTTAAAAAAGAATATGGGTAATTAAAAAGAAACCTTAAAATTTATAATAGTCATTATGCCAATGAAGAATAAAGTATTAGAAGAGCTTATAATACTATAAATTTATGATAAACATACTCCATATTTTTTCGATTAAACTGGAAGGAATCAGCACAGGGAGAAACATAAAGAAGAAATCCATAGGCAAAGCGCAATGCACTACCTAATGATTATTTATCCCTCTGGGTTTACTCATACACAGAATTTGCCCTCAGTGCTTAATTGTGTGGGTTGCCAACATTACCCAACTCACAAAAAAGCAAAAAAAAACAAACTGAAATCTTAGGTCTTGTTAGATCCCTCCTCTCTTTCCAGCCCTTTTTCCACATGCCAGTGAGCCTATCTTCTGACTGTGGATTCATTATAGCACTGCTACTGGGAAACCATTAAACCCAGTCGACACAGTTATTGTTGTCTGTTATGACATTTGATAGTACAGCTACAGTCATGTTACTTTTAATAGCAGAGAAATTATAATAATGTATTATTATACTATATGTTCTATAACATGATGCTCCCAGATTCAGTAAATTTAGAGATGTGCTATATATCAAGTCATGAATCTGTTTTACAACTCAGCTTATGCTTCAATTTACTAAACAAATGCATTGATTATAGTTAAAATAAATTATTTAACTTTATTAATAAAAATCTATGTTTATACTGCATTAGAAATGGCAAACACAATGGCAGAGGCACAGTTTGCAGTAGAGTAATCATACCTTCTGCCCAGAAGAGACTTTTACTGAATGCCTCCCAAAAACAAGCCAAACAGTATAATTCCAGTAAAGAAGAAAAAATGGGTTCAGTGATGCTCTATTGGACTTTACTGGCATTGCACCTATCATGTTGGCTACCAAAATCAACAAGTTACAGGTGAAAGATGTTTCCCAAATTAAAGACAGATGGTGAGAGGAACTGCCATCCTGGAAAGGGGATCTATGGTATTTATTAATATATTAGTTAATTATGGGTAGCACAAAGACATGTTGGCTAGTGCTGCTTCTCTAATGGATCCAAGGTCAGAGATTTCAATCCCACACCAAGGTTTCTATGTATGTGGACTTTGCACCTAAACTGCTTACCTCTGGAAACTCTGGTTTTCCTCCACATCCCCAAGATGTCTAAGTTATGATAACTGATGATTCTAAATTAGCCCCTTGAGGTTGTTTGTGAGAGGACCAATTAATAGAATAGTATCCTGTGCAGGGCTGGTTCTTGCCTTGCACCCAACATGCTCAAGAGGATCCTGCTCCCCGACATCTATTACTTAGATTAAGTGAGTTCAGGACAGCAGAATTTTTAGTAAACCTGATATTAGTTAAATTCATCCACTGGTATCAGGGGTAAGCTCTGGCTCTACTAAACTGTGAATTGAATTATACAAGCTCAGGAAATGATTGAATGGATGGATAGATGCTCAGTGGTGATAGAATTAGGCACATTACACGTTAATGTCTGTGTCTTTATTCTATTCAAGTAGTACGTATTAAATAAAATTGACAGTAAGGTAGACATATAAGCAAAATTCAGTAATAACAGAAGTGAATCAAACTTCACATAACAAATAATGAATTGTGTTGGCTTTTCCAATTCAGGTGGTCTGGTACAGGTCCAACCTGGTGGGCTGTGCTGTTTCTTCCTGTACAGACTCTGACTACAATTACTTTTATGTTTGCCAATACTGCCCTCCGTAAGTACAATTGTCTTTTTATATAGTATTATTTGCAAAGTTACATGCTACCATGCTTTAAATTTACCATAAAATGAATAATATGCATAATTACAATCAACATTCCAAGACCACAACTGGCCTTACAATGCTTAAACTCTGTTTGACAAGAAGGCACTAGTCGGCTTGCAGGCAGCTGCTTTTCATTTTCCTAACCTTATTTTGGTCACTGAAACTGCTTTGCACGCACCAGCCATGTACAGGTAATGCTGACAGGTTTTCAGGAAAACATTTGATTGACAGCTAATTATTAATTAATTAGAAATTTCAATATATTTTTTTTATTAATACACTTATTTTATTCAGGGGAAGCAGAGTCATGCAGAGGTTAACACCCAGCTCAGTTTGCTCTCTGTACTGAATTTGCACTTAATCTCCTATTTTTAAGGTATACTCTCTAGATACCCTGTCTTCCCCAACATTTCAAAGACATGCAGTTTAAATCAGCCGAGTGAGATGAGCCCCGTATGTTTGAGTGTGGGTGTGTAAATGTGCGTATACTGCAAAGGACTGGAATTCTCTCAATGAGTGGGTGCTAGAGCACCCAAAAACCCCAAAAAGGAATGAACAGTTTCATTTAATGGAGAGATGAATTAATAGAATTCCTGCAAGTAATATCACTGATTGAAATGTGTTAACCTTTAGTATGAATCGTGTCCTCCTGGTATTTTCTTACATTTACAGTAATATCAATCACTTATTCATCATTTACTTATTTGTCTGATACCTTAATCCAAGGCATCTTAGAATATTTGACATACAATTGGTTCCATTTCTTTTGTTTATCCAATTGGAGCACAGGCAGGTCAAGAGACTTGCTCTTGGTCACATAGTATCAGTAGTGGGATTTGAACCTAACAATCTAAGGGTTTGAGGTTCAAAGCCTTAGCCACTGTGCCTGTCACAATATTTGCACTTTACAAAACTAAATAAATTAGCAGATTATTATTGTTGTGTTCCTTCCAACTCCAACAAATAATAACTACAGAGACACAGGTAACTCAACGTGCTCTTTACTCAATTTCGAATGTGTGAGTACAACACTTCCTTTTTCCCACAAGGCTAAGCACACAACATTTCTTTATGTAAATTAAGTTATTAACATTGCTAATTAACAAAGGCAAGATACATAACATACTCCTCCCCCCTTAAAAGAAAAGTGCACATTAATAATCCAATAAATCTGAGTTGACTCCCTTTTTTTTTTTTTTTTTTTTTAAAAGAAGGAGTAATTTACTGTCCCATTCTTAAAAGTGAGTCTTATAAATTTAGACGGTTAGGAGGTTGTCTGTGTCGAGCAGAGCAGGATAACGACGTTCAGTGTGAGCATCTGTTGAAAGTGAAATAGTTGAGGGAGATTTTGTAGATTTTCTAGCTGACTCTTCCTCATTCACAGGAGGTGATGGGGTTTCTGATACTTCCATAGGTGGCACTTCATCCTCAGTAATAGGACACTGATTTTCACTAACATCATAATTCAATTCAGGACAATTGATCCACATGTCTTCGCCAAACAGTACCATCAGCAGTGCGAAAAGTGTAAGAAACAGGTCCACTCTGTCTGATTAAGGTGGCAGGAACCCATTTGGATTTGTTATTAAAACCTCGGGCCAATACAGTGTCATCTGGACGAAAGACTCTGTCTTTTGCTTTCTTGTCTTGATGTTCAATTTGCTTTTGTTGATAATGGCGTACCACTTGTTTTGTTTCTGGTGGCTTTAGCAAATCAAAAATTGTATGAAGTTGTCTTTTCATCATTAGGATGGCAGGTGAAACTTTAGTTGTGCTGTGCTCAGAATTCCGATAAGACAGTAAGAACTGGTTCAAACGTGTATGAAGAGAGCCTTCATCTTGCGATGCCTTCAGTGAATGCTTCATTGTCTGAACAAACCTTTCTGCTAAACCATTTGTGGAAGGATGGTATGGTTGCAGAGTGAATGTGCAGAATTCTGTTGACTTGTAGGAAAGTGGCAAATTCCTGTGACACAAACTGAGGACCGTTATCACTCACAAGTTGCTCTGGGAAGCCATAATGACAGAATAATTCCTCCAACTTTTCCATTGTTTTGACAGCAGTTGTTGAGCGCATAACAGCAACCTCTGGCCACTTACTATAGGCATCTACAACCACCAGGAACATCTTTTCCTCAAAGGGACCTGCAAAATCCACATGGATGCGCTGCCAAGCCCTTACAGGCCAGTCCCATGGGTGAAGCGGTGCCAGCTGTGGGGCATTCCTAACCTTCTGACAAGAAGAACATGCCTTGGCCCTCTCCTCAATATGTTCATCTATTCCTGGCCACCAAAAATAACTTCTTGCAATCTCCTTCATGCGGACAATACCAACATGACTTGCATGTAGCTGCTGGATTAAAAGTTTCTGCAGTGGTGGTGGAATAATGACACGGCGACCCCAAAGAAGGCAACCTGCCTGCACAGACAGTTCACTTTTCCTAGAAAGGTAGGGTTTTAGTTCTGGTAAAGTACTAGGACTTTTACCAGTAAGGACCATGTCCATTACTTTAGACAGTACTGGATCATTTCGAGTGAATCGTTTTACTTGATTTGAGGTCACAGGTGTCTCAAATTTTCCGCAAATCACTCAAACAAAACACCTCATCTTGAAGGAGCCAAATCAAACATCTTCTTCTTCTTCTTTCGGCTGCTCCCATTAGGGGTCGCCACAGCGGATCATATTCTTCCATATCTTTCTGTCCTCTGTATCTTGTTCTGTTACACCCATCACCTGCATGTCCTCTCTCACCACATCCATAAACCTTCTCTTAGGCCTTCCTCTTTTCCTCTTCCCTGGCAGCTCTGTCCTTAGCATCCTTCTCCCAATATACCCAGCATCTCTCCTCTGCACATGTCCAACAATCTCGCCTCTTTGACTTTGTCTCGCAACCGTCCAACTTGAGCTGATCCTCTAATGTACTCATTTCTAATCCTATCTATCCTCGTCCCACCCAGTGCAAATCTTAACATCTTTAACTCTGCCACCTCCAGCTCTGTCTTCTAATTTCTGGTCAGTGCCACCCATATATTACAGCTGGCCTCACTACTGTCCTGTAGACCTTCCCTTTCACTCTTGCTGATACCCATCTGTCACAAATCACTCGTGGCACTCTTCTCCACCCATTCCACCCTGCCTACACTCTCTTTTTCTCCTCTCTTCCACAATCCCAATTACTCTGTACTGTTGATCCCAAATATTTAAACTCATCCACCTTCATCAACTCTACTCCTTGCATCCTCACCATTCCACTGACCTTGATCTCACTTACACACATGTATTCTGTCTTATTCCTACTGACCTTCATTCCTCTCCTCTCTAGACCATATCTCCACCTCTGCAGGGTCTTCTTAACCTGCTCCCTACTATCGCTACAGATCACAATGTCATCAGCAAACATCACAGTCCACGGTGACTCCTGTCTGATTGCGTCTGTCAACCTGTCCAACACTATGGCAAATAAGAAAAGGCTCAGAATGCATCAAACATACAGCTCCATAATCACAATGTGCTGCTTCCTTAAATATATCATGTCTACTCTCCAGAACACACACAGATAACAAAACTAACAAAATGAAGCGAAAAATGCTACCGTCTACTGTTGCAACTAAAACCAGGGTATGGCACCCTGTTGTGCATGAGACTTATATCTTGTGCACCACCCTGGACTGGTCAAGTTTGAACACTGGGTTACCATTAGGATGGTTGTGGCAAAATCTTCTCATGTTGAATTGAATGATACCCGATTTGTCAACCATTCTTAGACAAAAATACACACAATTTTACATAAAATCACAGTACAGTTTTATGACTGTGAAAATAGACACAAATTGATGATATCTCAGAAGCCACCCACCCACTTGAAAAGCCATGTTTTTTTTCCATAAACATTTAGTGTTTACACCCTTCTAGAGAGAACTGTAAACATGATACAAAGCTACATTTATAATAAAATTAGCACTAAATTAGCATTAAATTATACCATTTTCTTAAAAAAAATTTGAAGGGCCCAGATCAATGCAAATTTGGGATTCATCTGTCCATGTCCATTGGTGTACTTTATCAAAACAATAACACTTCCTAAGAGCAAAAACAACACTGCATGGCACAGTCACTCATACAGGGCCAGTTAAGTGGTAACAATTAATCTAACATGCACACCTTTGTGACCTGGGTGGGAAACCATAGTTTAGATAGAAAAGCTTACGTGGGAAGTATACATAGTAGTTCTAATTACTTTACCACTAATAAAAGTATTTGCATGATAACGTTTGCAAACTTAGTGACCTACGTTTACATTTATTTTCCTAACAGATTCTTTTACCCAAAGTTACTTATTAAATAGGTCAACATAATAAATTAAAACTCAGTCTGAGGGACTATTTTGATCATCACAATTGACCATCTCCTAACAATTAATAACAGTTCGGCAAAACTTCCCAGACTGACAGTCCTTAACACTTCTTAAACACATTACATTCTTAAATGCCTCTTAAACACATCTATCTTTCAAAGCAACTCCATCCATCTGACAATCAATTTAATTAATCTGCTTATTCCATTTTAGAACCCCTTGGAACTTTTAAATCAACATTTAATTAGTAGTGAAGATGATACAATATAAACAGAAATAGACAGCTCTATTACTAAATTTCACACAATTCTAGAACTTCACTTACCTTCATGTGCAGTAACTAATAACTAGATTAATAAACAAATCATCTTGCAATTTCCTGTGTATAATAATCATGTAATATGACAATATCTGTCTGTGTTTTAACAGTGGAAATTATCAAGGTTTACTCGCTACTCCTTATAACGCTGGTACACCATGTGCTGACTGCCCACAGGCTTGTGAAGATGGTCTCTGCAGTAAGTGTGAAATAACATTCTTTTTGAACATTATGATCTGCTTTCTAATCAATATCCAATTCTTGTTTTCCATCTCCTTCTATAGTCCCGTCCCCCTTTTCTGCAGCTCATTTCATTTTTTCATTCAATCCTGGGTTTCACTTTTTAGTTGCTGACATTCCCTTCTGTTTTCAGTTGTGTCATTCAGCAGCCCATTTTTCCAATATTCCTAACAGCTCTTCTGATGTTGTCAGTTAAGTCAGAATGTCGAGAAAAGGTCTTCAACATCAACAAAGTGGAGTTTACTCAGTCAAAAACGTAACAGGAGAACATGGAGTACCAATTAAATTAGCAAAAGCAAATCATGCTCCTCAATGAGAGTTACTGGAAGGGCTAAAGAATGCTACCGATATGATAATACCAGGAGCTTCAAATCTGCATTTCATCATATGAAGATTTACTTTACCAAATTTATGTACTGTAGAATGGCCAGATAATGCTGGGTGGTCTTTCCTTTATTATCCACACTGTCTGGATCGTTTGTTTTTTCCCTTCTCTGGCCATCTACCCATAGCATAAATTAGTAAATTGGACACTGACTTTTACCTAAATATTAGAGACTTAAAAAAGGGGTTTTCCTCCATTTGACCTATTTTATATCATTAACATTTCCTTTGACTATTTGTAAAGCACTTTAATTTACAAATTTGGTGTGAAAATGTGCTATATAAATGGATGTTGTTATTGTATGATTATCGTCTTGCACATCAAACCAATGTCCTAAAGTAAACACAGGTAAACCTTTCACTTCCTATTTATCCATATCTCTTGAAAATGTCATGTCATTAGAGTACACTGCTAGAAAGCTCATGCTCCAACCCCCCTCGTGACTACAAACATGGTGGGACTCCACCTCAAGAAACAGCACAGTGACCTTGGTAGCCAGGGGAGCAACTACAGCCTTTTTTTTTCGTTCAGGGTGCAGGGTCAGCTATTTGTACCCCTGGAGCAAATGCAGGTCAAGGGCCTTGCTCAAGGGCCTCACTCCTGGGATTTGAACCAGCAACCTTCGAGTTACTAGCCCAGATCCTTTAGCCACAGAACCAACTTAGACAGCTCTTACTGGTGCTTACTGATGTATTTCCCTTCCCTTCCCTCTACCATCTTTAACTCCCTTTTGCCTTTGCCAGCCATGTAGACCATTGCAAAATCTTCAGTGTACAGTATAACATCTTACATTTTCTTCAGTTCTAATTATCTTTATTTCCATGTTCCATCTATCAGTCAATACATTGTCAAACCACTTAATCCAGTGTTGGGACATGGTGAAAGCTCTACACTTTTAAAAATCAGAGCTTTAAGCTTGTTAAACATCACCAGTGTAAGATTTCAGAACATAAATGTTTGATTTAAAATCAGCTCCTTTCTTGGTAAATAGTTTTATATTAGACTAGCTGTCCCCTGTGGCTCCGCCCGCATAGTAGTAAAACGGGACAGTGAAGAGGGCCCTACCTAGCTCCCTACTCCTGACATCACGCATCACCCTCCTCTTGGCCCACAGCCTCTGTCCTGGATTAACATGAATATATTGCTCTGGCAAGCAAACTATGATTCTTAGCTCAATGAAGTTGCAAAATCAACCGGAATGTTCAAGAAAATTATAGCTGAAAACCTGATCTAAATCCGTTAAATAGTTCTCTCAGAAAAGTGGACAGACAGACAGACTTTAGATTTTATATATGTAGAGACATACTGATGCTTTTCATAACTCTCCATTTTTACAAGTACACACTGATTAATGGACACATTAAGGCCAATAAAAGGAGTTGTTACTGTTTCTTTGTGACTAAGTTGCTGGACATTAAGGTTCCAGTGCAATGACTACCAAATGATGAACTGCATGACTTTGGGCAAGTCAGTGATGATGGCTTACTGTATACTATATTTTGGAAATATGTTAACATTTGCATTGTGCACTTTTGATTTATAAGTTACTTTGTATTCAAGAATCAGATAAATGAAATATTACATAATTTGCACAAGGTTTAGTGTTGGTGCTACAAAGTTCCAGGGACCTGGATTTTAATTCAAACCTAGTAAGTCTGTGTAGCGTGTGCACATTCTCTATGGGTCTGTTTTCTCCAAGTATTCTTACTTTGTTTCTTTGTTCTCTAAAACATGTACATTATGTTGACTGGTGTCTCTAGCCTGTAATTGTGACTGAGTGTGGGTGCAAGTGTGCCCTGTAATTTTTTATTAGAGTACGGTGAGTTCAGAAGGATGAATGAATTTTGTGAAGAAAGTTTATTTTATAAAAACTAGGGGGCTTTGCCCCTCCCGCCTGTGCTACACGCCAACCACTTTGCATTGTGAAGATGGGGGCTGAACGCACCCCAAAGAGACGCAATTTCCTCCTCCAACACCCCCTCTTAAACGGTGATACAATGGGAAACACATACAGTTTTCTTTTTACCTCCTCTTTGCTTGATCAGCTGCTGGCTTGCTGCTGCTGCCATGCCGCATGATCTGCATTTCTTGCAGCACACTTCTGTCATATCACCTATGTCGATATATTCGATCTCTTTTCGCTTTTACCTTTTCATCAATATCGCAATGAATTTTGTGACCACGCAATGTATAACTGCCCATGAGTGAATATTGTTTCTTTCTCTCTACAAGAAATGTGTCTGACATAACCACACAGGACTTTTCCAAATCTCTTTGCATAAGCTCTTGTTGTCTTGGAGGGATGTGAAAGTGTCTCTGAGATAATCACGTCTCATCTCCTTCCAAGATTTTTTTTTATAATAGAGAGATATATTCACCCTTTGGAAGTTTTCACATTTTGATGTTATGCAATCTCGAATCACAGTGGATTTAATTTCACTTTTTTGACACTAATCCACAGAAAATGAACTTTTAATGTGAATGTGAAATCCCTGCAGACTTTGTGAAAATTACTTAAAAATATCAAACATATAAGTATTCACCATCTTCAAGTCAGATGCACCTTTAGCAGTCTTGACAGCCTTGAGTCTACATGGAAAGTTCTCTATCAGCTTTGCACATCTGGATGCAGCAATTTTTCCCCATTTTACATTGCAAAACTGCTCAAGCTCTGTCAGGTTGCATGGGGATTGTGAGTAAACAGCTTTTTTTTCCAAGTCCAGGCACAAATTCTCAATTGGACTGAGATCTGGACTCTCCAAGACATTCACATTATTGTTTTTAAGCCATTCTTGTTTAGATTTGGCTTTGTACTTGGAGTCGTTTTCTTGCTGGATAATCAAGTTTTCTTCCAAGGTATGGGTTTCTTTCAGAATGCATTTAAGATTTCTCTGTATTTTGCTGCATTCCTCTACTCTCTCAAGCCTTCCAGAGCCTGCTGCAGAGAAGAATCCTGACATTATAAACCTGCCACCACCTCTCGGTGGTGATGGCATATTTTTGATAATGTGCAGTGTTCAAACATGGTGTTTAGTCTGACAGCCAAAAAGCTCAAATAGAACCTTCTTCCAGCTGACTTCAGTGTCTCCCAGGTGTATTCTGGCAGACCCTATCTAAGATGCTATGCACATGGTTTTTTTAAGAGTGGCTTTCTATGTGCCACTCTTTCATAGGGCTACAATTAATGATGCACCTGAACAACAGTTGTTGTATGCACAGTCTCTCCAATCTCAACCACTGTGGCTTGCAACTCCTTCAGAGATATCATAGGTCTCTTGATGACCTCCCTCGCTAGTCTTCTTCTTGCGTGATAACTCAGTTTTTGTGGAAGTTCCCGTCTAGGCAAATTTGCAGCTGTTCCATACTCTTAGTTTTGAATATTAAGCCATGATACTGACTCACCTCAAGTTGGACTTTCCTGATGAGATGCATTTAGATTACAATTAACTGAAACGTATTGACTACAGACAATTTAATTATTTATTTGACCTCTAAAACCAATTGGTTGCACTAGGGATGATTAAGGTGTGTCATATTAAAGGGGGTGAACACTTATGCAATCTTTCATTTTGTATTTTAAATTTTTATTTAATTTAGATTGATTCCAATAGATCTGTTTTCAAGTTGACATTAATTAGCATCAAAAAGCCAAATCAAATTCATTGTGATTCACCATAGGTTAACAATAAAATGTGAAAACTTCCAAGCGGTGAATTTGTTTTACAAGGACTGTACTACCAACATACTCTTTGGTCCTGAATTAGAATGTTGCAAGTTCAGATGAATGAATAAATGAATGAAATTTGTAAAGAAAGTTTATTTCATCAAAATATTCAACTATCAACAGAACAATAGCACTTGCATTCAGTGATTACTTTATGACAATTATCACTAATTTTGCTTTTTACAGTAATGAGAAGTCAAGCAAAATTAAACCTTTTATTTGCTAACTAGAAAGATTGAAATATGCAAGTTTTTGAGGCAACTCAGGCCCCTTCTTCAGGAAAGCTTCCATATTCTAGTCTCTTTAGTTAGCCAATAAAAGGTGTCATTTTGCTTGACTTCTCACTACTTTCATAATGGCTAACACGGTACAACACACTAGTACGTTTTACAGTAATAAAGTGTTCAATTTCATATTTGTGGAGTTTCTATTCAATAACTAACTGTATATAAACCTGATTGTTTTGGCTTGTGCAAACTAACCTTTCTCTTTTGTTTTTTTTCTCTTTCATTTAAGACAACCCCTGTCCCTATTTCGACAAATATGGCAACTGTGGTACTCTAAGAGATAAATTTGGATGCTCTTCTTCTGTTGTATCTTGGTGTCCGGCTTTATGTAAATGTATCACTGAAATAAAGTAAACGTGTAAAAATAGGAAGATAATTATGGCAAGCACAAATATATTTGTATTAGAACCAGTAAAGTGACAATGTATAAGAGAATAATAATGTGTTTTAAATAGTGGAAATAATTATGTCATATTTAAATGTAGTATGGTGCTTTCAGTCTTGTTTTTTTCAAAATTACTATTAAAATGTTTTGTTCATTTCCCTAAACTTTAATTATCTGGTTTTTTTTCTTCTGAGATAATTTGATAGAGACATAATAATGTTCTCAAGCTTGGTCAACAGAACACTACACAAATATATTACTTCATCATTTTACAGATAAAAAACATTTTCATACAATGAGAACACAATCAGTCAACATTTAGGGTCCCATAGTAATCCAGAATTTGGATTTTAAGAAACATTAAGATTGTGTAATACTAGGAATGAACTATAAAGATGTGCTACACAACCATGTGCCATGGAAGGCTGCTATCGTTTAATCAAAAGATAATTCCTGGCTGCATTTTTACTCTTGTTGTTTGTCTGATCTCTTGTTACATCTACATTGGAACTGTGAAATCAGATTTAATCAGAATTATACTCTTCTTTTTGTAAACAGCAGTTTAATGAGTCTCACAAATTAGTTACAAAGAATATGCAGATCCCTTGTTGGGTATTTTACATGCCATCAAACACACAGCATAATAATACAATTCTGTAAATTAAAACTTGTGGTTTCACCCTTGCCAGCAAAAGCCTAAAGTGGGAGCACATCCAGAATCCTCAGTTGCATCTTAGGAACTAGTGTGAATTTTAGCTGCTTTCACTACTCTGCTCAAAGAAATCTCACAGTGAACCACAGCATAGGGTCCATGTTTATTTGACCTTCTCTTCAATTAGACTAATGGCAGAGCACTGCAGTATGCATGTTCAAACTACCCATAAACCATTGGGAATGTGTTATATTTTATCAACTGCTCTCTGTTTTATTCACAGTGCAATTTTCAAATTGCCCTTACTTTTTGATTTACCTTCATATATAATGACCTCTTAGGCACAGCCATCAGCAGTGTGTCTGTCTTATGGAGAGAGTGTTGACCTCATCGAGAGGTTTACTTTCCTTGGCACTGACATTCATGTCTCTTCCTATGAGGTCAGTAGATGGATTGGGAGAGCATGGGGGGTCATGAGGCCACTGGAAAGGGGTGTGTGGCGCTGCTGATATCTATGCAAAAGGACGAAGGTCCAAGTCTTTAGAGTTCTGGTGCTTCCTGTCTTGCTATATGGTTGTGAGACATGGACAACATTCAGTGACCTGACATGAAGACTCCTTTGGAACTGTGTTTCTTTAGACAATCCTTGGGTACCGCTGCTTTAACTTTGTGTCAAATGAGCAGTTGCTCATGGAGCCCCGAATAAAGCACATTAGTGTGAGGGAGTGTCATTTGCAACACAATAGTTATGTGGCATGGTTTGCCCAGGGTGATCCAGCTTGCAGGATTCTCATTGTCGAGGACCCGAGTGGCTGGACCAGTCCATAAGGGACACCCACATAACACCTGGCTGGGCCAAATAGAGGGTCATTTCCGGAGGGTGGGACTAGACCACGTGTCTGCCTGAGGGGCTGCCAACCAGGATCCCAAGCTGTTTCGTCATGTGGTACGTGCGGCAACACACAGTACCAGTGCATGCTCCCCAACCTGACCTGACCTCGTATATACATATATTAATATATGCCCCCCAGCATACGCACACACACACCTACAGTTTAGACCTCTTCATGGCTGTCTCATTGTTGGCTGGTCTGATCTCCATTCTACTTTAGGTGCAAGCAGCTGGTCACACTTCCTGGGAAGTATAGCTATGTAGCTCATATTTTTTTCTGGGGTTGTTGGTACTTGGAAGCTGTGCTTCAGGCACTGCCATTTCTGTCAAATCGTCCAGCCAGTGCTTAACTAATGGATTGTAAGGCTGTGCATGAAGTTTTTACTCTCATGCATTTTTTAAAAACTTATTTCAATCATATATTTTTTCCGCAAACTGAAAGGTGTAGCAATCTACAGACAAAGTGCAAGCACATAAATTTAATGACTCAAAGACTTTGATAAATTATGAATCTCCGGTGTTTAGACAAATATTAAAGAAGCTAGAAGAAACTGGTGTACTGCACAAGTTAAAACTGTACAGAAGACATAGCAATACGAAAAAAGCCATTTTCTTAATCTACTGAATTGGTAAGAATGCAATTATGTGCCACTGATGTTTAATGCAATCAGTATTGTGATGAGTCGCCCCACAGGCAAGGGGTTATTGCCAGGAAGAAAAGAGGAGCAGAGAACAAGAGACAGGCCAAGGAAAGCTCAGACACAAATCAAGAGAAATAAAATTTAAGAGAGGCTTTGAGAATATGGCAACAGAATAGAGGTTAGTTGATCCAACAATTAAACAAAGTATCTGGTTGAGATATCTGGACAACTAGTTACAGGCTAATACAATGAGACTGGTGGACTGGATAGCCTCCTTCTTATGTACCAAGAACACTGAAGGTTGATGTTATAAGAATATTGTTGCCCACCCAGTAGATAAAAAAGTGTCTTGGGAGGATTAATATAAGGATGGAACCCCCACCTAACCTAGCTAATAAAGGGTAGTATATAGTCCTAGGACATGAGAAAGGAGACTGTTTCCAATTTTAAAGGACTGGCTGGAAGCTAGTTATTTCCTTCTCACAAACACAGATCTAGGGCAGAATGACTGACCATGTTAAGACAAGCAGTAGGATGCAGAGAAGATGTTTCTTCAAGGGCTACTTAAAGTACAGCAGTGCAGTGGTCTCATGGGACACTATAGAGTTTCTAGACATACATCTAATAACAGAATCAAGCCTGAACATGGTGTAAAGGGACCTTGTGATAAGGTTCAAAGCCATGATGTGGCCAGAGCTTAATAGATCCTAAAGTAAGATGGTGGATAGGTCAAGGGCTCACTAGTCTGAGGAACACATGTCAAAGTAAATACAGAAACATGGAGATGAGAATGAGAGAGAGAGATGGTAGGTGGAAAAGGGAGCACTTGGTGTGACACTAGGATGTAGGCAAGACATTAGAAATTCTGACAGGATGCAAACCTTAGCTTGGCACAGAAAGACAACAAAGTGTATTAAGTGTCTTCCTCCAGTTTAATTCTTATAGTTTGTGCTCTCCTTTTCCATTTAGTCATCTTCATTTGTATTTTTTTAATAAACATATTTTTTTTGCACATTCTGGTTTATTTTCAGCAGTAGGCTGGCGCCCTGACCGAGGTTTGTTTCCTGCCTTGCACCCTGTGTTGGCTGGGATTGGCTCCAGCAGACCCCCGTGACCCTGTAGTTAGGATATAACGGGTTGGATAATGGATGGATGGATGGTTTATTTTGTATTACCGTATTTTAGGTGAGTAGTTTCTTGTTGCTGTAAGAGCTCCCTTACATTTACAATGTACATGTAACATCACCTTTGGAGTTCTTTCTTATTTTTTAATGGAAATAAATCAATACAATAGAGTGTACCGTACTCTCCCTCCTAGAGCTCTATGTCTTCTGTTGAAATTTTTTCCTGTACAGCCATTAGTGTGTTGTCAAAAACCTAAAAATAATGCTTCCCGTAGAAGTCCTCTGGTGTTAAGAATATGCAACCACCTCAACCACTTTCAATTCATACCAGATTGTCTTGGAAGCTCCAGTCAGGAGACAGCTGAAAGAGTTAAAGGCTACCTTTACTGAGACTGGAGAGGTTGCGGATACAACAACTGTTGCCTGGGTGCTTCATCAGACATAGCTTTATGGGAGAGTGGCAAAGAGAAAAAACTGCATATGACATCTCGTCTAGAAGGCACAAGGAAGTCTCTGAAGTCAACTGGAAGAGAGGTCTATGGTATGATGAGACCAAAATTCAGCTTTATGTTCATTATACTTAACACCATATTTGGCATTAGCGAAAAACATACCATCCCTGTCGTGAACCCTAGTGGTGACAGCATCATGTTGTGGGGATGGGTCTCTGCAGTAGGCCCTGGAAGGCTTGTGAGGGTAAAGGGTAAAATGAATGCAGTAAAACACAGACAAATCCAGGAGAAAAACTTAATGCAGTCTGCAAGAAACCTGCGACTTGGAGCAGATTTGTTTTCCAAAAAGACAATAACCACAATCATAAAGCCAAAGCTACAGAGGAATGACTTTTAAACAACAATGTTAATGTCCTGAAATAGCTTTGTCAGAATCCAATACTCAGTCCAACTGAGAATTTGTTACTGGACTTAATAAAAACGTCTGACTCGCGATCACCACACATTCTGATAGAATTTGAACAGTTTTGCAAGGAGCAATGGGAAAATATTGTTATGTCCAGAAGTGCAAAGTAGACAGAGAGCTCTCCACACAGACTCAAGGCTGTCATGGGTGCCAAGGGTGCATCTACTTAATAGTTACTTGAACGGGTGAAAACTTACACAATCTGTTATTCTGTGTTGTATACTTGTCATTCATTTAGACCACTTTGAAGCGATCTATTTTCACTTTGACATTAAAGAGTCTTTTTCTGTTGATTAGTGTCAAAAGACACAAACTAAATTCACTGTGATTCAATATTGTATAACAATAAAATGTGAAAACTTACAAGGGGTTCAATACTTTTTTTATTGGCACTGTAATTAACATTTCCTTCTACATTTAAACATTAAACATTTACTCATTTGTTTGTACATTTAGTAATTCAGGTAAAAGGGGTTTGTTCATTGTTATATATGCAAGTAAGTGCTTGCTCGGCTGCCAGAAAACAGTGACCTAAACAGTATAATAAAGAAAAATGGTTCATTTGACTTAGTATTAAAGTTCTGTTAAAAACAATGAACACTTTTCAAGATTATTAATAGTGCTCAAACCTAATACTGAACTTAATCTAACGGTAGGTCATAGGACTTTGGGGTCTGTACTAGCAGCATCACAAGTCAGGAAACAAATCTAAATGGAACGATAGTCGATCTTTTACATTTATTTGCTTTGCAAAGGCTTTTACCCAAAGTGACTTAAAAAGGAGGTCTATCAGCGGGGACAGTCATACTGGGTCATTTTAGAGTCACCAATTAACCTAGCAATTGGATGGGGAGCACAGGGCCATCTTAACAACATAGGCCCCTAGGCAAAATAATGTTCTGAGACCCCTATTTTGATAGTAATAGAGAAACATGCATAGGCATCAGAAACATCAGGGACCCCCGGCTAGTGCCAGTGTTACAGTAAGAAGGCTTGTGAGAAAAAGGAGTAACACTGGAGTCCTGGGAAGAAAAAGAAAAAACTATGCAAAGGAAGGAAGATTTTGCACAGGTTGATCTGAAACCAAGAACTGTGACATGTCATGCTAGCTACTGCCACAATGATGTATCACAATTTGCCAAATTAGATAAATTTACCTCCATAAAAGAAATCTAACAAATTATGTGAGATCTAGCTGAAAAAGTAGGAGTAGGATAAAGCACAGCCAGAAGCTTTAAAATGACCACTTTATCTTGCATGTGTTCTTAAATGCAGCATGAATGAACAACTCTTTGTCTAAATATGATATTAAATTATTGGGGAAAGGAATGACCTGTACAAAATAGGTCAAAATGACCCATAAAATTTATTTGATCATGTTCAAATGAGTAATTTCTATTTTTTGAGCTAATAAAAAACACAGTGATTCCCAAAAGTGGTAAATAAAGATTTCTGGATGGTGGCCCACATCCTTCTTCCTGGAATTAAAAAGAACTTTTAAATTGTTTTTTTTCCTTAATGAGGGGTAGTATAAAACTGTAATTCCCACAACAGATTTTCAAAGTGTTGTACTGTTAAGCACCACGTAAAAAAAGTCAGGTCTGATGTTTAAAAGGAACTTTTTTTTGGTGAGCCGGAAGCTTCAGAGTTTGTAATCAAGACTTTTTTTTGCCAAGAGTGTTAAAATGGCTTGGTAAGTGTACAAATTATAAGGAAAGCAGATGGCTAATTTACTATTGATTTATAAAAAATCAAAAAACATGTCTAATTTAGATAAATAGATATGCGTTTACACGTCCTTATATAATAATCCATACGTCCATAAGAAGGAACGGTGGCAATTTGTACAATATGTTTTCAAAAATTGCTCAGGTGTCAGACTTGCCAAAAAATTGTCTTTGCTTTGTATAGAATAAAAAATATTATTTACAAATTACAGAACATATTTTATACATATGTAAACCTAATTTGTTTTCATTATATTCCTATAAAGACATTACTATTTCTAACTTGTATTTTTTAACCTGCAGGATATGGACTTTAACTTTTAATTACTTCTTTGTAGTACTCTGGACACCATCTGCAACAACAGAAAAGGTATCATTTATTTCACTTCATTGTTGAAATCATACATTTTTTTTAATATGAGTAGTTTACTGAGCCTGCTTTAGATAGCACAAGGCTGTTTATATTTTTTCATGACTTGGGACAAATAAGTACTTCATCTCCAAGTATTTATGTTTTTTGTAACATATGAAGCTAAAGTTCTGGTGGTTTTATTATTCTTAAGTTATTAAATATACAGAACCAAATGAGGATTTTAGTCACCAATGTTACCAACCATATGCGGGTCCAGTTTTACATTGTAGTGTTGCGAGGTGCTTGAGCTATTCTTTGTGGCATTTGGTGTAAAGCAAGGAGACAAATTGAAGGGAAATGCAATGAGAAACAATGCCTAGTCACTCTGAAACAGCAATTAATGACCCTGGAAGGCATATCTAATAAAGTGCCATTTGACATACCGTATTTGTACTTCAGAAGCCTAAATTTATAGAAACATTTAACATTTCATAAAACAGCATGACTGCATTTTTTGGAACTTCTGTCATTTTCTTGACTCATAAAATTTGTCAGTCCTTCTTAGAGATAGATCAGGAAAAACTATGGGCAACCTAAGAGTGGAAACAGTCAAATTCTGTAAAATAAGTATGAAGGTTTGCAGTGTTTTCTGTTTACTATGAGTAGTTCATAAAAATTCCACATCTCTTGTTGATCCCATTTCCACTCTACCAAAGAAAACCTTGCAAAAATTTGTTCGAACCCCTGAGACACAAGTAACATATAACCATCCATCCATCCATCCATCCAGCTATATCCTAACCACAGGGTGACGGGGGTCTGCTGGAACCAATCCCAGCCAACAAAGGAAACAAACCCCAGGCAGGGCACCAGCCCACCGCAGGGTGCACACGCACACACCAAGGACAATTTAGAATCGCCAATGCACCTAACCTGCATGTCTTTGGACTGTGGGAGGAAACCCACACAGACATGGGGAGAACATGCAAACTCCATGCAGGGAGGACCTGGGAAGCGAACCCAGGTCTCCTTACTGCAAGGCAGCAGCGCTACCACTGCGCCTCCAAGCTGCCCAACATTTAATCAGTTAGAATTATTTCCCAATTTATTTATCACCCATTGTACTGTATGCAAACACTACTTTATTATTTGAACTTGTTCTCCTAATGTTGAGGTTGAGATTATATTGTCTATTTATACTGACAAACTCAACCCTTGTACCTTGTTTTCAAAGAACCTCTTGATGACCGAGCACAAATATGATGTGGGAAATAGTGAAATGCTAGTCATACAATTGGCACTGTAGAAGTCACATCATTTTCCAGAGGTTGCAACATATCCTTTTGTGATTTTTGCTGATCACAGTACTTTCACATATTTAAAACCTGCAATACAGTCAAAGGCTTATCAGACGTGATGGTCTCTTTATCAGCTATTGTAATTTTTTAATCTCATGCTATTCTTGAGGTAAAAATATTAAGGCTAATGCTTTCTCATAAATTCAACAAGCAGAAAACCAACCCAGCCTTTATTCCAGTCTGTAGCACAACTTCCAAGGACAGAATTCCCAACTTTAATTAGGTAATCAGAGGAGAAAAAGTTTTAACCAGATGCAATTATCTTTAAGATGGCTTATTGATTTTTAGATAGTTTTGTCTAAAGGTTCTTTTGTGTACTTTTCATCCCTTATTGATAAAGATCTTTGAGTTAATAGCCTAATTGCTAAGATCCACTCAAACTATCTCCTTGTTTTTTTTCAACCTGCCCCAATCCTAAAAGGAAATCTCTAAGAGAGGGAGGTTGGGAGCATGCACTGATAGCTCTAAGGAGTTTAATCTTTTACCTTCAAGGAGTTTTACTACAATTCTAGTAATAGTGGACCACTTTTTGAAAGTAGCACATTTGTCCCAATAAACAAATTCCACACATTTTAAGGAATTAGTTATAATTTTTTATGAAGGAATATTTTAGGTTACAAGGATTCCACAAATCTTTAGTTTCCAATCACTGATCCCAGTTTGTTTGTGGAATTTTGGAGATATTTTTGTTTAAAGGTTGGTGTTCAGTTAAATTTACCATCAGGGTATTACACCCAGATAAAGAGCAAACTCAACAAGTGAACAAAGATTTGGAGAAATTTTGTATGTGTACAGTTAATGATTCTCAGAATAATTGGAAGGAATTACTGCTTCCCCAGAAATACGTTAATGACAACTGTGATCGATAACAAAACAACAAAAGTTCCTTTCTCAATAAACTTTGGTAATTCTTTAAAGTGGACTGAAAAAAAACAAGCTCTGTTACATATTGTTGTTGATTCAAAAGTTCAGACAAATTAGTAAATCTTCCACTAATTTTTCTATGGGAAGTATCATTATATCAGAAGTTATAAACCATATGTTTAGCAACAGAGTTTTGCAACAAACAACATGTTGGTACCCCTGAAACTAACTCAAAAAATAGTGACAGCTGTAGAAAAATGGCAATACAATAACATAAAAAAATTAATAAAAGTGAATAACAATTAATACAATAACACAAACCCATCCAGAAATTATACAGAATAATCATAACAATAATAAAATGTGCTGTTGACAATAAATTCTGCTAAACCCATAAACATTTAAACACAGACGGACTGATCCAACTGAAGACATGTACCTGAACTGAAGACTGTACCACCATATAGAAAAAGTGACAATAAGGGCAATCATGTGCTATATGTAAATAAAAAATATACTGTATATATATATATATACAGTATATATTTATTAGTCCATAATAGGCCTCAATGTCAGGTTGGTTAGTGTTAAAATCCCTGTGTTACAAAATATTTTCAACATAAGAAAAAATTATTTATTATGAACAAATATTGTATACCGTATATGCTCTAATGAACGGCAAGTCTTTTATTGTCGCCAGGCTTCAGAGGGGACACGGCCAAATAGTAGCCGGTCTCTAACAGTAGCCGGGTCTTTGATATTTGCCTACTAGCGTACATTGTAAGCGTCTGTATCTTTATAGACATGTGTAATACATGTGCATGTCAGCACATTGCATATATAAGAAATACGGATATACCAGTTTCTAAAACTGTTTCATTTTTATGCCGGGTTGACCACGAGGCGGAAATTTGCGCGCACCTTCACAACGTCTGCTGGTGACATGGATCATGTCTGCATGGAAGGAAATCTCAAATAAAATGATTCAGGAATCTTTCAAAAATAGTGGCATTACCAATTCTACTGACGGCAGTGAGGATTCATTCATTCATTGCCTCAAAGAAAATCAGCCGTGTTTTGAAAGAAGAGAGAAATTGTCGGCGACAAGAATTTAAGCGTCGTGACAAACCTGGAAGAAGAAGACGATGGTGAACTGGACAACAATGAAGCCGTCATTGCAGATTTGGACGACGAATAGCAGTGAAAGGTACAGAAAGACATTGCCATTTACCTTTAACAGTCTTATGCAGCATGTGAAATTCAAATAAAGTAGCTGTTTGTAATATTAGGCGATTTTCTTGTGTACCTACCTGTACTGACAAGCACGAAAAAATATTGCTTTCTGAAGGTTTTTGTTAATAAGGGCCGGTCTCTATTAAGTGCCGGGAGCCGAGGCTAGTTTTGCAAATAAACACTGGGGGCCTCTATTGGAGAATATGCGGTACAAACAAAATAAAACCTAATACATAAAAGAGAATTTAAAGAAATAAACAGATGTTGGCTTTTCTTTCACTTCACTTTTGCTTAACTTAATTTTCTTCTTCACTAGTTTTTTTCTTTTTTGCCACGCTTTCGTCACTTTCATTCACAGGGCGTTTCAATAGAAACCAGTCCAAGGAGCTTTGTTTCTTCCTTCCCTTTAGAATGTTTCTGAAATGAGTCAGGCAAGTGTCATTAAATAGCGCAGCTGCATGACCAGTTGCAACTTTTGCAGGGTCTTTCTTTTCAATAAAGTCCGAAACTTTTTCCACATTGCCAACACTTCCTTTATCTTACTTGAAGAGATAACCTCCTCTACCTCTGGCCCCTCTGCGATACCAATCTCCTGCAGAACCTCCGTATGTTGCTACGTCTGCAGTCAAATCAACTCCTCCGTCGTCAGTTCCTCGGAATGTGCGGCAACAAGCTCTTTGATGGCTCATATCTCGAATTTTGGCTCGTAACACAAGGCAAAAAATCAACCTAGTGGCGGCTTGTATCTCAAAAAACGCGTATGTTGGGGCACTCGTATCTCAAGGTACCACTGTACCAGCAATTATTTGGTTCCACTTCCAGCAATGCTTAGAAGACCACTTGAATGAAACTTTCAGTGCATCTTCCTTTGTCCTTCTTTCCTTCCTTCTGTACCCTCCTTTCACACTCTGGTACCTGGCAACCATACACAGAAAGCATCATGAAGTGGGGTGTATAACTGTTGACTAGAGTTCCATGGTATATTGGACTAAATATTGTGTGAATACTCCTGCAGGAAGCCCCAAATGTTAAACCAATAAATGATGGAGAGAGGTAGGTGTATAATTCAAAAGTGTAAACAGGCTTCCAGATTGTGGACTACTTTAACTTATTATTTACAATATTTAGAAAAAAATGCAAGCATTTTGCAAAGTGAGAGCAGATGATGGAATGGCTAGACTATGCAATATTGGAATAGCAGGAGATTTTTCCATGGATGTCTTTGATATTATTTGCTGTTGTCCAGTGTTAGTCACCATAGGCTCCCATTCTATCAGAAAATATTAAACATTTTTCTCAGCCATCACTACAAACCACATGGGGTACGATATTAAAAAAATATAACTTTTGTTTGGTGTTTTCCTGTAGAGCAAGGATTATGCCTAGTATAAATTAAAGAGATATACTGTAAAACATTTTATACTGTATGTTTTAAGAATTAAATGACTAATGTATTTTATAATAAAAATAACATTTTTTGTTTTTCATGAAGAAAATGTTTATACTAATCTCTTTTTTTACTCTTTTTCTCTATGACGTCGTATGAACAATACAAATAAACAAGGGTAAGATATAAATACCTCTACAGAGTTAATATTTATACAATATTCTGTTTATCTCTTGATTTTCTATTAACTCATGTATTGCTTGAGTACATTTAATGTATACATTTCTTAAGTTCATAGGATTCATATTTTTACATTTATTTATGAATGTGTTTTTACTAGAAATGCTAGAGTTTGTTTTCTGTTATAAAGGCTTACGGTATATTTATTTTGATTATTTTACAATACTGAAAATGGAAATTAAAAAACCATGAAAGAGTTAAATTTTCCTCAAATTTTGCACACTGCTTATTGGTATATTTGAGGTCTTAACATTTGTCTTTGTGAAAATGTATACATTCTTACATTAAATTTGGTTAAGTAATGAATGTCTTAAAACTTCAATAGTTCTTTTGTAGAAGGCAAACAAAGGCAGACCAACACATGCAGCTAAACGCAATTAAA
Source organism: Polypterus bichir lapradei (assembly GCA_026402145.1). Lineage (NCBI taxonomy): Eukaryota > Metazoa > Chordata > Cladistia > Polypteriformes > Polypteridae > Polypterus > Polypterus bichir. Next base: position 31,403,706 of record JANRMT010062791.1, read on the forward strand.
GCTAAAAAGCAACAATCATGCCCAATCATTCTGCACTGTAGTGTGACAAGATAAGTCATTAGCCAGTGACATTAACCTGAATTTCCAACCTTCAATGCAATGTCTTCCTCAGACATCCCAGCATGGATATTAAAGACTTCATACTAAGAAAGGCTAAACTGAATAGTACAGTGGCCCGTTTTATCTCCTGTGATGGGACTCATTTTTGTTTGTGATAGAGTAATAGGCCCACAAATGCCCTGGTGAAAGCTATCCACAGATCATTAATAAAACTGTTGTAGTATAAAACGTCATTAATATCTGGTATCATGGTTTGGGGAGTAATGTCAAGTGAAAGTGGATTCCGGTGGGTTATTACTGAGGGTTCCATGAGTGTCTGTTCTACCACAATTTGAAAACAGGAAAGTCTGAATGACTGAGCATGAAGCAGACAGGGAAAAACATAGAGAATAAGCAGAAAAAACTAGACATCTAGTATGTGTGCCAAAGTCTAAAATACTAAACAGAATTCATATTAAGAAGAAGCATATAAAGATCTATCTATCTATCTATCTATCTATCTATCTATCTATCTATCTATCTATCTATC
>JANRMT010062791.1:31404304-31439738 GCA_026402145.1 Polypterus bichir lapradei
ATCTATCTATCTATCTATCTATCTATCTATCTATCTATCTATCTATCAAGAAGAAATAGAGCAGTAATTCAAAACCTTTAATCAAAATGAGAGTAGACAGACTTTTAGTTTTTTATTCATGTGCTAATGACATCAAAAGCTGTTGAATGAATCATAACACTGTTTAACAGTATCTCCATGGAGCAATAAACCCTGTTGTCTTCTTCCTTCATTGCGATAATGTTTTTTATACTTTTTAGAGCTTCCCAAAATGATAACGCACTGCCTCGTACTGCTGCAGTCTCTAGGTAATCTCTTGAAAACTTCACAATTACTGAGTGGCCTAACTTCAGGTAACCTAACCTGAATGTAACTGAATGCCTATGAAAAAATGTCTAAATTTTTCCCCTTATCCAACTGCAAATGTGACACGGCTGAGGTGGCCAGAAACATCAAACAAGTTTGGAATGGCATCCTGCAAAAAACGATGTAGGTCCTCATTGACTCAATGCAACACTGCATTCAAACATGCAATCTAGATGATGGCAGATATAATACTATGTTTTCTGATTTTATTTAATTTTTTTATGATCATCATCATTTGTGCAATGTTAAATGGAAATTGGAAGACATATTGATGGTGCAGCAATTTGCATTTTCACCTGTGTACTTTTCTTTGCTGTTTGAATTTCATTGAATATTTTAAATAAGTTGGACAAACTTAAATTTACAAAAAAGTGGATAAATATTAACAGTTATAATATGCATCTTAAGTTATGTTTCTTCTCATTGCAGAGGTTACGGTATATAATATGTCTGAAAAATTGCAAAATACAATTGTTAAGCAGCATAATAATTTTAGAAAACAAGTAAATCCAAGTGCAAGGAATATGGTTAAAATGGTAAGAATATTTATTACTGTGCTTTGCTTAAACACAATAAAACAATTGTTTTGAGTAATGGGAATAAGCTTCTGTACAGGGTGGGCCATTTATATGGATACACCTTAATAAAATTGGAATGGTTGGTGATATTAACTTCCTGTTTGTGGCACATTAGTATATGTGAGGGGGGAAACTTTTCAAGATGGGTGGTGACCATGGTGGCCATTTTGATGTCGGCCATTTTGGATCCAACTTTTGTTTTTTCAATAGGAAGAGGGTCATGTGACACATCAGACTTATTGGGAATTTCATAAGAAAAACAATGGTGTGCTTGGTTTTAACGTAACTTTATTCTTTCATGAGTTATTTAGAAGTTTCTGACCACTTATAAAATGTGTTCAATGTGCTGCCCATTGTGTTTGTGTTAACAAACAGAACCACCACTATTGGTCTGACACTAACCCACATTGGACAGATCCCTCCAAGACTGTTGGAACAAAAAAATTGATGGTATGGTGTGGTATATGGGGTACAAAGATAGTGGGGCCATTCTTCATCAATGGAAACCTCAAGGCCACTGGATATGCAAAATTGCTACATGATGATGTGTTTCCCTCTTTATGCACTGAAGCTGGCACGTTCCCTGAGTTTTTCCAGCAAGATGGTGCACCACCACATTATGGGTGTCAGATCCGAGCATTCCTAGATGAACAGTTTCCTGGAAAGTGGACTGGTCATTCTTGGGCCAGTTGAATGGCCCCCAAGGTCTCCCGATCTGACCCCCTTAGACTTTTATCTTTGGCGTCATCTGAAGGCAATTGTCTATGCTGTGAAGATACGAGATGTGCAGCACCTGAAACTATGGATACTGGAAGCCTGTGCTAGCATTTCTCCTGCGGTGTTGCTATCAGTGTGTGAAGAGTGGGAGAAGAGGGTTGCATTGACAATCCAACACAATGGGCAGCATGTTGAACACATTTTATAAGTGGTCAGAAACTTGTAAATAACTCATGAAAGAATAAAGTTACGTTAAAACCAAGCACACCATTGTTTTTCTTGTGAAATTCCCAATAAGTTTGATGTGACCCTCTTCCTATTAAAAAAACAAAAGTTGGATCCAAAATGGCCGACTTCAAAATGGCCACCATGGTCACCACCCATCTTGAAAAGTTTCCCCCCCTCACATATACTAATGTGCCACAAACAGGAAGTTAATATCACCAACCATTCCCATTTTATTAAGGTGTATCCATATCAATGGCCCACCCTGTACTTTATTACCCATATAGAACTAAATACATATTAACATGCACTTTTAAATGTTTTTTTTTTACAAATAATATATTTTTATGTGAACTTCAAAAAATATTTTACCTTGTAATATACAACCTGGATTCATTTTAGACTGTTTTAAATAAAATATTTGTGACTGATCAAAGATTTTTAATTGAATTATGGAATGCTTGGCACATATTGAATAAGAACTAGTTTTCTGAGATTTTAATTGAAATATCTCTTTCCCATTGTCCTGTAGGATCATTAAAGGGTAAATTCTTTGAAATGTTTTTATGTATTGTAGAGACATGTTCTGAATCTTCATATAGACTACATAGTTTCACATGGGTGTAAGGTATAAAAAACAGAAAAAATAGCTTTTAAAAAGTTTCTGTTTTGTATAATGTAAACATGTGTGTTGCTGGAAGATTAAATTTGAAGTGTAAATTATTCATGAGATTCAAATACCTCAACACAGAGATCTCAACCCTGAGTGTCCATTGGTTAAATACTGAGTATGTTTGAGAAGTTTGGAAAATGTTATTGTCGTGTATAGGAGAAACAGATACGAGCTTCTCTGCCTTAAAATGGGTCTTGCATTGGTTCAATATTTTTTGTAATAGGAGGACAACTTTGTTACTGGTAAATTGACAATAATTAGCATTGACTAGAGCACAGAGCTGAGCATACATGCAGATGTGTGGATTTCTGCCAGTTTCAAAAATTATATTGTACAAATATTTGCAGTCCAGTAGTTCTCTTGGAAGGACTTGATGATGATGGTCATGTAGACTTCTGGCTTTTAATCCATCTGGATTCCAAACTGAATTCTACATAAATGATCTTACAATTGAGTCTAACATCTTAAAATAATTCAAACATGATAGTTTATATGTTACTCACTCCATGTGGTTTGCAGTAATGGCCAAGAAAAACTTTTAATCTCATATTTCCACGGAGAATAGTTTCTGATAGAAGGGGTTTCTATGGAGACCAATCCTGCACAATAGCAAACAATATCAAAAATATCTGGAAAATCGAGAGTAATGTATAAACAAGAAATGTGTTCAAAAGCTGTTGAGCTTTTGAAATGAAGACAGGACCCTTCACCAATGAATGAGGGGGAGAGGTGGATCCTAATGTGCATTGTGTATTTAAAAATATGTTAGTTGATTACCAATATACCACAATATGTTTAATTTTCATATGGGTACAGGCTGAGGTCAAGCAAATAAAATCTGTACAATGTTAACTAAACACAGGCTTAAAAACATTTTTTCAAATGTGTATAACTGTGTATCCATGATCTCAGTTTAGTTCAGAAGGACATTTAAATTTGGCTCTTTGACTGCAGTTTGTTTGTCTATTTAACTAAAGGAACTAGAAGAGGAAGAAGAAGAAAAGGCAAAGCAGCAAAAAAGACCATCTATATTAAACACAAACAAAAGATGACTAAAAATAATCCATACAAAGACGCTTTGATAGATTTAATTCAGCTAAACTTTTAATATATTTTTGTTAAGTGCAGATTTTGCATGTATTATGTAATAGTGACTATTTAATTTTATAATACACATCTTTCTAGCAATGGCACTTCTGGCTCCTGAGTGCCTAATAGAAGGTATAATGTAGACTTAGTACATTGCTGCCTATTATGTTCTCTTTGGAAGAGGAAAAATCAAACCAAAATCCAAAGAAACTAAAGCAAACAAACTGAAAATTCATGAAGTTACCCATTTTTTCGTGATGTCCACACCAACAGTCGTAACCAGACCTTCAGTTTTTGCAGTACTGACACAAATGCTTCTATTTTACACAGGTGTGGAGTCCAGAGATTGCCTTAAATGCATACAAAATGGCTAACAGTTGTAGACTGCATCATAGCTCACATGATGAACTGCAAATTTTAAGTGAGTAGCAATTTCATCATCCTTGATTTACTGTGTACTTTGTCTCAGTATAGCAATATTAAATGCAATGAACTGTCTTGTCATTAATGGTTGATTCCTGCCTTGATCTGAATTGATCACATTAGGTTGACACTCCCCACATTTTGGGATGGAAAAGGCATATTTTGACAATAAATGCTAGACAACACACAAAATCACAGAAACATTTTCAAACCTGCTTAATCCAAAACAGGTCAGTGGGAGGCTGGAGCCTATTTTAGCCTTTCATATGTTTTAATTGTGGAGGCTCAATAAATAGACTCTACTGCTGGAGCCACAAACAAAATGAGTGCTCATCAGTGTTCTATACACTAAAATACCAGAAATCTGAAAATATCATCATTTATTCCATAGAAGACACAAGCAAGATACTCAGGGGAAGGAAATATTTAAGCCTTTAACGGTGTACCCATGATCTACACAAGACACTGATACTGTGCTCACTTTGTGCCTCTGATGACTGTGTTTATAATATGAGTCACCCTATAATCATATCAGAAGTGTGGAAGTCTGGCTATAAATAGACCATTTTCATCTTTATCAACAATATTAATTTACATATGCAACTGAACAACCGAAATGAGCTTTGATGGATTGACATCAAGTCCAGTATTGATGTATACCAACAGTGCTGAGATAGGCTCAAGCTACCCCCAACAATGCATTGGAATGAAAACATTTGGGAAAAATAAATATGTTTATCCATATATTTTGTAAAAGCAGGTTCAAATGAAAGGTTTTTATTTGTAACCAACACTTTTTCAAATGAGCACCAGCAACAACACACAAGTAAAATCAAAGATTCTTTTCTTCCTTCCATCCTACTGATACGTGTCGCCTTCCGCCTCTCAACTCTGACTCATCACGGTGAGGCAGAGCGGCTCCTTTTATCTCAGACCCAGTGGTATTTCTGATGCTAGGATATGGTCCATTGGAAGTAATTCTAGGTCATGGGGAAGTCCCACACATTTGGGATTGTAAACCCCTGCAGTACTGCCTGGCAGTACCCATAGAACCCCAACAGGGCTGTACTCCAGGACTATAGTTGCCAACATTCCCTGTGGATATCTGAATGGGTACTGAAGCCCAGAGATACTGCCATTTAGTGTACTGGGGGAGAAAATATTTACCAGACAACATCTCCTCCAGTCCTTCCATTACAATGGCCTCCCAGTCAGGTAGGTGTGCCATTTCAACCCAGGCAGGGATGCCAGCCCATGTGTGCCATCCATTACAACACATAAAGAACAATAGTTAATAAATAAATGCTCTCAAAATGCATTACTGTATAGCTTAGCAAAATAGTATGATTGTTCCCAGGTTCTGAAATGTTACGATAGCAAGAAACAAATGTATGGCAATTTTTAAAGAAAACAAAGAAACAGTTAAAACAGAGGGAACTAATCTTTTTACTATTTTAATAAAATAAATGTTAAAATTCATAAAGTCAGTTATTACTATGTGTTGTACTGTCGTGCAGGTTCAAATGAAGAATAAAATTAAAAGTGATGGGCTACGTCTCCCAGGAACTGCAAAACAGTTAGTTTTTAAACTGAAAAGATAATGTTGTCATATCAGAAGTTTGCAGAAGGCTTTAAATTTAATGAATGTATATGCTAGAACACCAACCCTTAAATATACTTTTCACTACTATAACATTTACTTTGTTAACCATGCTTTTATTATCCATGTTTGTTAACAGTAGTCTGTTCTGTCTAATGTGATTGTGTTTTGGGGTGCAGCAAATGTTTAACTCAAATATAGTGGTCATATTTTAAAACATACGGTATAAGGATAAAGGATTCACCCTATTCCTCTATTGCTCAAAATGTTTGACTGTTAGTACTTTCTGGTATTAAGCCACAATATAATATAGATAAATGGCACCTGAGTGAACAAATGACACATTTTTAAGTTATTTTGTTTTATGTAATGAATAAAGATATCATATATTAACTGTCACTTTCTAAAAAAAGTAAATGCCTCTTATCTGCATTAACACAGTTAAAAGCATAACCAGAGTTATGTGCTGATTACATCCCGCTCTATTCATTAAAAATCTCGGTTAGTTTCAATCTTTTTATCAGAGTCAAGTTGTTAGCATAAAGATTCAGCAATCATATAATGACACCATCAAAGAAAAAGCTAAAAGAACTCTGAAAACAGTTTTTGGCATCTATCAGTCTGGAAAGGGCTACAAAAACATTTTTAAAGCTCTGGGATTCTATAAACCCCAGTGAGAGCCTTGAACTCCAAATGAAAAAAACAGTTGGAACAGTAGCAAATCTTCACAGGAATGGTTGGCCTGTGAAACATTTTCCAAGGGCACAACATAAAATTATCCAAGGACTCATAAAGGAAAATACAATACAGAGAACTACAGACTTATTTTGCCACAGCATACCTCTAAAATCAGAAAAACACCAGGCAAAAGTTGCCAAGATAGAAACCAGTGCTAAAGAAGAAGAACATGAATGCTTGTCCCTTATTTGCCAAGAGCAATCAATATGATGTTAATAGAATTTCTATGGGTAGATGAGACAAAAGCAGGTTTTAGATGACGTGAGTCCCATTATGTTTGACATATGCAAATACAGCATATCAGAACAAGGACATCATGCCAAAAGTCAAAGGTGGCGGTAGAGGTGGTAGTGTGATGGTGTTGGATGCTTTGTTTCTTCAGTATCTGGACCATTTTCTTTAATCAAAAGACCATGGACTCTTATTTATAAAATAAATTTCTTAAGAAGAATGTCTTTCATCCATCTATGAGCTGGATCTCAAGCTGAAGCATAGATAGGCCAGGCTGCAAAACAATGATCCAAAAAACAGAAGCAAGCCCACATCAGAATGGCTGAAAAGCAGGAAAACTTCCAGATCTGACCATAATGGAGACAACAAGATAGGACCTGAAGTGAGCAGTTTACTCTGGAAATCCTAGCAGTATTTCTGAATTAATGCAGTTTTAGAAGGAAGAATAAGCTAACATTCATCCACCATGATATCAAAAACTGATGTTGAATTATAAAAAGAGTCATTGCCACCAAATATTGTACAAAATGCAAGAAAGGAGGTACTTTTTCAAACTTTGCCTACTGGTATTAGGTAAATTTTGTTCAGTAATTAACATCAATAAAAAAAAGTTTTTTGTTCACTCAAGTGTCTTGCATTTAATACTAGATTTTGGTTGAAAAATACATATTTGCAATAGCAGTGGAAATCAGACAGGGAGCGAATGCTTTTATACTGCACCGTACGTAACTTATGAACAAAACGTAAAACAACTGAGCTGCAATGCAAACTTCTTAGCACTAGAAATTTGCGCATATCAGCCGTGGTGCTGTGCTGGGATTTGATCTTACAGTATGATCACTTAACTTGAATGAATTCTGGAAATCTGAATGGTGAAGAGGATGTGTCAGAACATTCATCTTTGATCATTCTGTGTAGTTTATAAGTGAATGAGTGACACTAAAAAGGTATTAAAACAGAATAATTACTTTATGCTATATGTATATGTTCACTTTAATGCAGATTACACTTGTGGGGAGAATATCTACATCGCTACCAGGAAGAACTCCTGGCACAGGGTTATCCAAATGTGGCATGATGAGCACAAACATTTTAAGTATGGAGTTGGAGCAATAAACAACTTCGTAACTGGCCATTACACTCAGGTAATTAACTTATAACACTTAGTGTGTCCGTGTGACTTGCTTTCCTTTTGCCACAGTGCAAATGCTTTGACAGTGCAGTTTAGTAATTAACTTTTATTCCTTCAAAGCATTTGTTCCTATTTGACATTTTCTGATATGCTCATTGTTCAGTTTTCTTCATCAGCTTTTCTCAGTTCTTGATCACAAAGGCCAAAACCTACTACAGTACAGCAGAATCAGTTGCAAGGAAAGAATCAACCCTGGACTGTTTATAGCATATATTTTCCTACACACAACAATACTTGTGCACACCAGACCATTTCACAGCTGTCACTTACACTGACATGCATGACTCTTTGGGATGTTTCTCTAGCTATTTAAATTTAAACTATATGTTCACACTTAGATTTAAATCCAGCATTTACATTCTAGATGTAATATTTAGCTGTATGAATGAATACTATGAATGAATGCACTGGTTTTGTATTGTAACAGTAGCGTCAGAATGAATTCTAACATTGTCATCATCACTAGTTCTATTTTTTTGTTGGTTTTGCTACAATGTGCTCAAAAACAGCCTCCATTTTTTTCTAAAATTAAGGGCAAAATAATTTGGTCAACCTCATAGGACTTGATCTTACAATCCCAATATTCAGCGCTTTCTTGATGTCTTGAATGGGTATAGGATGATCGCCTCATTGGGGTCATCAGGTGGTCACCCTGCTTCATTTGTATTTCGTTGATAGGCCCACGACACCTCCATAGGGCACAACAGTACCATGTGGCATCCCCGGTGCACTCCCCTCCACTTTTACCCCTTGCTTGCCATTTTGTAGGCCATTTGGGATCCTTTCTCTGCTGCCAGATCCAGCTGCTGCTTCGTTCGGCAGCTTCTGAAAATGATTTGACGGCCTGTCATAAGGACTGCCTTTGAATTCCCATCCCCTTCAGAAGCCTGGTTGCTGACGTGGGTACAAACCGTCTACATCCTACCTCTACTGGGAGCATGTTGTTCTGCCTCAACTGCTATTTCTACATACCTTGGAATTTTGCATTCATATGCCTTATCAGCTGCTGCCTCCTATTGCACCGTTAACTTCACAATGAACAAGGTTTTCTGCGAGGTTGACCACAAGATCAGGTCTGGCCTAAGACTAGATGAAATAATTTCTCCCAGAAAAATTATCTTCTGATTTAGATCAACCTGTATGTTCCAATCCCGGGCAATCCCCAGGAGGGTTGGTTCCTTTCTTGTAGATGGTTTCACTGGAGGTTGTCCTGCTCTTACGAATGGGATGGTGTTTGGGAATCTGGTGATCAGGGGAGAGCACTGGGGGTACGATCTCCTATCTTCTAGGGTACAGTTGTTGTAGAACCTGGTTATGCCTTCAGGTGTCGCATTCTTGGGACAGACTGGTTTTACAGCTGGTAAGGATGTGCTTTAATGCTGGAATTTAGTAGAGAGAACATGATGTATCTTCTCCAACCCACTGATGTAGGTTCATATGTGGCTGTGGTGATGAAGCTAATTCGGCTCCCTTCCATTTCCCACAGATTGTTCCAGGTGAGCTTAAGATGCTCCAGATTTTCCCAGCTAGTCCACTGACCATGTTTGGACTGTGAGACTTCTCTTGCATGTCTCTCTGCCTCCACATGCTACCAAATCTCAGCAACCATCAGCTGCCTTCTCTGGGTAGCTGTTGCCTTACTGCCATGAGGGTAGACTTGTCCCTAACCCAAAATCACCTCTTCCTTGTTCCACCTGTCCCACAATGTCTCTATGTCTAAGAGCAGATATTGCTAGCTGTACAGTGTCAAATGGAGTCCACTTCCTCCCTGTTGCATGTCTAGGGGCAGCTGCTCGTGTTGTGGCATCATGAGACTTTTTTCGAGTCATATCCAGCCTTAAGTTGGTGCATTTGTACTCCTTCACGAGGCTTGAGAGAGGTAGCTCCAGCACACCATGTCCATATAAGCTGATACTGCTAAGGCACCATGGGAGACCGATCCACTTCTTGATAAATTAACTGACTGTCCTCTCCAGCATCTAGATTTGGGAGATGGGGAACTTGTAGATCGATAGAGGCCACATCATACAGAGGAGCAATCTGAACTGATGACACCACGGTTTCACCTTGCCAGGAAGCAAGATCTTGTCTATAATAGCAAGGCCATTGATGGTTTTTCTTTAGTTGGTCACTGTCATCTGAGTCTTTGAAACTTGCATTGTACCACTGCCGCCCTTGACTGGCATCTTCAACTTCATCGGAACTGGTGTTTTGCCTATGTGAAATCTCTGGTCCACAAGTTTTCCTCTGATAATGGATATGCTCCTGGATTTTCTCGGTTTCAACCTCATCTTTGCCCATGTTATATTGGCAGGCAGGTTTTTCAGCAAATGCTTGGTACATTTGATGGTTGACATGAGGGTGGTGATGTCATCCATGTAGGTATGAATGGGATGTAATCGCTGTCCAGACTGCAGACGCTGTCCTTCCACAACCCATTTCGAGGTTTGGATGATCACTTTCATTTCCATATTGAAAGCTAATGTGGAGATGGTGCACCCTGCCATTATTCCCACTTCCAGTTGTTGCCATGATGTTGTGTACTCTGTGGCTGTAATACAAAACTGCAAATCTTGGAAATAGTTCCTGACCAAGTTTGTGATGGTCTTTGGCACATGAAAGAATTTGAAGGCTGTCCAGAGGAGAGAGTGGGGAACCAATCCAAAAGCATTGGCTAGGTCCAGGAATAAAACATACAGATTTCTTCCTTCCCTTCTTGCAGACCAGAGTTGATGCCATATCATGCTCAGGTCTTCTAAGCATCCTGATAAGTCTGGTATACCAGCTTTCTGTATCTATGTGTCAATCATATTGTTCTGTTCCAGGTAGGTTGTTATCCTTTGAGCAACAATGCTAAAGAATATCTTACCTTAACATTCAAGAGATTGATTTGTTGGAATTGGCCGACGTTCAAGGCATCCTTTACCTTGGGGATTACTACTCCCCCGACTCTTTACTAATCTAATCCATGCCATCATTCATTAGCTTCCACAGGAACAAATTTTCTGTTGTCTGTGCGCATTGTTTTCAGATGGTCTTCCAGCTCCCTCCTTAGTGACCCATTCTTTTTCCTTGTTAAAAGTTCTCTCACAAATCTGAAGGGATCTTTTTAGAAAGATGCTCTTGCCCTCTCCTGTGAAATCCAGACTAATGCTGATTTTCACTTTCACAAGTGCAAGTAGCTCGGAATCTGTTCTTATTAAGACTGAGGCCATAAAACTTAACTTATATAACACAGCAAGGCAACTATCAAATTAATAATTTTACAGGGAGATTGGTATATTTCCACCTCACTGATCCAATGTCCTAAATCAGTTCTGGACTGGATTAAGGAAGGTTAAGGACATAGTAGTATTATAAGTACAGTGTAAAAGTGGTGCAATATCTCATGTATAGGTTCAGTGTAATTCTTAGTTGAGTGTCCAAACAACATGTAACTTGTTGCTATTTTCCAGCAGCCCTGAGACAGGGACTTAATTAAAATACTTTATTTTTTATATTTTATTATTACTTTATTTAAAAGAAAATATACTGTAAATAGTGTTCATTAATAGTTAAGTGTGTTTAGCTTGTGCTGGTGCAAAGAGCTAGACTGATTGCCAGTTGAGATGCAGCACAGTAAGCAACTGGCACCAGCTGGGAGGTAAGCAGGATAAAAAGGAATCAGATTAGAGTTAGAGGTGTTTTGGGAGGCAGCAGGATGAAAGAAAGCACAGCATCGATTCGATCTTTTAAAGAAATGGACCAAGTGTTGCAAAGGCACTGTGAAGCAGTTCTTATTAGCTGAGCTATGGTTAATACAGTTAGACTGTGTTTTACATTTAAGTATGCTAGCAAGCTTTCCAAAAATCTTTAGCATTTTGGTGAAACATTTTTTTCTAAATCCATGCCACAAGGTACATTTTATCCGATATACTGTAACAGCCATTATATTGCCCACTCCCACTCTGAGTGGAGTACACTATATGTGTGGGTGGTTGTTTTACAATGTATTAGTTTAGACAACTGTTATTTTGAAATGTTCTGTGAGTGAGTTAATGTGTTAGTCAATGTAACTAAAATGTGTGTATACAGTATACAGTGGACAGTATATTAGGTACTATGACTGCTCTTAGCAGTTTACAGTATATTGTGAAGTAATCCAATAAAGGAGGACCTTCATTTCATTCCTTGGTGGCAACTGTTACAATAGTATCGTTCTCATTCAAAGTATTATGATACCAAGGACATAATGTATTTGCCCTGAGGATTGTCACATACGACTGGCATCCTAATTAAGAATTGTTCCTAACCCAGACTAAGATAGAAAGTCTTGTTCTGTCCACTTAAAGATGAGCAAACAACATGTACCTTAGGTAACAGGTTCTAAAAGACATATGTTTTTATTCAAAAGACTATTCAAGCTTTTTAACTTGCAACAGGTTCACTACTTTTTTCCTATTATGTGCAAATTCCAACTTCAGCTTAAAATTTCTTATTAATTCCAATTTTGCACATAACTTTTCATACACTACGCACTGTTTCACTAATCAGTGTCCGTTTTTATTTTGCTAATGACATCTGTTATTTTGTTACTACTTATATTGCACATGCACTATTCTTAAAGGCTGCCGCAATTCCTATTTAAACATGTGACCTGATAATTCTGCTTTCTCTCATATTTTGCATGCCCCACTTGTCAATGCTGTCATACTTTGTATGTTGCATGAGCCACCTCTTCTTATTTTCTACTGCACTTTTGGACCACCATGCTTTTCTTCCAGGTTGGTTTTCAAGCAAACTGGACCACTGTTTTTGAGTGCATCAAAATAAATAAAACACAGATTATCAGTTACTATATACTGTACAATAAAATGAAACTAAATGAAAACTAAACCTCAGAATATAAATATAAACAGTACACTCGGCCATCTTCAATAATAAATATCACACTTTTTACCTTGTGATCCAGCAGTTTATTTATTTTAATAAACTTAATCTGTTTTACAGGGTATGCTGTTCATAGTTGTGTATCACACTATAAATCTTTTAGTCTAAGTTTCATGGGCAGAAGCATAAAAAGTAGCAGATGCTTTCTTTTTCTTTTCAGGTTGTCTGGTTTATTTCTTTTTTGATCGGGTGTTCTTTTGCCAAGTGTGGAACATCAGATCCAAAGTATTTGTATGTTTGTCAGTACTGCCCAGGGTGAGTACCACTTCTTTGAAAATAATATGACAGCCTAAGAGGGCAATAAGCTGGATCAATTGCTTGGTCTTTTGGAAATCATTTTTAATTCTTTGGAAAGCAGGGCAAAAAGGAATATATTGGCAAAACATTGATTTGATCTCCCGTAAATTGAACTTGGCACAATTTTCTGACTGCATCACTTCCTCTATTAAAAAAAATTATCATTGATTAATTGCAAAGCAGAACATTTACAAAAAGTTGATTGGTGAGCTGGGACCAAGAAGCCCAATTCCAGTTTTCCATCTATTACATACAGTGTTTAATTTTCAAATCTAACACTAGTAAATGAGGAGTTAATTATATTTGCAGTCCAAAAATCTAACCACTAATTAAAAGTTTGTTTTTTTATGAAAACACAGAGATATTGCAGTTACCAAGGACCACTTTTGAGAACACTTTATTTAGGTTATGTTTAAATGTTACCCAACTTTAGAACCTGTATAGTTTAAACACTTCCTCTAGACCTTTACCCATGTACATTTTTTGAGAGTGTTTTTGATTTGAACATATAGCAAAGTTACTAAAAAACTGTCTTTTAAAGGTTCAAAATATATTTCATTTGCATCATGCATTGTTCCTTGCTAATTTTTGACAATGTATTAAATCCTCAGTATACACAGAGTGACATTTTAGCAAGTCTTTGCTCAGACTTTATATCATTGGGGTTTTTCAATTGTTCTGAAATGAATTGGTCTGTTGGTCGTCCAAATGGAACCTCCACAGGTTACGATCATTTGATAGAAGTAAAAGCAAACGCCATGTAACATTCTGAGCAATGCTAGTGTGGCCAACTCTTATAATTTTTCACTATAATTGTTAGTCTGAGGCTAATTCTGACCATTAGACAACTTTTTTTTTTGACTAAATAATTCTGTTTTCAGATTCTGTAATTACCAAAGGCATTCTTAATTAACCTGCAATGTGGAAATCATATCAATAAGAAATTCCATTTAGTTGTACTTGTGTTGTATTATTTATTAAGAAAACAGAGGCTACGTAAGAATCTGAAGACATTTATTAATAGTAAAGCTATATACTGTATATATCCATCCATCCATCCATTTTCCAACGCCCTGAATCCGAACACAGGGTCACGGGGTCTGCTGGAGCCTATCACACCCAACACAGGGCACAAGGCAGGAAACAAACCCCAGGGCAGGGTGCCAGCCGACCGCAGGGCACACACACACCAAGCACACACTAAGGACAATTTAGGATTGCCAATGCACCTAACCTGCATGTCTTTGGGAGGAAACCCACGCAGACACAGGGAGAGCATGCAAACTCCACGCAGGGAGGACCTGGGAAGCGAACCCAAGTCTCCTTACTGCGAGGCAGCAGCGCTACCCACTGCGCCACCATGCTGCCTTACTGTATATATATTTACTAATAAATGAATTCTAGTCTGTAAAATAAGAATGATGTGTATAGTAGGTGAAAGAAGAATGCTTGTTATAAATCTTGTCTGGGAAATGGCTGTTAGTCTTTTGATTGTCACCTAAAGACATACTTGTACAATACAGCTATCAGTTGCTCAGCCCAGTTCTAATATCCTGAAACTATAATGCAGTAATTATGAAAAGAACAAATGAATAATAAGCCATTATCAGTGAGGCAGCTTCCTAGATCTTGCACCAGTCTAAATTTCCTGGCTCAGTCAATGCACACGAGTTTTCGCATTCTGCCCACATTAACATGAGATCAGTCCATTGGTACTCCTTGTGCCAAGAACTTATTGTGTCATATTAATGTCTGACTTTTTTAAAAGCATAACAGGGATCTATCTGTTTTGCATGCAGAGGAAATACAAATGATGACACTCCATACAAAGAAGGGATGCCTTGTGCTGACTGCCTGGAGTCTTGTGAAGACAGACTGTGTAGTAAGTGCTTTATTTAAATCAGTTAACCAATATTACGCGGAGGCCTACTAGTTCACGCTATTGAATGATAAATGAACTATTTCTCTTGGTCTCACTAAAACGATAACTTATTGGCGACAGGTTTACTAGAAGCTACGCTCATATCTTATACTTTCATGTTTTTATTGCACCATTAAAATTACTTTATCCCTAATCTGGAAATTTTAGCTTAAATAAACACCCCACATTTATAAACATTATCTGCTAAGCATTTTGGCAGAGTAGTTTGTCATGATGGCTAAGCTTTACATTTTCATAAACAATGACACAACTCAAATTCCTAACTTATATAACTAATATCCTATTTTGATTTTCTTTACATTAACATATTATTTACACCTTTTTGAGGTGTGAAATTTACTAAAATGTTTAGTGTTTAAAACCTTTTAAAAGGAATTGACTCATGCTGTTGCCAACACATCCAAAATGTTAAAGTTTGATCAAAAAAGAAAAAAATGGTCTCCATGTATTTACTTCTGTGTATATTTATGAAGGGGGCACAGTGGGTAGCGTTGCCCCTTCACAGATCCAGTCTCTTGGATTCTAATCCCACGGCTTGATGGTGGCTATGTGGAGTTTGCAGGTTGTCTCTGTCTTTGCGTGAATTTTCTTTCATGTACTCTGGTTACCATCCTATGCTCTGAAAAACATATTGGTCAGGTTAACTGGTGGTGAGTGATAGGCTTGAGTCATGGGCTGGCATGACTGAATAGGCTGTCATCCCCTGTGGCCCTTAATTGTATGAAGTGGGTGTGATAATTTTAAATTGTATATTAATTAGCAGTACAGTGGTGTAGCAGCTAGTGTTGCTAATGAATACTTTGCCCAGCCTACTCATTCTATGAGCAGAATTTGCATGTTTTACCTATGTTCAAGGGAATTTTCCCAAGTACTCTGTTTTGCCTCTGTGCTCCAAAAACATGCAAGTCAGATTACTTGGCAGCTCTAAATTAGTCTGTTATGAGTATGTGTACCTAGCAATAGGTGGATATCCCATCCACAGTTTTTCCAGTTTTGTGATTAATCCCACCTTTCTGGTTTCAGTTTATTGAAGTTTCGCAATGTGAAAAGTAAGCTCCAAAAATCAATAAATATGTACTGTTATAAAAAGTTCACGTAACTGACAGCAATTTGGTTTGTGTTTAACATGTACACTATGAAAGAACTGTTCTTCAATGGGATTTAGTTAAAGGACTGCCATGGTGTTCTTATACTTTAAGACCAATAAACAGGCCTGGGCTTGCAAGGATATCCAAAAACCATTAGGTGGAGCTATAGTCAGGTATCCCTGATCCAAATAGAAACTAGCAGCTAAAATTAAAAAAAAATTCCAGCATAACTGCTAACAAAAAAGAGTTCAAAAGGCATTTTCAACCATAGAGACATTGAGCTTGGAGTTAAGGGAATAAGGAAAGGCCAAGGGTTTAACTGTTAGGAGGAACAGAAAGGTTGAAAAGGTGTGGGTGGAGTCTCCATAGTATAATATAGTGACGTGCACTCCATGTTGTTAGACAGGAATGAAATTTGCAGACTTGGGTCTATTAGAGCTTTCAGGTTTATTTTGTGTTCTTTATTGTGTTGTTATTTTTTCCCTCATTATTATTCTTCCTTTTATGATAAAATGACAGTTTTTTTGCACATGTTTTGTTTTATTTTGTGTTCAAGAAAGATCAAGAACAATGCAGATGTTGTTTGTCAGTCATTAGCCAACCCGCTATATCCTAACACAGGGTCACGGGGGTCTGCTGGAGTCAATCCCAGCCAGCACAGGGCACAAGACAGAAACAAACCCTGGGCAGGGCGCCTGTCCACCGCAGGGCACTTACACACACACACACCCACACACCAAGCACACACTAGGATGCAGATATTGTTTTAGAGTAATATATCTTTTTCAGCATTGTATTAATTCAAAGTTTAGCCCATGCAACTATCATGTAGGATCATAAATTAATGATTTTTTAAAAAAAAGAAACTCAACATTTGTATATATTTAATGTTTATTTTATGTTTATATTCACTGCTTTTTGAGATATATTGTGCAACAAGACGTAGTACTGCCACCTGACATGTGAATACAGGAAAACTGATGTGAACAAAAGAAGATCATTCAACCTCCATCTACAAAACGTCACATCTTAGAAATGACTTGCGGTTCGGTTCTGAGCTGTGATATTTTATAGATGGAGGCTGAATGTTCTTCTTTTGTTCACATCAGTTTCCTACAAGGAGTCCGGATCCTCACCTAGTCTAGTAATGTGAAGTCAACTGTATGGGCACCACTTTGTGCGTATATAAGGGTACCCTGGGATGAACTTTCTTGTGTTGCTGTGTTTATTATCTTTATTTTCAAAATATTCCATTCTCACTTTATACTGGAAGGCTTTGATTATTTACCAGCAAAGTCCTAATCCCTGAGTATGTTGTCAATATTCTATCCACGTGAATAGACACATAAATAGATAGTTATGGATGAATGTATGGGACTTTGATCATATAAGGTAATGCTGGTCCCACTGTAACAGAAAAGGCCTGTATGCACACCAGTAAACAACCAACCAAACAAAAAAGTAAACCAACAAAAAAAAAAAAAAAAATCTAAATTAGGAAAGCTGTCTTGCTAAGATAACAAGATTCATCTTTCTGTTCAATTTATAAGGAGTGACGTCCTACAGTGCAGTCTGTTCACAACTGACCATCTCCTTCTGGCGGCTGTGGGCCTTATAATTGGGAAACTAGAAGGGGCTGATGCCCTCACGGGGCATCTTCTCGGTACTGCGGATGAAAAAAAAGAGGAGAAGGTTAGTGCAAGCTCCCCCTCTCACCCCACAGTGGTAGTACCTGTTTCAGATGAGCCCGGTGGGTGATCCACAGATGCACATGAGTGACAGTGATGCATCCCTAATCGAAAAACAACAAGCAAGCAAATTAAAAATTTAAAAAACAAGCGCGTTAATGGTTAGATAACAAGAGGATACTAGTTAAATGATGAGTAGTGTGCTTCATTTTCACATACTTAATATGTTAAATGATGAGCTCTCTTCTTTAGGACAGACTTGGACCAGCAATACACTACCAGATTACTTGACAAGAAAAAAAAATCTGGAATTGAACTGATGTCCCTGAAGTGGCATGACAGCAGCTCCCATAATGAAATCTGTATATCATAATAGTAAAAATGACAAAAGAAGCAAAATCCCAGACTTTGACCTCATGCAATAAATGTCGGACATTTCTTTCACAAAATTAATATCCCACCCAGATGGGTCCCCTCCCCCTGTGAACTCCACAGTATAATATACCGCCAGCAAGCTCAGAGGTAGGGTCTCACATTACATACACCAGATGAAAAGAAGATACTGTAAATTTTGACAGCCAAATGCTGGAATTATAGTTTTGTGCTAGCAATGTTTTTATATACTTTATAACAATTATCAGTGGACAAATACAATAAATCTGCTGTATGCTGCCAAGTAAACATATATGCTTCATTTAGAAGAAATATAAAATACAAAGCTTTGCCAGCATGGGATCTTGTCAAACTAAACCTTCTGGACAATTTCCAGCCTTTGAAGATCGTCCTACACACAGCAACCACTGTAAACAGCAATTCTTCAAATGGAAGAAGGCTTTTCCATTGAAGTGGGATATGTGCACTGAGGTGATGTATGGATGGATATCTCAGTAAAGCTTCTGAATAGTCAGGAATGGCAGTCATTAGGCAGAGGTGAATAACTTAAATGTTAACCTGCAAGAAAAAGTTCAATTTATTCCAAAAACTGTTTTGCAGCATTTGACCAGGGGAAACCCCGCAGTCTCCCTTGTCGTCAGAAATGGCTTAATATTTACGCTGAAAAGATCCATTTCTGTGAAGAAATTATTTAGGATGTAAAAAAAAAGCCAATAACATCTGGTTTAGTTATGTACACATATTGTATATTTGTTAAACTAAATTTCTGTATCTGTAATCTAGAGCTGCATCAGCATGCATCTACTAAGGAAAAAAGTTAAATGTTATTCCCATTCTGAAAAGGAAAGAAGGTTAAAGCCACTACATTTATGTATGCTATATATGTGCATATGTTTTATCCATCCATCCATCCATTTTCCAACCCGCTGAATCCGAACACAGGGTCACGGGGGTCTGCTGGACCCAATCCTAGCCAACACAGGGCACAAGGCAGGAAGTATATGTTTTAGGCATTTAAAATTATATTAGCATTGGACAGAAGGCAGGAACCAAGGTTGCATGGGACACTAGTCAATCACTGTGTACTCACACTGGGTTTATTTAGATTTGCAAATCAACCTAACAAGAATGCCCTTTGGATATGTGAGGAAACCCACATGAAGAACACACCAATGTCGTAAAGATAATTGACACCAATGCAGATGGGATGTGCTTTGGTTGCCTGCATCCCAGTAGTAGAATTAAACAGGTTCTGAAATTGGATAATGGATGGCATTTTGATTTTGAATAATTTGCTTTCTAATAGAAATTCACAAACATTCTCTTACTTGTTAGCCAATCCTTGCATATACCAGGACAAGTACAGCAACTGTGAAGAGGAGAGTGAAAAATATGGATGTGATGATTCCTTAAATGAAGACTGCCCAGCAACATGTCGCTGTGAAAATGAAATCAAATAGTTTTTTGAGCTATTGGCAAGGCAGCGCAACTGATGTTACTATTTAGAAAACAACTGTAATGTAAATCATTATTCAAATCATTATTCAAATCATTTTATTTTTAAAGCAGAATTAAGAATAGTAATTAGAATTGCAAATCAAGTACAAACTGATTTAGTGGTGATCATGTACTACTTGTGACTGTATTTACCTAAAGGATTCAGCGTTGTAAAGCTAAATGTCTTTTCTGATCAGTGAAAAAATGACTTCACTAAAATGGAAAATTTAGGACTTCTTTCATCATGTTACTGTACATAAACATTAAAAGTCCTTTAAATTTATGGCTGTGGCATTAAAAACTGACCCCTACCAGGATGAACCTTACAGACAATGGCATGCAAGGTAATGTTAGAGTGCTTTTTGTAGCTTATGATGGACACTGTGGACAGTGTTTTAAGATGCCTGGCTTGTCAATGTATAGTATAATAAAGAATTTCTCAGTACACTGTACATGTGACAATATTACTACTACTTGTACTTAAAAGATAAATTAAGAAGAGGAAAAACAAAACTATTTTTAAGTAATAAATCTTCTCACTAACTATCCACAACTATTCATTACTATCCAGTAAAATACTAATTTGTGATTGCTGCAATATATTTTTATTGTCCTGGTTTAAGCCTCTCGATGAATATGTTATTCAGGACATTTGGCTATTTAATAATTACTTTCATAATTATTGTGTGCAGCATCTTACTGTCTAAGGGATAATGTTGTACTTTGCACAAAAGAATGTGTAAAAGGAGACATAACAGCATGAAAGGGTAGGGCACCACTCTGATGACCCCATAGGATTGCAGGTTTGTAAGAAAACAAAAGCACGCAACAAGTTGCAGAAATGTCTTTTCAGATGCGTGTTCAAAACAGAACTAACTCAAAGATGGATGAACTGGCTGGTCATATGGCTTCCAAGCAGGAAGGGGCAGACAATTGTAATGCAGTTGGAGGAAGAGAGAAGGCAATAGCACACAACGTGTAACTACCAACACCAGAACCCTGAAGCTTTCTCCCAAGATCATGTGCGTGACAAAAGTTTAAGCTTAGACATTTACTATAAGTTCGCTTTATATATATTTTTTTAAAACAGTTTCTCTAAAGTCCTGTAAGCACCATCAAAACTGTAGGACACAGGTGGGCAACATCGATCCTGGAGGTCTGCAGGGGCTGCAGGTTTTTGTTCCAACCCAGTTTCTTAACGAGAAGTGAATTATTGCTAATGAAGGACTTACTGCTCAAGTGACGTTTTTCTGCTTCATTTTAGTGGTATCGCTTGTTAAGGTTCCACACCCTTAATTGCTTATTTCAGTCATAAACAGCTGCATTCCCTGTGTTTTTAATGGGTCCTTATTGACAATAAGATGCAAATGAAAAAGAAACCAGCAGTTCTCCATCTGACTTGTTTACATTTACACCTGTGTGGATTCATCTTGAACTATTAGGTTTAATAAAACACTTAAGAGAAAAATGTGACAGACTGGAAATGATCCATTTTAGGATTTAAATCATTTGGATGATTTCCTTGGAAAGAAACAAAATCTTCGATATAAGAATATTACATTGCAGATTAACAAGCCATAAAATTAAATAAGGTCTAAGATTGGCAAGGATTGGTTTCTAATTAAGCAATTGGGTTGGAATGAAAACCTGCAGCCACTGTGGACCTTCAGGACCCATGTTGTCTAACCCTGCTTTAGGGCTTTTTCTTGGTCTTTGAGATTTACAGT
Organism: Polypterus bichir lapradei; assembly: GCA_026402145.1. Classification (NCBI taxonomy): domain Eukaryota; kingdom Metazoa; phylum Chordata; class Cladistia; order Polypteriformes; family Polypteridae; genus Polypterus; species Polypterus bichir. The sequence continues at coordinate 31,425,677 of JANRMT010062791.1, forward strand.
AGTTCTTATACTTGAATTATTAAATGGGAATGCCTTGTTAATGCTGATATGTAGTTACAGAATGTCCAACCATACATTCATTGCACAGTCAGTCACAGTGGCTGTAGAATATGCAAACGTTTGGGAGCAATTTAGTGTTCATTTAATTTAACGTACAGATTGTGAGGATCTGGGAGAATCTAGAGAACCTAAACAAAAACCATACAGATACAGGAAAATGTGCAAGCTCCAGACAGACAGAGACCTGGCCTGAGCTTCAACCTGGGATTCTGGATGATGTGAGGAGTCAATGCTGCACCACTGTCTGGCTATAATCACCTTGGTCAGCCAAACTATTGGGTGTTAGTTTGACTCCACTTGTCACATCATTGCACCCATTCCATTCTTGCTCTTGGCATCCTTCTCTATTTAGGCCCCATCCATTTTTGTATCTTGTCGTCCCATAAAAGTTGTCGTCCTTCAAATGGTCACTTCCACTACCGTTGGCACCACTCGGCAACTGCACGCGTCCACCTATAGTTGTTTAGTCATGCGACATGTCCTGCCCATCTGAGTTTGCTTTTCTGGTACTCCATGATTACATCTTTCACTCCATGTCTCTCCCTGATCTCCTTGTTCTGGATGTGATCTCTTAATGAGATTCTAAGCACTGACTGTTCCATGGCCTGCTGTGCTATGATCAGCCGTTACTCTTCCCTTTTTCTTTGTACCCTATGTTTCGCTTACGTATAGCATCGCAGACAAAACTGCGCTTTTGAAGAGGTCTGCGCGTGTGGTGCTGTCCATCTTTGCTTTTAACACATCTTTAAATGAGTTGAATGCCTTCCATCCAGCTATTATTCTCTGCGAGATCTGCTTTTTCATGTCCCGCCACATGTTCACCTCCTGTTTGAGATACACACAGTCCAACACCTCTTCTATTTCTTTGTTTCTGATAGTAATGCGACTGCAAGCTAAATCATTTGACTGCATGTATTTTATTTTTGTATGGTTGATTTTCATACCGACTGCTGATCCTTTGTAATCTAGAGTTTTCAACATGGTCTGTAGTTGCACAGTGCTTTCTGCAATGAATACAGTATCTACTGTGAATCGGAGTTGGGTCAGCCAGTCGCCATTTATCCACTTGTCGATGTCCCACATTACCATCTCGAGGCATGTCATGAAGAGCTTTGGAGAGATGGTGTCTCCTTGCTTAACATCCTCCTTGACCAGAACCCTTATGGGTGACAAAAGCAGTAATACGTCTGTTGCGTACCTGGAATTTGGCTCCCTAAGGAGGTCCACATATTGTGCTGCAACTCCTTGCTTTTCGAGGGATCAAAGTATCACGTTAATCTCAACACTGTCAAAGGCTTTCTCGTAGTCAACAAACACACAGTGGCAGTCTGTATTCTCCTGCTCGCTCTGGCTATAATAAGATAATATATTTATATGGTAAATCTCTGCACCCTGTCCAAGTATGGTTTCCACCTTGCACTCAGTTCTGCCAGTATAGTTTTATCCCCTGTAACCCTAAATTAGGAATGTGAGGTAGATAATTGATAGATGGATCAATGATTAATGAATCTAAACAAGTAACTGACTTTGTCATTTTGATTTTTGTCATCTCCAAAGACATACAAGGTAGGCCTAACTGGTGAGTATATTCGGTCCCTGTATAGGTGTGTGCATGAGTGGGCCCAGTGACAGGCTGGCACCTTGTCCTGGGACCGGTTCCTGCCTTCTGCTTGATATTGCCAGGATTTGCACACATATTTTTCTGAACTGCATTAAACAGGTTTGAGAATATTAGGTTATGTTATATAGTACAACTTACATATATAAGCAGAATTTTTTTCCAGCACTCTCCTCACTGATACATTGAAATCATCTAACCCAATTTTATAAAGGGTTCTTACTTGCAAAAGTTAATGAAGATAAGATAACACTATGTGGTAACTAAATGCATACCGATTTAAAATAAAATTTTTGCAGATATAATTCTAAGGGAATGCTTTAACAACACTTGTATGTCAAAGAAGGCGCAGCAAGCAGATCTGAGAGTACTATATCTTGACTTCCCTTAATAAAAGCATGAAAGGAAGAATTTATAAAACCCAAGAGCACCCTCACTGGATGCTGTGTCTAACTAATAAGATAATAATATCTAAAAAATAGACAGAGGTGATAATACCACCATAAATCATGGAAAGAAACACATAGGACAGTGATACAATATTTCTCTTTCAGTTCTATTCAGCTCTATTTCAGTTTGTCTGTCTCTGCCTAAGACGTATAGTCAGTCATTTTTTTTTTGTCTTCATTTATTCTTGATAATCTTTCTCTTGTATTACATTGTTTTCTCCACACATTTTATAAACTGAGATGAAGAAAATAAATGAAGTTTCATTAAATGACAAAGTAAACAAAGCTGAAATTAGGGTAGTGTGTCAGCATTAAATGAACTTGTATATACAGTAACATAATTCAGAAGTGACAGGCAGTTGATTCCAGCGTCACTAGATGGCACTCAGAATCTTCTTCTTATTATAAAGCTGCACTTTCTCATTGGTAGAATGCTGGATCTTCTTTAATAAACATTGCAAACTGAACATGCCATCCTTTCTTCTAGCTTGTAATACATATGGAAAACTGTCCTGGGCTGAATATAATTTTTATAAAAATTACTGTGCTGTATTTTGCAAAATTATAATGAATATTTGCAGTATAACACCTAAAGTGACTTGTAGTTTCTTAGGCTACCTGCTTAATTAACAGCAGTGGTCTTCACAAACAGTCAAGGATGTGGGCAGTGTGAAAGGTGCTATATCAGCGCCGACCCGACCCAGACTGACAGCAGAGGCACATATAAAATGAACCAAAAAGATTTATTTTCTTCAGCTGAGTTCCACGTCTTCCCCGTGTCCCTCAGCCCTAACACAGTCCCAAAACACACCACAACAACGCAAAACACCACCACAAACACTCTTCTTTCTCCTCCACTCCTCCAAGGCAGCTTTGTCCTCCTCCTCCGGACTCTGGCGCCCTGAGTTGTGACCGCAGGCTCCTTTTATAGCCCACCCAGAAGTGCTTCAGGTGATAATTAACCTAATTAAGGCTGCACTTCTGGGTATGGCTGTGTTATCGCCCACACGTGCCCAGGAAGCCTTGCAGCTCCCCCTGGCGGTGGCCACAGAACCCAACAGGGATGAGCTCCGATATCCCATGCCTGTGGTCCCAATGCAACCCAGTGGGGCTGCTACCAAGTGTTCCAGGGGACGTAGCGTGGATCCAATGGCTGCTCCCCCGGCTCTAATGTCAAAGGGGCGTCCCAGCCGGGTATTGGTCCTAGCTGTCCGCCACAGCATGTATTGTAAGAACAGGGTTATAAGTAAGGGAAGACCAAATATGTCCACCAGCCTTAGTGAAATGTATCAGTTCATCCATTATGTAACCAAATTTGATCTATTACCATGTTACACTTGGGACAGATGACTTTCAGAAAAGTAAAGTTCTTAAACCTTAACTCAGAAAAATTGATGACAGCAGGGAAACAAAAAGGGACAAAGCAGAGATTGGCCTTAAACAGACATGGGTTTGAAGCACAAATGAGCTAACCAAAAACTGGCAAACATATAAGCTAGAAAAGCACACTTTTATTGTGATTTGTTTGAAGAAGGCAAAGATGGAAATATTCAGACTTTTTAACTTGGGCTCCTCCAGTCTGCTGATGTTGCATGTGAAACGTCAACAAAATGATGTCACTAGCAATATATGCAGGTGTCACAAATATATGGTGACGCCTGTGGAAATGCACACACAAAATACTGTCTGCTGCTGACAAAGGCAAACTAAATGGTTCTGTGGTGACGTTACCAGTACATCATTAAAATAATGATAGAAATAATTAATAAGCATGTTTCAGTGCAAAACCATTTCTAATATGTTCCAAACACTCAGGTTCACAAAGTCCACAAGGCCATCCCAGTTGCAATAGATATAAGCCAAGAACCAGACCTGGACAGGACATCAAATTGTTAAATGCAACCCTCTTATGCCCACCATGTTTAGTCATGCCAGGCCAGGTTAGAGTTGCCATTCAACTTAATGGGAGTGGGATAATAGGAGCAACTAAAGCAAGCACCCATCCAAAAATCTAAAGGAACATGGTTCTAGCTTAAAAAGCGTTAACTGATTACTGGTGGTTTGGTGTCAATTAAAGCAGCCATGCTTATGCACACTATTAATAAAGGCAAATTAAAAAATTACTCAAATAAAGCAGAGCAGTTTACAGTAACAATTTGTTCTCTGGCCTTAAAACATATTTTTAACAACAATCTAAACAAAGTAGCTTCTAAGAGTACTAATGGTGTGTAGGCACTTGGTAGCTGGACGAGATCCACCAATATCTACTGATCTATCCAGTAGTTAGTGAGTTGCTGAAGCTCTCACTCCATTAGACACATAAACGTCTTAACTGCATTCATATCTGTGCCCTTTTCTCTAGCTTGGCTGTAAATTAAATATTATACCACCTGACTTCCTCTTATTTAAATAGACATAATAACTTAGGAAACAATAACACTACTATAAAACTTATAACTAAATATGCCATAACACTTTACACCATTAATGTAACTCACGTCACCACTCTGACACAGAATGTTGAAATGTTACGGTTACTATAATGAAAATCTTGATAAATCCGTTAAAAAGAAGTCCTAATATGTCGTGTCTGGGTCAGCATGTACAAAATGGCAAGAGGGCTTTCCCTGTCTACTGGACATTTCAGATAAGTAAATGGAAAATGCATGTGCTTGTATGATAAGGTGCCCCATTCCAGAGTACAGTGGTCTTATCAATTGTAACAGTTCTTCAGCGCAGCAAATTTTCAAACTGTTAGTTTCAGTTGAAGTAAGTTGTTTTTTTTTTAAATGAATTTAAAGTATGACTTCAGTCTAACTGACAGGCAAAGACTAGATAGTATAATGGCTGCCTGGCTTTGCTAACCATCTTCCTGTTTCTCATTCCTTGGTTTTGTATCTTTCTATAGGGAATATTTCTGGATAAGCTGGTGTCTCATTAATGGAGAACATGAAAACCCCTTTAGATTATTTTCAACTAGCTGAAATACCCAGCGTTGCCCAGGAGAAAAATAAAGTTTTTTTTTAATTGTTCGAGAAAAACATAATTAAAAAAACAAAACTTTAAAAATAAAAATAAATTAACAAACAATAAACCTGGGTTAGCTTCCCGGGTCCTTCCTGCATGGAGTTTGCATGTTCTCCCTGTGTCTGCATGGGTTTTCTGCAGTGGGCTGGCACCCTGCCTGGGGTTTGTTTCCTGCCTTGCGTCCTGTGTTGGCTAGGATTGGCTCCAGCAGACCCCCGTGACCCTGTAGTTAGGATATAGCGGGTTGGATAATAGATGGATGGATAAAGACTAACTAATGGGCTTGTCTTGCGGTGTTGTATGTATGTTATCATCCAGTTGACACTCTGAAACGGCCAACTGTATTTAATTTGAAAAGCAACAGGGGAGCGGTGGTGCTCAAACATAAAGAATGCTGGTAGCCACCTCCAGTTCGCAATCGTGTTTTTTTTAATTGTTTGAGAAAAACATAATTAAAAAAACACAACGTTCAAAATAAAAATAAATTAACAAACAATAAAGACTCACTAATATCCTTGTCTTGTGGTCTTGTATGTATGTTATCATCTATTTGACGCTCTGAACCGGCCAATTCTATTTAATTTCAAAAGCAACAGGGGCACGGTGCTGCTTAAACATAAAGAATGCTGGCATATAGTAACTGTGTAAGCCTAGATCCTAGAAAGTATTTAAATCGTCAGAACTACTTTGGGCATCTCTCTGCTAGAAGGATTCATGTTGCTGAAGTGTTGGTATCTGGTGGTCGTTCCAAGTGTCAACTGGATGATAAAATGCATACAAGACCGCAAGATCACCCCCACCCTACCCAGAATGGGATGGGTTATGGCTGATTTCACCCTACAGTATTTTTAGTCGACCAATGAGGAACATGTGTACCAGGTTTCATGAAAATCGCTCCAGTCGTTCAGACGTGATGCTGGAACATACATACACACATTGACTTTTATATATTTAGAGGGTGTGCTAGAGTGCATACCTTCTGGGGACTCCCTCGTACTACTGGGAGACTTCAATGCTCACGTGGGCAATGACAGTGAGACCTGGAAGGGCGTGATTGGGAGGAATGGCCCCCCCGATCTGAACCCGAGCGGTGTTTTGTTATTGGACTTCTGTGCTTGTCACGGATTGTCCATAACGAACACCATGTTCAAGCATAAGGGTGTTCATATGTGCACTTGGCACCAGGACACCCTAGGTCTCAGTTCGATGATCAACTTTGTGGTTGTGTCGTCAGACTTGCGGCCACATGTCTTGGACACTCGGGTGAAGAGAGGGGTGGAGCTGTCAACTGATCACCACCTGGTGGTTTTGTGGCTTCGTTGGTTTCAGAGTCCCCTGTCTGAAGTAGCTTCAACTCCCACCTCCGGCAGAACTTCGACCATGTCCCAAGAGAGGTGGGGGACACTGAGTCCGAATGGGTTCCATGCCTCTACTGTTGAGGCAGCTGACCAGAGCTGTGGCCGTAAGGTGGTCGGTGCCTGTCGTGGCAGCAATCCCCAAACCCGTTGGTGGACACCGGCGGTTGAGGGATGCCGTCAAGCTGAAGAAGGTGTCCTACCGGACCCTTTTGTCCTGTGGGACTCTGGAGGCAGCTAATAGGTAGAAGAAGTGGCCGGGGAGAGGGAAGTCTGGGCCTCTCTGCTTAAGCTGCTGCCCCCGCAACCCGACCTCGAATAAGCGGAAGAGGATGGATGGATGGATGGAAGATTATAAGGTATAAGCTATTTATAGTAGTTTTTGAGTTAAAATGTTATATAGTGTCAAGTTCTATTGCTGTTTGAGTGGTTTTAAATGCCTCTCTGAGCTCTTCAACTACACTCCCAGGAGCCAAATTAGGAAAAAAAAGTTTTTGGATTTGCACTAAGTAATTGCATTTTAAGCAATATTCTAATTTTGTATATGCACCACTTAGCCTACTTTGTCACAATACATCAAGTACATTTTTGAAACAATTGGTGTGCATTATTTTCTGTGTAGTGTGTGTGTGTGTGTGTGGTGGGGGGGTTCAAGTTATACCATTTGTAGGTCCCAGTTAAGGCTCCTTTGTCTTGTTAATATGATTTATATAAAATGTCATTGCATTTCAATTAAAAATTGTGTGTTATTATTTCACTTCTACGTTAGAGAGTTTGAACAACATAACAAGGAGGCCCTTCCTTGTCACCATAAATCATACTACAAAGAAAGAGCACAACAAGGAATTGAAAATTTAATTTTCTTGAAATGCTAAGGCATATTTGGGGGGAAATGGACTCTTGTTTTGATTTTTTCTTTGTCATTTTTTCCTATGTGTTTCAATTTTTCCTTTGTTTTCTTTGCCATCATTATATATTTGATTAAATAGTAAGTCATTTAATGTTCTGATAAAATGACAAAATCAAACATCAGCAGTACACGTGACTCACTACCTTTTTGACTATTCCCACCTCAATATACAGTACCTTAAAATGTTGGTGTTATTGCTTATGCCCACCCTAGCTAGAAAGGCTATCATTTTACTGTCTTTTATGTGGATGCCTTGCCTCATGGGTTTAAAATACAGATGTATTCCTCGATGCCACGTTAAAGGAAGTGGATGTTTGGTGGTTAATTGGCTGAATCTTATATGAGGTTTCTTAAGGAAAACTCGAAGAAGTAACCAAATAGTAAAATTCTGAAGGCAAGCAACCAGCCACTCATCCATTCTTTTTCTGACCTGCTTAACTCAGTTCAGTTGCTCCCCACCCTTACTCTGTGATAATCAGGCCTTCTCAATGGCCAGCTTGGGACCTTGACTGGTATACAGTAACTCCCTGCTGCTCCAGTAAGATAGTCCTGTTCCACTGCCTTTCATGAATTTTCCAGGAGTCTTCAACACCTTTACAGTGGGCCTCTTTCTAAAGGGGCGCACACTCTTTGAAGAAATTCTGCATGGGGCAGTCTCAAGGTTACTGATTCTAAGTTATAGTTGCATTGAGATGGGGCTTGATTTTTATTTATTTTTTTGGACCTTTGGTAACAGAAAGCACATAGGAAAAATGTGTTTCTCTATAGAATTCAGAAAGAGTTTTGCCACAGAGTTCACTTCCTTACTTGTTCTTGTTTGTTAACTAGCCTGCTTGGCAGGACATGGTTTTGGCAATACAGGAATGTTGTGTGGCTCTGTGGTGACATTGCATGAATTTGGAAAACATTATGAGTTATTTACAGCATTCAGTTGTGTAAGGTTCTTCTCTTTGGTGAGAGGTATATGGACAAAATACCAGCACAACATATAGGCAATACAGAAAAATCCCACCATTTTTTTTTGTTAAATGTTAAGAAACAACAGGAATTGCTATGCCTGAAACCCCTTGATAATGAGGCTCCACTCCGTGCTTCTGGATTATTGCTTAGGATGGTAGCTTTACAGGATGCAGCCCTACTAGCTTGGTGACATTCATTTATTGCTTTTTTTTAATTGACTTGCAGTCAATTGCATATAAGTCATTTGGCTCTTTGTGCATTCAACATAAAGTACCAGTTTTAATAAAATGTTTAAATGTGTAAAAGGTGAAGATAAAGGGTCCACAAAATGTTAACTTCTCAGAAAAGTAAAATATAAAGGATGAATTTAGCAGAATCAGAATAGGCATGGCAGGGAGTAATGCATCTACTGTAATTAATTAAAGTGCCCAATAACAACTAGTGTAGAATTGGCTTCTAATTAAAAATATTGGTTCAATGAAAGTCGGTAGCCGTTGGATCTTTCCAGGACTGCATGATCCCCATGCCTAATGTATAGAGTGTGTCAGCAGCTGAGATTACAATAAGCTCTGTGTTGAATTTAACAGATAAGTAAAACCTGTGCTTTTGTACTTCAGAGACTGCAGTCGGAGAGCTGGGCAAGTCATTTGATTCAGCAACAAGTGCAATTAAAAGCCATGCCTGACCTCAAGTAAACATTCAAACATGATTTAAATGAGCTTGATAGCCACTGTGGACCTCAAGAGGGGAAGAGGGCTGACAAACTCTACCTTACATATAAGGACATCACAACAATATCATTTTTTTCTGAAAACCTATATTTTGTGTGCTTCTCCTGAGAAGTTGCTGAAGAGATTTTTAACATTTTTGCTTTGCGCCCTCCTCTACCATAACCTATCATCCATGAGGGAGGCACAAAAGCTTTAGATTCATCAAAAAATTTCAATCTCTGATTTTTGATGGATCTCGACGTTTCAGAATCTCCTGATACCTAAGACATCAATATCTCGATGATGGGTGTGTGTCTGTCTGTCTGTAACAGTTTCTTGAGGATAGTCTAAAGCTAAAACAGTTGGATGGAAAAATACCAAATACCAAAAATACCAAATTCGAAACTTAAGCCTATTATGAGATGACGATGTGCTGATTAGTTTTTGAGCCAAATCGTGCAAGAGAAAGAAGCACTCTGGAGGAACCCTCAAATACCATAATTCCACAATTAATTATGAATTCTACTTGTCAATTGTTATCGTAATGACCTATTTTATGATCAGAAAGATCAGCATCAGAGTGGTAATTACTGAAATGTAACTTAGTTCCTAGGGCGCAAAACCTACTGACGCTCACGTCCGAATATTTCTAAATGTATCATGCAACCTACTTTATAAATCATTTTTGAACTGATCTTTTGTGTGCAAATGACTTTTAACATATGCATCTTATATATAAATATATAATTTTATATTTTTAAAATAAGGATAGCACCGTTTTTAACAGTGTTGTCTCTAATCTACAGAATTTGATTTATTTATTCTCCCAGTATTGGTGTGTGTTTTTACAAACAGACAGATGGATGGGTATACTTTTTTGAAAGAATAATCCAAAAATGTGCAGGTTAAGTTAGTTTGTCATTTTAAACCTTCTCTCTGAGTGAAGGTATGCAATTGAGCATGCCCTTTCATGGAGACGCATCAGATTCTGGGCTGGCTCCTCCCGTGTGCCACATACTGTTAAGGAGTTCCCCCAACACTGAAATGGAGGCAGTGGTGTTGGGAAAAACATGGATATTACCATTATCCACACATCTGTAAAACATATATTAAGTTGGCATGTGTGTTATTATTAATTATGCCAGATCTATAGTTATCAGGGATTGTGAAAGCAAAATTGCAAATAAACAAATTAATAAAATAACAACAGCAGTTAAATGTAACCGTTGTCACACATGTGCATCTGAAGATCACCTTCAAGACTCATCCTTAGTAAGCAATATCACCCTGGGACAAGAGAAGGTGCTGTTACAAACACACAGAGAAAATGTCCAAAGAAGACAACTGATTATGCCCCCTTCTGGTTGGAGAACTATGTATTTGAGATAGCGTCTCATTGTGGACTAATGCTCAACGGAGCCATTTACCTGATAAAGCTTTAAGAAGGCATAGTAGCCCTTTATTTTGTGCTGTAGGCATCCATACACACTGCTGTTTGGTCTGCTCTCAATTGTTAATTAAATGAGGAGACCCGGCTGGTACCATAGCATTTATTTTGGGTTTAATGTCATACCTAGACCTGGATTCGTTTCCCGGGTCCTCCCTGCGTGGTGTATGCATGTTCTCCCCGTGTCTGCTTGGGTTTCCTCCGGGTACTCCGTTTCCTCCCTCAGTTCAAAGACATGCAGGTTAGGTGCATTAACATCCTAAATTGTTCCTAGTGTGTGCTTGGTGTGTGTGTGTTCCCTGTGGTGGGCTGGCGCCCTACCCGGGGTTTGTTTCCTGCCTTGCGCCCTGTGTTGGCTGGGATTGGCTCCAGCAGACCCCCGTGACCCTGTAGTTAGGATATAGCAGGTTGGATAATGGATGGGTGGATGTCATATCTTGCATAACCACATAGTGTAGCAGTAAGTCAGATTTATAATGCTTGGCCACCTAATAATACAAGCAACAGTCGTCTCTAACAATAAGGAATGCATTCAAGAAATGAAGCATCCTCCAATCAGCCGTCTTGTTCAATAAATCTTCTACTGTATATTAAAGCAGTCATATGATAAAGTCATATACGGTCTCTTCAGTATAAACGCAACATTCTGAACTATTTAGTTATGCCATCAGTTTAATTGCCTATTCTCTTGGGAAAAATACAAGATGATAAGAGAAAGGAAATTACATTACCCACCCTAAAAAATGTACAAAGTGGTAATCACAAGTGATCTAGGAATTCAAACGATTGCCAAAATGGCAAGCATTAATGCAGTATGTTTATATTGCTTCATTAACTAACCTGAACTGGAAAATGTTAAAGTTTTTCAAATATGATGCACTTTGATTAATATTTTTTTTCAGTTTAAAACCTGATAAAGTGTTCACTCTACTTCACTGTATCATTGTAAACCATTTAGAAAAACAGTTGGTTCTGCTCCTGATTTTCTTTTGCTCTCCCACATATGTTTAGGGTTAATACAACAGATATTCAGAAGACCACATGATCATACAGCAGTGCAAAGTGCACCGAACAATACTGTATATAAATATTATTTTTACCTTTGTTTCCAGTTATACAGACATTATTTCCATTTTTGTTCCTGCTTCACTTCAGAACATTAGAAGATTGTTAAGAAGAGGCAGCTATACAGACCCTCATTCTGTTTAGGTTGTAAATGCTTGAAAGAGGAAATTTCAGCATTCATTACAATACAAATCTGCTAAAAACATACAATTAAAAAAAAATTACATGTGATCATTTTTAAATACTTGTGTCACAGTATAAACAAGAAATAAAATAATGAGTTCAGTTTGAGTTCCCTGTTTTAAATTTTGCATATGCCCTGATTATATCATGCAGCCAGTTTAGTAGAACTAAAAATTAGAATTTGGAAGAGTGACAGGAATGGAAAATAAAAATGTTTTTATCTGAATGCAACGCTGGTGGAAGTTTCCTTAAATTGTCTTGCAGACGACCTCATTAGTGACCTGGAGGCACTGCCCAAGCTTGCCATGATGCAGAACCAATGTCACAGGATGTAGTTAGGAAAATCAAGTTTCAGGAAGTACAGTGAATTAATGCCTCTTTTTTCTTTAAACTCTGTAAAAGACAGTCCTGATTCCAAAACAGGTGTCTGCAGCTAGTTTTCACTAACCCAGGCACTCATTTGTTCAAAAATACCACAAAATTAAACATACATTTTGAACAACACCATATTTAATATTCATATTTTTAAGTCAGTAAAATATCAAATGAAAATGCCTTCAATTTAATCCTTTTGCAGACTCATACTGTAATCATGAGTGTAATATAAACAGATAATAAAAAGCCAGACAAAGCTTGCACTGCCTCCCACTTCAAGCCTGTCATTCCCTGGCAATAAAGAACCAACTGCATGTTAAAGGCCAAGGTCTGCAAGCACTCCTACCATTCATGTCTCAACTACACTCATGTGGGATTAACATGATGATAAAATGACTTGTTAATATGAAGTATTCACAGGTCTTATACTAATTATGTAATATCAGGAGAAATGCCACCCTGGACCACTCCAAAGTGTTAAGTCAGTCACGTTGCAGTGATGAATAAACACTTGTTTACATAACAGTAAGTGATAGATGCATTTTTTGCAGTACCTAAACTAAAAGTGTTAGTTACCGAACCAGTTAAAGCTATGTTCACACTGCACCTCGAAAAAGTTTTAAAATCTGTTTGCAACTGAGAATTCACATTCTGTCACTACATCTGCAACCACATTCTTTTTGTTCAGGTGGCACTCCATTCACAATGTATCCCAAATGGCCTCCCAGGATGAAAACATGGTTTTATGCTCCACATGGATTATGGAATGTACCCATCTTAGCCAGTTCAGCCGGTGTCATTATTATTACGATTGTTGCATATTCATAAATCTCTGTAGCATGTAATAGAATGCCATAGATGTACTGTATGTTAAAAATCAAGCAGATGAGTAGAAGCTTCTCTGAGTGACGCATGGAATGTGTGACTAAAGGGAAGTGGATTGCATATTGGAAATAAAGGTTGGAAAACTAAACATTTTAAAATGTTGAAGCTTCTGTTTTTCTTATTCTATAAAAGACTATACACTCTGCAAATTATAAGGAACACCTGTTTATGAATGCGGTTAGCTAATCTACCAATCATATGGCTGCAGCACAATGCATAAAAATCATGCAGATCCAGGTCAGAAGCTTCAGTTAATGTTCACAGCAAACACTAGAACAGGGGTACATCAGTCCTGGAGGTTTTTGTTCCAACCCAGTTGCTTAATTAGAAACCAATGTTTGCCAGTCGCAGACCTTATAGCGTGTTAGTCTGCAATGTATTGTTCTTATTTCATAGTTTTTTTTCTTTCCAATGAAATCATCCAAATGATTTGAAGCCTAAAATGGATCATTTTCAATCTGTCACATTTTTCTCTTAAGTGTTTTATTAAACCAAATAGTGCATGATGAATCCACGCAAGTGTAAATAGAAACAAGTTAGATGGAGAACTGCTGGGCCTAGGGAATCCAACTGCTGTAATTGGAAACTGGGAACGGCCAAGCTCGCATATATAGCGTGTAAACGTATAAAAATCAATCAAGAAATAACTTGATATATATATATATATATCTATACTAATAAAAGGCAAAGCCCTCACTCACTCACTCACTCACTCACTCACTCACTCACTCACTCACTGACTCATCACTAATTCTCCAACTTCCCGTGTGGGTGGAAGGCTGAAATTTGGCAGGTTCATTCCTTACAGCTTCCTTACAAAAGTTGGGCAGGTTTCATTTCGAAATTCTACGCGTAATGGTCATAACTGGAAGCTGTTTTTCTCCATTTACTGTAATGGAGCTGAGCTTGAACGCCGTGGGGGCGGAGTTTCGTGTGACATCATCACGCCTCCCACGTAATCACGCAGTACATAGAAAACCAGGAAGACCTCCAAAAAGCGCTGAAGAAAACATGCATT
>JANRMT010062791.1:31455717-31489790 GCA_026402145.1 Polypterus bichir lapradei
ATAATTGCTCCTGTATAAGTAACATTTCTCGGACTGCTTTCTTCCATCTCTGAAACATTTGTAGACTTCGTCCTGTTCTTACGCAACACAGTACTAAAGTATTGGTTAATGCCCGAGTCACCTCACGTATAGATTACTGTAATGGTATTCTATCTGTCATCCCACAAAAACGTATCCATCGCTTACAATTTATTCAAAATTCTGCTGCCAGGATAATAACCTGCTGTTCTAAACCCACTGAACATACTACACCTATTCTCTCTCAACTTCACTGGCTCCCTGTTAACTACGGAATACAATACTAAATACCGCTCTTAACATTTAAAGCTCTCCACAACCTCATTGATCTCCTACAGACTGACACTCGTCTCGCTCACTCTGATTCTCATCTGCAGCTGTACTTTCTGTACCACATATCAAACTCTGTGTTATGGGAGCTCGAGCGTCTCTCATAGTGCTCCTCAACTCAGGAATTCTCTTCTCTCTCATATACATCGGCTCGATTCAATAACACATTTTAAAACTACCCTCAAAACTTATCTTTTCAAACTGGCATACCAATTGTGAATTTTGCACTGTTGCTGCCAGTTATCTTTGTTTGTTTGCTAATTATTGCTTTTTGATTAAGAGCGACGGTGGATGCGGAAGTAGGATTAGAGATGGGGGGCGGGGCTCTGTCGTGTGTATCCCATAGTCTTAGAGTTGGTGGTCGGGGCTCTGTGAGTTGGCGGGCGTGGCTCTCTGTCTTGCGTGCACTCTCTGTCTTGCTTGCCCTTAGTTAGAGTTGGCGGGCGGGGCTCTGTCGAGCGTATCTCATGGTCTTAGAGTTGGCAGGTGGGGCTCTGTGAGTTGGCAGGCATGGCTCTCTGTCTTGCTTGCTCTCACTGTCTTGTGCTCCCTTAGTGAATTATGTATATAGATAATAATACAGTACATTTTATTTATATAGCTTTCAGCACGTCAGCTGAGTTTTAATTACTGAGAAGCATTGCACTCTTGGTTCTTCTTTCTTCATCCTGTTGTGCCATTTTAGTGCCTTCAACTATAATTGTACTTTTTTACAATGCACTCCTTTGAGGACTGTTGACTTCTCTTTCTTATTTGACTTATCCTTCTTTAAAGGTGAATTACTCGTTGTGTTATGGATTCCTAATTTTGCTGCCACGTTTTCAAACTCATGAGAGACTAGCACTTAGACATGAATGGCAATTTAAAAAATCTGAAGCTAAATAATTAATTAGCTTGGAGTATAACTTTGTTCATTTGGCAAAAGAGTTAACTCAAGAAGAGTCATGAAGACTCATGCAGTACCTGAACTTGGATCTAATTAAATAAAAATAAAGACATATTTGAAAGATTAGAATCTAGTAAAATATAAAACATGAAAAGAAACTCACAGATATAACCAATTTTTCAATGTTTGAAGTACTGTCATATACGTAGGAAGGTCACTTTCTTTGGGTTTAAAAAAATATCAACTAAAACATATTGTTTCATTTAGAAGAGAGAAAATAAATAGTACAAATACCAGTTTAAACCAGTCTAAAATCATTTTAACAATTTCGTGTAAGTGCTCAAAGTGGCACAGCAGCAGTTGCTATACATGACACGGTGGTCTCAGGTTTGGTTGAAGGAATTTTTGTGGATTTTGCACATCATTCACATGCTTGCAAGGCATGCCTAAAGATATAATTAATGGGAAATTATTCTTTATTCTGATTTTATGCATCCTACAAGTGAATGACGTGAGAAGACTAAAACCAGGAAAAAGCATGGAAACAAAGGATTTGAGAGATATAGAGTCCCGTAACTACATGAAGGTCAGAAGTCCTGTTCAACTAAATTACAAGACAGGCACATTTGCATGAGATGACTACCAGGCAGTTGTAGCTATGAGGCCTGAGGGAAATGCAGTGTAGGAGGCATACTGAAAGACATGGCAATGGATATGTCTATGAATAAATCATGATAACCGATTTCATAAACATGCATTATGTTTTGATGCATTCAACAAGACCTTCAATTTTTGAATGATAAACAAAGCTGTTGAACCATTTTAGTTTTGATGCATTTTAAAAATAATTCACAAGGAAATGGCATGACCTGATTACTCAGTATTTCCATGGACTCTTATGTAATAGACTTTGCTGAACCTGACAACAGCAACAAAAAAGCTATCTTGCTTTGGGTGTTACAGCCCATTACAGCCAGCCATGACTAATATATAATAAACGGGTGCCCACTAGGAGATATCGCAAGCAAGCAAATTCTAAGGATTTATGTTCTGTGTATGTTTCATTTATTTCAAGAATGAATGATGTAAAACCCTGAGTCTGAGAAATGGTGAGCTGATGTGTTATGCGTTAAAACTGCATAAACTGTTAAAAAAACTCTTTTTCCGTTCCATGAATATGAAACAAAGTCTTGCAATATCAAAAACACTACAACAGTTGTATCAGATGTTAACTGTTTTCAGTTCTCTATGCTATCCAACTGTACTACATATGTATCAACAAAATCAAAACTCAAGAGCTGTTGTGACAACTGTGTGGATGTAACACTTTCCCTTCTCCAAGTGAAAAAAAGAAAAGCAGTGCAAGGTAGGAATTGAGAATGTGCTAAATGCTCAGTCCAAAGACACAATAAAAGAGCCTTCTCCACATTTTGTCTGTTAGACTATAATAGATGCACAAATAGTGTCATTTTTTTCATACTTCATCATTTTAGAACATTTCTGAATTTCAAATATTTAATTTTTCTTTTATTTAGTTTTTAGCGTTATGAGGGTGACATCATTTCACTTGTACTTTGTCTTTTGCTGCCATCTTGTTTACAGTTTCCAGGGTCATTGTGGATCATGTAGCAGAACATTACGTCACCATGATGTCATGTCTGCACCTCTATAACAGATGAAAATGGTCAGGGTCCAGTACCCAACATTCTGGGCAAATCTAAAAAACTTTCACCAGCAGTTCAAGGGACTTTTTGTTTGGTGAAAACTGCAGTTGTCCCTGCTTTGAAATTTGATCTTTGATTATAATTTTTTCTTTGTCTTTCTGTCCTCTTGACGTTCCCTGCTCCCTGGCAACATCTCTTGCCTATTCCAAATAAAGCTAATTTCTTTATGCTCTGATCATTAAAATACCCTGACAATAGACTTCTGTTAAAAGTAATTTTTCATTCATTTTAGGTCCGTTTTCCAGTCAGGTAATTTATAAACATAGTTTTGTTAATCTAACAATTTTAAAATTGGCTCCAAACTAAACTGAAGCCAGTGAAGTGATTCCTGAACTAGAGTTATATTGCCATACTTCTATACTCTATTTATGATCCATGCTGCAATGTGTAGTATAGTAAGTGAACAATTAGAGCAGCATGGCCAGAAAGTCTTCTATAGTTATTTTAACGTTAGACAATTAAATGAACAAGAATTTAAACATCCTGCAACTTTAGTTTTGCAATATCTGTAAGTTGGAGATCGATGTGAATTTCATTTTTCTAAAACCTGCTAAGCTGAATTTTAGATGGATTTAATTATACTAAAATTCAAGCCTTTTGAGTTAAGAATGTTCAGCCATGACTTACTATTTGCATAGTTACCACTGACTAAAAGTATGTGAATATTTTATAGATGGTTTTAGATAACTGCTTTCACTTTAGCAATTTATCTCCAATTTTGAATTCAATTAGGGAAAATGTTAAGCTATTTTAGGCTCTAGCAATACATAACAATTCTCCAGACAAGAGTCCTCAACATTAAAAAATAAAATAGCAGTATCTTGGTTATACTTGTATTATTTGAGAAAATGAAAATTTTAAAAATTTTGAGCTATTATTTCAAAAAACTGTATAAGCATCAAGCTTTTAAGTGGAAATATATATGGCTATAAGAATAAACCAAATGTTAAAGTCATACGGCGGCTGCACTATATCTGAGCTGGCAATGTTAAATGCACTTGTATACAGTGATCCATCGCTATATCGCGCTTCGACTCCATCGTGGATTTTAAATGTAAGCATATCTAAATATATATCACGGATTTTTCGCTGGTTCGAGGATTTCTGCAGACAATGGGTCTTTTAATTTATTGTACATGCTTCCTCAGTTTGTTTGCCCAGTTGATTTCATACAAGGGACGCTATTGGCGGATGGCTTAGAAACTAGCCAATCAGAGTATATATTACGTATTAAATAAAACTCCTCAATGATATACGATATGCTTCCCGCGTGGTGCTTGATTGTTTGCTTTTCTCTGTCTCTCTCACTCTCTCTGCCTGACAGAGGGGGTGTGAGCAGAGGATACGGACTTCACATTGCTCCCTTCTTTTCGGCCGGCCGCTTTATCGCGATGCTTCGGCATACTTAAAAGACAAAAAGCACGTATTGATTTTTTGATTGTTTGCTTTTCTCTCGCTCTCTCTCTCTGACATTCTCTGCACCTGACACGCATTCCTTTGAAGAGAAGATATGTTTGCATTCTTTTAATTGTGAGAAAGAACTGTCATCTCTGTCTTGTCATGGAGCACAGTTTAAACTTTTGACTAAAGGGTGTTATTTCATGTCTAGAGGGCTCTAATAATGTTAACAGAGTGGGAGAGTTTATAAGGGCTTAAAATATATAAAAGTAACCATACAAACATATGTTTTCTACTTCGCGGATTTTCACCTATCGCGGGGGGGGGTCTGGAATGCAACCCCCACGATCGAGGAGGGATTACTGTACTAATATGTCCAAATATACACTTTAAGGCATATTTAACTCTATAAGAGTTCATTTAAAACTGGTGATTTTGCTATTGTGGAGAACTGGACATATCACTATAAAGTGTTATGCCTGAGCAATCAAAGACTGTAAATCTCTTAATGGAAACTATAATTAGTTTTACAGGTTCAGACAACTTAGCTAATTACTCCAAGAAAAACAGCATTTTTGCTTTAGGATGTTCATTTCTTGTATACTGAGCAAAAGAGATATGCTTTAGATGGCACTGAATTTACAGAAGTAATCTGGACATGTAGCTGAGCTATGAATGTTAAAATAAACACTAGGTCCCATTTTATGAGGTATAGGATTAAGGTTGTTTCTCTCCATACTGCCTTTTTCTTTGAGGATTATATTTTCAGGTTGTGGTATTAGCAAATGATAAAATCATAGTAAGACAGACAGTTTTACGAGACTTATGTGCAAATGTATTTTACGATATGGTCATCCAAGCAATAGAAGGATCTGTCAAAGGAAGAATTTTTGGGTCCTAATTTGGCCTACTCTATTTACTCTGAATCCATTTCAACAAAAACAAACTCTTCATAGTGTAAAGAACAAAACAAAACTGCCGCCGTGTAAAGTGGCTATAACTAATCTGGCTCTGCCATTGGGTCTGTCAATCCACAGCTCCTACACTCAGGTCATCTCCCTATCAAGTGATGCCTTCTTCTGGGCTGTCATCCTTTTAAAGCACAGGGACGAGAAGGGGTGCAGTCAGTTGCTGTCACTGGGTTGGAACTGTTGGAGGGAGAAAACAACAGGACAGTTACTGACAGTGCCCCCTCTCGCCCCAGAAGTCTTTAGAGCAAGGTCTTGAAAATGGAATATTCCTAATTGCAAAATATCAACCAAAAATTAAGTGAAAACCTTTAATGTAATTGCCGTTTACTAAGACATTAGTTATGACTATTATCTGCAAACCAGTAGGTTAACAGGTAAATTTAAGAAGATGTTGAAACAAATATAAGTGACATTGTGCATGACAAGCCAGAGTCATTCACTATTTCTTATGTATTCAATTAGACAATCCCCACAGGCCTCCACTGGCCTCAATTCATTTAACTTACTTTTTGGTAGGAATCCCTGTGGGTTAATGGATCTTCTTAAACAGGACTATTAAGATACCTCTAATAAGGAAGAAAAATCAGTGAGTAGTACGACAGGTTTTATAAGCTTACCGAAGAGGTGCCAAGAAAGTAGACCACCCTGGCTCACTAGTACAAACTGACTCGGCCAGAATTGGACTAGAGAGACTCAGATGATAAAATACTGAAATTAGCTTGGGTAAAAGATTAAGTAATGAACTGAACACGTGAATGAGAATACCATACTTCTGGTCTAGTTTTGTCCGTGAACCTCAACTTTTAAACTGTGAGGTTTTTTGAAGTTCCCCTATTAACCTCCTTAGCGTTAGACCCAAGCATCACTCGGGCCGTAAAACCAGTGTTAAAAACGTTAATCCCAACTGTCACTCAGGCAACTGTATAGACCTAACAGCAGTCAAGTTACCGTTGCCTAGCACGTGGAAGTCTGTGCAACCCTCCAAGGATATGCCTCCCCACACCATCACTGACCAACCGCCAAATAGGTCATGCTAGATGAAGTTGCAGGCTGCATAACATTTACCACAGTGTCTCCAGATTCTTTCATGTCTGTCACATATGCTCAGTGTGAACCTGCTCTCACCTGTGAAGAGAACAGGGCACCAAAGGAGGAACTTTTGCTACTGAACTCCTGAAATAAAAACAGCAATTTTAGCTTTATATTTATTCACAGCGTCAAGTCTTATTATCAGATTCTTTTGCTGTCTCCCTCAAACCACAGCACTGGTTTAAAACACATGGACTGGAGAAACTGGGAACAGGTGTTTTAGGAAGAATCCCTGCTGGTGTAGCCTTTAAAGTGCAGAATTTTGCTGCTATTCACTAGAAACTTTTTAGTGTGCTGTCACCAGATATGTATTCTTGTTTGAGAATCAGGTCCGGTCCCGTGAGACTACCCTCTCACTGAACCTTTTACAACAGAGATTATTTTCTCTTGGCTCTCTTGCTGCTAAGTCTATTTTAAGAACCTGTTGGAAAATCGACAGACTCCCTATTATTTCTTGGCTATAAAAGCGTCTTTTCTTAATTTAGCCCTATTAGAGCTATCAACAAGAAGGACTAATGAGGCATCTAGGGTTAACATTAGCAAGTGGCAGCACTGGATGAAAGTAATTCAGAACAGGGTCAACCCTGCTGATCAGAAAACCACTTCTTGGGCTTGGCTGCCTTTCTTACTTGCCAGTTTGGGCCCCAAGTGTGGATGAACATGCAAATTTGAGTTGCAAGCGATATTACAGTATCAGCACACAGGCCATCATAGGTGTAAACTGTACTGTAGTGAAACCCCTGAAACATTCACGTAACAGTTTACAAGCCTGGGAAGGTTCAAGAAAGTAGGCACAGACTCCCAGGGTATTGGAGAAATACAACCTCGCAGGACAGAGAGAGAAAGAGAGAGGCAGGGAACACCATAGTACACTGGAAGGAACTTCCTGTGGCTAGTTTCAGTATAGGGGTTGCTTTACGAGGTGCTTCCAGTGACCATAACAACAGTAAGGTGATGCTTCTGAAAGTACGGCTATGGATCATGCATTATTAAATAAACACAACTGTTATTGGGCTTAACTTTTATTTGGTGTGTGTGCGCTTCAGTGTTACCGTGTCTATGCTCTGTACAGTATTATTTATGATGTTATTAATCAGCAACAATTACGTGCAGCTTATAGCAATATCCTACCTTATTATGTTTTCCTTCTTCTTTTTATTATTATTATTACTATGGTGACGTGGTAGAGCATTAGTATCACTAAAGTACAAAGCATCATCGATATTTTCCAACAAAACTACAAAACGTCATCATGAGTACTACAGGGTGATTCTTATGGACAGAGCCCCAGAGTTATGATGTATTATTGTCTTAATAATGAAGCAATACAAAAGAAACAAAGATCACAGTATTCCTGGATAAATGTATGAACGAGTGAGGCACAGCACTGTTCTGTCGAGACTGTCAGCGGGCGGCAGAACAAGTACAGCGAAACATTGAAATTGCTGTCATCACCCCAACAATGCTTGTAGATACCTTTGCCAATATGAAGCACCATGTTGATCTATGTTTGCAAGAAGATGGCGACCATTTTCACCACCGAATGTGATTGGATCGTTTGTACATCTGTCAAGGTATGCATTGTATTTATTTTGTTTTTATCGCTTCATTATTATGTGAATAACACATAATAACTTGGGGCCCAGCCCATTAGAATCTCCCTGTACTTTGTGACTTGAGATGCCATAAAATTGTGACATCATTCATTCTCTAATGCTCTTCCTCAGAGCTGGGAGTAAGAGTAGGACATTTCAAAAATACTTCTCATGTCCTGCTCTGAGGAGGGACAGATTCTTATCTTAGTTTTACTTTTAGTGTAATTCCTATGGCTAATTCTTAGACAGTTGATAAATATGAGCACAGGAAAATAACTGATATCTTTAACACATATATCCTTTTGATAGTTTATTGCTAGTATGAGTTTGCTTTTGTTTTCCATAATAAACCACAGTAGCATGTATTCCCAGTTATTTTTCAGCATACTTCCCCCTTCAACAGATATTTACTTAAGCAAATACTGGAACAGAGCAACACATTATTGATGCATAATATAAAGATAGACAAGTATAGTGCAGGATCATCAGCTAGTTTTGTGGAGTATGAGAGATTATACATATAGAGTGTCAAAAGGTTTCTGTCAAAGAGATTCTTTTCAGCATTCCTAGAATAGCTAACTCTAATGTAAAACATCTGTTAAAGGAATAACAGAAACAAAATGTGCCCATCAATCCAGAGATAAAAGACTTTACTAATATAATGAGGATTTCTATTGTTATTTTCTTCACCACTTGATTTAACACTGCCTCTGGCTTGACATTGCATGGAACCTCACACCAAACTATCAGAAGTTATACAATAAATTCTCATGAATTGTGATGAACTTAGCACATAAATGCATAGTACAGTGAAATTCTTACTTGCATGTCTGGCCACTGGCAATACTAGTACTACTATAATGATTACCATGATGGACAAACAGTTTTGTGAGACAGAAGGAGAAACAGATGGCACAAGATCAAAAATTGGAGTAAAAAAATTGGAGTAGCAAGAAAACAATACACAATGTAGGCTGTAAAAAACACATCCTACAGCCAATGATATTAAAATGGTATTTTGGAACCAGCAATAGTCCAGGTTGTGTAATGAATGCCTTAGAAGGGAGTTCTCTGTGACAACACCAGATTAAGGTCAATTCCTTGCGAATATGGCAAAACATTAATTTTATTCCCTCACACTGCAAGATCAAAACAGGAGGTCCCAGTCAGGCAACACTAACACACGGCTGTTTATGGTGGAAGGAAGGTCTCCCAGGAGCAGTTTTGGGGATCTGACCCTGTAAATACAATTGGACTTAAAACTGAGCCTTTCACCATCACTGGATACTATTCTGAGATATCCTTGTATTTTGTTGTCCACCACGTTGACTGATAAAGAGAGACCAGACATACTTACTTACCCATCCAGTAAAACTCTCACATACAGATACAGATATACTGTTTGTTTTACTTCTTTTTGTTTGCAGTTTTTCTTTTTGTTTTGTATTTTAAATAGTATTTTTTCTTTATTGGTCATTTTGCATTGACTTGTTTTAATTTTGTTAGGTATTGTTCTTATGTTTATACATTTTATATATATATATTTGAGCCAAAGGAGGCAGGCAAAGATCAGTTTTGGCCTATGTATGGCCTGACACATCTCAGTTCAGAGCGAGACATTAGCTTTCACTTATGTTGTTCAGTCTCCCATCCTTGGATACTTCTTTCATAAGTTCTAGTTTGCTTTGTTTGGTACTTTGCTTGGTTTTTTGTTTTAGATTTTTGATTTAGCAGATTTTTTTTAGTCTTGGATTGCCTTTCTTTTCTACTTTATTTAATTATGTCCTTAATATGCTTGGAATTTGGGATATTTGGCTTATTTTGACTATTTATTAGGTAACTTTACTAAAGAAATATTGTTATGATTCCCATCTCCCATCTAGGCCTAAACAAATTTTTTACTAATTTGTGATTTCAGGTCTTTTCTGGGCATGAATTTCATAACATGTGCACATATTTATTTTCCTTTTTCTCATCATTCTGTACCACTTTCTATCATGGTCTCTCCACAGTGATTCTTTGTACAGTATAAGGAGCCTTTTTTGCATATTTTAGACATACAGTAGCAGTTTTGTTCATGGTCAAAGTTTAAAGACATGTCCAGTGGCCTCTAAGGGCCTTTGGAGCACCACAGACACAAATTCTGGTGAAAATAAAAGGTGTAATCATACAAAGTATATCTTGCACAAAAGCTTCAAAATGTCATAAACCAACAACAGTTTTTTTTCTTTCTCTGTCATCCTCCTTTACACCTCCCAAGCGAGATTTGTCCTCCACCTGACTCCAACTTGCCTGGGTGAAGCTGAATGGTGTCTCTTTTATCTTGGATCTGGGAGTACTTCCAGTGCTAGGGCATAGCCTGATGGAAGTACTTCCGGGTCAAATGGTAGTCCCGCAAAGTAGGGATTAAGAATCCCATCAGCTCCCCCTGCAGTTTCCACAGAACTCGACAGAGCTGCATGACTGGCCTATAGGTCCAGCATACCCTGCAGGAGTCCCAGTGGAAATCTTAACCCAAAGAGGCTGCCACCTAACATAATGGTGGAGAAAATATTCAGCAGTGTTCATGTCTCCCAGGACTGGCCTCATAGCTGGGTAAGGATCTGTATTCAGTCCTGGTCGGGATGCCAGTGCACATGTGCTGTCCATTACAGCCCTTATTTCTGTACATAAATTGAAAATTGTGTGTTTGCCATTTAAATACTTACACTTTAGTACACTGGGGAACACTAGAAATCATTTTGAAGCAAGATAAGTAATGAACCAGTCTTTATTCATGAAATCAATGTAGTAAAAATATGTAAGGAATTGAAGCAGGTATCATAAGACAATTATATCTACATCAGCAATAAACTGCTTTTGTCTACAGGAAAGAAAGGGGTCCTCTTGTCTTGCAAGAATTGTTTACTTCAGCACAGGATGGGCTTCTCAACATTATACTGTAGTTGTTGAAAGTCTTCCAGCAGTTAACCAAATTAACCAAGTTTTTTGTCTTCAAAGTTCATTGGAATTATTTTTGGAAGTATTTCTATGACATGTGTAATACCTTCATAGTCATGTTTGGTCTTAAATCAATGCTAATGTTACGGTAATTCTTATGGGGCTATTTTCAGAGGTTTATGTTTCTACTATTATGTATTGTGGCATCTGGCCGGGGCTGGAGCCCGGCCGGGACGCCCAAGAGGACCGGAGGAGGGCTTGTTCCTCCTCCAGACCGCGAGGGGGCGACCGCCCTGGTTACGTTGGGGGCCACGGGTAAAGGGCTTGGAAGCCCAGCCCTGTAGGGACCCGAGGCCACTGCCACTGCCTGAAGAAACCTGGAGCCCAGCACTTCCGCCACACCAGAAAGTGCTGGGGGGAAGAAGACAGGGGACACCCGGAGGGCTTCCGGGTGCGCAGCCGGCACTTCCACCACACTGGGGCGTGTCTGCGGAGGAATGCCGGGAAGCAGCTGGAGCCCATCTGGTTTCCTATATAAGGGGCCGCCTCCCTTCAATCAGTAGCGGAAGTTGGGTGGAAGAAAGACGGAGCTGGAGAGAGGACTGGAGGCGGCCAGAAGGCTATTGGACTGTGTGCCCTGGACATTGGGGGAACGGTGCAAGAGGCACTGGGGAGTGCACAAACTGTAAATATTACTGCAAATAAACGTGTGTTGGGTGAACATACAATGTCCGTCTGTGTGTGTCCGGGCCATCTGCCACAGTATCTGTAAAAATGTATATAGTGTGCACATTAATAAAGCAGATCCCGGGTATATTTTCGCTGGGAAAAGTTGTGGGATTTTGTTGCTTTTCCTCTGCTTTGTTTGAATTTCACATGGAACCGATGTTAACTCTTTTGCAGATTTTATTGCCATCCATTAATCCATTATATCTATAATAATAAAAGGCAAAGCCCTCACTCACTCATCACTAATTCTCCAACTTCCCGTGTAGGTAGAAGGCTGAAATTTGGCAGGCTCATTCCTTACAGCTTACTTACAAAAGTTAAGCAGGTTTCGTTTGGAAATTCTACGTGTAACGGTAATAACGGTTGACAACGTCCGCCATTTTGAACTTTCTTATTCATGGCCCCATCTTCACGAAATTTGGAAGGCAGCTTCCCTGCGCTAAATGAAACCGATGTACATACTTATTTCGGTGGTATGACGCCACTGTCGGCCGCCATATTGAACTTTCCAACGTCACTAATTCTCCAACTTCCTGTGTAGGTAGAAGGCTGACCCAATCTTCACAAAATTTGGTAGGCGGCTTCCCTGCGCTAACCGAAACCGATGTATGTACTTATTTCGGTGGTATGATGCCTCTGTCGGCCGTCATATTGAACTTTCCAACGTCACTAATTCTCCAACTTCCCATGTAGGTAGAAGGCTGAAATTTGGCAGGCTCATTCCTTACAGCTTACTTGCAAAAGTTAAGCAGGGTTCATTTTGAAATTCTACGCGTAACGGTCATAACAGTCAACCATGTCCACCATGTTGAACTTTCTTATTTATGGCCCCATCTTCACGAAATTTGGTAGGTGGTGTGGAAAGCGTACCCCCAGACACAGACAGACCGACACCAGGATGTCCAAAACACACTTCTTTTATTTCTTTTTCACTGCACCAACACAATGTTCTCACACCAACTCTCTCCACTGTCTTCTTCTTCTTCTTCTCTCTCTTTCTTTCTCTCTCTCTCTCTCTCTCTCGACCTCCTTCTTCCTCCTCCTCCTCACAAGCTTCGTCTCCTTCCTCCCAACTCTGGCTCGTCTACGGGAAGGAGGCGGCCCCTTTTATTATGACCCGGATGAGCCCCAGGTGCTCTCCCTGACGTCACTTCCTGGTGTGGCGGAAGTGTCAGGAAAGCACCTGGAAGCACTCTGGGTCTTCTTGGAATTATTTCCGGCAGCACTTCCTGGTGTGGCGGAAGTGCTGCCATCCAGGATTCCCTCACTGTCCGGGTACCCCCTGGCAGTGGCCACGTCCTCTCACGAGCATCCCAGCTCTGTCCTTGTGGTCCCCAAATAGACCCGGGCGGCTGCCCTCTCGTGGCCGAGGAGGAGTATTGCCCAAGTCGGGGACCATCCAGGCGTCCCGGCCGGGCAATGTCCCTGTACATCTGTGACACTGCCCCCTCACCAGCTGAAGCCCATCCGGCAAAGCGGCCCGTCCTGCGAGGGTTAGCAGTTTCCCAAGGTGGGGTCCTGGCGTACCATCTTCCAGGGTCCGGACCTGTAAAACAAGAGACAGATGTGGAGACGTCGTCCCAACGCCGCCTAATGGCATCTTTGCTCAGGGCATATGGACAACGTCTCCACAAATGCCCAACTCCATGGCACCTGTAACACCGGTGCACCCCTTGCCTTTCCGGTGCTCTCCGGGCCTGAAAACAGGACGGGAACGCCCGTGCCTGTATCGGTTCAGCTCGGCTTGGGGCAGCTCTCCATTGTCTCGGCGAGAGCTCTCTCACCGCACACGGGCTCTCGTAAACTCGATTCCACCTGTCGGGAGACCCCTCCGTTTTTCTCCGGGGCTTCCCATTACTCTGGAGTGCTGTAACAGCTTGGATCCCCTTATGAATTAAAGAGGGACCCTGTGCTGTTTGCACACCTCTCGACCGGGTTACGAGTGCCGCAGTTTCCTGGCGCGGGGCCGGTCTGGGTGCCGGCACATATAAGCCGGCACCACCCCCCCCGTCTCTGCTTGTACTGCGGGCTCAGTACTCGTCCCCCGATCTACTGTCGGAACCCCTGCTACTTAGATCCCTTCCGTTACATCCGGGTTCTTTTCGCTAGGGATTCCATAATCATGTTCGGTACCGGTATCACTTACTTGTACCGAAGCATCGGACTGGCTGGAGAATCCCACGTTGCGCCGCATAAACCAGCCCAGTACGGCTCTCAGGGGCACGTCCGCAGTCTCCTCCAGCGTCTTGATCACACCCTTCAGATCACCGAGTACCTGTAAGAGAGGCTGTACAGGACGAAAGACTTTCTCCAACTCCTGTACAGCCAACAACAAGTCATTTAAGCCAGCCGGCGGCGAATCCATATTTTTTTTGTACTCACCTGCCGGCTGGGAGCCATGGAGCTCCTGCGCTTGCTCCACTGGGTCTTCGAGCGTCCCAGGATTGACGTTCGTAGGCCCCGCCTTCAAGTACTCATCGGCGGGTACGCAACATACTCCGTCCAATCCTGTGCTTGTATTTGGGAGGAACTTCCGGTCTTCCGACGCTCCCTCCACCCTATGAGTGGACTCCTTCGGGGAAGAGTCTTCCGGGCAGCTTCCGCTCCGCAGCCATTCTGCAGTCGACAGTGGCTCCTCTTCGTCTCTCGTCACCATCTTGTTGTCACTCCACGGGTCGGCGTGCTTCGGCCACAGACGCAGATTCAGGCAGTCCCCCACTAAAAAACAAGACCAGGGGACCGCAGGGTCAGTCCTGCCAAGCGTATCACCATCAGACGCGAGATTTACCTCCTGAATCCCGTCTTCTTGAATATGCTGTCGCCGGACGGCCTCTTCCGCCGCCCCGTGCATCCGCAACGACGACGACGGGTAAAGGCGTCGCTATCTTCAGGGCGCGCTTGCCCTTCTTCTTCCCCATAATACAAGACGTCCGTTAGGCGTGGTCCTCCGCGAGCGTTTTCGTGAAGCATTGGCGCAGGCTTGCGTGCAGCGATGGAAGTGCGCCTTCGTCTGTTGTGCGGGGTTGCCTCCACAAAATATTTTGAAAACGGGGTCCCCCCTTTTAGCAGGAGGTGGGCCCCAAGTTGGGCGCCATTGTGGAAAGCGTACCCCCAGACACAGACAGACCGACACCAGGATGTCCAAAACACACTTCTTTTGTTTCTTTTTCACTGCACCAACACAATGTTCTCACACCAACTCTCTCCACTGTCTTCTTCTTCTTCTTTCTCTTTCTTTCTCTCTCTCTCTCTCGCTCTCTCTCTTGACCTCCTTCTTCCTCCTCCTCCTCACAAGATTCATCTCCTTCCTCCCAACTCTGGCTCGTCTACGGGAAGGAAGCGACCCCTTTTATTATGACCCGGATGAGCCCCAGGTGCTCTCCCTGACGTCACTTCCTGGTGTGGCGGAAGTGTCAGGAAAGCACCTGGAAGCACTCTGGGTCTTCTTGGAATTATTTCCGGCCATCCAGGATTCCCTCACTGTCCGGGTACCCCCTGGCAGTGGCCACGTCCTCTCACGAGCATCCCAGCTCTGTCCTTGTGGTCCCCAAATAGACCCGGGCGGCTGCCCTCTTGTGGCCGAGGAGAAGTATTGCCCAAGTCGGGGACTATCCAGGCGTCCCGGCCGGGCAATGTCTCCGTACATCTGTGACACTGGCTTCCTTGTGCTAACCGAAACCAATGTACGTACTTATTTCGGTGGTATGACGCCACTGTCAGCCGCCATATTGAACTTTCCAACGGTCTTTGTTACTTATGGGCCCA
The DNA here is from genome assembly GCA_026402145.1 of Polypterus bichir lapradei. NCBI lineage: Eukaryota > Metazoa > Chordata > Cladistia > Polypteriformes > Polypteridae > Polypterus > Polypterus bichir. Next base: position 31,471,163 of record JANRMT010062791.1, read on the forward strand.
TCTTCAAGAAATTTGGTACGCGGGTTACCATTGCTAACTGAATCCTACTTACGTACATTTATACGTCCATAGCCTGCAGCTCGGTCACCGTGTGAGGTGGCATTGGGTCCCCCATCCGAACACCTCCCATGTTGATGGCTGCCTGCCTATATAATTATAATATATATAATGTAAAATAGTTTTTTTAGACTAAAAGCAATAAATTGGAGTGAGATTAATGCTCCACACTACTATTCCATCATTGATTAAGAGGCACAAGGCTGTAGTGAAACTGGATGAGAAACTTTACATCTGTTTAAACTCACGACAGGTAAATAGTCTTGTTTTTTAAAAGAAACTTCATAATCACTCCTGATATTTTAAAAATTCCCTTTGATACTATGGGAATACATAACTTCTGTTGAAAGACGGTATACCAGTGCTTGTTCATAGCAAATATATGAAGTTTTCAAGGAAATAAACTGCTTCTTCAATCTTAAAAAAAGATACAGAACTGTTTCAATTTAAAAAATACAAATTTGCTTAGTGTGGTGGTTAGGGTTGATGCTTCACAGTTCCAGAGTCTTAAGTCCAAATTCTTTTATGGTCACTACTTGCTCGTATTTTGCATGTTTTCTTTGCGTCAGCACTGGCTTTTCTCCATAGACTGTATATTTTTCCACATTTCAAAGACATGTTTTAAGTTAACTGGAAACTCTAAATGAGTACTGTATGGTTGTGAACAGTGAAAGGTTGGCGCCCCGGCCCCTTGTACCTGACACTGTTGGCATTAGCTATCAAAAAATAATGCTGATCTGAATTAAACAGGTTTTAAAATGAATGAATGGATGGATGGATAGACACTGTGAAAATACACATGAAGGAGGGTGTCATGATATAGGCTGAATATTGATGTTTGTTGACTTTTCCTTTTAGAGAAGGCTTATTGTGTACTGTTGTCAGGGTCACATCCCTCATTTCCAGGATCGTGGGCTCCGGGGTCGTGACTTTGATTTAATCAGCAAACGGCATAAAAGGTCAGGTGATTCTTATCCTATCTGAGGATAAAATCCTTATTTTCAATTTGACTTCTCATGTGGTTACTTTTCATGACTTGCCTGGATTTTGACTAATTGCATGTTACTTGACTTTGAATTTTGTCCCTCTTCTGGGTTTTGGTCACTTTGGTTTATTTTTATTTTCTTTTGTTTGTTTTTTGCTTGCATCTTCTGTTTATTTGAAGAAATTAGTTATCTGTTTTCCTGCCGAGTCAGGATGAAATATTGCATCAAAATGAGTGACCCCGCGATGTGGCATATTTTAAGGGACATGAAAGCTATGCAAGCGTGCAGGCATTTGTGGAACAACTGGCGGGGGCAGTGAATCAGTTAATGTTTGCAGTTAATACCTCTGCAAATTCAGCTCCTGATCCAAGTTGCAGCCACCACCATGAGCCTCATATTCCAGATCCACTTAATTTTTCAGGGGATCTTAATGAGCATCTGAGTTTCCTAAATCAGTGTCTCATGATTTTTAGAGCACAAGCTAAAATGAATCCAGACAATTGGGCATTTATATTGCTTATAATATCTGTGCTTGATAAAAAAAAAAACTCTTCTTTGGGGTTCTATAATGTAATAATAATAACACTAACAACCCATGCTGCTTTTGATTGGCCTTGTTAATTGAGGAATTTAGGAAAATGTTTGATATTCCTGTCCTTTCAAAAGTAGCAGCTAACAGATTATTAGCTTGTCATAAGGGCTCAAAACCCATAAACAAATATATTGTGGAGTTCAGGATGTTAGCTACGGTGGTGAGTTGGGAGGACATGGCATTAGTTCTGGTGTTTAAACCAAAATTAAACTCTGAAATTAAGGATGAGTTAGTCAGCCACATTATTGGTGACACTCTCGATGCATTGACAAAAGCAGCCCAAAAGGTGAGCACACATCTATTATAAAGAAAATCCGAACAGAGATGGGAAAGAGGGCTTACCTTTAGACCAAGTGGGTCCAAGGCCACTCAGGAGCCTATGGATTTGGGCAAAACAGCAAGTGGTATTAGAGAGCAGCAGTGCCAATTATAGGAAAAACTCTACATCAGAGTAGGAAGGGTGGGAACGTTTAGTCAAACCCTGTGCAAAGAACTTTTTGTACTCCCTTGTGTAGATAATAATACTGTTACAGATGCTCTGATTGATTCAGGAACAGCTGATCATTTTATTAGCGCCTCCATTTTTGTGTGCTTACATATATCTACAGTTTTTAGGAAATTAAATTTAAGAAGTGCATATGATCTTATTTGAATTTGGGAAGGGGACGAATGAAAAACTGCCTCTAATACCACGACTGGACATTACAATTACCAGGTAATGCCATATGGATTAGCTAACGCTTTGGCCATTTTCCAGTTCTTTGTTAATATTTCCTGAAATTTATTGGGAAGTGTGTATTAATATACATAGATGACATAGGAAACCATGAGCTGCAGGCAATTAAGTTTACTTTGGAGGAGTGTTGTCCTTATTTAGAGTAGGCTAGATTTCCTTTTGATATCCACACTGATCATAAAAACTTAATGTAATTAAAGTCAGCAAAATGGATCAATGCTCGCTAGGCTCGATGGGCTTTATTTTTCTGCCAATTCCATTTCACATTAATGTATTACCCAGGCAGAAAAAACAGAAAGCAGATGCCCTGTCTCACATATACGAGCACAATGGTTTCCAAGAGGACCCCTCACCTAGTATTTATTCAGAAAAAATATTGACCAGATATGGAAGATATTTTGAATGAAGTTCATAGTACTCAAGGGCAGGCAAATACCACTATAAATATACCAGATGGGAAACTTTTCATCCCTATCAATTTGAGAAATCAAATGCTGGATCTGTGCCATCAACTGCCTATGTTTGGACATCGGCATGGCCCAGACAATGAATTTACTAAAAGAACATTTTGATGCAGGGGCTTGACAACAGATGTGAAAGTATATGTAGCTGCTTGCAAAACTTGTTGTCACTCTAAGAAAACCACTGGACTTTTGTTTGGTTTTTTCCAGCCTCTTTCTCTGCCCTCACTTCCCTGGAAGCACGTTTTCTTAGACTTGCACAGATCTTCCTCCCTCCAAGGGCTATACCATTATTCTGGTTATAGTAGACAGGTTTACTAAAAGCTTGAGACCTACCACGGGGTTTGTTTCCTGCCTTGCGCCCTGTGTTGGCTGGGATTGGCTCCAGCTGACCCCCATGACACTGTAATTAGGATATAGCGGGTTAGATAATAGATGGTTTACTAAAAGTGGTCACTTTGTTCCTCTAAAAGGGCTACCATCAGCCAACTTATTGGCAGACATCTTACACAACGAGTACATTAGACAGTTGCAGAAGCTAATGGGCAAATTGAAAGAATTAACAAAGACCTGAAAAAATAGTTATGCTGTATATTGACCTGATATGTTACTTAAGGCAGAATTTTCTAGAAATGTTCTGGGGCCTCATGTATAATGCCATGCGTAGAATCCACACTATAATATGGCGTACGGACAAAAGCGGAAATGTGCTTATGCACAAAAAAAAACAGATGCATAAATCTCTGCGTACACCAACTTCCACGTTCTTCAGCTAAATAAATCCTGGTTAGTGTGGAAAGTAACGCACGTGCAGGCACCTGCTGTCCCGCCCCAGCTCCTCCCAGATTTACGCCTCTTTGAATATGCAAATCTATATAAATAGCCCTTAAGCTCAGCCTTCTGTGAAAAGGCAATGGCAAAAGCAAAAGGGAAAATAGAAGAATTTCAGTGAATACCAAGTGCAGGCAAAGAAAAACATACTATTTATTGGTTTAAACAGTGGAATAAACAACAAAAGGAAGTTGATCGAGTGACATAGTGTGTCGGAGAAACTCGAAAGCTCATGTTCACAAAGCTGCACAGTGCCCGAAATAAAAAAGAAGTTGTCAGATATCAAATTCGCCATTAAAAGGTGAGTCGTAGCCCACCGGCTGAGTGTCATATGAAAGCTTATTAGGGTACAGAGAAAAAAAAAGGCACACAGTGGGGAAAAAGCATGAAATGTCAACTTTAATCTCTAAATTTCTACTTTAATCACGTAGTTTATTTTGTCATTAAAGTAGAACATCATAAACTTCATCTTAAAATCATTTAATTTACTAGTTTCTCAAATCCCATTGTAACTAAAGTAGCATGTTAAATGCTTTGTTTTGTATTTGATCTTCTATGTGCTCTATGTGTCTGAATCACTACGTGCTTCCGGGCTTTCTCTTCCTCCGACAGGACACAGAATCCATTACATTTGTGATATTACAGCTCTCTGAATAATTAAAATACTGAGATGTATACATGATATAATTTTCATGATGATAGGAGGTAAAGCATGTTATTAAACATGGGAACATGGTGGCTCAGTGATTGTTCATGTCTCACGCAAGATGATTGCTGCACCATGTGCTACCTTCGATGAAATACTTTATTGTAGCAGTACTGTCTCTTTCAAATGTACTAACCTCCAGTTCCTGTCCTTACTGTCCTTTCTCCAAATATCCAATCGCCACACAATTAGCTCTGTAATAGACGTTAAACCGTCCGTAACCTTAGAACGCTGATTCTTCAGAACGTTTAAGGAACATCGAAATATCTTCGTAGTATGTGTTTAATTATTCTGTCCATCTATCCTTCTAGTATTGCGTCAGCACCAGCAAGAATACAGTGCGAGGCAGAAACAATCCGTGAACGGAGTGCCAGCGGCTCGCTTGCGCTGCGGCACTGTGTAGTTAAAGTAAAAATTTTATCTGTATAATATAATAAACATATTTTGCTGCATTTCATCTTAAAAATGATATCGTCATCATATGTAAATATGTGCTTTATAAAGTGGCTCAGGTTGTGCAATATTATAACTGTAGTGCAAGTTTACAGTGAGGTGATTGTACTAATAAGCACAAACAGTTCTACAAAGGAGCACTTGATGGACTGATTGAGTACGTTTAGAGTTCTTGGGATGAAATTGTTTCTGAACCGCCAGGTCCGTATAGGAAAGGCTCTGATGCATTTGCCATATGAGAGCAGTTCGATAGACGGCATGGCTGAGGCAGCGTGTGCTTGATGCTGTATACCAATAATTCTTTTTTCCGATCAGCTTTTGTACAGTTGTGATTCACACTCAGATACAGTGATATAAATACTCAGAGTGTTGAAGTGAAAGTAATATGGAAAAAGATGATCTGATGTTGGATCCGAGGTGCAATGAGAGTAACAACGCTAAAGCAGCTATGGCATTTGGAATAGTTTGACCATTCTGTGGACCATTATATTGTTACAGGTTAATTACAATCAGATGAATTAAACTAATAAACAATATGCGGTTAATTTTAGTGTATTTATAAAGCCGCATCAGAGATGTGGATCTAAAAAAGAAAGGATAACCACACAGGAACAGTAGCACTGCTTTGACACTGGGTGCTTCCAGTCTGCAAAACCAAGCAGAGAAGTTGTGTACGACAGGGTATGAGCTACCGTGGGAATGTGCGTGGCTTTACGGCAGGTTTAGGTTTTATACATCGCAATTTGAACATGGAAACGTTTTTACGCAACATTTTTGTGCGTACACACCGTTTATACATGAGGCCTCTGGTTCAGTTATCTTTAAAAATGTCTCTGTTTGAGTGCCAGTATGGATTCAATCCCTGGCTGTCTGAAACACTGTCTTCTCTGTTTAAAGTTCTGCGTGGGGGATTATGTTAAAAACCTGCTTGCTAAGTGGGACATCGTTTGTAAATATCTAAAGAAAGCTGTATTAACTATGAAGCACTTTGTGGATAGGAAGCACAAAAATACACTGATTCTGAAAGTAGGTCAAAGAATGTGGCTGGTAACCAGTGATATTTGGATTAAGGTACCGTCTCGTAAATTAGCCTCTTGGTTTATTGACCCATGTGTCATCAGTCATCAGTATCTTACAGTTTACCGGTAAATTTTTGATCCACTCCATATTTCCGGTTTTTAAGTTATGATAAGTTTGTAACAGCTCATATTGCACTCTGCATTCACCCCCACCAGCTGTTTCAGTGGATGGTATTGAAGAGTATGAGATACAACATCTGGCAGATTCTAGAAGACAATGGTCGACCCTTGAATATCTGGTGCATTGTAAGGAGTATGGTCCAGAGGATAAGTCCTAGGTCAAGTTTCATGCCCTTTATGTTCTTCACCTTCTGATGCAGTTTCATACTTGCTTCTCTGGGAAGCCAGATGGATGTCTCTGAAGGGCTTGTCTTTGTCAGAGGGGTGATGTCATGATTTAGGCTTAATATTGATGTTTATAACCATTTTGTTTTAAAGAAGTCATTTTGTGCACCATTATCAGGGTCTTTTCCTGCATTTCTAGGGGTGTGGTCTCCTGTGTTGTGACCTGGACTTAATTAGCAAACAGCATAAAAGGTCAGCCTTTTACCGTGAGCCATATATGATCTGCAGATAAAATTCTTATTTTCAATTTGACTTCCTGTCTGATTTTTTTTTTTCATGTGTTGCCTGGTTTTTGACTTATTGTCTCTTGGTTATTTATCTGTTTCCCTGATGAGTCAGGACAGAGGATGGGTATGTGCATTAATGTTCCCTGTGATGCTCTGGGTTGGTTCCTGTCTTGCATTCAATGTTGCTAGAATAGTCTCTAGCCCTCACAGCCCTAAACAGAATTAAGTGGGTTAGGAAGTTGATGAATGATGAGAAACATTTAATTAGCTACTGTATTTATTCAGTCTGTTTCTTTTTATTGCTTATAGTCCAAATTTTAAATTTCAAAAATGTAACAGGACAGTTTTTCATAGCACTAACAATGTAAGAGTCTACCGAAATTCAAAATGCAGTCCTAATTTTACTAGAAATTAAACAGGATTTCTAATATATATCAAATGTAAATATATCAGTCTGGCATTAATGAAAAGGGATGTTTCAGGCTTTATTATGCATTGAATTAGAACTGTTAAAAAAACAAAACATGAATTTAGATCAGTGTGTTACATCAATATTATTCTAACGTTTATGTTATAAAACATGCTGTAAAAGAGGAGACACTGACATTATTTTCAATATTTAATTTTTATCATTCATTACTTCCAAATATTGTTGGAAGTGCAATGTATGAAATGTCTTCTCAGAAAGAACAATCAAAACTGTTCAAAGTCAGGACAATATAAAAAAAAAACAAAAAAAAAAAACGATAGAATGAATAGAAGGTAATTTAGACAAATCCAAAATCAAAATAAAAATTGTGGTTAAAAAAGATTAATGAAAGGTCCTTAGAAATGGTTTCTTAGAAGTGGCTTTTAACTTCTGCGGTCACTAATAAGGACATATTTGTTATATTTGTATTTCATTTCTGTTATATGTGTAATTATGCATTGTCTCTTCCAATGTTCTACAATCCCTTGTGCTTTGTGGGTGGAGCCCCAGGAGGTGGGGCCACTCTGACATTACCACTCCTGAGCCCTCCCTCTGGCTATTTTAGTCACAGCAGAGCTTTCGGAATAGGGTGACATTACAATTGTGGAAGATTCTTGGTTATAATGCTATTTTTTCTTGTTTTCTGTATTTATTTTGCTTCTATATTAGGATTTTATTTAACTCCCTTTGCCTATTTTTTTATTTTGGGATTTTCACTTTTATTCTTTGGCATTCTTTTTCTATTTTTGTGAATACATTTTTTTTTTTTTTAGAAATGTAATATGAATTTTTTCAATCAACCTCCTCCATGTAGGTGTTTTGATATATTTTGGGACATTTCAGTTATTTTGCCAAATTGTATTGTTTAGACCTGCTAGGAGTAGCTGGATTTGGGGTGAGTTTACTCAGGTTGGCTGGTGAAGTATCTGTCCTGGCTTTGTGGTCTTTTTACGAAGCCTGACAACAATACAACAATATGGGTATCAAGAGCTAGGCACAGCCATATTTTATAGGCATAATATACCACGTGATCTTGGTGTCCCTTTACCGAAAATATATGCATGTAGTATTAGGGTGGAAATATTTGTAGTAATCATTAATGGTAAGGCTGTGGTTGTGCAAAGGTAGTCACAAAATTTGCAGCAGGCACATCAAAAAAACAGAACTCAAAATGGTCTTGTTAGAATGATGCTAAAAAAATGTAAAAATTACAAAAACAAAGTACAAGAGTGCAAAAGTACCAAAATGAGGATGCAATATTCAAAAGCCAACATTACAGCATATCTAGTCATGCAAAATGTCACCAGTCTAGTACCTTGTTAATCAAGAAAGCATTAAATACATATCGTGATTTTAAAATACATAAATCAGTTTACCTGCTGCCATTACCTGAAACCTGTGTAAAAATGAGAAAAACTCTAGTATTGTTAGTATATATATATATATATATATATATATATATAATCTATACTAATAAAAGGCAAAGCCCTCACTCACTCACTCACTCACTCACTCACTCACTCACTCACTGACTCATCACTAATTCTCCAACTTCCCGTGTAGGTAGAAGGCTGAAATTTGGCAGGCTCATTCCTTACAGCTTACTTACAAAAGTTAAGCAGGTTTCATTTCGAAATTCTACACGTAACGGTCATAATAGTCGATAACGGTCGACAACGTCCGCCATGTTGAACTTTCTTATTTATGGCCCCATCTTCACGAAATTTGGTAGGCGGCTTCCCTGCGCTAACCGAAACCAATGTACATACTTATTTCGGTGGTATGACACCACTGTCAGCCGCCATATTGAACTTTCCAACGTCACTAATTCTCCAACTTCCCGTGTAGGTAGAAGGCTGAAATTTGGTACTTATTTCGGTGGTATGATGCCACTGTCGGCCGCCATATTAAACTTTTAACGGAAACCGATGTACGTACTTATTTCGTTGGTATGACACCACTGTTGGCCGCCATATTGAACTTTCCAACGTCACTAATTCTCAAACTTCCCGTGCAGGTAGAAGGCCCCGTCTTCACGAAATGTGGTAGGTGGCTTCCCTGAGCTAACCGAAACCAATGTACGTACTTATTTCGGTGGTATGACGCCACTGTCAGCCGCCATATTGAACTTTTCAACAGTCTTTGTTACTTATGGGCCCATCTTCAAGAAATTTGGTACATGGGTTCCCAACGCTAACTGAATCCTACTTACGTACATATATATGTTCATAGCCTGCAGCTCAGTCACTGTGTGAGGTGGCGTTGGGTCCCCCATCCCAACGCCTCCCACGTTGTTGGCTGCCTGCCTATATAAGACCGTCCGTCGCTCCAGTCTCTACATTCCCTTCCTTGCTTTGCCACGGGATTCACGTCTCCCTACTGATAACTACAGCCTTTTTGTTTAATCCACGGCTTCTCCGCTGTTTTATTGTTTGTTTATTACAATTATAGTTATTGTATAGGTATTTTAGACTTACTTTACATTGCTCAGGTACCCATTTCCTTTATCATTCCAACCCCCATTACCATGTCTATCGAGGTGATCACTATCGATCAAAGAACTGTCACTTACTGAGTGGTTTCCATGCCCGGAGATGGCACCTACCTTTTCCATTCTCTTTGTTACATATTGCACGGCCATATCAGGCTCACTCTTGATATCCGGAGGAACATTGTATCTTATGTATTGAATGACTGGGACAGGTTCAAGGTGTGGACTGATGACGGTACAGGAGATAATTATACTACACAGGAGCACTATAAGAGTGAAATGCTTAAGCCCTTCACCTATGGTTCTGCATGTGAGTTGATGGCTGCCGCTGAATTGTTCGGTTGACGCTTTCAAGTGTACCGAAATGGCCAAATATTTTACACCTTTCGATAACCGCCAATGCCTCTTAAACATCTTAGATTCATAGGTGACGATTTCAGTAGTGGACACTTTGATGTTTATGAATGTTTAAATTCTCAAAAGCTGGATGTGATTTTATCGATGAAACCGGTTGTGTGCTTATAATGCTTGACAAATGCCGAATGTCACTTCAACACAACAAATCCTGCAAATACTGTCGTAATTGAAACAAACCATGAAACTCAAACCGATTATGACAGCAGCAATCCAAGCTGTGAGATTTGAGACAAGATTACTGTTCACTTGGCCAACTGTAAGTTACATGCTCAAGAGTAAGCTCAGCGCACAGTTTGGTCATGTTACAACCGGAGGGCCGAACTGACAACATGGTATACAAAGAGATCCTTAACAAATAATTATTGGCATATTTTCCCTCAGTTTAAAAAGGTTAAATTTTCTTCTTAATAAAAATTTTAAGGCAGTACTTCGCCGCTGCGAAGCGCGGGTATTTTGCTAGTATACTAATAAAAGGCAAAGCCCTCACTCACTCACTCACTCACTCACTCACTCACTCACTCACTCACTCACTCATCACTAATTCTCCAACTTCCTGTGTAGGTAGAAGGCTGAAGTTTGGCAGGCTTATTCCTTACAGCTTACTTACAAAAGTTAAGCAGGTTTCATTTCGAAATTCTACATGTAACAGTCATAACGGTCGACAACGTCCACCATGTTGAACTTTCTTATTTATGGCCCCATCTTCACGAAATGTGGTAGGCGGCTTGCCTGCGCTAACCGAAACCGATGTACGTACTTATTTCAATGTTATGATGCCACTGTCGGCCGCCATATTGAGGTTTCCAACGTCACTAATTCTCCAACTTCCCGTGTAGGTAGAAGGCTGACCCCATCTTCACGAAATTTGGTAGGCGGCTTCACTGCGCTAACTGAAACCGATGTACGTACTTATTTTGGTGGTATGACGCCACTGTCGGCCGCCATATTGAACTTTCCAATGCCACTAATTCTCCAACTTCCCGTGTAGTTAGAAGGCTGACATTTGGCAGGCTCATTCCTTACAGCTTACTTACAACAGTTAAGCAGGTTTCATTTAGAAATTCTACGAGTAACGGTCATAACGGTCGACAACGTACGCCATGTTGAACTTTCTTATTTATGGCCCCATCTTCACAAAATTTGGTAGGCGGCTTCCCTGCGCTAACTGAAACCAATGTAAGTACTTATTTTGGTGGTATGACACCACTGTCGACCGCCATATTGAACTTTCCAATGGTCTTTGTTACTTATGGGCCCATCTTCAAGAAATTTGGTATGCGGGTTCCCAACACTAACTGAGTCCTACTTACGTACATATATACATCCATAGCCTGCAGTTCGGTCACCGTGTGAGGCGGCGTTGGGTCCCCCATCCCAACGCCTCCCACGTTGTTGGCTGCCTGCCTATATAAGGCCGTCCGCCGCTCCGGTCTCTACATTCCCTTCCTTGCTTCGCCACGGGATTCACGTCTCTCTGCTGATAACTACAGCCTTTTTATTTAATCCACGGCTTCTCCGCTGTTTTATTGTTCATTTATTACGATTATAGTTATTGTGTAGGTATTTTATACTTACTTTACATTGCTCATGTACCCATTTCCTTTATCATTCAAACCGTACCCCCATTACCATGTCTGTCGAGGTGATCACCATCGATCAAAGAACTGTCACTTACCGAGTGGTTTCCATGCCCGGAGATGGCACCTGCCTTTTCCATTCTCTTTGTTACATATTGCACGGCCATATCAGGCTCACTCTTGATATCCGGAAGAACATTGTGTCTTATGTATTGAATGACTGGGACAGGTTCAAGGTGTGGACTGATGATGGTACAGGAGATAATTATACTACACAGGAGCACTATAAGAGTGAAATGCTTAAGCCCTTCACCTATGGTTCTGCATGTGAGTTGATGGCTGCCGCTGAATTGTTTGGTTGTCGCTTTCAAGTGTACCGAAATGGCCAAATATTTTACACCTTTCGACAACCGCCAATGCCTATTAAACACCTTAGATTCACAGGTGACAATTTCAGTAGTGGACTCTTTGATGTTTATAAATGTTTAAACTCTCAAAACCTGGATGTGAAATTATGGATGAAACCGGTTGTATGCTTACAATGCTCGACAGATGCCGAATGTCACTTCAACACAAGTCCTGCAAATACTGTCGTAATTGAAATAAACCATGAAACTCAAACCGATTATGACAGCAGCAATCCAAGCTGTGAGATTTGAGACAAGATTACTTTTCACATGGCCAACTGTACGTTGCATGCTGAAGAGCAAGCTCAGCGCACAAGTTGGTCATATTACAACCGGAAGGCTGAACTGACAATGTGGTATACAAAGAGATCCTTAAGAAATAATTATTGGTATATTTTCCCTCAGTTTAAAAAGGTTTAATTTTCTTCTTAATAAAAAACTTTTAAGGCAGTACTTCGCCGCTGCGAAGCACGGGTATTTTGCTAGTACATATATATATATATATATATAGAGAGAGAGAGAGAGGGAGAGAGAGAAAGAGAATAAATGGTAAATCAGAAAATGTCTACAGCAGAGGGCATTTCAGAAGAAATAACTACAGAAATTGTAAAGGATGCAGCTTATCCTTAAATAAGATAGGCGCCAAAACAATGTTATCATGTCCTAATGGCATGAAAACACCTCAGCAACAACAACCAACTATACAATGGTGACACTTGATCACATAATCAACAAATCAACTGAAGAAAATAATAAATAATAATAGTAGTAACAATAATATAAACAAAATAAATATAATTTTTCTTAAAACCTGACATGATATGGTTGTGTTGGTTTTATTTCTTTATTGAGATTTTAATGTCATTTTACGGGTAGTGGAGATGTGCTATGGGGCTACATGCATATCCACTAAGCCAGCAGCACTCTTTGATTTTAATGTAGTTTCAAATTAGCCTTTTGAAAAGATGTGTGATGCCAATAATCCAAATAGTTTTAGAAAGACTCCCACCAGTTAAGGGACTGGTTTTGGTAGCTGACACTCATATTTGGTACTTAGTGTTTTAAGGTGTTTTTAGAAGAAAAGCAAAAAACTCTTCTTTCTTATGAGAAAAAAAAAACGCTATGGAAAAAGTCTGCACTTTAAAATATCCAAGAGAAACTTGAACTGAATGTTAAGAAGAAAAAAAACCCTGATTGGACAAAAGAACAAAGCATAATTGCATCTGAAGCTAAAAAAGAGTACTTGACAAATGTAATGTTTTCATTCAAACATTTGTGTTTAATGGGGAATGGGCTAAAGAGACTTTTATTGTTTGGGAAAAAAAAAAAAACAGAGCTTTGATTATGTGATTGTGAAAACCGAGGAAAGGAAAACCTTTGTTCTTAGGGGACAAACTACAAATGTCATTCTTAAATGCTTGCATGACCCAGAGGCTCAGGTAGGTGAAGCACATAGAAACCCATTTATTGCAAGAATATTGGGAGAGAGACATGTGAGGAACAAGGATATATACCACACAGTGGCAATGCAGTTTTAACAAAAGAGAAATTGGAAGAAAGTTTGAATGTTTTGCAAAGGTTTGAATAAGAAATTGAGGGGTTTTGATATAGATCTAGATGGTCCTTCTTAGTTGTTTTGACTCTCCCTTTATACAACACACTAATTAGGAAAGATTCACTCGCTCTGAACTTGACTTTGCCCTGATTAAGATTTGTAGTCACTCCCTTAGCTAATGACTTTTGCATTTGAACAAGTTACAGGTTACAACCCCTGCTTTGGTATTTGAATTATGTTTTTCCTGTGTCCATGTCATTGAACACATGGCATTAAAAATAACTGATCAAGCGACCACTAAGAAAAAAATGCAGCCTTCATTTATCCTCCTGAATAAATTATGCTAGCCAAGTATTTGGACAGATGCTCCAGTACACTAATGATGGACACCCATGTACATAGTAAAATTTAACAGTTTGTTTTCCGATGCACGTATCTAGTGTTGGTTTTATCAGCTTAAAGAAATAGACAAAAAAGGACTAGCTAGCACACTTTATTTTTTTATTAGCTAAAATGTTCAGACAAAGGAGGTTTACAACTATACAGTACATACCGCTTAGCTGTGAACTATTTATGTGAAATATTTACATTTCTTAGCTTTTGCAGCATTTGATTTTGAATGCACGCAACTTAAATTCAATAGCATGAAAAAAGTAAATCCGCCTGCTCCATTCTATATTATAAAGGGCCACATGCTTAACTTATTTTATACATGTTATGTGTAAATACCCTTTTCCTCAATGAATTTAACCCTGAAGGAAACAATCAGTAAGTTACACTAATAGGCACAATCATGACAAGTTTATAAGATTTTTTTAGGGAAGAAAAGAACTTTCTTTTAAAGTACCAGATTTTCAAATTACATTGAATGATGGACACAGTTACCTCATAGACACAAGTGCTAGAGTGAATGCATTTTATCAGAGTAAATGACATGAAGAAGACATGGCTGTGGGAAGGAAATTTAAAGATGGGCATTGTTATTTGCCAAGAAATGTTGTATGCAAGATGTAAGAAAGAAAAAACCCAGTGAACTGAAAAGAAAGAGATTACATTAAATTTCCAATATTCCAGCAGTGAGTGTGATTCAAATGTTTCTTATCTGGTGGAATGTATGTGTTTTGATGACCTGCTCTTTAAAGAAAAGTGGAATTGATTATTCAGATTGATATTCAATAACCGATTGACTATTCTGATCCTCTTTTAATAAAATGAAGATTGCCAAGGATCAGGGGTACTTCAGTTCCAGAAATTCTCATTATTACACAGAAAGCCTTGTCCATGATGTTCTCCATGTCCTGCGTGGTGGTTACAGTTAAATCCCTTTGACAGTACACCTCTTCAAATACTTTCCCTCCATTTATGTATATATAGTAACAAGGTGAAAGATTAGAGAAGTCCTAAACATAGTTGGGGAACTATCCGGTGAGCCTTGTTTAATGCCAAAACAAAGAACAGAAATTGGCGCAAAAGAAAAGAGGCACTTCAGGTGCATTCTGAGCCAATTTGACCGAGTTGGAAAGTGGGGTCTTTTGAGTGGGTCAGGGTCAGGAAGCTCTGTGAAAGGACTATTCCCAACTGAGACACCTTCTTCCAACAACAGCATTTATTTATATAACACATTTTCATATAAGCAATTTAGCTCAAAGTGCTTTACTAGACGACCAAAAGATAACTATATGAAATGAAAAACAGTGAAGATTAGGCAATAATATTAAAGAAGTATTAAAGAATAAGTAACAAAGGGAAAAGGTACGGTCAGATTTCTAGGAGGACAGAAAAATAAAAAAAGACTTTAGTTAGGCTGGAGAAAAAACAAAATGTGCAGGGGTTCCAAGGCCAAAAAAAAAAAACACCCAGGCCCAAATTGCATTTCTACCTAACATAAATGGTCATAAATCAGTCCTCTTTGTTTTCAGGCTTCACATGATTTGATGTGAATAGTGTTTGACGATGTTGGTCTAGTGGACAGCTAAGACACCCGCCTTCAGTCCTTCAACAGATCACCACCACAGAAGAACTGGAAAACATAGCGGAGAATAGTACAGAACCTTGAAGAATATGATAATTCTATGCCCATATAGTCAATCAGGAACTACAACTAAAATGTAGCTAGGAAAAAGGCACTTGAAAATGATGAGTTTTCAGCAGTTGTTTTTTAAATGATCCAGAGGACTAGTCTGGAGAATTTCTATCAGTTAAGTATTCCAGAATTTTGGTGCATAATAGCAAAAAGCTGCCTTACCACTTCTTTTTAGCTTGGCTCTTGGAATTATAAGCAGACCTCCATTCAAATATATAAGGTTACGACTTGGGGTGTAAGGGGACAGACATTCCAAAATATAGGACGGAGTGAGATTATTTTATCCTTTGTAACCCATTAGTAGTATTTTAAAGTCAATTCTAAATGACACGGGTAACCAATGTAACAACACTAAAACTGATGAAATATGCTCAAATTTTCTTTTCCTAGTTAAGATGCTTGCTGCTACATTCTGCGCTAATTGCAATAGATTGATGTCTGCTTTTGGTAGTCCTGTTAGGAGTGCATTACAGTAATCTATTCGACTAAAAACAAAGTGTGTTTAGTGTCTTGTAAAGTTATACGAGGTCTAACTTTTTCTGTATTATTTAAGTGAAAGAATAAAGATTTAGTAATCTGGTTAATCTGTGATTTAAAGTTTAGGTCAGAGTTAATAATTACCCCTAAATTTTTGACCTCCGCCTTGACTTTTGAACCTAAGGGATCAAGTTAATATCTAATACCCTCGCTATATCCATGTTTGCCAGTCATTAAGATTTCTGTTTTATCCTTATCTAGTTTGAGAAAGTTACTATGAATCCAACCGGAAAAACAAGTAAGACATTGGATCAGACAGCCAAGAGCATCAGGGTCATCAGGTGCTATTGATAAATACAGCTGTGTGTCATCTTCATAGCTGTGGCAGCTAACCGTGTGCTCTGAGATAATTGGACCTAATGGAAGCATGTAGCCACAGACCCAGAATAGATCCTTGTGGTATACCATATACACTATCATGGGTCTCCGAAGTACAATAACCACAATTAACAAATAATTTTCTACCTGTTCAGGAAAACTGAAACCAATTTTGGATGCTGCTGGAGAGGCCCATCCATTGTCTAAGGTGATTTATAGGAATACTATGGTCTGTGGTGTCAAATGCTTCACTCAGGTCTAAGAGAACAAGAACAGATATATGGCCTATGCATGCATTAACTCGCAAATTATTTACCACCTTATTCAGCGCAGTTTCTGTACATGATTTGTTCTAAAACCTGAGTGAAACTTGTCAAGAATAGAATATTGAATCAAGTAATCATTTAGCTGCTTAATTACTACCTTTTCTAGAATTTCACTTAAGAAATGCAGGTTAGAAATTGGTCTAAAGTTATCACAAACAGCAAAGTCAAAATTATTTTTCATGAGTAGATGTGTAACAACTGTAGGTTTACAGTCTTATAGGGCTTAACAACCAGAGATGGTAGTAATTGGAAAGATGAGGGAGGAGATCAACTGGTCTTATTCGGTGTCTTCTCATTATTGAGGAGGTAAAAAGAGGAAATATAGTTAGTGATAGCATCCCTTCTCATCTTGGGGTGGTATTGCCTACTTTACCAGAGTGCAGGAGATGATCCTCAGATGCCCATGTGTGACTACTGCTTAGTACAGTAGATCTTAAACTTTTTTTCTTTCAACCCAATTTTGCCTTTTTTGTTTCTTTGTCACCTCTATTTACCACAATGCATCAACTCGGGGAAACTGTCTGCCTTGAAGAATCACTGGCAGTTGTTATCTTGGGGGAAGAAGTGGTCCCCATTGGAGAATCACTGCCAGCGGTGCTAGCAGTACCTCATCTACGTATAGGCATTCTGGAAACCGTTTATGATCCAGTGAAACCCAAGTTCAGACCCACAGGGCATTTGGCTTTTGGCATATTGGCATTTTAGACTCATGGTGGATGAGTGTCAAGCAGGAACAACCCTAAATGATTCACTAATCCATGACAGGCTCTACTCACAAACACTCCTAAAGGTTCAGTATGGGATCTTCAGATAAAACAAATCTGCACAAGAATATGGTACGTTGTAGATAAACTGTAGTATCTGGAAGACAACCCATTCAAATGTTGGAATAAACTAATACTTAATACGAGCAATGAAAGAGTATGAGTTTTGAAACCAGGTGATGGGATCCATGAGGCCCTGTAATGTGTATATATTGTACATAGTCTAGTAGTGAGGTTTGCAATCTGCAAACCATTTAATTTTTCTCATGGAATGGATAAAAGTTGTTTTAATAGTACATATTAAAACATCAACATTTATAGAATATTAATAATTTTTACTCATTTTTTAACTGGGTTTTTCTCAGAATGTTTATGTTTATTGTTATATCCTTGCCTACAGAGTCCATCTAGGTTTAGTAGTTTTGCTTTGATATAGTTGTGTATAGTTTGTACATCTTTATCCTAGCTATTTTGTTATGTACACCAACATTTAATGGTGAAGTTGCCACAGAATCGCAATGATAGAATTGGGCCGTGACGACTTGGAGGGTTTAAGGTCCACTTTATATACAGTATATAAACACACACACACTGCTGTTAAAAGGAATTTCCTCCTTGCATGATGTCCTATATTATTACAGATTTCTGACACTGAATGTTTTTGTCTTTGTTCATTCAATTAATGACAGTAAAAAGTGTTACTGACTCAGGAGGGAAAAATATTGTCTATATTATATTGTGACTGAACACCTAAAGGCATTCAGAGTGAAAAATGTCCAACAGTGCAGGAGATTGAAAGAAAATTAACTGATTTTTTCTTTTTTTTTCTTTCACCACACATACTTTTCTACCAGATGCACTACTATATAAGAACTTTTTAAAGGATTATTTTTAAATAATAGTTGAAGCCACACTGTTGTGGGGAATGTGGAAAGCACTTCAAAAACAATGGCAGGCACATGGATTTAGTAAGTCTTTATCTCTTTTATATTGTAATTACAGAGTAGATGACTCCAACAGGGGGGATATATTGGATTTCTGTCCCTTTCTTTCCATTACTTGTTCATCGGTTGCAGTGCTCTTGAGTTCACCATTGCTGCAAAGAAATAGGTATACCTGCCCATCTTCAAAGATAGCATATTTTGATGTCTTATATTAAACTACTGGCTTATAAGGACTATTAGCTCTTAAACCCTCAAAAAACCTTCATA